>JAJTUV010000661.1:0-600000 GCA_021653895.1 Mastomys natalensis | reverse complement strand
TTCTAGTCCAGTTTTTAAAAATATATCGTAAAGAACCACAATTTTTTAAAAATATTTATTTTATGTATACGAGTACACTGTAGCTGTACCAGAAGAGGGCATCAGATCCCTTTACAGATAGTTGTGAGCCACCATGTGGTTGCTGGGAATTGAAGTCAGGACCTTTGGAAGAGTAGTCAGTGCTCTTAACTACTAAGCCATCTATCTCTCAAGCCCCAAGAACAACAATTTTTAACCTTGTTTCCAGAGATAAATTTTGGGTGTCATCTATGGTCAGATAACTAGAAGAGCTCGTTATTTTATTGGCATCTGGTGACTGTCCCCACATAATAGCAATTCTAAATAATAACTGCCTGTTTAATCAATTTAAGAAGTAGAACTATTTCCAAATGTTTTGTAGGTCAATGCAGAAACCCTCCTAAGATGGTCATTATACACGAAGAGCAATGTGTTCCAAGGCTTTGACAAGCAATGACCTTCAAGCCTTATTAGAAAATAACCAAGATTATTCACTATCAGTTGGACCATCAATTTAGTCCTAAATTTGTCTACAGAGATACAGCACTAAGAGTTCCAAGGAGCAAACCTCTACAGCTAGTGGTCCCAATGTAATCATTTCATTTATTCTTTAAACTACAGTTTGGAATCAAACATTTTCTGGACTAGAATTCCACACATTTCCATTAAGCTAAACCGAAGGGGGAAATGAAAGACATGGCAGTTAGAAATCAGGAATCCAAGGGTTCCAAACTATCACCAAAGATATGATAAAAAATAAAAAAAGGGGTGGAACAACACCCCTACTCAAGAATATTTACAACAGTGTGTAAAATGCCCACGGTGTGATAATGCCAGTGAAGGAGACCTGACTCCTCTTCTGTCGCAGGTGGAGTACAAAGCTGACTACAACAGCTGGATGAAGGGCTGCGGATGGGTGCCCTTTGGCTCCTTGGAGATGGAAAAGGCAAAGCGTGCCTCGGAAATTCTTAACGAGGTACGGCCACTGCTGTGCTGTAGCCCTGGGTCCTGATGCCGTGCTAAGTTGTAAGAAGCATTTTTCCTACTTCATTTTGTGCTCATTGATACTGAAAAGTGTTTTAAAGCACAGATCATTCAGTAAGATATTTACACCCCTTTAGAGTATCCAAATTATTCATCTAAAGCATTCAAACATAGTTGAATAACTTTGTTCGCATAATATCAAATTTACACACTTTAAACATAATTCATGTATTTGTCTGTGCACTTTCTCTCACCGGGAATTGTTTTCTACTTTTGTTTTTGTCTGGTTTAAGACACAGTCTCACTCTGTAACCTAGACTGGCCTAGAATTCATTCTCTCACCTTGGCTGGCATTGAACATGTGATAGTAATCTGGCCTCAGCCTCTGAGTATGGGGATTCTAGGCATGAACCCTAACAAACATTCTCTCAGAGGCAAAGGGAGGGGGAGGGGGTGAAGAACTCTGAAAAGGGGGATCAGAAAGGGGGCAACATTTGTAGTATTATTTTACAAATTAATTTTAAAATGCTACTAATACACAATGGAGCTTCCTCAACAACAACAACAAACCCTGCCTATGTTGTCAACCATGGGCCACTGAGTTCTTTTCTGATCTCTGTGGTTTTATCTTCTATAAATGTTTCTTTGACTTCTGGCTTCTTTTGTTTCTTATGACTATTTTGCCTATGCCTAAAATTCATTCCTTTTCTTTTCTTTTAATTGCATACTTTTCTTTTGCAAAGATGCATCACATATTAATGGCCCCTTGCCCCGTTGGTAGATGTGTGGCTTGTTTCCAGCCTGGGGTAATACTGAGTAATGCAGCTGACAATGATTCTTCTTTAAAGAAGGTGGGGGTGGGTGGGTAAATGAGGGAGGTGCTTGACTGGGAGCATTCTTTCAGAGGCAAAGAGGAGGGGGAGGGGTGAAGAACTCTGGAATTGGGGGACCAGAAACGGGGCAACATTTGGAATGTAAATAAATAAAATAATGTAGTAAAAAAAATTTAGCAAACGAAAGAATCGTGACCTCGATTATAGTCTTGATGACTCTGCATTAATTTACAGATTGCCATCAGCCTTAGGTAAAGAGTAGTGGTAGTCCTGAGATTGTTAATATGGCCACAGTCCCTGCCCTTTCTCCATCAAGGGCTGGAAGCACACTGTGGTCACATGACTGTGGTCACATGACTGCATCTCTGAGGAAAGGGAAGGGTCTAAGAGACAGTGGTGCAGAGTGAGCTTCTCTACCCTGTTCAAAATGGATGCGGTCAAGTTTCCGTGTGCTTTAGTTTGGTTTCAGTGAAGGCAATTTTGCCTTCTCAAGGATCTGTCAGAAAATATCTTCCTAGGTTGGTAGATTCCAAAAGTTTGGATTTGACAAAGCAGTGTTAAATATATGTAAAAGTGGGGTGCTCAGTATATCCCAAGGGTGTCTACTGGGCAAATCAGTAGAGAAGACAAGCATAAACACGACAAGGTGTCAGTTCCTCAGTTGGGCGACTTTCCCAAAGACCCTCTTTCTTCTTAAGCACATCAGTGGTGCAAATATAAGAAGCCACAATAAGTCTGCAAAGGGAACATTTTCCTGACTCATTTATCATTAGCTGTTTCTCTACATTAGCAATTTATCCCTCAGCCAGAAAACATCTTTAGTTCAGGTGCTGATGAGGTTCTAAGGGTCTCTTTAGGAGGCAGCAATAAGAGGATCTGCAGTTCAAGGCCATCCTTGGATAGTCACTGAGATTGGCCCCAGCTCTGTGTTACATTTAGATCTTATTTGTTTTGGTCCTCTGATAACCCTTCAGAGAGCTCTCTGGTACTTCTGAACTCATTGTAACAGAAATTCCTTCTTTTATGTGATAGGCCAGGAACTTAAGGAGTGTAAGCATATGTCCAGAGAGCTGTGCCACAGACCACCCACGATGACACCAATTTTAAAACGTTCAATTCTGTATTGTATTCTTCTCTCACCCAAAGTGATCAGGACTCCAGTATTATAAAACTGATAATTTCATGATTAACTGTGTCTTTCCAAAGGAAACGTTGAGGATTTCAACATTAGCCTGGAGTGAAAAGTAATCATTAATCTTTCTATTTGATTCTCCAAACAGAAAAAATACCGCCAACATCCAGATACGCTCAAGTTTACCTCAATTGAAGATGCTCCCATTACAGTGCAGTCTAAAATTAACCAGGCCCAGAGGAGCGATGTAAGTGCCCATTGTGTGTGTGCTTTAGTAGCTATTTACTAACAGGAAGGTGCCTGCACTCGAATTCACAGGTCACCTGTAGCTATTTTACCATCTGAAGAGCCTCCTCTGGGCGGCTGTAAATTCTTGCTGTCCAGTGAGGCCACACACATACCTTATCATATCACAAATACCATATGCTATCTAGTCACCACCAAGGGAAGGCTCTCTGAGGGAAAGGTGAGAGAGGCATCTTTTAATGACAGTTATAAGGTATCTTTATAGAGACAAGAAAGAATGAATGTCATGTTGCATGGAGATTGTATCTTAAGTCAGGGTTGGAGATTGTATCTTAACCACCTGTAAGTCCCATTAGTCTCCCATGAAGTCTAAAATAGATTATTGTTATGGCCTGCCCTGCTAGCCTGCTCTGGCTCAGGGAAATGCCTGCAGATTCACATTTCCCCCAGGCCTCATCTCTAGGTTGAGGTCCTGCAGGCATCCCTACCTAGAGGCAGAGATTCCTAGTCTGTGCTTGGAGATCTTGTCCAACAGTGACTATGCAGTGAGAAAGAACTCCATGGTGCTGCATGGGTGTCCTAGAATGTACATATGTTTTTTGCAGATGGCTGTAGGGACAGTAACAGAGAATGTCTTTCTTAACATCACCTTGTGAAATACACCTTGAAATTATTCTCTGGTGTCTTCATACTTTGTTTACGCCTGGTTTCTCTCCTAGATTGCTTACAAAGCCAAAGGGGAGGAAATTCTACACAAGTACAACCTGCCAGCTGACCTGCCGCAGTTCATTCAGGCTAAGGTGAACGCCTACAACATCAGTGAGGTGCGTACGTCACAGTCCTGCATGCCCAGCTTTTACTAACATGGCCCTGAAGTCCTATTCAAGGGGTATTTCTCTTCCAGAATATGTACAAAGCTGACTTGAAAGACTTAAGCAAGAAGGGCTATGACCTGAGAACTGATGCCATTCCATCAAAGCCGCCAAAGCTGCCCGACAGGCTGCGAGTGATGTAAGTCCAGCCGTGGTCACGTGTGTAACATGGGACCTAGTGGGATACCCAGAAGTTTCCAAGTATGGTGTTCCTGATTAGAAACTAGCCTGAAAAGTACTAACAGACCTTAGTATTCTTGGAAGGAGGATTGGCATAACGATCTACTCATGAGTTGCCATCAAGGCTTAAAATCACTATGCAGATTTCTGCATAAATTCACTTTACTTTGACTCCAAGAAGAAATCCAAGTTGTAATAGCCTCTAGATGGAATAATTTTATCACAAATCTTTATTAATTTACAGGATTTTCTCTTTCCCTTTTTCTTCCCTTTCATGCATTATGTCTATTTTCCTAGGAAATCCATGTATGATTTCTGATTGATACAAGTTTTCATTACAACAATGTAATTATAATACAGTTACAAAAACCAAAATAGAACAAAATCCTAATGTCCTTGTACTGAAAAGTCCTCCCTCCTGAAATTTCTCCCTGAGCTCCTTTTCTCATGGATGGCTCCTCCATCCCCCCCACCCCCCATGCTCTGAAACTCCCAGAGTTCTCTTGTCTCTGCTCTGGGTTTTCCAGGATCCTTCGCAGGTCTTCACAAGAATCCCCAGGCCCCGCTCTGTTTATAATGCAAAGCCAAATTGCATTCAGCATGACTGGCTCCAAGTTTCTTTTTCAATAATCAAGGACTCAGAAAATTTCTTTTCTGTTGAGTCTTCAGTTGTCAAGTCCTCAACTATTCCGGGGTACTGGCAGCAGAGAGTAATTGGGAAAGAATGTGAAATGCTTCATTTCATGATTTTTACCAGTGTCTATGGAGAAAGGAACAGTTTGTCACTGATGGGAATTCTGGTAGCATCTGCATCCCAACCGCCTTTGGGTGGACAGAAGTAGCTATAGACATCCAAGTGGCTTCTAAATGATGTTTTATTTTAGCATACTATGTAGGAAGTTGGTCTTTCATATCCTCAGATTTCATACCCACAGATACCTAACTATGGATGGAAAAAAAAGAAAAACCTTTAAAATTACTTCTGTACTAAACACATACAGATTGTTTTTTCTTATCATCATCCTCAAAATGACACAAACCATTTATATAGCATTTAGAATTTGCTAGATATTATAAATAATCTGAGATGATTTGAAGTATAGATGAGAGAATATGCATAGGTTATATGTATATATGCATATAAGGGGGTGGTGTTTGTATGAGATGGAGAATTCTAAAACTAGTCTTCTTATTAAGGGGATGCTTAGATATTTCTTAGAAGCTCAGAATATTCAAATTATGACCTCATTGTTGAGTACAACCTTCAAAGCTACATTTTAAAATGTGCCCACCTTCATTCCCAATAGATTCATTACAAGAAAGATTATGAAAAAGCTAAAGGGAAAATGGTCGGATTCCAAAGTCTCCAAGATGATCCTAAACTGGTTCATTACATGAACGTGGCCAAGATACAATCAGACAGGGAGTATAAGAAAGACTACGAAAAGACAAAGACCAAGTACAACACACCTCACGACATGTTCGATGTTGTGGCAGCTAAGAAGGCACAGGATGTGATCAGCAATACCAACTACAAGCACTCTCTCCACCACTACACCTACCTGCCGGACGCCATGGACCTGGAGCTGTCTAAGAACATGATGCACATACAGAGCGATGTAAGTGCTGTGTTTCCCAGGGGACCAGCCCTCAGTTCCCAGAATGCTCCTGGGTCTCACTCCTCTTCCCTCCCACTATAGAATGCCTACAAGGAAGATTATAACAATTGGATGAAGGGCATTGGCTGGATTCCGATTGGCAGCCTTGACCAAGAAAAAGTTAAGAAAGCAGGGGATGCTCTGAGTGAAAAGAAATACAGGCAACATCCAGACACACTCAAGTTTACCAGCATCGTGGACTCCCCGGTGATGGTACAGGCAAAACAGAACACCCAGCAAGTCAGTGATGTGAGTACAGACTGTGTGTGTGTGTGTGTGTGTGTGTGTGTGTGTGTGTGTGTATGTGTGTGTGTTGGGGGTGGGGGCTCTTTTAGGGGTAAGTACCAGATCAATATGTTTACGCTTATGCCAATGTCTTTTCATTTCTAATTTAATGTTAAATTAGAATTTATATTTTATATATATTTATATTTATAAATTAATGTATATGATTATCTATATTAATTATAGACATACTTAGATTTACATAATTAGAATAATTTACCTAATTATAAATTAAATTATAATTAGAACACTAATTATATTCAGTGTTAAAACTATGGGGGCTAGAGATATAGCTCAGTGTTTAAGAGCACCGACTGCTCTTGAAGTGGACCTGGTTTGGTTCCCAGCACATATATGATGACTAACAACTACCTGTAGCTCCAGTGCCTTCTGACCTGCGCAGGGACGAGCATGTGGTACACAGACATACATGCAAGCAACATGCTTATACACATAAATTAAATAAATTTTAAATTATTAAATAAGTGAAAAGAAAAATTTAAATTTAGCTTAGGCATTTTTTTTATTCTCCAGGCACTAACTTTTTAAAACCATCATTTATAAAATCTTCCTTTTCAACTGCCATTAAAAGACTGTCTTATTGGAGACGTTTGAAAATATTCTATTTACCAGATGGATACAAGATGTCTAGAACCAAGCTACACCTCCCAATTCCCTTCCTCTACTTCCCCCCCCCATCTCCCCCCTTACTGGATACATTTGACAGGCACAAAAAGTTATTCCAGACTTGATGTGATAGCACACTCTTTTCATCCCAAAACGTGAGCATCTGAAGATTTAGGCCAGCCTCGGCTGCGTAGCAAGATCCACAGAGGAAAGAGAAGGCAGCAAAGGGAGAGAAAACAGTGGCAGTTCGACTGAGAACAACTCCTTTAGGCGTGTAGTTAATGGGTTTTCCTTTCGGTGAGGTGTGGAACGGCATTCCGTTTTTGTGTCTGTGTATTGCAGATCTTATACAAAGCTAAAGGAGAGGACGTGAAGCATAAGTACACTCTGAATCCGGATCTCCCACAGTTTCTCCAGGCCAAGTGCAATGCTTACAACATAAGCGATGTGAGTACTGCGGGTCTCTCCTGGGGTGAGAAAGCTCGATATGACAAGGAAATAGAGCTTTAGGAAAGCATCTGGATAGTTATGTAAGCCAGCTTCCCACTCTTGGGCCCAGCCGAGCACATCTCAGGATGGTGGCTCTTGACTCTTGAGTTGGCTCTTGGTGAGGAAGGACCCCTTGGTGAGGTGAAGCACTCTCCTTGTCACAGAGTTTGTTGCATATTCCCTTAATGCTTTTGCTTAGCTTTTTAGTTGGCACATGGGAGAGGAGCTAGAATCCTCCAGAAGAAAATGAAATATAATGAAATCCTTATTCATTGGTTTACCTTTAAAAAAAACAAAACAAAACAAACAACAAAAAACGATAGCCCTAAAATGTATAAAGCTGGCCTCCAAGTCTCCTCTTGGCCATCCTTCAGGACAGGACAGCTTCGTTCTCTCTTTTCGCCATCACATACCAGAGTTCCCATAGCCTTAATTGTTCCCTCCTTCATCCACTCTGGATTTCAACATCCCTCTTCTGCCTGTGCCAAGGCCAGATTTGGGTGAATATTTGGTGCAGAGACTATTGATTTTGCACTACATACAAAGTGTGACCCTTGATTGACATGGTCTCCTGGAAGAGTACATGTGATTGGGGGATCTCACACACCTAAGAGAACTGAAGAATCCCGGTGCTCGAGGGACTCCTGGGGTGGTTAGTAAATACTGCACTGACCTCCTTTTGCTTCCTACCCCAGGTCTGCTACAAACGGGACTGGCATGACTTAATAGCTAAAGGCAACAATGTCCTGGCTGATGCCATTCCCATCACAGCAGCCAAGTCATCAAGAAACATCGCCAGTGATGTGAGTAAAGTTTTAGTCCAAATTCAAGTGGCTGCTTTTTTAGAAAGTTCTCGGACACACGCTTGCTTGGGTACATACAGTTAATGACATCCAACCTCTCCACAAAACATTATTTTGAAAACCTGCCACCTTTTCGACATTGTTGTGATATTTTTCCCCCAGATGACTGCATTCAGTAGCAGTGTCCTGAGTCTGACAGTAGCTCTCTCCCTGACTCATGGCCAAAATTACCTCCACTGACGCATTGCCCTGACAGCTCACATATATTTTCAGTAAGAACATGAAGTGAATGACAGTAACATGTTAAATTCAGATGACTGCCTGCATTGCCATTGCATTAAATAGAATGTAGAATGTTACATACTTGCAGATATTTCATAAGCCAAGTGGAACCCCTGCCCCTTTTAGGATATAATTGTAATTATTCTAGTCAATTGATGTCATTTCATCTATGATTTTATGTATATCCATATATATATGAATATTTATACACAGAGAAAGAGTCTCATCCTTAAAAACACATTTTTAGGCATTCATGTCTTGTAGGGTTTCAATCTTCATGTGTATAGTCTACATAGGAGAAAGGAGTATAAAGACACTATAGCTCTCCTTTCAGGCATGGACTAAAAATACCTTCCTCAAATCTTTGTACACTGTACCCATCACTCTGAAATACACTCCTGATTTAAATTGAAAGTGAAAGTTTGAAGCAGAACTCTGTCCCTTTCCTGGCCTAGCAGGTTTACAGTGTGTTCTCTAATATATCTAGTGATTTCTTGGTAAACTTTGACCTGCCAAGTCCTTGCTTATGAATTCCTCTTTACACTGACTGTGCTCCGTGTCTGCAGGGTTCAGGTAGATTTGGAATCTCTTGAATACTATTGAGGGTTTGACCTATCACAGGGTACCTCAATCTGCATCTTAAGGGTAGTCTCAGCAGTGAAAGACCTTGAGTAGATTTGCTTTGGCTTCGGTTTTTATTGATGGGAAAGCCCATAGGTTTTGCTGGAGTTCCTTCATTGATTTGCAGTTACTTCAGCCCTGAGTTTGCAGAGAGAGCAGCTGATGGAGGGACTGGGTGAAGGCCCAACTACTTCTGTGGCTGATATTTACATCCATGACCAGAAATTGCATACTGGATTAGAAAACACTACATCCCCATGAAGCTAAAAGACATTGATCTTATATTTGGAAAGTACCATGTTCATATTCTGGTTGATTTTAAAATTCTGTTTACACATCATCTGTAGGAGTCAAACGAAAGGGGAAAAGTATATAATTTATCATGGGACTCCCCTGAAGTCCCTGCAGAGTTTAAAGGGGTTCTGCTGTGCATTTTTTGGGAGATGTGTGCTATGTGTTTCATGAACACTCATAAAGTCATAAATCCTGTTTCTTTTTGTGTGTGAAAAACAGTGTCGTTCCTAATGTTCCCGGTTCTCGGACTTGGCTAAGCAAGTTTTATCTCCACAGTATAAATACAAAGAAGCTTATGAGAAGGCGAAGGGAAAGCATGTTGGTTTCAGGAGCCTCCAGGATGACCCCAAGTTGGTCCATTATATGAATGTGGCAAAGCTGCAGTCAGACCGAGAATACAAGAAAAACTATGAGAACACCAAGACCAGTTACCATACCCCTGGGGACATGGTTAGCATCACTGCTGCAAGGATGGCCCAGGACGTGGCCACCAACGTCAACTACAAACAACCAATACATCACTATACCTACCTGCCTGATGCCTTGAGTCTTGAGCACACAAGGAATGCCAATCAAATTCAGAGCGATGTAAGTATGTGCTACCTAACAACCCAATGGCATTTGTCCTTAAAGGATGATCATTTCTGTCTACTTTATTCGGCTTTCAAATGCTATAAGACACTTGAAAAATACACATTAGAATAAGCAATGCTCATTCAAAAACTTTCAAAGGTGCATGTTGCTGACTTCCCATACTTACATTGTAAACATTGACATTGTCTCTGTTAGCTTATGGATGAAAGTAGGACAACATTCTTCTAATGACACGAGGTACTTCGATCTCAGCCAGAGGTGGGCCTGCTTCAGTGGTAATAGCTATGTGATGCGGAACTGAATTTGTTCTGAATTCAGTGAAGTATTTTTTTTTCTTCTTTTAAACTCGAGGTCACACTGTCATCCGTGTAAATCCATGTAATGAGTCGTAGCTAATGAACTGGGAAGGCTCCACTCGCAGCACGAATCACAGCAAGCCCCACGGGGAGCTGTTTAAAATTCAGAGCATTTCGTTCGGCAGATTTCTGTAAGACTTGTTCTCTGCCAGGGAAGAAATAGTATTCGGTCATTGAGCTGTCAGTGAAAATCTTTCGCCAGCTGAGACCGGGAATAACTTGAATGCACAGTGTGGGTGAAACTCAAACTTGCAAAGTTTTTAGTGGAATCAAGACGAACCCCCAAAAGGGGGTTTATTGTCAAAAGACACAAAAATAAGTTCACCATACCCATGGAAATAAATGACCTAGGCTCCCCTCCCTTATGTATTGTATAATGCACCCCAACAGCACACCTGCTTTGCTTAGTCCCAGTTCCTGGTAATAAGCTGAATGACAGACACAAACACAAGCACAGGGGAAATAATTGCTTTCATTTCTTTTGGGGTAGAATTGCCAGTCCCAGAACCTTCACTGTTCCCTAGGCTGCCTTCTCATATGAGCTTCCTCATTTGCAGAATGTGTACAAAGACGAGTACAACAGCTTCTTCAAGGGCATCGGGTGGATCCCCATCGGCTCGCTGGAGGTGGAAAAGGCCAAGAAAGCAGGCGATGCTCTGAATGAGAGGAAGTACCGACAACACCCGGACACCATCAAGTTCACAAGTGTGCCCGACTCCATGGGCATGGTCTTGGCTCAGCAGAACACAAAGCAGCTCAGTGATGTAAGAGTTTTCCCTTTAATCCATGAATAAACCCCATAGCCAAGCCACCACACCATGCTCCTTCATTCAGTACGAGAGGGGGCATGCATAGTAGCACAGAAACTGTTTTCAGAGGTTAAAGCCCGGGCTACTTTGGAAGTAATTGAAATTGAAATTGAAAACGGGGAAAAGAGGCAGCCTTTCCACCTCTACTGTATTTTCCCAACGCATGTTGTTCATAAGTAGGATGTGCTTATTATACGTGGGAGTTGAGTGTTTGTATTATCATCTTCAATCGGGTCTGAATTGCAGAAGCTGTTGATTGCTCTGAGCATCAGGAGTTCTCCCAGATACACAGAGAGGTGGCATAGTGTCCTACTCCCCTGGTGTAACGGCTCGTTCTGTGGGATGCTCTGAAAATGAGGCCTCTGGGGAAGAGACCAGCAGTCTATTTGTTGTCATCCTTTCTGAGACCCAGTCCCCTTTCTTCCTGTCAGAGGCAAATTACTATGCCCAGTGCTTCACATCACCCAGTGCTTTCAAAGTTCTTTTACAATGCCTCTGTCAGGAAGAGAAGCAAATTTTAAAACACAAAGATCATATTTGTTTTAGCCCCGGATGTTGGAAAGTAAGGTATACTTGACCTGCCTCAGACCTGCAGGTCATCTGTGGGTTTCATCCCTTCAGGGTAATCCCTGCTTATGTATCACTGCAGAGCTTAAGGATATGTTGTACCTCAGTACTCATAAATGCTGGAGATTCTTTTGTGCTGAGAAAGATGTCACTTCTCCTCGAGTTTCAGTTTGCTAGGAAAATGTACTGTCTGCTCCATCACAATAAATCCCATGAGCATAAACCGAGATGCTCAAGCCAGAAATAATGTGCTTGTTACTTTAGATGTAACCCCTGTGCCTTCCCCACATCCTGTACCTGTGCCAAGCCTGTGTCTTGAAGAGCCAGCTTTCTTCAGACTTTGTCTTTGACCTGTTACCAACCAGAGTTCCTTATCTATCATGTCAATGGCTACAATGACTTAGATTCACTGTCTGACCTCTCCAATAATAAACTCCCATCCTCTTGTGTGTAAACCCTCTAGGGTATTTATCCTTGACCTTAAAATTCAAACTTGTTACCTTGGGTGAAGAAACCTCTATTCCATCGTTTGCTCTCGGGTCCATCTATGCCACTTCCAATCCTGAGTGTGAGGTTGTCCTGAGCTCCTCCATGTGGCTATTCTAGCCTTGGGGCCCTGGATGCTTTTCTGCCTGGAACTTTCCTGTCCACCCGAGTCTGAGCACACATACACCTCTCTAACTCTGCTTTCATGATCATACAAGTTTCTCTGGAATGGTTGTTGTATTCGCAGCATATCACAAATTCAGCTATAGCTTATAGTTTACATGCCTATGCAGGAACATGCCTTCTCTAGAAGACTACAAGCTCCCAGAGGAGAAATCTGCATTCTTTTTTCTTTTACTTTAAACACAGAACCCATCACCCCAATTGCTGGAATGAAAATACAAATATACAAGCTTCCTCCCGTGATGGTGTATGCATTTGTGAAATTAATTCCATTTCATATGGAGAATACCAGTGATACCCTTCCGTTTTACAGGCATGGCTACCCGATGAAGCTCATGCTGTCAGCTCATAATATTCGCATGTTTCTTTCTTTGCAGTTGAACTACAAAGTAGAGGGAGAGAAACTGAAGCATAAATACACAATGGACCCTGAATTACCTCAGTTTATTCAAGCCAAAGTTAATGCCATCAACATGAGTGATGTGAGTTTTTGATCTGGTGTCTCGTAACATTGCTTACGTGAACAGCCCTTTTCTAATTCTGGGTAACTCTTGTACTGAGTCACTCAGGGAAAGCAAACCAAATGTAGACCATTTGAAAGCTCAGATGGGAGCCTTTAACAGCAGGGGACTAGAGGTCACGATAACATTTTGCTTAATGTATATTCTTTCTGTGTAAGAGGTGTGACTCACTAGTAGATGCCAAAACCAGTTTGGAAAATAGTACTTCAGTTTTGAAAACACAAGGTTTGGCAAAGACTAGAAGTAACCGGTGCATAGTCTGCCTCAAGAGTAAGTACCACTATGTACAGTTTTGTTTCAACTATTTATTAAAACTTGTAGAAGAGTTCAGTTTGCTTCTGTAATTGCTGTGACTTCTAACTTGACTAGTTATTAGTGCTTTAAATGATGGTCGGGGCATGTAATTGGTTACAATGCTTACACCCCAAACTGTGAAGCCTGGTCATTGACACTAAGACTGAAGAATAGAGAATTTGAGCCCAACCCAGGCACCATAGTAGGACCTCATCTCAAAAAACAAACAAACAAACAAAACAAATAAATCCATGATATGAATTATAACTTTAAAATGTAATTAAACCTGAGGGGGAAAAATCTAATATGTTCATATATATGTATATATATGTATATATATGTGTGTGCATGTGTGTGTGTGTTTTAGACAGGATCTCATTGTGTAACCAATACTGGCCTAGAATTCACTCTGTAGACCAGGCTGGCCTGGAACCCAGAGATCAGCCTGCCTCTGCTTCCCAAGTGCTAGAATTAAAAGCATGGGCTACCATGCCAAGTGACTACTCATGTCTTAATGATGACTTATTAAAAAAAAAAATAGCTTAGTCTTAGTTTCTCTTCTTAACATTTTAAGTCCTTTTTTGGGGGGAGTAGGAGTGGGGGATTAATCATTTCTATGCTTTTGGTCCATTTGAAACTTTCTCTCAGTACAGCATCACAAGCACTTACCAATGAAAGCCCCAGGAGTGGTAATGTATCTGAATTTTTAAAATTTGATAACAAATTTCTCTAACTTCAAAACACTTTATTGTGAAAAGTTTGCCACAAATATGAAAAGTCTTAAGGGAGCGATTGAAAAATACAGAAATGTATGAAGTATTATCTTATGTTCAAAGCATACCCTTCTATTGCTTTGTCACACAAACATAGACCCTGTGTCATTAGCTGAGATTATATGGTGTATTGTTTATTGTTTGTACTGGTTACGTTGTTGAGTTGGCTTGTTTTGTTTTGTCTTCTAAATCAGGGTCTTCCTGTATATTCCAGGTAGGTTTTAAACCCACAGTCCTCCTTTCAGCCCTTCAATGCTATGACCACTGGCCTCCATCTCCGGCTCCTTTTTAAGTTTACAAAAATAAAGTAACAGACACTCAGGTGATGAACTAGTCACTTAGCTGCAGATTCTCTTAGTAGAATGGAATGTAAATGCCTTGTGAAAGATACCTTGCTATCCAGGTTCAATCTGTCAAGTGATAAAGCAACCCTTTGTTTCTCACAGGCTCATTACAAAGCAGACTGGAAGAAAACACTTGCCAAGGGTTACGACTTGAGACCAGATGCCATTCCCATCGTTGCTGCCAAAAGTTCAAGGAACATTGCTAGTGACGTAAGGGAAACGCTGCCTGTTTTACTATCTGCATATTGTGCATAAGACCATGATCAGTAGAAGGAAACACATGAAGAGATTATACCATAAAGTATTCCTTATTTCCCCATTGCCAGTGATATTTTCCTATTACTTCACTTAAAACTATTTTTTAAAACCTCATTACAAAGAAAAAAATTACAGATACATTTTCTTTTTAGCTATGGAAAGTTTGGAAATCTTAACTGGTTTTACTGTGAACTTAAATTTTTTTATTTAGATTTTTGTCAGGAAAAAGTCTCAGTATACTAAAATATCACTAAACAAAGTCTGCAAGTATTTTTTAAAGAATATAGTGTTTTAATTTAACAATTTATTTATATAAGAAAAATCTAGTGAAACAAGAGAAACTGAGAAGAAATATAGGTTAAATAACAATGTTTTAATTGTTTTTTAAACCAATTATATATTCTAGATGGATTGATATAATTATCATAATAGAGTATAAATTCATTCATTTTAAATTCAATACTTTAATTTGTAGTAGAGCTTTGCTGAAATGGAATCATGATTACATACTTTTATAAAAGTAGTATAAATTATTTATGGAAATGAGGTAGAAATATATAACTTCTTAATAAGTAAGCTTTTTCAGGAACCTTTAAGCACATCCAAGGAATCCGCTAATGAACAATCAAGATATAAATTGCAAATTATTATATTATTTATTATTTTCAGAACAAGTGTTGTAGTCATCCATTAGAAATATTTTTCAAGTTGTGCATTAAAATGCTAAAGATATCTTGAGTATTCCCTATATTCATGCTAAACTTGGCTTTGTCTAGACTGTTAAATAAATTCAGTTTATATCAAACTGTCTGGCCCTCTCTCCCAAACAGTGCAAATACAAGGAAGCCTATGAGAAAGCCAGAGGCAAGCAAATTGGCTTTCTCAGTCTTCAGGATGACCCTAAGCTGGTTCACTACATGAACGTGGCCAAAATACAATCAGACCGTGAGTATAAGAAGGGATATGAGGCCAGCAAGACCCGGTACCACACACCCCTGGATATGTTCAGTGTGACCGCTGCAAAGAAGTCTCAGGAAGTTGCGACCAACAGCAACTACAGACAGTCCTACCACAACTACACCCTCCTGCCTGATGCCTTGAATGTAGAGCACTCCAGGAACGCCATGCAGATCCAGAGTGACGTATGTACCAGTCAGCAGTTGGTATGGTCAGCTTCCCTTGCCCATGGGAGGGAGGGAAGAGCCAGAGTCATCAGTCACCTGCATCTCATACCTGACCAAGGTCACTGTTCTTCCTAGGGATTTGCAGAGTGACAGTATTTCATTAATGTAACTACCTGTGTCTCAACTCATTGTTAAACATCCATTTGTGTCTGTGTCTGTGACTGTGTGAGTGTGTGTATGTGTGTGTGTGTGTGTGTGTGTGTGTGTGTGACCTACATGTGGTGTGTTCTGTGACAGAATTAAGATCTATAATATTATTCCCAGTGCAATTTTTAAAAATTCATTCTGTTTTTGTTGTTGCTTTGTTTTGTTTTGGTTTCAGTTTAACTTTACCTGACGCGCACTATGTTGTACAAACTGATCTTGAACCCACAATCCTGTCTTAGCCTCCTGAGTGATAGGATTATAATGTATCATCTTATCATGCCTAGCTAAGAAAGTTAGTTTTTTTCCTTTTTTTTTTTTTTTTTTTTTTTTTTTTTTTTTGAGACAGAATTTCATAGCCCTGGCTGTCCTGGAACTCACTCTGTAGACCAGGCTGGCCTCAAACTCAAAAATCCACCTGCCTCTGCCTCCCAAGTGCTGGGGTTAAAGGTGTGTGCTACCACTGCCCAGCTATACTTATTGATATTTTTGTTTGCTTATTTGTTTTAGGATTTCCAGTTTAAGACCACCATGAATACTATCATTTTAATAACTTTTTTCTGAAAGACTGTAATGAGTAAACACTCTCTCTCTTCTCAGTACCGCCCCCTTCTCTTTTTAATAATAAGTTCTGTAGCCAAAGAAACCCAAGGTCTGCTTTTTTCTGAAATGAAATTTTCTCTCTTCATGATATAGAATCTATACAAATCTGACTTCACCAACTGGATGAAAGGTATCGGCTGGGTCCCAATAGATTCCTTGGAAGTGGAGAAGGCAAAGAAAGCTGGTGAGATTCTTAGTGAGAGGAAGTATCGCCAGCACCCAGAGAAGCTGAAGTTCACATATTCCATGGACACCATGGAGCAGGCACTTAACAAAAGCAACAAGTTGACTATGGATAAGGTAAGAGCCCATGGGCTAGCCTTAGCCTGAGAAGCCCTCTGATGCTTGCATTGTGGAGCCTATAGTACCCTTTGTAAGACTTAAACACTCTTGTTTCACACTTACAGGCAGGGTGTGTGTATGTGTGTACATATATACATGAAAGTGATACACACATATATGCATACATATATATGCTCATCCTTTTTAAAGAATATTATGGATTTCACAGTCTCACTGTATCTAGAGAACTTTTCTCTATTGACTTTTGATGAGACAGCACTACCAAAGTTTCACATCATTGTAAAGCAGTACAAGAGGGTGCTTGTGTCAGGAACTGGGCTTCCATATTTAGTTATGATTTTTCTCACTCTCAGACTTAACCTCTTCCACCATGTAGCTGCGTCTCTCCTCTTGCTCTTGTTGTTACAAACTTAACTCCATGGTAAAGTCATGTGCCGGTCTTCTTCTTACAGAGGCTGTACACTGAGAAGTGGAACAAAGACAAGACCAGCATTCATGTCATGCCTGACACTCCAGACATCTTGCTCTCCAGAGTAAACCAGATCACCATGAGTGATGTAAGCATATGTGTAGCAAAGAAGAGGGGGGATGCTGGAATCAGGGGCCTCATTGTAACTGAAGTAACAAGACACTGTTGTTTCTCTGGCTTTTGGTTTAGAAACTCTACAAGGCTGGCTGGGAAGAAGAGAAGAAGAAAGGCTATGATCTCAAGCCTGATGCCATCTCAATAAAGGCTGCAAAGGCCTCCAGAGACATCGCCAGTGATGTAAGTGCTTCCAAAGGAACCTTAAGGATGAGTGAGGGTGTAGACAAGCCAGGCTTGTGCATAGTCAGGAGGTGGGATCAGCTCACTAGCTGGATACACTATCCCAAGACATTTCCCTTCACGTGGGCCAGTTACCCTCTAATCCTTTGCTCATTGTCCAATGTAAAAATGATAAGGTCTTGCTAAAATAAGTTATATTAAGAGTTATGAAAGACAATTCTAAGCAAATTTAAGGGTGGGATCTATGTACTTTACCTATGAGATCCGTGGCCAGCTCTTACCCTAAGGACCCACTAAGGAATTGCGCTTGTGGCATTTTCTGTGCTATACAGTGTGGGAGTGAAGAGGGAAGATGCCACTTTTGAGCTTACTCTCCATTTGATGCACAGAGCTGTTGCTCCCTGGCTTGGCTGCCCCCTCTCTGCCTCGGTATAGGGAGCTCTTTAAGTTCTTTACTTCTACCAAAGCTAAGTGTGTCCAGAGAATCACATTTTATTCTCTTGCCTGCATCATTTATGTCATTGCCATATTTCTTTTCTTTCCACAGTACAAGTACAAGCAAGCCTATGAACAAGCCAAAGGGAAGCACATTGGCTTCCGCAGTCTGGAAGACGACCCCAAGCTGGTGCACTTTATGCACGTGGCCAAGATGCAGTCAGACCGGGAATACAAGAAGGGCTATGAGAAATCCAAGACATCCTTCCACACCCCAGTGGACATGTTCAGTGTGGTGGCAGCCAAGAAGTCTCAGGAAGTGGCCACCAATGCCAACTACAGGAACATAATCCACACCTACAACATGCTTCCTGATGCTATGAGCTTTGAGTTGGCCAAGAACATGATGCAAATTCAAAGTGATGTATGTGAAAGTGATACACATTGGTAGAGCCTTTGTCTATAACATTATAAGCCATTAGCTATATCATAAGTAGCATATAGGTGACCATACATAATGTCCTTTCAAAATTCCTAAAAGAAATCCACGTGCAGTTTCTTAAAGATATGTTTTACTCATTCCCTTGGGCTGAATTCACTTCTTTTAATGAAATGAGGTCTACTCTAGCAACTAAAATCTAATCTCTCACTTTTGGTGCTACAGTCGCTATTGGCTTCTGAATTCATCAACAGCAAATTGATTTGGTTTTTTGAGAGACTCCACTGAAGGAAACAAGCCTAGCAAAGAGGATGAAATGTATGAAAGGCTCTTGGGAGAAGGGTAAAAGAGAAAGACCAGCACAGTAGTGTACATCTGTGGTCTCAGGACTTGAACAGCCCCAGCCCTTCACTCCCAACCTAGTGCCATCCACTTTGTGGCCGCACTTGCACTTCTGTCTGCTGCCAGTGCAATGGTTAGGAGGTGGTGAGCGAGGCAGCTTCAGGAATGAGTACAGGGAAGACAGAGGGATTCCAGAGTCATTCTAAAACAATGTGAATTACAGAAATAAGAGCAGGCCCCATCAAGCCAGGCCTAGATTTCTCATTGGAATAGAAACTTGGGCAATGCATTGTCAGAGAGACACATCAATCTCTAACTGAAAGCACCATGTCCAGTTTTAGGGGAAAATGTCTCAGCTGAGGGAAAAACCCCACACTAATTGTACTAAGTGCTAATCAGGTTTCTGGTTGGCATTAAGAAATTGTCACAGTGGCAGATGATCAAAGACTTACTACTGGAGAGAAAAATCTGATTTTAGGAATTACCTATCGATGAAGGAAGCTTGACTAATAGTATGTAACGGGTTAGGGGATTGTAATCACATGGCACATGAGTCCATTCACTGGTTCTTAACGCACTTTCTTTATGAAGATGTCAAGAAGAATGAATCACCAAAATATTTATTTTTAATTTCTTGTGAGATGAAATATGAAAGACACAAAAGGTTGGGGTGTGGTAATTGGTGTTTAATATGCTACATGTGGAAATGATGGCAAGTCAAACACATTCGTGATTCATAGGAAACTTGAGTCCTTCTGATCATTGATTTGTTTTCCTCTCTGGTAGAATCAGTATAAGGCAGACTATGCTGACTTCATGAAGGGCATTGGATGGCTCCCTCTTGGCTCCCTGGAAGCTGAGAAAAACAAGAAAGCCATGGAGATTATTAGTGAAAAGAAGTACCGGCAACACCCAGACACTTTGAAGTACTCCACATTAATGGACTCAATGAACATGGTTTTGGCCCAGAATAATGCAAAGATTATGAATAAAGTAAGTCCTGCAGCAGTGTATTGCACCACACGCATCAGAGCGAATGTATTGCATTTAATCCACAGGTTTTGTGAACAGATGGGAGAGACCATTCTTGAGGTTTGCTTTACTTAGGAAAAGGGTTCTGTAGACTATAAAAAGATAGAAATTATTCTTAATTAGTCGTCCCTAAATGTTTAATGAATTGTCCACCTCATTGATGTAACAAAATGAACCCTTTTCTTTTTTTGTTTGGTTTTGTGATATGGTCTCAAGTAGCCCAGGCTGGCCTCAAATTTTCCATGTAGCTAAAGATGATGTTGAATCTCTGGTTGTCCTGCTTCTACTTCCTAAATGCTAGAAGTGAGTCATCAGGGTTGGTTTATGCAGGGCCAAACCCAGTGTATGTGAGGTTTGCACTCTACTAGCTGAGCTATGTTCCCAGCCTCGAGTCCATCCTTTGACTACTCAGTTTGAGAGTGAGTCCTGCCTGTGTCAGGTGAGGCTGCTGCTGCTGAGCCACAGAGTGCCTGTCACAAGTGGGAGCCATAAGCAGCATTCCCACAATTCTGATGTAATCACAGAGATTTCCTTCCCATGGTTGCAGCTTTGGAACCAGAACATTCCCTGGGCAGTCCTGAGAGTAATTGCCCTACATCATTGCTTCCTTGTGTCATTAATTATTTAGAAAAGCCTTACTGGTTTGTAAGTCTATACAACTTAATTATCTATAAAATATCAAGACCAATAAGCATATCAACAGTGGACATCTGCATTTAAAACTGAAAAAAATCATTGTTCTAGCCCTGGCTGTATCATTGGATCACAATTAGAAATGCCTTTGATTAAATAAAAACATCATTTGGACCTTAATACTCAACAACTCTAGAAAATGACGGCTTTAATTGGCCTGGACAGGCGGCCTGGGTATCTCCCCTGGAGGCTGATTTGTACAGCTGACCCTCTCCTTTGAAAGGGACCTGCCCCAAAGGCAAAGCATGGATCTCATCATCCCTTTTTATTATTTAGAACCTAAGCTGTCACAAAGATGCATTTATCTTTTAAAATATTAAATGAGATATTTTCAGTCTGGAAACACCCAGGAATCTAAAGCAGGAGGATCTGGAAACTGAAGCCAGACTGGGCTACACACAACATAATCCTGTTTTCAAAACCAAAACCAAAGAAATAAAAATGAGATTTTTTTTTGTACTTCTAAAATTGATGATGAAAATGTCAGAATAATGATATCAAGGTGAGGATCCTAAAATAATGAATGCTGATGTTGAGAGAACTTACTGATTATCAAGTTTTCCTATTGCAGAGTAGAAGAAATTGAGCCCCAAACAGGCAACGTACCTCTAAAGGATGCACAGTGAATCAGTTCCTGGACTAGATGAGAAACCAGGGTTCTAATGACTAGCCTATGCCTTTCCACAAGCACTCTACCACCCTATACATCATAAACCACATGCTTGTAGTGTGATATAGTCAAATTTGATATGAATAACTTAGCCCTCTTTTAAATTGTCATGTATTCAGGTACTCAGTGGCCGTGTTCGGCTTGGGTCTACCATATTAGCTTATGCAAAACATTTTCATCATCACCGAAAATTCTACTGGATAACACTAGACTAAAGCAAAGACCAGCCACAGACAACGTGCCAGAGCTGTGCCTTTCACCTTACCTATGAGGGAGTTTATAGTAATGTAAAGTTTTAATCAATGTCTGTGAAAAGAAAAACTGGGGCTATTCCTTATCCTACTGAAATCTTTGTGTGTACAGACAGACATACACATGTTTCTAGCAGGTTGGAGTTTCTGACCAGAGATGCTAATATGGAATTTGAGGCTTGCAATATTTTTTTAATTTTTTTAAATGATAGTACCTGCAGGAGAGAGGGCTGTTTCAGAGGGAAAAATTGAACTGTAGTGCAGGCTCAACGGAGGCTTGGCCAGTGCAGCTGACCAAGAGATCCACCTGCCAGAAGCTGGTCCTTCTTGGACCAGAGACCTGAGTGGTGCATGTCCAAGCACTGTTACTGTGGTAGAAGCAGACTGGAAAATACTCGTGAATGTCTCCCAATGGAGAATTTCTTAAATCAGTTGTATTATACCTCTGCAGATGGAGTAATTTTTTAGAAGAGTCCAAGATGTTTAGCTCATATTTTGAAGTGAAGAAAAGCAAACTGCAGAACATCATGCGTTATATGATTTTGAAATAGTATGCTTAGAAATTTCTAGGAGGGAGATTTCACCTCTAGGCTTAAGACAAAGGGATGGGACACTTTGACCCTCTGTCTTGCACCTCCTCTACCATGTTGAGCTTTTGTTTAGAAAAGATACCCAAAACAGTGGCCCCTGCGTACACACAATGATGTGCGTGTGTAAAGGGAGTCCTTTTTATGATTTTTAAACATGCTCTTGCACTTTCCTCCCAGCATCTCTATAAACAAGCATGGGAAGCTGACAAGACGAAAATCCACATCATGCCTGACATCCCCGAGATCGTTTTGGCAAAAGCAAATGCGATTAACATGAGCGATGTAAGTATAATCCCCCGTTCCATCTTTCCGTTTAGCCTGTTCCCACCAGTAATAGAAAATTAACTCAGTGATGTCTCTTCATGTATGAGAAGGAACATTTAAAAACCAATAGACTGTTGTCTTTTGTTAAAGACAAATGAGCATCTTCCTCCTAATCTTGCTCTGCTCAATTGGAAAAGCTGCCGGAGGCTAGGGTAGCAATTACAGCTTTGAAGAACTATTGGATTTCATTTTTCGAGGTGTCCCTTGAGCTAAGAGACCTACCAGAAAGAGAAGGCCTAGGGCTGAGCTATAAAAATTGTCCTTAAAAGGGTTAAAACAATGGAAAGAAAAGATAGATATTTTGAACAAAGCCTACAATAAGGAATGTGAAACTTTCATTAGAAAATGCATTTGATATTTAACTCCATTTCCTTCTTGTCCCAGCTCTGCATGCTGAGTGGGAAGCCTCCAAGCTTGGCAGTCTCTTTCTTTTCATTGTTTGAATTCCACAGAGATTTGGAATTGCTGATGCTTTTTATTTGACTGTGGAATTCACACTACTATACAAGTAAAAGAAAGTACTGTGAAACCAAGATGCCCTTTTGGCATGTGATGATGGCTCCTTTGTAGTCATTCTTTGTCTCTTATTTGATAAAAATAAACCACTAAGAGCCTGCTGGACTTACTCCTAAAGACCAGCTCATTTCCTTTCTGTAATGATATACTAAAAACACATTTGAGCTTAAACAGTGGCTTTGTCTTTTCTCCCCCATACAATGATGTTTCTTAGACCATTCAACCATTGAACCACCAATAGCATATCTGCCCGATGCACAGTCTTGCTATCAATGACCAGTCTTCTAGAATAAAGCCAGGTTTTCCTGCTGCCCCTTCTTCTCTTGGCAGAAACTCTATAAACTGTCTCTGGAAGAATCTAGAAAGAAAGGCTATGACCTCAGATCGGATGCGATTCCTATCAAGGCTGCCAGAGCATCGAGGGATATTGCAAGTGATGTAAGTCTGAAGGGCGACCAGCAAGCAAGCAGAGCAATACAGCCGCAGGCACCAAGTGAATGGGATATAAATATGAACTGTGATCCAGTGCCTGTGGACAGTAGACTCGCTGGACTCCACAAATACTTCTTGACAATGTTTGTGTGTCTCCACTGGCATTTCTGGAGAGCATACCGACAAGACACAATGGGATGCTAACCATGGTAGTATCCTCACAGGCTCAGCTTCTTCCCTCTGGAAGTCTAGATGAACTCTCTGCTCCTTGGCCCTGAATTCCCAGCAGGATACTTCACATAGTGTGGCTAGGGTTTTGATCATTGGTGCTGATGATGGCTGCTCTTAAATCGTGAGAAAACTTGCAACTCATTGTTAAACTATTAGTGGCTTGGCATCAGCTGTGGTAGGTGAACTCACACCCCAGAAACTGATAAACCTTGTGAACTAGGGTTCCACACACGCTGGGACAGCTGGTGCACTGGGACAAGACTCATGAAACTTGATCTGGGCCCTAGAAATCTACTCTCAGAAGGTTTATGGTGTAGAGCAATGAGGGGCACAATGTACAGTTCTCCTTGCTGGTCATGCCATTCCCATTCCCTGCTGAACTCTCCCTTCCCGCTTGTCCTGCATCTTCCCTTCCTATAGCGCTCTCCCAGTGCTGAGAGCTCCAAGCTCTTCCTATAGTATACTGGAGTCCATCGTCTTTCCTGGCTCCTCCCCTGTAACCTTCACACTCAACCCCATGAACAGAAGCAGATTAAAGGGATCGTCTCTATCTCCCCTCTGTGGAAGCTGGGTGGGAACAACAACATTTCTCCTTAGGTTTGGAAAGGGAAAAAAAAATCCTCCAAGATACAAAGCTGCAGCGTAATCTTAGATTACACTGTGTGTTCCATTCCTGAACTAATATTTCAGCAGCAAGTGGCTGGCGGGTTTATCCCTGGGCAGCAGCTGGTTTTCCCTGATCATTTGCTGTGATCTTCCTGTAAGAGCAGAGTGTAAGTATAAATCGCTGTAGAGCAGGATGATGTGAGCCCCAGTCCTCAATCACCCAGCACGTAGTCTCATATAGAATGGGGTCTGTAATAAGGACTCTGCTGCCAGGTTTCACAGGCAAATGTCAAAAATGTGTTTCATCAACAGTGGAGCTGAATACAACTACCAATGAAGTACCGGCACTAAAATATTGATACTAGCATGTTTGTTTTTTTTTTAACAAGAAAATTGTTCTTCACATTATTCACATTTTCTTCACAGTATAAATACAAGCACAGTTATGAAAAAGAGAAAGGAAAAATGGTTGGTTTTCGCAGTCTGGAGGATGATCCCAAGTTAGTCCATTCCATGCAAGTGGCTAAGATGCAGTCTGATCGAGAGTACAAGAAAAACTATGAGAAGACGAAGACCAGTTACCATACTCCTGCCGACATGCTGAGTGTCACAGCTGCCAAGGACGCGCAAGCCAACATCACCAACACCAACTACAAGCGCCTTATTCACAAGTACATCCTCCTCCCAGATGCAATGAACATCGAGCTGACCAGGAATATGAATCACATCCAGAGTGACGTAAGAGAGTCTTCCAGCTGAGGGGTGGCTGGGTCCCCAGCATGGATGGGAACATCACAGTCTTATCTACCATAGTCTTGTGTCTTAATTGAAGTTGAGTTTGTCTCTTTTCTTTAAGAATGAATATAAGCAAGACTACAGGGAATGGTACCGAGGGCTTGGATGGAGCCCAGCTGGCTCCCTAGAGGTGGAGAAGGCCAAGAAAGCAACTGAATATGCCAGCGATCAGAAGTACCGGCAGCATCCTAGCAACTTCCAGTTTAAAAAGTTGACTGACTCCATGGACATGGTGCTGGCGAAGCAGAACGCTCATACCATGAATAAGGTAAAGAGAGTAGTGCTCTTCCTTCCTCCCAAGCAAGGAGAGGTCAAAAGGCTACGGTCTCTTATTTATGGAGCTGAACTCAGGTCTCGATTTCTAGGAAGTGGCAAGTGATTATAGAATATTGCCCTGGGACATTTTGATGTCCATCTCTTACAGTGCCTTCCCTTATCTTCTCATTGAGGTTAGAAATTACTCAGACTTTCAACACATATATCCTAAGTACTTTCTTTCCATTCTTAAGATGGAACAGATGCAAAATGTTAACTTTTCCAAATCTGACAATAAAGCTAAGTGTGAGAGGATGCAACTGTAACCTTATCAATTAGAAGGCTGAGCAAGATGAAGGGAAGCTCAAGGTAACTGATAGCTAGCTAGTTATATGTGTGTGTGTATATATATATAGTTATAGTTATATATATAATGTGTGTGTAGAATTTTTTTAAAAGAATATGAATTTGTTCTTTATTTCTCTTCTGAATCTTATCTTTCTTTACTGTTTTCTACTTTAAACTAAGTGCATTCAAATTGGAAGGAAATTCTATTTTCTTATTATACAGACTTAAAAGATCTCTTCTCTCACCCTCTAGCATTTATACACTGTGGACTGGAATAAAGATAAAACCAAGATTCATGTGATGCCTGATACACCAGATATTTTGCAAGCCAAGCAGAATCAGACACTTTACAGTCAGGTAAAGAATGCATGCACATGAATGGCATGTTTTGTCTCAAATCTTACTAAGTTAAAAACTGATGTAATAGACCAGGAAGTGGTGGTGCACACCTTTACTCCAAGTACTCAGAAGACAAAGGCAGGTGGATCTCTTAAACTTGAGGCTAGCCTGGTCTATAGAGTGAGTTCTAGGATGGCCTGGACTGACTACACAGTGAGATTCTGTCTTGAAAAACCAAAATAACAACAAACCCCTGATGTAATAGAAAATAACTTCTGCAAATGCTGAAAAAATTGAGTGAATCAAACTCTTCATTCTAGAGGACTTTCAAGATATTGTTAGGAGCACGGGCCTCAGCTGTGTGCCCCACAGAGGCAAGAACTGTTCATGGAGCTTTAGTGATGGGGCAAAACTTGGTCTTGCAAAACATTAGGTTGTTCTCTGACAATGTTTACCTGTTCTAAGTTACTCTGAAGCCAGAAGTTGCAGGCCTCTGGGAAAATTAACACTTGTCAAACATCAGAGGATTAAGTAAAGGATTAATTAATAGGGCTAGCTCCACAGGTTTATTGAAAGCTAAAAACCCATAATTCTTGTGACTAAGTTAGCACACAAGTTTTGTATAGATAAACCCAGTCAATATTTTATCTTCTGTCTTTCTACATTTAAATCGTTAGTTCCCTTTTACGACCTTTGGTTCATTGTTTTAAAGCCTCTAGAAATGTGTTGTAAGTTGTAGATGCCTGCTTTCTATCTCAGAAGCGATTAACTCTTGACAGGTGAAGACAGGCAGAGTTTGAATTGCAATTTTCATATCAGAGATGGCTATAACAGCAGTTCTATATAAAGGGCTTAATAATTACTAGTATAATTTTAGGAATTGTTATAGGATCGTCATTAGGAATTAAGAAATCTATTTGTCTATATAGCATCACTACAAGACAGTACATCTTTGTTGATCTGTAGAAATTTGCCGAATAGGGTGGGCTAATACCCAGGATTATATAATACTGATTTTATAAGGACAGAAAAGACATATCAGCTGCAGGAATCATTTCCTGAGATTTTGTCCTTTGGGCCTTGCCTCTCAAAGGCTCTTTCATTGTTGTCCCACAGTGAGACATCTCTGGAAGATCACTTGCTAGCTTTTAGCCTTTGCTAGATGGTTCCTGGCACTACGTCTGTTCCATCTGTATGTTCATTGCACTTTGGCACAAAGTAGAGTTGCCATAAGTAATTATTAAAACATAAAACTAGGTCAAACAGACTTGATAGAAGTTTGGCTTTGGTATTTCTGAGTTGTCTGATACTGAACGAACCCGCTACTCTGAAGTCTGATTCTTTCACTACTAAAATCAGGACCTGTGACATTGGATTGCCATGAGGAACAAATGAGACACTCCATAAGGTGCCCAGAACAGTACCCAGTATATAGAATGTCCTAGATGATTATTTTGCTATGGTGATTTTATGGAGGTGTCTCCAACAAACAGACTAGAGCAGCCAGCACATTTATTTCAACTTACAAAAGGCCATTACTACTATTATCATATAGGTAGTTGAAATTGTGTGATCTGACTGTCTTTTCTAAGTTATCTTAATGTCAATGTTTAAAACAGTGATCCCAGACTGCTGTTAATTACAGGGAGAAAGGTACCTTATAAACATAATAGGACCAGATGGTTGCTAGAGGAGGCTTTATTCAAATACATCATCACCCCAAAATGAAAGAAAAAACAAAGGTAGATCACATGATGCTATACCAGCGTTGAGTCTATTTTTATCAAGTCACTACTTGGTTTTATGTGTTCAGAGTCAGGGTAGATGATTCTAGGGTTCTGTATCCACTCTCTAGTTATACTTTGGTGCGTCTGTGACTTTAATATAGGATGAATAGTGCTAAAGAGTCTCTTTACTTTTCAGAAATTCTATAGACTTGGTTGGGAAGAGGCTCTGAAGAAAGGCTATGATCTCCCTGTTGATGCAATTTCTGTCCAGTTGGCCAAGACATCGAGAGACATTGCTAGTGATGTAAGTCCTGGTATGGGGAGAAGAATGTATTTTCATCTGGGTGAGAGATGTAGTGTTGATTACTTTTGAAATGTACTTCTGTTCCTTCACCTCTTTCTATTATACTTCCCCAGAATTGTCTCCCCGCCCCCCAAACATCAAACGGGGGTTTTCTAATCACCTAGTGGGCCAGAGTCCCTTTAAGACCCATTAGGATAAGGTGCTGTTCCAGATATTACAAAGAAACTAGATATTGTGGAGTTTTTTATGCTTTGCCTAAAATTAATATTCTTGTTTTCTATTTGTATCTTTTAGACAAATTCAGCCCAGATAATAAATCAACTTTAGCAAGCAGGTATTGATAGTTTTTACCTGCATATGTCTGAAAATTATGCATCATCACTTTAACTTAGCCCTTCCTTGCACTTGCATAATTATAAAGTTAGCTCTAGGCATTAAAAATTCAGAAAGGTTCCCTTTACATTCCCTTGGTTATACAGAGATCTGGCTCATAGAAAAATGCCATTTGTACTCCAAAGGCAGATTCCACATATGTGTGGAAAAGATGGAACTTTTGGTGACACCCTACATATGGTCCCCATTAACTAAGTTTTTTAATAAATTATATTTTATTTGCATAAAAATAAATATTTCAATTTGCTAGTCCAAAAAACTAACTAGAAGAAATTCAGATGATCTTGGGTGGGTGAGAGAGCTCTGTGGGTCAGTGAACTTTATGCAAGCCTGACAATCTGAGTTAAAGCCCACATGATAGAAGATGAGAACTGGCTCCCACAGGTTGTCTTCTGACCTCCACATGTATACCGTGGCATGTGTAGCTACATATGTACATATGCACACAACTCAATAGATAAGTATAATAAAATTAATTTATGGGAGCTGTTTTATCGTGACAGTGACTGCTCCCAGACCTAATAGCCTGAGTTTGATCCTAGAGATCCACATGATAGAAGGAAGACTATAACTCTCATAAGTTATTCTCTGACTTCCACATGTGCACTGTTGCAGAAGCGTTCCTTCTCTCTCTCTCTCCTTCTCTCTCTCTCTTACCCTCTCTCTGTCTCTCTGTATGTATGTATCTCTGTGTCTGTGTGTGTGCTAATTTTTAAATTATAGTTATAAAAACTGCAAAGGATCTTGGTTTTAGAGGAATTAATTACCAAATTAATTACCACATTACCTCTTAAAACTTTTAAAACAAACAATGATTTGCAAACCAGGCATGTTGGCCCATCACTGTTTCTAGGGGCTTATCATGATGACCAAAATATCTGAGCCAACTTCCCTGTCCTAGCCCAAAGTCATTTTCATGTCTGAAGTCTACTTCCTTGTTCTAGCCTAAGATTTAGATTCCTACCTGAAATTACTTCTTTGTTCTAGCCTAAGAATTAGATTCCTACCTGAAATTACTTCTTTGTTCTAGCCTAAGATTTAGATTCCTGGCTGAAATTACTTCTTTGTTCTAGCCTAATGTCAGATTCCTGCCTGAAGCCCACTTCCTTGTCCTTGGCCCATGTTAGATTCTTGCCAAGAAGCTCCAAAAGCATTCTGCCTCTCTCCCTTTTTTATTTTATAAACAAGACTGAACCTGTCTTAGGTTGTTCTGCCAAGAATGCCTTTCTTACCCATGATGGAATATGCATTATCAAAAGCAATGCACTTCTGTCTTAGATTGGTAAGGCTCTGTGCAGAATCTTACCTGTCCTTGGCTTGACAGCCTGTTAAATTAATAACTCTGTCTAGGGGTCCATTTTCAGTTTCAAGTTATGCACTTTGGATGCCAACATGTTGATGTTGTTAGAGACAAGCTTTAACATGATGGGCAGGAATAAAAGTATTCCCAGGACCAAAGGGCTAGCATGATCAAGCTATATATGCCATTCCTGAGGTTTGACCAAAATGGAAATACTGATATCAAACCATGGATAATTTTATCAGCATTCAAAGTTTCTAAGGCTTCATCCATCCTGGTTGAGCACCTCAGTTTACGTCACCACAAACCAGAAAGATGAAGACAGGAAAGCTGATCCTCAGCTTTCATTTTTCATTCAGTCCAGGCCCTAGGTCCATGGGACTCTATGACCCACATATAGAGTGGGTCTTTTTCCATCTGGAACTCCCCTTACAGATATGCCCAGAGGTGTGCCTTCAATCTTTTAGATGACTCTATATCCAATCACGTTGACAATGCAGATTAACTACCACAATGGTATAGTCACCTTAAAGTCCAGAATAGTTTAAACATACATGAGGGACTCTAAGGGAACAGAGCCTATTGTTGTGCATCCTACTATATGTTTAGTGCCTGACATTAAGTAACTGCCACTGCACTTACGAGCAATGTTGTGGTCACTTAGTAGTAATGTAATTTTCCTAACTAAAGCTAAGGACCAGATTTTACTTTGGCTATCTTAAATCTATATGGTTTATTTTCACCTACTTGACAAGATGTTGAGCTCTTGTGAAGCTTTGGTTCTAACTAAAATATCAAGATATTCCTATCTGTGCCCATAAGATATAGATTCCAATGTAGACATATGATATAATGATATAATCATGTAAAAATTCTCCAATCTCCATTTTTGCTTGTTCACCAGATCATACATCTTCATAATTTTTCTCTGCCATTCAGCCCCTATTTTTCTCATAAGCATGGAACAAGCATTTTGCTAAATGTTATCCTAAAGTCAGACAACAGTGTCTGGCACATATTTCTGCCTTTACATAGAACCATTTTCTCACGATAATCTCTCTTGATATTTGGCTGCATTATATTCTTTGGATAGAGCTAATTAAGCAGAGCTTACTAAAGGATGAAAACACTTCCTGTTAGGTTAGCTCAGAAATCACTTTTCACATCCGTTTTGGGAGGAAAGTATAGCAACAAAGCAAGTTGAGTTTAACTTAGCTTTTGTTTATGTTATTAAAAAGACTATGTTTCCTGATTTCAGTTTAAATATAAACAAGGCTACCGGAAACAACTGGGACACCATATTGGATTCCAGAGTGTTCAAGATGACCCAAAGCTTGTGCTATCGATGAATGTAGCCAAAATGCAGAGTGAAAGAGAGTACAAGAAAGACTTTGAGAAGTGGAAAACCAAATACACCAGCCCTGTGGACATGCTGGGTGTGGTGTTGGCCAAGAAATGTCAGGCCTTGGTCAGTGACGTGGACTATAAGAACTACCTACACCAGTGGACGTGTCTGCCTGACCAGAATGATGTCATTCAAGCTAAAAAGGTCTATGAGCTACAAAGTGAGGTCAGTGTCTATCAAATTTGATTACTTAAAATCATTCCACATATGAATAGCCATTTATGTGAGAATAAAGCAGAGATTAGGAAGAGGAATTATCATTGACTATCTCAAACAACACCTGTCTGTAACTAGCATCTCCTAGTCATGGTGAAGGGAAAGATGAGATTTTGATGGCTTGTTTTGTCCTTTCCTAGAATATGTATAAATCTGACCTAGAGTGGCTGAGAGGCATAGGATGGAGTCCCCTGGGTTCTTTGGAAGCAGAAAAGAACAAGCGGGCTTCAGAAATCATCAGTGAGAAGAAATACCGCCAACCTCCAGACAGAAATAAGTTCACCAGCATCCCTGACGCCATGGACATAGTTCTGGCTAAAACAAATGCCAAAAACAGGAGTGATGTGAGTATTTCTTTAGAAACGGACAGAATCAGTCTTAGTGCTTGCTGCCTGGCAGTTAGGAGCATTTGCTTAGTAAATGAGTAGAGCAGCAGCGCCTTGCCTCATTTAGTATGGCATAATCTTTTAGATTGGTTTGATCTATTTGAATTGTCAACCACTTTACACTAAGTAATTAAATACAGTTTATTTTCAATCTTACTTCATTCAAGTTTCCTTACTTAGCTAGAATGTAATAAAAATTGTTGAATTTTTTTTCTTTGACACCTAAATACATTAAGAGCATGGGTAGTTTTGGTTTCGACAGAGCATGGAAAATATTATAAAGAAACAAGTTTGGGGTATTATTGTTATTGTCGTTTTGTTTCTTAAATATTTATTTATTTTATGTTTGTGATTACACTGTTGCTGTCTTCAGACACACCAGAAGAGGGCATTGGATCCCATTACAGATGGTCGTGAGCCACCATGTGGTTGCTGGGAATTGAACTCAGGACCTCTGGAAGAGCAATCAGTGCTTTTAACCACTGAGCCATCTCTCCAGCCCTGCTTTGTTTTGTTTTTTAACCATAGAGACACATCTCCCTTAAAGAGTATATATTAATGAATATATATACTATATAAAATATATAAAAATGAATATATATATATAAAACAAATTGATCTTAATGCATTTAATATGGCTGAATCAAGATCACACAATAATTGCATAGTGTATATTCTGACTTTAATGTTCCTGTCCAGCATGGATACCAGTGCTTGGCATAGAATAGGTGCTCAACAAAGTAGTGATTGGGTGATGAAGTTGTTTGGGACATTTTTGTAGAGAGAAGAAGTAGCCACTGTTACTACTCAGTCTAAGCTTCAACTTTACAAGAAGCTGAATTAAGTGCGGTGGGACTCTGGACCATGTAAGGAAGTTTAAATAGGTACAAATGATAACTGTGCAGGTCTTAAGGGGAACTTTGTACACTATACAAAGGCTCCATGTGCCCTCCATTTTCAATGCATACATTAGTTCTTACCTGATACATGAGGCTGTAATTTACAACGGAGCTGTAGCTCTTCTTGTAAGGAAACACAGACAACAGTATTGTTTTTCAAAAGCTGTAGCAGATGCAAGCCTGCCAGTCTCTTTCTGCCTCAGTCTCCAGTTCTTCCCTTTTTGTCTTTGTGATATGCTTTAAATACAAAGGGTGGAAGAACAAGCAAGCACATTTTGGGATTTGTTTTTGTTTTTTTGTCCCCACCCCCACATTGCTTCTTTCTTAGAATTTTAATTAAGAATGTGTGTAGGGGGTGGGGAGCTCTGAATAGAGAAGATAAGCAAGGGAAAGACTAGACCATAAAGTCCATGTGCTAGTTGCAGTGGTGCTGAATAGCAATCCTGTTGGGACTTTGCACACCCAGGCAGAAGCCAGACTAGCTAGGGTGCTTGAGCATCTTCTTTTGAATATGATGATCTAAATAACATTGTGCATTCTGTGTGATCAAGGTAGCATATAATATGAGGAAATTTCTCTACTGGGACACTCTTGCACCCTGGAAGAAATTTGACAATATCTAGAAAGTTTTTTCCTTTCCTTGTTCTAATTTGGAGGTGGTGTGCTACTGGCCTCTAGTGGATAAAAAGCAGGAATGGCTACTAAAAATCCCCCATGACACAAAACTGTGTCCTACATTCAAGAGCCACCCAGAGTGTAACATCAATGATTATGAGGCCAAAAGCACCGCTGTTTCTACCAGAAAGATTACTAAAGAACTTGAGTAAACATATATTAATATTAATGGACCTTATTTCAGTTTGGTCCTGAAGGCCTAATTAACTTCCCTGAGCCATTTGCATAGTAGAAAGCATAGTCATACAAAAGAAAAGTACAAAATCTAAGGAATTAATGAATCCTTAAAATGTTTATACTGGAGGGTTGGTAAGATGGATCAGTGGATAAAGGCACTTGCTACCAAGCCTGAGCACTTGCATGTGATACGTGGAGTCCACAATGGTGAACAAGAAGCTGCTCCTGCATGTTGTCCTCTTGCTCCCATGTACAAGTCATGGCACCTGAATCCTGTACACACACACACATATACACATATATATGTACATACATACACATATACACACATACAGAATACATACACATGTATACACATATACACACATGCACACATATACACAGATACATAATACATACACATATACACACATACACATATACACATACATATACACACATGTACATAATACATACACATATATACACATACATACACACACACTAAATAAATGTTAAGTAACAAAAACTTACTCAGTTTTACTATTAATACCCTTTGTGGTAAAAGAAAAATGTTTCCCCAATGCAATTGGGGGGTCACACATTTATTCTTACTCTGGATTATTTCGTCTCTGTCTTCTAAGTCTTTGATGTTTGTGACAAGTGCAGCATCTCTTTCACCTTGGGTTTTTCAAGGTGTCCTCATGATGATTCAGATTGTGTCTTTTCACAAAGAAACTACACATTGTATCCTGTTCAGGCCTCACAACAGGAGAGCCCAGGACATCAGGTTATCCTGTTGCTGATCATTTGAACTTTTATCACTTGCTTAAAGTGATATTGCCAGATTCCTCTACTGTTGAGTTAGTCATTTTATCCCTTGGAGAAAAATTTAAAGACCAAGTATCGCTATGTATTGCTGGGTGACCTGGAACTCACTATGCAAGACCCAGTTGACCTCAAACCCACAGAGATGCCTGCCTCTGCCTCTCAAGTGCTGGGATTAAAGACATGCACCACATTTGGCAATATATCACTACATGGACCAGGAGTGGAATTCAAAACTTGTAATTGATTTTTTTGTTGACAAATTTGATACTATATAAATATTCTGTCTTTTCAAACTTTCACTTTTATTTAATTACTGAGATATTGTTTTATTTTTATTTTCTTTTATTTTTTATTGTATATTTTATTTACATTTCAGATGTTATCCTCTTACCCCATTTCCCCCCTGCCCAGGAACCCCCTATCCCATACCCCCACCTCCTGCTTCTATGAGGATGTGCCCCCACCCACTCATTCCCACCTCCCCACCCTCGAATTTCCCCACACTGGAGCATCCAACCTTCTTGGGACCAAGGATCTCTTCTCCCACCTATGCCTGACAAGGCCATCCTCCCCTACATATATAGCTGGAGCCATGGGTCCCTCCCTATGTGCTCCCAGGCTGGTGGTTTGGACCCTGAGATCTCTGGTTGGTTGGTATTGTTGCTATCCCCATGGAGCCACAAACCCTTTCACCTCCTTCAGTCTTCTCTCTAACTCCTCCATTGGGAACCCCATGATGAGTTCAATGGTTAGCTATGAGCATCTGCCTCTGTATATGTCAGGCTCTGGCAGACCTCTAAGGAGACAGCTATATCAGGCTCCTGTCAGCATGCACTTCCTGGCATCCACATCTAGTTTGGATTCTCATGGTCTTCTGCGGAAGACAAACATGAAAATGGTTTTAGCACATCCAAAGATTTTGATAAAATTTTAAACTGTTCTTTTTGGGGAATCCCAAAATTTCTGTCAATTTACTTATTCTCCAAAATAATTGTATAATCCTAAATAGTAAACCAAATGAGAACTAAGATTCCCTAATTCCTAGGCATAATTTGAGTAGGTCATCTTTTGATAAGACAGTTAAACACTAAGGGGGATTTTGATGGCCAAAAAAAAGTGGAAAATGCTATTCTACTCAATTACATCAACAAAGTTTTCATTTTATGTATTGATTTTTATAGACAATAGTATCTGTAACTTCAGAAAGGTGATCCATAATCTATATTTGCAATGTAGTTGTATTTCAGATAAGAAAATTGTATCTAGCCGGGCGGTGGTGGCGCACGCCTTTAATCCCAGCACTTGGGAGGCAGAGGCAGGCGGATTTCTGAGTTCGAGGCCAGCCTGGTCTACCAAGTGAGTTCCAGGACAGCCAGGGCTATACAGAGAAACCCTGTCTCGAAAAACCAAAAAAAAAAAAAAAAAAAAAAAAAAGAAAATTGTATCTATTTCCTGCTTATACTGTTGTCTTGTTATCAATTATAATGTTCAATGTACATGAACTTAATAATCCCATCCGAAGCCAACTGTTATATTTGATCTTGACAATACCACTGATAAAATTATTGTTTCTCATTTTAGAGACTTATAGAGAAGCCTGGGACAAGGACAAGACTCAGATCCACATCATGCCTGACACTCCTGACATCGTTCTGGCTAAGGCCAACTTAATCAATACAAGTGACGTGAGTTTACAAGTCCGGTGTGCCCTTTCAGAAAGCTCAGCTGATCACTTCCAAGTCATTGAAGTTGTTTTAAAAAATCTTTTGAATTCCAAGTCATTTTAATTAGCAGAAAATGAATGACTCTGATTCCCTATTTGGTGGGACTTTTGTACATCCAATATTGGCACTCCCTATCTCAAGCAGCATTAGAGCACAGATCTTTCTATAATTACATTTCCTTAATACATATATTATCATAATGAAGTGTTTATACCATTCTCGATCTTTCCTGTGTTGGAAGAATCAATTTTTACTGGATCTGTATTGCTTACAATGTTTTGTGCTTTACAAATAGATTCTGAGTAAAGTATTAAAAAAAAAAAAAAAAAAAAAAAAAACAATACACTGGGGGAAATTTTCATTTTTACCAGATTACTTTCCTGGCAAATGTTACTCCTTCAAACATATGGATAAACATGTTTAAACATTCAAACATAAACTCTGAACCCTAACAGAGTGGTTTTAATGTTACAGATATGCAGGGGTAATACTACAAAGACTAAAATATGAACAGAAGGCTAACATCAGTAGGCAATGGACTTCTGGGTAAAAATACGTTTGAATATATTATGAATTATTGTTATATCACAATCTGAATGAGCAAATTATAAACAGAAGTTTTAAAATTAAATAAAGTATTTTTTTTTAATGATGAAAGACCATCATCCTGCCAGAGGACAGAGTTCCACTCAGGCCTGTGGGATGAGGTAGATACTGACTCACAATGCACTAGCTACACAGAAGGGATGGCCACTCACTATTGTTTTTCATAAGAGGAGTTCATAAGAGGAATTGGATTGAAAGGCTTTCTACATGGCAACTTCTAATGCAACATAACATCATCTGGAAAATACCAACAGAATGATAATTCATTTTTTTGTCAGTTATCTTCTGTTGCATTTTCTAAAGTACTTGGGAATTTTGTGAATTTAGTAATCAGAGAGCTTTAAAATATAGTACACGATCATTAGCAATTCATAGACATAATCTCCAATTACATTGGAGTGGTCCAGAGCATACAGATTATTTTTACGAACTCTTAAAGTATGCAGTACGTTGACTTCATTATTCTGCTTGTTCGTCATACTGTTTATGGAGAATGGTTTTTCCAAAGTGATTGTCTTCATCTCTCAACAGAAACTCTACAAAATGGGTTATGAGGAACTGAAGAAAAAAGGTTATGATCTTCCTGTCGATGCCATTCCAATCAAGGCAGCAAAAGCATCCCGGGAAATTGCCAGTGAAGTAAGATGTTATTCCCTGTAGATAGTGGCTTGATTGCAATGGCATTATGTTAAAATGAACAAACATCATCTAAGGCATCACAAAATAAAACAGGGTGGTGATCCCAGACATACAGTGTATGGTAAAAATAAGACCAAAAGTCAGTTTATTTGTGGCTGAATTTAGTCTTTAATCTTGCCTATCAAAAAGCAGAAATCTGTAGCTCTACGGGCTTAGCAAGATATTTAGAATTAATAGATTTTGAAAATTGCTACAAAGGTGGTAACAAAAGCTAATTTTTTAAAGGAATGAGGTATTCTTTTGTTCCTTTAGTACAAATACAAGGAAGGCTTCCGAAAGCAACTAGGCCACCACATTGGGGCTCGGAACATCAAGGATGACCCCAAGATGATGTGGTCCATGCACGTGGCCAAGATCCAGAGTGACAGGGAGTACAAGAAGGACTTTGAGAAGTGGAAGACCAAGTACAGCAGCCCAGTGGACATGCTGGGGGTGGTGCTAGCCAAGAAGTGCCAGACCTTGGTCAGTGATGCTGACTACAGGAACTACCTACACCAGTGGACATGTCTGCCTGACCAGAATGATGTCATCCATGCTCGGCAGGCCTATGATCTCCAGAGTGATGTGAGTTTTTCCTTTGTTCAATGAAATAGTCTGTCTTCTTTCCTAAAATAGTGAGTTTATACACTGATGCCCAAACTCCACCTACCAATCCAAGCAACGTTAGTCTGCAAAGAAAGAAAGAATCTATGATGGAATGTTCTAGATAGCTGATCCAGGCAATGAAAATTGAGTCATTCTCCACACCTCTCTCTCATTTTGCAAAAAAAATGCCTCTAATCTGAATACTTCATTAAATTTCTGAAATCATCAGGAAGTCAGATGTTAAATATTACAAACATGTCTGTATTGTGTAACAACATATACTTCCATTCTTGGTGGATATATGCTTACATTTCTGATTTGTCACTTGAATTTCAGAATTTGTACAAGGCTGATCTTCAGTGGCTGAAAGGCATTGGCTGGATAACTTCTGGTTCCTCGAGGATGAGAAAAACAAACGAGCCACTCAGATCCTGAGTGATCATGTTTACCGTCAGCACCCAGATAAATTCAAGTTTTCCAGCCTTATGGACTCCATGCCAATGGTTTTGGCAAAAAATAATGCTATAACCATGAACCATGTAAGTCTTTTCTTTGCACAAGGGAGGTGTTAAATGTTTCTGACAGGAGTGGGCAACACTGTTCCTGTAGAAAAAAAAAATCCCATTCAATTCTTCTCAATAACATTAAGGTGTCTTTAAAGGAAATGTTTCTTACTGACGGTCATTGAAACCTGAACACATCACATTAACCCACAGAGCATGCTTTCAAAGTGTCTCTTACTGACATGTCTTCTTGTTGTTCTTAGCACCTCTATACAGAAGCTTGGAATAAAGATAAAACCACTGTCCATATTATGCCAGATACCCCTGAAGTTATATTGGCTAAACAAAACAAAGTAAATTACAGTGAGGTAAGCAACGTATTTGTAATACATGATATATTTTCTTTATATTACACTTGGTAAATGAAACTTACAATTATTTATGTCTCTTACAGAAATTATATAAACTTGGCCTGGAAGAAGCCAAGAGGAAAGGCTATGACATGCGAGTTGATGCCATTCCTATCAAGGCAGCCAAGGCCTCCAGAGACATTGCGAGTGACGTAAGTACACTCGGGAGATTAGGTATGTGTGGGAGGTTTCCATCTTAGCTTTGGCCGCAGGATCACATGTCTCTCTTTGATGTACAGTGGGCCAAGCTATGATGTTAAAATTGTTGCTAATCATTGATTATGTCAGCAAGTAGCTTAAAGTAATGATACTAAACTTGTGACTTCAAGCTAGCCATCAGCTATAGTAATGAGTATTTCAGTATGTCCACTGCATGCTGAACCAAAGAGCGGCATACTTAACCGAAGATGGATCAGTTTTTTTTGTGTGTTCCCACATGATATATTTCTTATTCTTACGATCATACTTTTTGTAGGAGCTCTTCAAAACTTAATCAATGCCATATGAGCTAATGAGTCTGAACAAGCAGGATGTACCACACCAAGTTCAGCCGTGCACATGGGTCACGTGCTTGTCTCAGCCTCCAGTGCCTGGCTGAAGATATGTGGTTTCTTTATTAGATTATACTGGGTGACACATGGCCATTTTGTTTTGTTTTGTTCTTCAAGACGAGATTTCTCCATAACAGCCTATGCCTGTCCTGGAACTTGCTTTGCAGACCAGGCTGGCTTTGAACTCTCAGAAATCTGTCTGCCTCTGCCTCCCAAGTGTTGAGATTAAAAGCATGAGCTACCATGCCACATGAAGCCGTTTTAAAAGAAGCATACACATGTGCTTTGGTCATCTTCTCATACTCTGATACCATCCCCTCCTTCAATCTTTGCTTTCTTTAATAGATGGGTTTGCTCACATTGCTGAAATTTTTTATCCATGTTTTTGTCCTTGAGTGAAAAATACATTGTTATTTTGTTTCCAAAATATAGGAAATGATTATCACATTTAAAAACAAAAGACCAACATAGGAGAGTTTAGTATTAATGTATAACCATATAATGACATGCCTACTATAATTAACATGCATGTTCATAAGGAATTCTAATGACAGAAAAATGCTTATATAGTAATTACAAAAAGCAGGCAAAACCCATTGACTTATGACTCATATTCTAATTATATTTGTTCATACACACATACCACAAAGAGCTCTGTACAGTAAAATCACATATTTGCTTTTCTTTTCTTTTTAGTATTTTTCTTCATAAGATACGTATACTATATATTCAAAGGAAATCATTACATTTAATGAACAAGATAATTCTGTTCTAGTGCACACATTTTTCTAAATGTCAAAGCAGATGACTTGCAGGCTTTTGCTTTTTGTAGTTCAAGTACAAGGAAGGCTACCGTAAGCAGCTGGGCCACCACATCGGTGCCCGCGCTATCCATGATGATCCCAAGATGATGTGGTCCATGCACGTGGCCAAGATCCAGAGTGACAGGGAGTACAAGAAGGACTTTGAGAAGTGGAAGACCAAGTACAGCAGCCCAGTGGACATGCTGGGAGTGGTGCTGGCCAAGAAGTGCCAGACCTTGGTCAGTGACGTGGACTACAGGAACTACCTACACCAGTGGACATGTCTGCCTGACCAGAATGATGTCATCCATGCTCGGCAGGCCTATGATCTCCAGAGCGATGTGAGTACTGATGATCATAAAGGCAGGATCAGTGAGTTTATTCCACAGAAGAAGGTTTAAATAGATGGCCCGACACTCACCTGTGCCTTCAAGTGTGTGAGAGACAGCACGTATGCTCTCCTTTTGAATGTTAATCCTTAGCGTTTATCCAAAGTGAAGTAATGCCTGAACATGCTACCTACTAAATTATATGTTTAAGAGTCTTCTTGCTTGATTTGATATCCATCGGCTAAAAATGCATTCCTAACATGGAGATAAATATTTATGGACAATTTGTGCGTCAACAGAATATGTACAAGTCTGACCTCCAGTGGTTGAGAGGCATCGGCTGGGTGCCCATTGGCTCTCTGGATGTGGAAAAATGCAAGCGGGCTACTGAAATCTTGAGTGACAAAATCTACCGTCAGCCCCCAGACAAGTTCAAGTTTACCAGTGTGACTGATTCTCTGGAGCAAGTATTGGCCAAGAATAATGCCATCACTATGAATAAGGTAAGAGGTCAGAGTTCAGGGGAGCCACATGGGGTTGCTAAAACTGAATCCAAGACACAGGAAGATGGTTGAGAAAAGAGTTTTACACAATAAGACATTTATATCTATCTTTTATCATTTATTTCTCTAATCTGTTATCTACCTAGTATGGTATTCATATTTTGCTATTGATTTCAGTTATTATTTCTTGATTTTTGAGAAAGTAGCATATTTTGTGGAAAGATAATCCCTGCACTAAAATACTTATTCTCACTTTCCTTTTAACTTGTATGTGTTTTCAGATTATCAGAACATATATTACAAATATATATTCCACTATGAACTAATTAATTGGTGACATGTATATGAAATACCGTAACCTTGTCTCCTTTGTTTATACATTTTCTGTAATCTTGAAACTCCTATTGATTAGACATTAGTGTCTTTCCTGATGAATGTATATCTTCTTTGATAGCGTTTGTACACAGAAGCCTGGGACAAAGACAAGACGCAGATCCACATCATGCCAGATACACCAGAAATCATGTTGGCGAGAATGAATAAAGTCAACTACAGCGAGGTGGGAGTAGATGCCAGTTCTTAGAAATCTGTGCTGCTTTTCACTTCCATTGATCATTCCATGGTGATATAATGACGAACGGCAGCTTCGTAAAGAATCACCTTTTCTTGTTTCATAAGAAAAGCCACATTTGTATTTCTCAATCACTATCATAAGTGCTAAAGTTTATGATGAGTTACTGTTTGGGATAATACAATTTTTGCATTAATTATAATAATTAATGATTCCAGCAATAATCAAAAGATGAAGTACATTTTCTTTTATTCAACTTTTTTTTCTTTTTTTTAAAGCATTTTATTTTATGTGTATGGATGTTTGTCTATGCACCATGTACATGACTGGTGCCTAGAGAAGCCAGAAGAGGATGTTAGGTGCCCTGGAACTGGTGTTACTGATGGTTACTGATGGTTGTGAGCCACCATATGGGTGGCGAGAATCAAACCCAGGTCCTTTGGGAAGGCTGTCAGTGCTCTTAATCACTAAGCCAACTCTCTAGCCTGGTTGTTCTCAACTTGTGGGTTGCAACTCTTTTGGGAGTCAAATGTCCATTTCACAGGCTTGCCTAAGGCCATCTGCGTATCAGATATTTATATAATGATCTATAGCAAAATCACAGTTAAGAAATAAAAAATAATTTTATGGCTAAGGGTCACTACAACAAGAGGAACTGTATTAAGGGGTCAGAGCGTTAGGAAGGTTGAGAACCATTGCTCTACCCCCTCTTTATTAACATTTGAAGTAAAGAAATTAAAAACAGACTATACATGTATCACCCCTTAGTGCTAGTACAAAGCTTCCTGAATATATTTTCCATGTCTAGTATATTGCTTTTAAATTGTGCCGCAGTGTTAAAGCTTACGATTTCTAACATATAAGAATAAATTTATGATCTAAAAGCCCAGAACCATCACACAATGCATGAGAGACTATGAAGGGAACTCTGCCCGGGTTATATACGAATGAGCCTGTTTCTTGTTGTGGCTGGTGGGCATGAGATCATGTGTCTCATTGTGGAACCCATGTCTTAGGTAGATAAAGGTCAGCCCTTCTCTGGGAGAGACACCCCACTCAGGATTGTGCTATCTTTGCCTAAGAATTCCCAGCGACAAAGAGCTTATTTCATAAGTCAACCTATTTGTTTTGGAAATTTCCATTAAAAAAGTGTTTCTCCTGGATTTCTCTCCTTGAATATCCCAAAGTTCTCTGAAACTGACAGTACCAGTTTGTACACAGATATACTGATAGCCACCAGTGTCCTTCCCTGCTGGCTCCACCCCAGGCTTTCTTTGCAATCTTAACATCCCTACCTTCCTAGACATTTCTTCAGCTGGTCAGATGTGACTCCAAGCTAAATAAAATATTACGAATGGGTTATGATCAGGAATGAACACACAAACTACTGGTTTTCATCTTTTGGAGCTGTGGCTGGCATTTCTACAGCATGCTGGAGCACACTGAGTGCTCCGTCAATGCTGGAGTACATGATCTTGAATTTCCTTAGACTAGGAGACTAGGTTTCCACTAGGCTGGGTTTGTGCATTTGTAATTTATATCTATCTCAAAGATTGCCATTCATCTCTGTGTAATTCCTTCCCGTTAGATTGAGGCTACAGATTTAAGTCTGTAGAGATCTTGTGAATCTAAGATTCTGACAGAGGCATGTTATCTTTTTCTCTGAGCTTTGTGCCACCGGCAAGCCAAATGCCATTTCTCTGTCAGGACAGATCAATAGACTATTAACCTTACACATAATGTTACTCAGACATTTTAGACAGAATCACAGGTCTAAAGTCATTTTATTTGGGGAAGGCAGACTGGAGTTGTAGTGATTGTATAGCTAGCTCTTAATGGTCACCCAAACTGAAAATATCCAGTCCTCAAGCAATTCTGGAATTTCTGAATCTGTACTTCTGGAAACTTCCAGAGACACCACAGTAGGGCAATGTTGTGTAAAGCCTGGCAGGAAAGAATCCCTTGCCTGAGTGCCTAGCCCACCCAGTCTCCTTTCTTACCATTCTCTTTACACAAATTCAATTCTTTTCTGTTTTCATTTTAGTTAAGATGGGAGAACGCAGTGTAAAATTAATTGCCCTTCTCCCTCTAAGATTGTTCTTGATGTCTATAGAAGCAAGCAACAAAGTCTGCCCTGCCTCCACCAGTACTGGAGACGAAATTCAGGGCCTCAGACGCTAGCAAGCACATTACTGTGGAGCTAGAGCCCTAGCCCTAAGTGCCATGTTCATTTCTTACCTGCAGGTGTTCTGCTCTAGCTCCAAAATCTTTGCAGGCCATCTGAGGTTCCTCCCTGGCCACTCATTCCATGTGCTCTATCTTCCCCTAACTACAGCTTAGTCTTTGGAAGCCTAGTTTATCATTCAAGGTAGAAGCCAAGGCCAGCCATCTGCAGGAACTTCCCTTATTCTTATATCACATTAAAAACACACACACACACACACACACACACACACACCAAACTCTTTCCTGGACCACTGTTGTCTCTGTGGTTCGAACTCTGTGGTTAAATTCCCTCTTGTTGTTTGGCTTCTCAGCAATTGGTCCCCTAAGTTACCAGACTCTCATCACTTCTCCCAGAAAGTCAAGAGCTGAAGGAGTCCTCCTCATCTTCATCCCTGCTGCATACACAACATACATAGTCATAGGCACAAAGCCATGCCGAATAGAGTAAATTACTTTTTTTAAACAACAGTTCGTCTACATGTTTCCAATTTAGGTTTTAGCTTAATTTCTCTGGAAATTTCTTTCTATATATATATCTGTTTATTTAATTCATAAATGAAAGTAAAAGGTAAATAAAAAATAAAAATAGTAAATAAATAAATAAGTAAAAGTTTAGAGTAATCTGATGTAATAATCTTCATAGGGATGTTTTTTGTTGCTTAAGAAGACTTGGAACTCAGAAATCACGTTATAATGGGCACTATATGGAGAGTTTTATGAATTGTTTAAACCCTCTATTAGTATTTTAGATATGAACCTCTAACCAATTGCTTTCTTTTTGGGGGTTGGCCCAAATTTAGAGTCTGTATAAACTTGCCAATGAAGAAGCAAAGAAAAAAGGCTATGACTTACGAAGTGATGCCATCCCTATTGTGGCAGCCAAGGCCTCCAGAGACATCGCCAGTGATGTAAGCTATCAGTTCTCTTCCCAACTGTGAGCAGCATGGTGTGGCATTTTCATTGCATTAAAGCTTTACAAAGTACTTTTCATAGGCTGAGCATGGTGATATATGCTTGTAAGGCATTTAGGAGGCTGAGGCAAGAAATCTGCCTCGAGTTTGAGGTCAGCCTCCACTGTGCAGTGATAGACTAGCCAGAGCTTTATCCAAGGTATCTTAGATAGCATTTCTATGCTATGACAAAACACCATGACCAAAAAGAAAGGTAGGGATGAAAAGGTTTATTTAGCTTCCCCTTCCATGTCACTGTTGGTCATCAAAGGATGTCGACAGAAATTCAAGCAGAATAGGAACCTAGAGGCAGGAGCAGATGCAGAGACATGGAGGGGTGCTGTTTACTAGCTTGTTCCTCATGGCTTGCTCAGCCTGCTTTCTTATAGAACTCAAGACCACCAGCCCAGAGATGGCCCCACCCACAATGTGCTGGGTCCTCCCTAACTAAGAAAATCCCCTACAGCTAGGGGCAGTCTCTCAACTCAGGTTCCCTCCTCTCAGATAACTCTAGTTTATGTTGAGTTGAACTAAAACTAGCCAGGACACAAGTGTTTTTCAAAAAACAAAACAAAACAACAAGGAAACCTATCTCCTTTGTATGAAATTTTCTAGCTTTAGAGGGAATGGAAAAGTTACTATTTGTGTAAAGGATTTGTGTGTTATTAGCAAAAACACTTCCCAGGAACAGAGCCAGACAGAAGGCTAGAGCAGAGCTGCAGGCTTGGACAGTTATGTAAGAGTGATCACAGGCTCACAGGAGAATCTGCAGTGAAACTCACAAACCTACATTCTGTTGAGGATCTGGGTCTAGTTTTATGTGCTGTTTTAATGTATCATATTTAAAGATGCACGTAACACCTGACATTGCAAATCACCCTTGTTGGATTATAAAGAGAAAGTATTTACCAGTGTGAGATGGAGGCTTCTAGCCCAGGCTTATACCTTACCTGTATCCCAGTATAGCACCCCTTTCCCTGCCCCATCCCAGGGTAAGACCATCCTGCTTTCCTGGTGCCTCCCAGATTCTTGAGGAATGGATACCTGCTGTAAATATCAAGGGTCATTGTTCACAAATATAGTGATAGACTATTTTTTATACTAGAAGCGGATCACTTTATTTTTTGTGTATCAGCCTCTTCTCTGCCTCAGCCACAGGATGTGTGCCAACAGTGATAAATAATTAAAATAATAACTTTAAGAACTCTACTAAGAGCTTTCTAGGCATTGTCTTCATATTCTACCCAAAGTGGTAGATGCTATTATTATGTCTATTTTATGAATTATTCAAACAGCTTTATTGAAATCAGTCTTAATAAATGGTGACGTTTAAACTAGACAAACTCATTCCTTCCCATTATGTCATGCCTCTTCCCATTGATTCATCTATACTTTCTAACTCAGTTATCTTTAGAGGTGGAAGCCTATACTGGAGAGGACTGGCTTAGGTTCCACAGGGAAGTCATTAACTTGTGAAAAAAACAAAACAAAACACTGTTGACCCATATGAACATAGAACACTAGGGCTTTAAGAGCTCACTTAACCAGATGGGTTGCTATAGCAACATTAACAATATAGCCAGTCTTTATGATGATGATAGAAATGTGCTAATAACACCGAGTGTGTGAGTCTGATGTGGAATATCGCCTTTGTTGCACAAGTTAACCTCTTTAAGAGACTTTCTGGCTTAATAAACACACAGTGTTCCTAAGTGCATTCCTTTTCCACCATACTTTCAGTGTGTAAGATCCATCCTTCAGGATCCCCCTGTTCAAGTGGCCTCGTTCTGACTCCTATGAGTGATGTTCCCCAGTGTGTGTGCTTCCTGCTTTCAGGACTGTGTCTTAGTGCCAGGCCATAGGTAATGACGTAACCTATGTATGTTGGATGAAATCTATCTACTACACCACATCGACAGGCTTTAAGGGTAAAGGCCAGGATGCTGGCTGGAGTTCATCAAAAAAATTCAGTTAAAGTATAATGAAAGTAACATGATTTTATACAAAATTTTTACATCAAAGTGTTTAAAATAGAAGCCTGATTTGTGAATTTTCACTTCAGATAAATACAAGGATGGCTACCGTAAGCAGCTGGGCCACCACATTGGTGCCCGCAACATCGAAGATGACCCCAAGATGATGTGGTCTATGCATGTGGCCAAGATCCAGAGTGACAGGGAGTACAAGAAGGACTTTGAGAAGTGGAAGACCAAGTACAGCAGCCCAGTGGACATGCTGGGGGTGGTGCTAGCCAAGAAGTGCCAGACCTTGGTCAGCGATGCTGACTATAGGAACTACCTACACCAGTGGACATGTCTGCCTGACCAGAATGACGTCATCCATGCTCGGCAGGCCTATGATCTCCAGAGCGATGTGAGTATGGTATATGTAAAAGATCCTCTAAGCTATACGAAAAGGTCATCCCTTACACACAACCCATGGGTCTATTCAAGCTAAAATGTATTGGTTGATAAATGACATCCTTATGAGGAAATGCTATTTCCTAACTACATTTGATTCTATAAAGGCAAAATTCTAAACAAAATATGAATCAAGAGTCCTCAAAAGTAAAACATTTTCTTATATTCTTTAGGAAGTTAATTTTGAAAAAGCAAATTTTTATTTAAAAAAAATGACTCCGAAAGGCTGGTGATGTAACTCAGTGGTAGAATGCTTGTCTAGCGTGTGTAAGACCTGGATCTGATCCCCGGCACCGCACATACACACAATCACTGTAGAATTTGCTATAGGTTTCCTCTGTAGTTCTAGTCACAAGACTGCTAACGACACTCAATCTGCTCCCAGAGGATGACGGAGCTGCTGCGTCTGCAAGCTGTCGGACAGTTTTGCTGGCATTTGCTCCATTTGTGCGGGGTGTCAGATGCTAATGATGAAACTGAGCGTCTATTGGCAGAGGATGGCTGTCTCCGATCTGGGTGTGAGGAGCACATTTCTAACACTGGGTATTTTATAAACATGTGAAGCAATTACAAAGCATTAGAGAGCTTTGGAGAAAGAGATAAATCCACAGTAATTACACATCAATGACTGAGCTGTACAGACACCTGCTCTGTGCTTTGTGGTTTGTGAAGAAGGGTAGTTAACAGGGGTTAGCCACATACAGGGGCAACACTGAGAGACTGCTGGACATTGGTTGCCATGTGCCTGTTCTGAACTGCTTTCCTCCCACCACGGCTGGTCTCGGTGCTGCAGGAAGCATTCACTGCAGATATAGCAGGACTGTGCTAGCCAGCCTTGCTGCGGCTCCTTAAGCAGGATGAGCAGGCCATGCACAGCAGGGCCAGAGGCTTTGTCTGTGAAATTCCCATTTATCCTTCGCATTCGGCTCCCGGGGCTACTGAAATTCTCCCAGCTAGCTGACTATAGCTTTTGGAACCATTGTTGGGAAGTAGTTTTTGAATACTTATGGGGTATGTAAAAACCTTTAACAGAAAAAAAAAATGGCTAAAAATGAACTGAGAGACATATTGCCAGATGGATGACTCTACAAACCTATCCTCCGCCTCTTACCCTGAAAATGGGATGGGAAGTGACAAAGACCCTGGACCAGTAATATGTGCATTTTTTGTCCCCAATCTTAGGTGCTATGGTAGCTGTCCACATTCTGGGGACATCACGGGTTCCTTATTATTATATGTCCCTTGTCATTTTAAGTCACTAGTTTTTTATGAAGATAATTTGAATATAAAAAAAAAAAGTGTACTGAAGGCAAAAGTTCAACCCAACCCCCCAAACCCTGCACTTTGAGTTTTCTAAACCACATTGCTTCGAATTCCTGTTTTCATTAAAATATATATATTAATAACATCTTTGCAGGTTGCCAGTATTCTTAGAAAGTAACGGTTTTGATAGCTACTGAATGTTTCATGTGGCTAAGGCCATACATGATTTCCTGGCAGCTTTTTGTGGGCCATGCGTGATTCTTCTCACTCTGGGTTGGCATTCTGTCCTGTGTATATTATTTATAAAAGCCATTAACACGGCCCACAGATGTTAGTGGGGTCGTTCCTTTCCTCACAGTTAATATTGTCAATAGGAAAGCATTTCTGAACACAGTCTTTCTGTTCGTCTGCCTACTACATTAAGCTGGCTTTCTAGGAAAAGAGAAGACTGCCACTTTCTTATTGATGCCCTTTGCATCTTTACCGTAAATGGTCTTGGCACCACTCTTTGCCCTCGATGAAGAAGAACCTCTGGCCTCTTTTTCCTCTTCCCAGAATGTGTACAAGTCAGATCTCCAGTGGATGAGAGGCATTGGCTGGTCCCCATCGGGTCTCTGGATGTGGTCAAGTGCAAGAGAGCTGCAGAGATCCTGAGTGACAACATCTACCGCCAGCCTCCAAACAAGTTCAAGTTCACCAGTGTGACGGACTCTCTGGAGCAGGTGCTGGCCAAGAGCAACGCCCTCAACATGAAAAAGGGTGAGGCAGCCACCTCAGATTTCCTAAGCACCTTTCCACTTAAGTGGCTAGCGGATTCAAAGCTCTCCCAAAGGGACAGGGTCATATTTAACCTTTAAATTTTTATAAGCAGTAAGACCCAGACCTCTAGATAATGCCTAATATCCAAGTCAGACTTATTTTTCCTAATTGCATAAGTAATAATCCTGTTTCAATTTGACTTTTTTGGAGTGCCTATCTTAAATGGTTTTCTTTCAACATCTTACCTTATTTTTTATAGCGATTATACACGGAGGCCTGGGACAAAGACAAGATTCAAATTCACGTAATGCCTGATACACCGGAGATTATGCTGGCAAGGCAGAACAGAATCAACTACAGCGAGGTAGGGGCTGCCAAAGCCATGTGGAGAATTCTCATACAGGGTGGTGGGAGATGCGAATACTTGATATCGTTGCTCTTTCATGTGAATGTTAGCCCATCCCCTTTCATTTCTGGGTCAGATGCTATATTTCATGAGATTCTGCAAGCAAACTGAACTCACATTGTTTCTTACATGTTGAAGTCATTCCCAAAGTGAACCAATAGACCAAGGAATATGTTTTTGGCACTTCTAAATGGTCACGTTTCCAGATAAAACAGTGGCTCATTAATTACACCAATAAATAATATTCATTTGCCTGGAATTCAAGGTTACCTGGTATATAACCTATGGTTATAGTAAAGGTTCTATACTTTAATTGACTAAGGCTCATAGTCCTAGCAAAGAGTCTTCATAAATGCACATCTTTTCCACACGTTGGTCTTGAATTAAAATGAAGGAGCATAAACTATAGTTAAAATGTCCCTTTTATAAAAAATTGCTAAATTTAAACACAGTGTATGTGAGGATTTAAACAAACATGCTTTAACCAACCATCAGGGTCGACATTCTAAGCTCAGGTACAGGCTGTGCCAGAGTAGGCAGTCTGTCCCTACTTGGCTTCAGAGATGCTGCCCTTCTGAGAGGGCAGGAGACTGGTTTCTAAGAGAGATGGGTTTGTACATGTACTCCAGATCCATTCCCAGCTGGAAGACAAATCACTGTACCATCTGGGGCAGAGAGAAAACTAAGGCATAGGAAGGTCAGAGGTAAAGGAACTGACGTTCTTTTGCCAAAGGACACTCCATGAACATGCTGATGGCTGGTTTATTCACAGAAAGTGCAATTTTATAGACATGTCTTACTAATATAGCCAAAATCTAATCTTAAAGTTGTGATTATAATCTACTATGCTCGAAGTTCTGTCTTAATTTTTATTCATTTTTAAACACTGTTAAAGATATTACCTGTTGTAATAAAAGTTAAATAGTGTAGAAATGAGTAAAAGCTGTGCCATATACGTGAAAGGAATAATACTGAGCATACTGCTTCCCATTTTTATTTTTACTTAGCAGTATGTATGGATTATATTTTATCAATCTATTACTAAATTATATGAATCTATATTGACAGTTTTTAATCATTAATCTGCAAGTGCTATATAAACTTAGAATGAAATACCCTATAAATTATATCAATTTTAATACCCATTACTATGTTTCATCTATTTACCTGCCTCTGCCTCCCAAGTGCTGAGATTGAAGACATACACCACCACCCACAGCTAAATACTTTTCGAAGAATAGACTAGATAGAATTCATCAGCTTTTCCCTATCACCAGACCTTAGATTGTATCCAATTCTATCCTTTAAAAATCACGTGGTGGAAGTCACTTGACACATACCTCCATACCGTTGACATTGGCTCTTTTCTCTTTCCATAGAGTTTGTATAAATTGGCCAATGAAGAAGCAAAGAAAAAAGGCTATGACCTGCGTGTTGACGCCATCCCCATTGTGGCAGCCAAGGCCTCCAGAGACATCGCCAGTGATGTGAGTAGTGACAGATGGATATTATGTGGATGGATGGGTTGGGGAAGCAGGCTCAGTAACACAGTGACAAGATACATTCAGGTGCCAGTTATTACGCATCATAACTTCTTATTAAAAAAAAAAATCAACTCATTTTTATTTCCAAAACGTTAATATCCAGGTACCACTAGTTTAAGATTAAATGATAATCCACAATCTTTTACATTTGTAATTATGAAAACTAATTTATATTTGATCATGTAGCCTTCATAGGCATAAAAATCTTAGAAGATAACTGTATTCACTTTCCAACAGATAAAGACCTGATAGGGGATAGGAAACTCTACTTTCCCCAAACTTGTTCTGTAGTATTGTCAACTCTCCCTTTGGAAATTATCTGAAATGCATTCTTCAAATTATTTAATGCAAGTAGGAGGACAAAGATGAACAAACTAAATAATGATGTGATTAAATACTCCTATCTCTGAAAAAGGAAAAGGTAGAATGTAGGCTACATTAATTTTTTGACATTACAATTTCAGTGATATCTTTGCCAGAGAACACCAGGGTAGCTGAGCTGCTTCCGTACCATGAAAACACTAATCTGTCCATGTAATTTTCCCACGTGTGGAAGCCTCACCTAAGCCACATTTGGCCCAGGACATGTAACATGGAGACCCATCTCAAAAGACTCAGTGAAAGTCATCAGAGCCAGACTAGGGATAGAAATGAGGGGGTTGTGGGAAAAGAATTAGAATCTACCAACTAAAGAACAGTAAGAACATTGAAATCACAAGTAAGATTTATTGTTTGTGGTTTTACTGACTAAAAATGAAGAGAAAGTACTATCAGTTCTGATTCATGTTTTTGAAAACTATTACTGCCTTTATGTTCAAAGACTTGGCGTATGCAAGATATAGGATAATTTAGCTTGGCCTGAATTCCCACTAGAGTGTTGCTGTGCATTTAAACCACAGTATAGAATAGACATAGGAAAATATCAAGATAATTATTTCTCATAAGAACTGGCAATTTAAAAATAACAAAATTTTAAAGTAATGAAACTCTTAACCCATTCCATTGACTTAAAAAAAAAATGACCATTTTTATTTCAGTACAAATACAAAGATGGCTACCGTAAGCAGCTGGGCCACCACATCGGAGCCCGCAACATCGAAGATGACCCCAAGATGATGTGGTCTATGCACGTGGCCAAGATCCAGAGTGACAGGGAGTACAAGAAGGACTTTGAGAAGTGGAAGACCAAGTACAGCAGCCCAGTGGACATGCTGGGGTGGTACTAGCCAAGAAGTGCCAGACCTTGGTCAGTGACGTGGACTACAGGAACTACCTACACCAGTGGACATGTCTGCCTGACCAGAATGACGTCATCCATGCTCGGCAGGCCTATGATCTCCAGAGTGATGTGAGTGCTGAGATCTATGGGAGCCATGCTTATGGTAGTAATTCATAATAACATTTATGTTTAGGATTAGGTAGAGCCCTCAGAGAGCTGGTGTATCTTATTTCTACCCTTCATATTTATTTTAAAGGAGAGCATTTGTCCACAAGATGGAATTTTGCGGAATTCTACTTTCATGTTAAAGACATATACAAAGCTTACTTTCTCGATGTTTCCAGTCCTTATTCTTCATTCCAAGATCAAGTGTTGCAACATGTTCAGTAGCGCCTGCTTTTGTGTTGGATCTCAACTAGATTGTAGAGCATTTATAAACTTTCAGTGGATGACGGGAAATGACTGGGTTCCCATTGGGTCTCTGGATGTGATCAAGTGTAAGACTAGCACAGATTCTCAGTGATAAGATCTACCTTTTTCCTCTTCCCAGAATGTGTACAAGTCAGATCTGCAGTGGTTGAGAGGCATTGGCTGGGTCCCCATCGGGTCTCTGGATGTGGTCAAGTGCAAGAGAGCCGCAGAGATCCTGAGTGACAACATCTACCGCCAGCCTCCAAACAAGTTCAAGTTCACCAGTGTGACGGACTCTCTGGAGCAGGTGCTGGCCAAGAGCAACGCCCTCAACATGAACAAGGTGAGGACCCAGTCTAGGGAGACATAAAGCAGGGTCATAGGTCATTTAGAATGAATAGCTATGGTCTAGAAGTTAATCTTTTTTACTTTATCCAGTTAAATTCTTATCCAAAGTACAGTGATTTAGTCGAGTTCTGTATACCCTTATATGAGAATTTCAAATACAGACTGGAGGATTTCTGCTTTAGGGTATGTTTATGAAATGGGTAGCATTATTAATAGGATTCCTTTGGGCTGAAAAAATAGTTTAGTAGTTAAGAGTAACTATTGCTCTTGCTGAGGAACCAAGTCAGTGCCCAGAACCCATGCCAGGCAGCTAACAACTGCCTGTAAGAACAGCTTCAAGTGATCTGATGTCTCTGGACTCCATGGGCCTTCACACTCATGTGCCCATGCCCACACACACATCTGCATGCATGCACATGATCAAAAGTTTAAAAATATATTAAAATCAAATGTCTATTTGGGCTTCAACAAGTTTTAAGTCTATAAGAGTAGCATATTGAGTAATATATTGTTTGGTATTAAATCTTCTTTAAACTCATGAAAAGAGTTTTAATATAGCCATAGTAAACATGAGAATATGTAACTCTGCTGGGGAAATACTTGATTTAGCAATTTTAATTGAGTTTTGAGTGATCTCGTAATGTGTGTGTGTGTGTGTGTGTCTGTATATTATGTTCATATATTATATGTTGTGTTTATATTATGTTTATATATTATGTTATATATTGTGTTTAGTAGAGACCCTATAAAAATAAAGGGATTGAAAGAGTGTAAACAGCCGGGCAGTGGTGGCTCACGCCTTTAATCCCAGCACTTGGAGGCAGAGGCAGGCGGATTTCTGAGTTCAAGGCAGCCTGGTCTACAGAGTGAGTTCCAGGACAGCCGGGGATACACAGAGAAACCCTGTCTCAGAGAAAAAAGAAAAAAGAAAAGGTGTAAACAAAATACACTCTTTTGTATTTTGTTTGTACAGTAGGCAAACAGGCTGCGTTTGATGATTTCTTCATTGAAACTCATTTAAAACAATGGTCTTTTTTTCTGATTTTTTTTTTTTACTGTTTTGTCTTTCACAGCGCTTGTACACGGAAGCCTGGGACAAAGACAAGACCCAGATCCATATCATGCCAGATACACCTGAAATCATGTTGGCGAGACAAAATAAAATAAACTACAGTGAGGTAAGACCAACCATATTTCCTTCATCTGGCCACATTGATTTTTGCTGTAGGAACATGGGACTTGTACGCATCAGAGTCATGCTGTGGTCCACTGTTCTTAGTCTGGCTTTTATACTCACCTTACTTTGGAAAGACAAATACAAAAACATCAGCCTTTATGGTCAATACATAATAAGGCAAACATAACGAACTGAGTTCAGATCCCAAGAAACCACGTAAACTCAGATATGGTAGTGAGTATCTTCATTCCAGAACTAATGAAAGATGGGGGGTGGATACAGGAAAATTCCTGAAAATTCCCTGGCCAGCTAGCCAGGCATACACACAAGATCCCATCTCAAAGAGGATAGAAAGTAAAGACTGACTACTCAAATGCACTATGGCATATGTGTGCCTGGACACACACACACACACACATGCACACGCACGCGCACACACACACACACACACACACACACACAGAGGGAGAGAGATTGGGGGAGAGAGAGATGCACTTGTATGTACACACACACACAAAGATACAAAGAGATTGTGTTCTCCATCAAATTGATACTCCTTTTGAAATGCAGTCTGCATGTTTGTTCTCTTTGGTTACCTCATCCATAAAACCTCTATCTTGAAACTCTTCTGTGGTGACAGAATGAGGTAAAATCAATGACAGGGCAGAATGGGAACTCGGGTCAAATAGCTGATTAGTAAGTTTTAATTTCTTTCTTTTACCCTCAAGTCACTGTGAAAATTAAATGTATTTAATATGTTTGAAATAACAAAGTTTATTAACAAGATCCAAATGAGAGTTTTTTTAATCATCCTTTTCAAAATCGCCCAAGGACAATGAAACAAATTTCTCTTGTCATTGAAGCTTCTTAGATACGTTAAATCGAGGAGAAAAATAATTATCTTTGCAGTACTGAATTACTACTGCATAGATAGTACCTTACTTGCTTTCTCTTATCCAAGTGAAGAATCTATCTGATTGATTCATGCATACTAGTTCATTTTTCTTTTTTTTTCAATTTACTACATTTTTCATTTTTAAGGGTCATTTTTCTTTTTAATTAACAGTGAAATTTTAAGCTTTCACCCTCAAGACTTGATCAAGTTTATTATTTTGTCTGTATTAATCACCTCTACTCATAATTAAGAGAGTCCTAAAGAAAGGACATGCTTCTAATATCATCTAGCAAAGACAAGTCAATGACACAGTGGGTATTTTTCTTCCTAAAACATCACAGAACAGACTCAAAAACAGACTTACCATAAATACCTGACTTGCCTCAGCTCAGCCACATTTGGGTGGGCTTCTCTGCTGGACCTGGATTCACCGACCCTAAAGCACATGGAGATGATTTCTGTCCTAGGTTTTGATGAGGCTCCTGCTTACGTGAGGAGAAATGAAGTAGATTTTCCCTTTAGAATAGTAACAGTATATTGGGATAGTTTTTTAATTCTGAAATTTCCAATTTGATTTACTGTCTTTAAAATGTCAAACTGTACCCAGCAGGGGTGGTTCACTCCTTTAATCCCAGCTCCCTCTCAATTTGAGAGGCAGAGGTCAACCTTAAATCCCAGCACTAGGAAGGCCGAAGCAGGCAGATCTCTGAGTTTGAGGCCAGCCTGGTCCACAGGGTGAGTCCCAGAACAGCCAGAGCCACACAGAGAAGAAGCCTTGTCTCAAAACAAAACAACCCTGCCCCCCAAAAAAAACCCAACAACAAAAATAAAAATAAAGAAATAATGTCAAGATTATTTCTCCAACTGCTGTTTATGAAGATGGGGTTTCAGACTGGCCCACTTGAATGATTGTGAAAGCTGCCAGGGTCTTCCATCCCACTGTTCACTCCATGAGTGAGCACACAACAAACACATTATCACCGTTTGCTCCTGTATCCTCATAGATCTATTCTAGTTCCCGTGCATGTGTAACTTCCCAAAACAAGATTTGAAATTCAGCCTTGGAGATAATGAAAACTGCTCTCTGCCTTTGAAATGTTGGAAAAATTAAGGAAATCTGACTTGAAGTGATGAGACAGATCCAGAACATCTTCCCTGTGCTATCACGAGAGCATACTTGAGCATTTATTCCGGAATGGAAAACTTAATAGATGGAGTATATGATTTTCCAGTTATAAAAGAGATATTCTGAGGCTGCAGAGATGACTGAGTAGTTAGGGTGCTTCCTGCTCTTCTAGAAGACCCAGTCCCAGCACTCACAGATTAGCTTACAGCAGCCTGTAAAACCAGGGGATCCGATGCCTCTTCTGCCCTCCTCTAGCACACACACATACACACACAACATGCGCATGCACACGAGAGAGAAAGACAAGCATGGCAAAAGCTGGGTGTTCACCAATGTTGATCTCGTCATGAAACTTTCCTACAGGTTTTCAAAAGAGGCAAATGCCACTCTAAAGTATCAAAACGTCCACTAAAATCTTTGCCCGAGTATGATTGCACAGCACCTTATTTTAAAAGTAAAAGGCATGTGTGTATCTCTAGCACGACACTGTGTATCACTGCCGTATTGAAACAAAAACCTGAAGGCAGACTGTTTAAATCCTCGTCATTTAAGGTGCACTGTTGTATTATTCAGTCATTCTAACATGGACTGCTGCGTCCACTGTTTACATGGGATTTAGTGCTGCTTTAGGATAGACGTAGGTCAGCTTGCAGCTGGGGGAAGAGTCTGTTGTTTTTACTGTGAAAACAGGAATATTTCCTAAAATAAATTCAAATCAGAATCATTTCCATTCAAAGCACAGTTAGCTTCTCTAAGAAACACATCTCATTAAGAGATCTAGTAACATTACTTTTTTACAATTAAAATTTGTTTACGAAAGTAAATATTTTGCCAAGCATGGTGCACATTCCTAATTCAACTTATCTCAGCCTCAGGAACATGAGGCCAGCCTGGGCTACATATTGAGACACTGTCATGAAATCAGAGAGTTGTTTTTGATTTACTGATGACCAGTATTAGCCATGAATGTAAGAATCTACATTATTTCAAAAGGTACAAAATTGGTCAAAATTTTTGTGAACAGGGAAAAATTTAAGTTTGTTGTCATAGAAACAACAGTGATGATAGTTCCTCAGTTTTAAAGACATAGAAATTTTTGACTTATAAGTTTTTGGTATCTGCTGTCCCTGTATCCGCTACAAGCTTCTAGCAGTTGAGATCAATTGCTAATGACCAATTAAATATTAACAGAGAAACATCATTCACCCAGTCTTATTGCAGCATGGTTTTGATTATGAACACATACTTACAGTGTTTTGCTATATATTATACAATGATTATACATTGAACAATTATACAACAATGCTGGCAGTCAGGTAAAATTGTTCCTATTTCAAATCTGGAGTTCTATAATATTTCTCGGCTGTTTCATGAAAGGAGTAAGTGCTGATTGCCTTAAACACCACTGAGAACTGCTGACTTCGTGTCTAAAATCTGTAAGGATTTATGCAATTTACTGAGTGCGAAATTTCCATTTACCGTAATAGCTTGGAAAATTCCTTTTTGTTTCGTTTTGGTTAAGACGGCACAGTTCTGTAGCCAAGAGCTGTCTACTTTTGACTCACAACACCCGCCAACATTTGGTTTCCCAGTGAATGTGAGTTCTCCATCTAAATGTGTCTTCCTTCTTTCCCCAGAGCCTGTATCGCCAGGCCATGGAAGAAGCTAAGAAGGAAGGCTATGACTTGAGAAGCGATGCCATTCCCATCGTGGCTGCCAAAGCTTCCCGGGACATTGCTAGTGACGTAAGAGCTTACTCTGTAACCAGTAAGGCCAGCTGCTGGCTTAGGGAGTCACATCTCTGTAATTCTGTAGGACCTCTCCTTTGCAGCCTCATCACACAGTAGAGATGGGACAGTGGGTAACTCACTCGTGACCCCAGGCTCATGGTGTGCTTGCACTGTGTACCTTTGATCTTGCTTTTTCATCTTTGTTAAATAGAGTAGATGCTTCCAGTCAGATAGACTGGTGTTGAGCTGCTCTTGGATCCCAGGATACACTCAAGGCAGTAAAGCCAGAAATGAAATAGGCGTATCTGAGTTTGCCACACAGGCAGGAGTGCGGAGGAGAGCCTAAGGTCCCTTTGTTCTGTGGGTTAAAAAAAAAAAATCATTATTTCTGCACTTAAAAGTGAAGATAACAGATTCCTAGACATGTTTAAAGTTATCTAAAAGGTAGGCTTTTAAAGCATTTTAGTTATGATCTGAAAAGGTGAAACTGACCATAGTAAGTGTGGTGTATGAATCAGTAGAACTCAGCATTTCCCCACTGTTGGGCAAAATATCTCTGTAATTTTCTTGTGTTATGAAACCAAAATGATACACTTACTGAGTAACAGAAATTGTCCATTTCGAAACTATGTCTCTTGGGTTCCATTACGTTCCTGCAAGCCCTCTGTAGTTTGAGTAACATATGTGCTATATTTCTCTACTTTCCAAGGAAGAGAAACCTGGGAGCCAAGGCTCATGTTCAGGGGTGACCTCTAGCAGGCTGGCAGATCGGACCTCTCAGACACTGGATTGGCTTGTAGCTATGGCTAGGCAGCTTACTTTGGGGGTTGCTTTTGCTCAATTATTGCCAGCATAATTCTCTGAGTTTGTAGAAGGAACAGTGGGGTTCTTCTTTCCCTGAGACATGGTATCACAGCATCTTGCTGGAAGAAACTCCTTGTCCTGTGATTTCACAGAGGGCATCCTCTCGGGAGCGGCCGGCAGTGGTCCTCTCCATCTCCTCCTTCTTCCTTATGCTCTGGGCTGTGTCTTTTTTCAGTACAAATACAAAGAAGCCTATAGAAAGCAGTTGGGTCACCACATTGGCGCCAGAGCGATACATGATGATCCCAAGATGATGTGGTCCCTCCACATTGCCAAAGTGCAGAGTGACCGTGAGTATAAGAAAGAATTTGAGAAATACAAGACAAGATACAGCAGCCCGGTGGACATGCTTGGTATTGTTTTGGCCAAGAAATGTCAAACCTTGGTCAGTGATGTGGACTACAAACACCTCCTGCATGAATGGACCTGCCTGCCAGACCAGAATGATGTCATACAGGCCCGGAAAGCATATGACCTCCAGAGTGATGTGAGTATCCCTGTGATATGTGATATGTGAGCATATCAGAGACAAATCTGGGAGATTCTGATTAGTGTCAAGGGCCTGGAATCTATATGTCCCTAGAAGTATTCAATGACTATCTGAAAGGAGTTTCTCTTTGGAAACCCCTCCTAAAGTTATGTGTGAAACAGGAAATAAGTACTATCAACACTGTACAGAAGTGAGTCCCCTAGTGACTCAGGCCTCTTTTGTCTGAATCATCTAAAGCCCTCAAATAACATTGCTGATCCAGCCATGGTGGCTCACACCTGTAATCCAGAACCTTGGAAGTGGAGACAGGAAGGTCAGGAGTTCAAGGGTAGCCTTAGCTACATAGTAAGTTTTCAAGGCAGCCTGAGCTATGAGACTCTATCTAGGAGGGAGGGACAGAGGAAGGGAAGAAAGGAAAGAAGAAAGGAAGAAAAAAGAAAAAGAGAAAAGGAAGTATCGCATGGTGAGCTTTTCCTCAGCAAAATAGAAGTGAAAAGAGAGAGCAAGAACCCATGTTGACAGAGGGCAACAGAAATGGGAATAAAAGTGCATTGTTTTATATTACTTTAATAATTGTTTATTCTTTAATTTTATAGAAAAATATGAAAACATTCTTGCTTTTTCAAGAATCTTATATTAATAGTTATAGTTATCTTGTCCTCTCAAGAATAAACTAGATAAATCCCTGATATCTTTACATTGGCACATTTCCTTTGTTCACTGACAGTTTGTGTTTTTAGAGATGGAAATTAAGGCAAGGGCTTTTATGATCGCCATGCCTTGTGCCATTGGTCTGCTCACATGGTTTTAATTGAAATAATTAAAAACATTTCCAGTGATTAAAGAACACTGGTCCTCTATGAAAGATCTTGTAAAATTCTTAAGGACAGGATTCTCCAAACAAAACAAAACAAAAAACACAAAAAAACAAAAACAAGAAAAAAACCTCTTCAGAAAGCTCAACAGAGTATTTAGTCAGGGACTTCATGTCTGAGTATGCGACAGCTTTTTTCTGTGTCTGCCAGCAGGTATTATACTCCTTTTTTCATTAATTAATTTTAAAGGTTTTTGTATATGTATATATTATATATTGAGCATATTTCTATCTGTACTCATCTACCTTCTGTATTCCTGTTTCTTGAGTATGATACATTTTGGGATGACTCAATAGGAGAGTAATATATCTTTCTTACCTGTTGCTCTTCAGAATCTGTACAAGGCAGACCTTGAATGGATGAAAGGCATTGGCTGGGTTCCCATTGGTTCCTTAGAAGTTGTCAAAGCCAAGAGGGCCACAGAGATACTGAGTGACAATATCTACCGCCAGCGTCCGGACACACTGAAATTCACCAGTATAACTGACTCGCTGGAGCAGGTGCTGGCGAAGAATAATGCAATCAACATGAACAAGGTGAGTCTTTGCTTCACCACGAAGCTTTGAAGCTTACTGCAGGGCAAGTCAGAGACTCTGGCATGCTGTTATGCCTTGGAGATTATTTTAATGGTTAACTATACCTTTTTAAATGATTTTAATTAGTATATTAAATGTGTTTTGGTAGCCCCCATCTTTCCCACCTCTTTGCCCCTACAGTCCTTCTTGTGTTATTCCCCCAGTTTCTCATCTGCTTTTGTGTGATGTATTTTCCTTTTTCTTCCTGTCATTTCCTAATACTTTTCAGCCTTTCTTGGCCTTCTTTCTAGTTTTTGAAGGCTTTTCCTACATTTACACTCATTGATATTCTCTATTATACTTTATTTTTTTATTTATTTGCTTACTTATGCTGTATGTGTTTGTATATACATACATAGCATGTGGAGATCTATGACACCTATGGGACTCAATTATGTCCTTTTACCTTGTGAGTCCCTGGAATCAAACTCAGGTGGTCAGGTTTGGCAGCAATCACCCTAGTCCACTGAACCATCCTGTCAGTTCCTCTCTCTCTCTCTCTCTCTCTCTCTCTCTCTTCTCTCATCACCTCTCACACACATATACACAGAGAAGAGAGAGAGTATACACTAGAGCCTACATATAAAACAAGTAGTTTTAAAATAATTCCTTCTGAGTTTAGAATACCTTTCTTAATATAAATAGTTTTTTACTAAAATATATATATTACTTGGTGATACTTCAAAATATTAAACTCCTGTTTAAAATACTATGAGAAGGAAGGAGAAGTAAAGTTGGGAGAGAAATGTTTTAGGGGAGGCCAGAAGAAGTTGGAGGGGAGGATTTGATCAAGATACATTGTGTGCTGTTTTATATTGCTATGATGAAACACCATGATCAAAGCAGCGTGGGGAGAAAAAGGTTTATTTAGCTTATACTTCCATATCATTGTTTATCTTGAAGGAAGTCAGGACAGGAACTCAAACAGGGCAGAAACCTGGAGGCAAGAGCTGATGCAGAGGCCATGACAGAGTGCTGCTTACTGGCTTACTCACCTTGGCTTGCTCAGCCCACTTTCTTATAGAACCCAGGACCATTTGTCTAAAGATGGCCCCACCCACAATGTGCTGAGCTCTCTCCCATCAGTCACTAATTAAGAAAATACCCGATATGCTTACCTGAAGCCTGATCAGCCAAGTATCAAGATGTTCCCTCTTCTCTCAAATGACTCCTAGCCCTGTTTCAAGATTGACATAAAACTAACCCAGCATATACACGCTTTCATTTTCAAAGAATTAATTTGAAACATTACTAATAACACACACATATATATTTGTTGTATATAATATCAATATAAACACACACACACACACACACTTTGTGTGTGTGTGTGTGTGTGTAAAGTCTGGCATGATGGTCCGTGCTTGTAATCCCAGTACTTGAGAGGTAGAGATAGAAGGATCCAGATTTCAAGGTTATGTGTCATGAATTTGAGGCTAAACTGAGCTGTAAGAAACCCTGTCTCAAAAAATAAAAAGAAACAACAATTCTTTCTCAGACAAAAATTTAAATACCAAAACCCAATTATACATTGCAGAACTGTTAAATTCTTTAATAGTTGATAATGTGTTTATGAGGTATTCATTTATAAATTTTTAATAAGGAACATAGAAATGTAGTTTTAATAAATTTAGTTCTACTTTATATCAAAGAGATCACAATCTCTTTGGACACCAAAATCACTTTTCTCCTTTTCTTAACAGCGTTTGTACACAGAAGCCTGGGACAATGACAAGAAAAGCATCCATGTCATGCCCGACACACCAGAAATCATGCTGGCCAAACTCAACAGAATAAACTACAGTGATGTGAGTGTCCCTAGTTGAACGCCTTGACTAATTTATTACCTACTCTATAACAGACATTGTTGGCAAAAGAAACAGTTCATCCTTGACTTAATCTTGGGTCATGCGGTGGGTCCACGGAGAAGGCCAGTTCTCGGTTATCAGTCAGGAAGTGGAGTGCTTACGGAGAAATAATCTACCAGCGCCGCTCCTCTCAAACCTTCCCTTGGGTCAGCCATGGGGACAAGGTTCCTGTAGTCAGCTGCCACAAGTTTGGCCCTGCATCTGTAGATTTATCCCTGGCTAAAAGATACTCAAGAACACTATACTTGTTCTGAAAGTGTATGGAGTTTTTTTTATTGTTAACATTCCTTGAATTAAATGTAACAATTTACATAGATTTATGTTGTATTATGCTTCATAAGTAACCTGGAGAGGATTTAAAATGTATAGGATGGGCGGGCAGGTAAGGTAAGCCATGTCTGTAAATCCTAGCACTCAGAAGGAAGGCTGAGGCAGGAGGATCATGGATTTGAGCATACTCTGGGCTATAAACAAGGTCTGGGACAACCTGAGCTTTTTCAAGACTTGAAAATGGAGAGCTACACTGAGAGATGTGCTTAGGTTCCTATCCCCATGTGTAGAAGGGACTTGAATGGCAAAGGACTTCGTGTGGAGCAAGAGCTCTTAGAACAAACCCTTCTCGGGCACTGAGGTAAAACTGTATTTTCTGTGAGTCCCTATGCTCTTTCTCTGGTTTCCATTTGGTATTACTGCAGGTGTTTATCTGGTCATCTTTATCTGGACCAATATTTTATAATGGCAATGGCTCCAAATCAATTATGTTCCACTATAGTAGTCCAAACATACTTGGGTTTCCCACCGCCCCGCCCCCCCCCAAAAAAAACAAAAACAAAAAACAAATATATTCCATTTTTAAAACAATTTTCTTATTCTTTCTCCTTTCATATCAAGACGGCATTTTTTTTATTTCTGGCAATGTTTTCAAATCAATCATATTCTACTACAGTAGTCCACATGCACTGCGTTTTTTCCCAAAAGACCAAATATATTCCATTTTTTAAGACACTTTCCTTATTCTTTCTCCATTATATTAAGATAAGATGACATTTTTAATATTCTGAGGCACTAGTAAGTGCTGGATTTTTATATGTGCTCCTTTGGGAAAATATAATTTCTGCAACCTTCCAAATGTTGGTGTACCTCCAAACATTCTTTAGATTTCCCAGTCAGGAAAGCCTGACTTTTGCAAATCTGTAGGCTGAGAAGCTACCAGAACATTTAGGGGACTCATTTCAGTCACTGAAATGAGGACAGAAAAAAAAAAATGAACAGAAATGAGCCTCATTTCTTCTGAAGGGAGTGGTGACTAAGGACTCTTTCCACAGAAACTCTACAAACTGTCTCTGGAAGAGGCCAGGAGGCAAGGCTATGATTTGCGCGTAGATGCTATTCCTATCGGTCAGCCAAGGCATCAAGAGAGATCGCTAGTGATGTAAGTTGATTGTTTTAAAGACAACATTTCTTTCTTTAAAACTGTTATCAGCTGGAAGCTTTCAGAGTGTTTCTTGTCAGAATTGGCTTGCAAGTTAAGTTTCATCTCCCTTTGGTGGCTCCCCTCCAACACAAAGTTAAAGGCTGCAGAGGTGGGTGGGGTGGATGGTGAAGGAACTGACCCATGCCCATTATGCCTGTTAGTCAGGTAAAAACCATCACTTTTTTAAAACAGGAATTTTTTTTTTAAAGACTTGCTGGTTTGTTTCATCTTGTTTTCTGGTACCGGGGATGGAACCCAGGGTCTTGCTCATACTAGATGATGACTCTGCCACCAAGCTGTGTCCGAGTCCTTTTATTTCTGAACCTCAGAAATTGAGCAGTAGTTAATCCAGATGTTACCTGACATTACAGGTAAATGTACCAATGTGGGTGTAGTCTTTTTCCTGTAGCGTCCACAGGTGGCATGAAAGAAGTTTTGATGGAGATCATGATGGATAGTGGGCATGGTTTAGTCTTTTCATCCTGTGTAATTCTCAGTGAACTTCTCTTGTGAGAAGCCCCTGATGTTGAGTCGACAGACTATAAAGCAAGTGGGCCTTCTTCTCAGCATTCATTCACCTCTTCTCTCCTTTTCTTGTGCATAATCAATGCCTCTGGGCTCTGTGTATCCTTGAAATACAACCTCTTCCCCTGAACCAATCCCAAACCCTAAAATGATTCTCCGTTCATTCATCACTGTGTTCTCAGATGCTGGGCTGGGGTACCCTCTCTCTGACTCTCATGGTAAAGTGGGCCATGACACATTACTTTTGACCTTTAAAAGTAGATAGATTCCAAGCCCCAAGGCATGACTCTCCTGACAAAACTTCAGTAATGTTGACAGGCTAATAAGGGAATAATTCCTTGACACATAAACTCTACCTAAATGTAATGCATATATTTGACCAAGGAATTCATTCCATGGTCTAACACAAGAGAGATATCTAAACTAATCTTAATGTTAATGGTTTAAAAAAAAAAAACTTACCTTTACTTGTTAAGGAATTCAGTATACACTGGAAAGTGTAGTTTAGAGAAAGGAAGAAAACAAAATACAAGAAGACGTGAAGTCTAGGCTCTGCCCTGCTACAAACATGAACCCATGGCCATCAGAATCCTGTTTATAAACAGGGTGGGTGATGCTCACCTTGTGCTGCTTGGCATTAGTGGGGAAAATACACAGTAGTATGTGTTCTTTCTGTCAGAGTCACATACCTTTTCTTTCTTCAGTACAAGTACAAGGAAGGCTACCGCAAACAGCTGGGCCACCACATTGGGGCTCGGAACATCAAGGATGACCCAAGATGATGTGGTCCATACAGTGGCCAAGATCCAGAGTGACAGGGAGTACAAGAAGGACTTTGAGAAGTGGAAGACCAAGTACAGCAGCCCAGTGGACATGCTGGGGGTGGTGCTGCCAAGAAGTGTCAGATCCTTGTGAGTGACATAGACTACAAGCATCCTCTCCATGAGTGGACATGTCTGCCTGACCAGAATGATGTCATTCAGGCACGGAAGGCCTATGATCTCCAGAGCGATGTGAGTGAATCTAATGTTCTAATAGTTTAGTGGGGGATACTAAATTATCAGTGTTATAGAATCTTTGGGAAGTCTATTAAAACCTATGACAATGTTACAAAAATCGTAAAATAAGCATTGGGCTCAAAGGAAACCAATCATATTGAGAATGATTATGAAAAATTAAATCAAATCTCAAGTATGGTAATATGCATAGTTATTTGTTAACATATTAAATAATTACAGCCATCATATATTAACAAGCTCTGTGTATAATAACTAATTCTAAAGACATATGAAGAGCATAATATTTTTAATGGTTTATTTTATTTTTATGCATTGATGTTTTACCTGTATATATGTCTGATTGAGAGTGTTGGATTTCCTGGAACTGGAGTAACAGACAGTTGTGGGCAGCCATGTTGATGCTGGGAATTGAACCCCAGCCAGGTCTCTGGAAGAGCAGTCAGTGCTTGTAGTTGCTGAACCATTTCTCCAGAGCACTAAGCATAAACTATCTTAAGAAATATGCAACATCTACAATAATACAATAGTGTCTATAACATCTGTTGCTTACAGAGACACATGTACTATTGCTACTACTGTAATCTGTTGTGTGTACTTCTACTTGCATGAATGCTGTTTCAGTTAGATGTTAATAAAAACACGGATGCCAGATTTAGTTCTGTCCGAACTCATTGGTGTCAGGTTAAGAACACCTGATCTAAAGCAAACTGGTTTTCCAAGCAGATTGATTATATGATCCTTTTGCTGATTCCCTTTTTTTATATGAGGCATCAGTAATAATTTCTGAATGAATGTTTAGGAATGCGTCATGCATATATTGACCAATTTTCTAGGAAAATGAAAAGTTATAGTGACCTAAAACCAAAAGAGACACTTCTGTTGCCAGCCGTAGGCAACCTGGGCCTCTCAGACACCCCCTTATTGGTTAGTCACTTCTTGTTTTGACTGAACTCTGACTAAATAATTGCTTTTGCAAGAGTCATAAAAGTAATGGTATTGTTAAAAAAAAAAAAAAAACTCTTCAAAAACCATAAAAATAAAATGTTGCTGCCCTTCCTTCTAAGAAAAGCTCTCCTACAGCTGATTATTTGAATTCAATGAACAAAATGAATTCTAAGATAAGTACAAAGACCCAGTCTAAATACAAGGAAAAGGTGACTCAGAAACACGTACATAAAATGCATGTGAAAATACTACTTTTATTTGCACAAGAAAGTATGTTTATTCATGAAACTCTCCGTGAAGGCCACTGCTGAACAAGATAGGAGCCCACTGTGTTTGAAGAGGATTATTCCCACATGGGGAAGACTGGGCATCACATCAGACAGGAAGCGCCTTATTCTAGAAGTCAGACAGTGATTTCCTTAATGTTGTTTTGTACCACTAAAATCAAATGTTGAAAACAGCAAATATCAGCCAAGTTCAAAGACAAGAATATAGACCATTTTTAACAAAGATGGGTCTTCCTAAAAATTGTACACAAATATGATTTAGTAGTTATTTGTGTGTCTTCCATCACAGTCAGATGCCAGGATGACTAGGTAATATCTGAACGTTTGACGCTATCTTTGCAGGCTGTGTACAAGGCGGATCTTGAGTGGCTAGAGGCATTGGATGGGTTCCCATTGGCTCTGTAGAGGTCGAGAAGGTGAAGAGAGCAGGTGAAATCCTGAGTGACAGGAAGTATCGCCAGCCTGCAGACCAGCTAAAGTTATCAACATGTAATTAACATGACTACCTAGATTGTCTGCAAGTAGATATGCACACATGAGCAAGGTGTCTTAGCGTGTTTCTGCCCCTGCAGCCTCCCAGACTTGACCTATGAGTCAGGGCAACATCAGAAAGGGTCTACTTCCTCAGCCTTCCTCAGCCTCCTGCAGAATGACTGCAGGAGTTCTAGCTACTCCTGTGCCTCCAACTATGCCCTCTAACCATGTTAGATATGAAGGCCGAGCTTGAAGTGATCTCCTACACCAATGTCCATGCCCTCTGACCTGCCCTGCATGGACCACCAGCCCAGATGGAGCAGACATAGCCTCTGGTTTTCTCTTGGTCCATGTTTCATGCAGCAGCTTTGTTGTCTCTCTTGCTCTGCTGACTGAGACTGTGAAAATCCACTTTTGAAACTGAATTGTTATTATTGCTTGCAGTATTAGGACACAAAATAGAAGAGGATTTTCTATAGACTCCCATCTATCTGTTTATCCTTTGTCAAATCAGTAGGTACATTAATATTTCATTGAATTGAACTTATGTGAATTCTCCTAACCCTACCTAGATGTCTTTCAGCCATTCTGGAAGTAAGAGAGTTTATAGAATAAAACTCCAGAAACTATTTTCACCACACCATACCTATCCACAAAGAAGAACACACATATACACACACACACACAGAGAGATAGAGAGAGAGACAGAGAGAGACAGAGAGACAGAGAGGCAGAAACAGAGACACAGAGACTGAGACAATCTACTATCACTCAAGGCATTCTACATATTATAATTTCTTAATAATCACCAAAAGATACCATTATCTACCTTTAAATAGGAGCGTGAAGAGTACACACCCTTCTCAAGAGTACTCAGCTTATAGTAAGTCAGATTGAGCTTCATCCTCCAGCTGACTTCTCTGGGTTTGATCTCTGCTATATTGCAGATGTGTAACCCAATGTTCCTCTAGATATTTTTTGAGGAAGATCAAGGTTTCACTGGGTGAAACTGATTATAATTAGATCATTGCATTGGTTTAAGGGAGCTCTGGTGCCATGTTCTAGTGGTTTCAGTGTTGCCATGTTTTACTGATTGCTTTATTTGTAGTAAAATTAGTGACATTTGGCACTAACGAACATTACTGGCTTCTGCAGAAGGTTTTATTCTTCCTTCTCCACAGCATTTGTACACAGAAGCTTGGGATGCCGACAAAGCCTCCATCCATGTCATGCCAGACACCCTGAAATCCTGCTGGCCAAGAGCAATTCTGCCAATATCAGCCAAGTAAGAGATGTCTTAGGCGTTGCTTAAGCCTTCATAGAAACCATTAAAATAATTTTCTGCCTTAATAGTGCATTCTCTGGGAGTGGCCTGCTGGGTTTCTAAAATGGTTCCATTTTCTGTTTGTTTTCCTTTCTATCTAGAAACTATATACCAAAGGATGGGATGAATCAAAGATGAAGGACTATGACCTGAGAGAGGATGCTATCTCCATCAAAAGTGCCAAGGCCTCCAGGGACATTGCCAGTGATGTGAGTTCCTTCCCTTTGATCCTGTGCTTTCCGTAGTGCTGAGCATCCAACAGTCTGGCTAGTGACCACTTCATTATCGCTTCTATGTGCATTTCCCCAATCCTTTCCCCTTGTTTTTGCAGAGAGTATATTTAGGTATTAAATTTGCTGCAAGGAAAGTTCTCAACATAAGGATGTACCAATCGTATCAATCATTACAATCTTTTAAATTTTTTCTATAGTGTGTGTGTGTGTGTGTGTGTGTGTTGCCTGCATGTATGTCCATGCAACATGTGAGTGTGAATGTTGTGTGCAAGGAGCCCTGAAGAGAGCAACAGATCCTCTAGTAACTTGGCATGTAAGTGCTGGGAATAGCATCTTGTCTTCTGGAAGAGCGGCCAATACTCTTAACCACTGAACCATCTCTTCAGCCCATTGTTTTCATGATAGCATAAAAATGTAAACATTGTACTGGGCTGTTAGAAAGCTGAGGTTTAAATTCTTGTACAATTCATGTGACTTAAACCTGTTTTTTCGAACCTGTTTCTGGCATTTTAGTACAAATATAAGGAAGCTATGAAAAACAGAAGGGTCACCACATTGGAGCCCAGAGTGTTGAAGATGATCCCAGGATCATGTGTGCTATGCACGCAGGGAAGATTCACAGTGACAGGGAGTACAAGAAGGAATTCCAGAAATGGAAGACCAAGTTCAGCAGCCCAGTGGACATGCTGGGCTTGGTGCTGGCCAAAAAGTGCCAGACTCTGGTCAGCGATGTGGACTACCGCAACTTCCTGCACAACTGGACTTGCCTGCCTGACCAGAATGACATTATTCAAGCAAAGAAGGCCTATGAACTGCAGAGCGATGTATGTAACATCAACTTGGGGAAAGAGGATGAAGGAGGCGGGAATATTTCTTAGTTGTTCAGTCAGGGCTCCTGGGTATAGATATGTGTCCTATGTACAACCAAAGGAAGTGTCACCCACACTGTTAAAACCTAGATGAAAAGCTCTACTGAGGCCATATCTTTTATTTCTAAACAATTTTTATGTCCTTTGTAATTTCTAGCAAATCAAACAGATACAGTAAATCTGAACATTTAAGAATAATTATTACCAGTTCCAAAACAGTATATGAGTCATTTGTCACAGGATTAAAATGGGAAGAGATTCAACAAAAGTTCCCTTTAAATATTTTCAGTTATGTAATTGTTTTAAAAGTTCAAATAATTATATTGTGGCATTCATAAATACTATTAACATAGAAAGTAGGAATAACTATGCTTTTACAAATGACTTTTGTCATCATCTTTAAAACTCCTGAATCCTGTGAGAATGAAGTTCTTCCTTGTGTAGAACCAACATTCCCCTTGCTTCCTACCTCTATCCTCAAACCCTTGGGTTTTCAGCTAGCAGGGGGTGTGTCTAACATTCAGAACGCTTTGGTCTGACATCTTGGCAGAGTGTGTACAAAGCAGACCTGGAGTGGCTGCGTGGCATAGGCTGGATGCCGGAAGGCTCCGTAGAAATGACCAGAGTGAAGGGTGCTCAAGACCTTGTGAATGAGAGATTGTATAGGACACGACCGGAAGCTTTGAAGTTCACCTCCATTGTCGACACTCCAGAAGTTGTCCTGGCAAAAGCCAATTCTCTGCAAATGAGTGAGGTAAGAGCCATCCATCTACTGAGCTTCCATGATTCTGGGCACAGTGTTCGATGACAGTAGAGAAAGCTGAGGAAACAGACTGTTTTCTTCAAAGAATTTTATTGAGGGTGCAAGTATGAGGATCTCTTGACTAGCTTAATGCAGTCACATTGAAAGTAGAACTCTGATAGGAGAACGTGTCTTTCCCTTCTCACAGGGACTTTGAAGTACTAAACTGAAAGGTCTCAGCCTATAGAAATTTAAGGAATTAAGTATTTAACTCTTATTAGTACTAAGGCATGAGACATGATACTATGTAATAGTATAGCATTGCATGAGTCAAGACTTTCCAGAGAAACTGATCCAGAGGGATCAATCAACAAATGTATATGTAGAAAAAGAGGTTACAACTTAAAGAAATTGGTTCATGTCCTTATGTAGGCTGGCAATTCCAGTATCTGCAAGATAGATTAGCAGCTTAGAGACCCAGGGAAGAATGACAGCTCCATGTTGGGTGGTCTGCTGACAGAGTTCCTTCTCCATGGGGGAAGTGAGAGTATTACAGCCTTCAACTGATGGATGAGGCCCAGCCACACAATGGGGAGCATTTTGTGTTATTTGAAGTCTACTGAATAACGTCAGGCTCTATGTCTGAATACCACTGTTTATTTAAATTAAAGCATCACATTGGCCATTATACGTACATATGGAAGCATTTAATTTTAAAAAAATTGTTGCCAAGGCTTAATGTTTCAGATATCAATTCTCTGCTGCTGAGTTAAAGTGATATTCCTTTTTGGTCCACAGAGGCTGTATCAGGAAGCCTGGAATAAGGATAAAACCAACATCAGCATTCCCTTGGACACTCCAGCGATGCTACAGGCCCAAATCAATGCCTTGCAGATTAGCAATGTAAGAAGAATAAGCATGGAGTGCAAAGATTTTATCTCCTAAATAATGAGTAATGACCATGGATTTTAGTGCTATATCTTTTCCTTAGCATCCACAGACAGAAGTTCTGTTCTTTAAGAGGTTAGCATAGCTGCATGGCTGAGTGCCTAGTCTCTAGATGTTCTCTCTCCAGCCTTGCAACCATCTTCCCATAGTCAATGTCTGTGACTTAATTACTTATGTGTTCCTGGAAGTACTTAAATCCTAGTCAAGCACCTCCATGCTCAACACATCTCATGTCTTCTGATAATATCTTTTTCTTTGACATCCCAAAGTCAAGTGATAGACAAGGGAAATTTTTAATTATATTCAAAGAGCAAGAAATAATGTCACATTCCTTCATCAAAAAACTCCTGAGCTTTGGGAAGTGATTGTGCACACCTTTAGTCCCAATTCTGGGTGGCAGAGGCAGGTGAATGGATCTTTGTGAATTGGAGGCCAGCCTGGTCTCCAGAGCCAGTCCCGGGACAGCCAGGGATACACAAAGAAACCCTGGCTCAAAAGAGAGAGGGGGGAGAGCAGGAAAGAGAAGAAAAGAAAGTCTGAGTTAAAGGGCAAAAGGGCAAAATGAAAGGAAAATCCTTGACAGGTCTTCCTGAACCTTAATAAAGCATCCCTGGCATCACCGTTCTGAAATCTCCATGCACTTGGGCAGGGAGGTAGTTTCAAATACACATCCAGTTGTGATGAAAGGAGATGTTCAGTTATTGGTACCACTAGATGCTTAGCTTTAATTTTTACATCAGAGGTTTCCTCTACTACAGAGTAAACATCCAACAGCAAAGGACCCCAGAGATGAAGGTCTTTCTTATACCCCCTTTATACCATGGGTTATGATGTCTGGTATGTGTGCTATGAGTCTGTCTTTATTTACTAAACAAACCTATGTTCTGGCTCACTAGAAACTCTACCAAAAAGACTGGGATGAAGCTAAGCAGAAAGGCTATGACTTAAGAGCAGATGCCATTGAAATCAAGCATGCCAAAGCATCCAGAGAGATCGCCAGTGAGGTAACTTCCTTCTGTTTGTTTTGGGGTTTTCTCCTCTGAAAAACAAAGGCTGTTTCAAGAATCATGTTTTCTTTTCATAATCCATGCAAACAATCACATTTTATCTTGGGCTGAGGACATTCTCTACTTTAAATATTAAAAGGGATAAAAATGTTATAGTTAAAATAAGTGTAGATATAATTTCTGCATTGTTTATCAGCAACAACAAAATATATAAAAACACTTTTAAAATGAAAATTCAGAACCAATACAATGTCATTTTATCCCCCAAATATTTCTGGCGTTTTTCCCATATAAGTGATGATAATTCTGTACACCACTTAAGAGATGAAATCATATTTTATATCAAATATTTTATGCTAGAGGCTTATGTATAATACCTCAGCAATGTTTTCAAGTTTGCTTCTTGCTAATTTAAAACTCACTGACAGTAACATAATTATCCTCTAAACTGTTCCATGTTCCCAGCTCCAACTCTTAAACACTCCTTCCTTTAGCAGGGCATGTGGCACATGTCTTTAATCCCAGGACAATCAGGATGCAGAGGCAGGTGGATCTCTAAGTTCAAGGCTAGCCTGGTCTACGAGAGTGAGTTCCAGGGCAGCCAGGGCTACACAGAGAAACTCTGTCTCGAAAACAAACCAACCAACCAAAACAACAACAAACCTCTCCTTCCTTTCTCTGGCCCCTCTACGCCTCATCTGTACACATAGCTGCTTCTTCCTCCTGTTTCACCTCTTAACCACGGGTACCCACACCTTAATCCCAGTTTTCTCCCTTTGATCCAAATATTTCCAAGTTGTCTAAACACAAGAAAGAAAAGGGCACCATCTCCCTCCAGAGCTTATCAGGTGACAGCTCTTATCCACAGATATCTTCTGCTTGAAACCAGAGATCTTGCTTTATGAAAAATGTATACATTTCTTCCCATCTCTAAAATCATGCCTACCTGAGGTGCCTTCAGCACCCTGGGGATTTGTCTGACTGAACCCTCCACCTGCCCAGCAACCTTATATCTTTCTTTTGAATTATAGGATAATGTAGGGTCTATCTCAGAACACCAGGAGAATTAACTGTGATTATAATTGCCACTGCTTGTTTTTGAATGTAAAAAAAAAACTCATCAGTTTGGTATGGATAAACCTCAATACCTGAAGCTCTTGTAGTAGGTCTGGCAAATAGTGTTTTTACATTCTTTTAATTCATCGTAATGTTTTCTTCCTGATCCATTCTTCTGCCTAAAATAGTCCTGATTTATTTTAAAGTGAAATATATGACTTCCAGTGTTGAGCCAATTTGCATTAAGATTCTGAAATCACTTAAAGAAAAATATAAATATATTATTTGTCTTTTTCTCTGTTTTTTTTTTCATGATTTTAGTACAAATACAAAGAAGGTTACAGAAAGCAGCTAGGCCACCATGTGGGTTTCCGTAGCCTGCAAGATGACCCCAAGCTGGTATGGTCTATACATGCTGCAAAGATCCAGAGTGACAGAGAATACAAGAAAGCCTATGAGAAGTCAAAAGGCATTTACAATACACCCTTGGACATGATGTCAATTGTTCAAGCCAAGAAATGCCAAGTCCTGGTCAGCGACGTTGATTATCGCAATTACCTGCACCAGTGGACCTGCTTGCCGGATCAGAACGACGTGATCCAGGCTAAGAAAGCCTACGAGCTGCAGAGCGATGTGAGTGTGTGTTAGCCTCCAGGGAAATGGAATGTGTGCATTTAATTGTAGTGTATGCTCCAGATGCATCACTTAGGCAGCAATCTTAATAAGACCCAAGGCATTCTGCACAGCCCATGGTAATAATAGAAGCCGTCCTGACATTGTCTATCTTGTGAAGGATTCTTGTTGGTGATGGCAGAATCCTATTCGCCAAGATTTAGAAAAAAAAATTAGTCTTACTCTATGTAATTAAATAGAAAGTTCCAGCCCCACTGTTCTGACCTTTGCGTGATCTGATATCCACATTTCAGAAACAGATAAAAGCGTAAGGAAATATTAGTTTAATTCAAGCGATACATGTAGAAAATAATATGGAATTATGTCCTTACTATACATACATCTAAAGGGCTCCTTTCCTAATATTCCTACAACTGTTATTCTCAGTGGCTCATGAGAGACACACTTCAAGTACTAAGCACAAAGTCTCAACCTAGTACAAAAGCAAAACTATGTGCCATGACATCTGTCCTTTACCATTGCTGCCCTTCATTCCACCAAGTGCCACTTGTGAGCTATGCTCTAGTTCCCACAGGAGACCGTGAGCTTCTCCTAAAGACAAGTGGCAGAGACATAACATGCAAAGATTCGAGTTTAATCTAGATGATGTCTGATTGACTTAAGCAGGGCCTATTGTGGTCTTCCAAAGTCAAGTTCTCCTGGCTAACCTGTGTCTTCCTACTGTGTTTCTCTCCTCCATACAGAATGTGTACAAGTCAGACCTGGAATGGATGAAGGGTATCGGATGGTTGACAGAGGGTTCCGTGGAGGTGATGAGAGTGAAGAATGCTCAGAATCTTCTGAATGAAAGGTTGTATCGTATAAAGCCTGAGGCCTACAAGTTCACGAGCATCGTTGACACTCCAGAGGTGATCCTGGCGAAGACCAATGCTTTGCAAATCAGTGAGGTAAGCTGGTGTGATTATGCTTCCGAGGCAAAGCTCAATCAAGGGGGAATTTGGTTGGCGAACTTCGAATTGCCAGTATCACAGGAAGTAAGATCTGGGGCACAGCTCAGTCTAGATGTTCACAGTTTGTCATCTCTGTCAAGACAACTGGATCCAGATTCTGACATACATTTCAATGGCATTTGAAGATGCAAACTGAAATGCTGTTTAATATTTTAGTCATTAAATTATCATCTCTTTGTGGCTATTTAATCAGAACATAGGCTGAGGAGTCCCAGAGCAGTTCCATCTTTAGACGTCATGACAGTTATTTTGGCTAAGAAAGCAAAGTCCTAATTAATACTGTATGTTATCACAATTTCTATAATATAGATTTAAGAGTCATATAATTAGATGTGGTGATTGGGAAATGGAAATTTTGTATTACCATATTTAAATTTATATTGTATTATATATGAATTATTCATGAAGTTATTTGGTATTTGTAAATAAAAATTATATATATATATATATATATGGAATAGCCAACAGTAATTTTTAATTTTAAGCGTAATTCATGTGGTTAGTGACTTTCTAATCTGCCTTACTGTTACTTTTCACATTTACCAGCCATTGTATCGTGATGCCTGGGACAAAGAGAAGGCAAATGTGAATGTCCCTGCTGACACACCGGTGATGTTGCAGTCCAAACTGAATGCCATCCAGATTAGCAATGTAAGACTCTCTAGGATTTGGTTCACAGAAGTCTGTCTACCAAACCTTTCCTTCCTGTCTATCCAACAAAAGTTAAGCAAAAAGCATGGCCCTTTTATTTCTAATTTTTAAGACACTAGAAGTTTGTATGCATCTCTCCACTTTTTGTAGTGTAGACATATATCCTTGTTGGAAAGGCCTTGTTAAAAAGGCAATGGTTTCTCAAAACAAAAACAAAATATAACCTAAAGGTATGTGTAGTGTAATACTTGGTTTTCCTTTCAGTAAATTGTCATTGTTTTTTTCCTTTAAATGCCATTAAAATTTTCTTTAAATATTTTGTGATTTTTATTTTATTTACTGTTTCTGAAATTTCTGTCAAAAAACAAAAATTATTGGAGATTCCCTTACTACAAATCGTTGGAAATGCATGTGAAATCAAATTCAGTGTAAAGCTTGTCTGTCCTGTAAACCTTAAGGAGATTTATGTACAGCAAAACAGTAGCAGTTCATTTTCTACAACCTGTGACGTTGGGTTTTATTGTCAGTATAAAATGCTACTTCCTGATGATAATAGCTAGTCTTGATCAGTAAGTAATGCTGACTCGGCAGCTCCCTCTTCAGGCTGACTGTGGCATTGCAATTCCCATTTGCAGAAACACTATCAGAAGGCTTGGGAAGATGTCAAGATGACAGGTTATGACATCCGTGCAGATGCCATTGGGATCCAGCACGCCAAGGCTTCTCGGGATATTGCCAGTGATGTAAGAGCATTTCCTTGTCCACGTTCAACACAGTGACTTGTAGACACATAGGAAGTTTGACTTAATTCCTCAGAGATTAGAGTAGAATGCCAATAATTTTTCTTAGCATATTATTTTAAAATTCCAAATTCCAGAACAACTTGTTCGGTGCTTTTAGAATGTCCCAGCACATGTATATCATTCTACAATTCCTTTATTTATACATAAAATTTCTCTTCTCCTCTCCCCAAATCTTTTCAACACTAATTTATTTATAAGAACAGACATTTGTTGGGTTAATGAATATAGAAAATGTTATTACCCTGAAGTGTGACACATATACTATTTGTGAATACTTTGAGGTAGTCCAAGGACAAGTATTTTTTAATACTGAAATTTATTTTACTATAACAGACATACTGATTATCCTCTATTGATGTTATATATTTAAAAGTCATTTTTAAAAATAAATTTACAATTGAAAATAACTTTAAGCAATTAATTTCATTTAAAGTGACAGGGAGTAAGTACAGGGCTGTGGTTGTTTATGACAAAACATCAGAAAGTAGCTAACAGTGACTGGACTCTGGGAGATGCTGACGAGGCTTGAGGAGAGAGATGTCCCAGGAGACAGATGTTATGTTCAAGGTGTTCACAGTGTTTCCAGACATGCACTCTTAGAAAGTAAATTGATATAACAAGCAGTGCAAAAAATTACAGCGTAAACTTAGGGGAAAAAAATGGTGTCTAAAATAAAGGTGACCCAAGGGAGACAAGATTGTTGTCAGTGGAAAAATACTATGTGTAGGAAAAGTGAGTGTGGGAAACCTGATCTTCTTTCTTGGGCCCACATTTCCCAGTACCTGTACAAGACTGCTTATGAGAAACAGAAAGGCCATTACATTGGATGTCCCAGTGCCAAGGAAGACCCGAAATTGGTTTGGGCAGCAAACGTGTTGAAGATGCAAAATGACAGGCTGTACAAAAAAGCCTACAACGATCACAAGGCCAAGATCTCCATCCCAGCGGATATGGTGTCCATCAAGCTGCCAAGGAGGGCCAGGCGTTGGCAAGCAACGTGGACTATCGGCAATACCTGCACCAGTGGTCTTGCTTTCCTGACCAGAATGATGTGATCCAAGCCAGGAAAGCTTATGACCTGCAGAGTGATGTAAGTGTCCCCCAGGAAGAAAGCCTTCCATGGCTTGGCATTCTGACACCTGCCAATGCTCTAGAAAGCCTAACTCTCCTTGTGTAAGCATACCCTTTACTATTTTGCCAGAGTTATTGATTATGTTGTGGCTAGATTTGCTTTGGAAGGTTCTAATTTTCACGTATAAGGTACTACCAGGATTTTTCTGGAGATTTGTTGAGGTGTTTAACACTTATGGTTTGTTCAGTGAAAGAATGTCCACGGCCCTTCAGCTGTATACTGAAGAACAGTAGCGATGCCTTCCTTGGAATTAATTTGAAAGATTAGGGACATGCTCTGAACTCACCCATTTCCCAATGAGATGTTCTTGGCATCAGAGTGTTTATCTCAGCCAAGACATTTTTAGATTTGTTCATATGCCAATTCAATTTTTCTAAAATGATAAGAGTCTATAAGGTTGTATGTTTCTTTTTTAAATTATTAACTTGTTCATTTTATGTGTATGGGTGCTTTGTCTATATATATGTCTGTACACCATGTATGTACCTGGTGTCAACAGAGGCACTGGGACTCGAGTTATACAGTTTTCAGCTGCCATGGGATGGGGGGACTAGAATTGAACTTGGGTCCTCTGGAAGAACACCAAATGCTCTTAATCACTGCCCTATCTTTCCAGCCCAAGGTTAAATATTTCTTATATAGAATGGACATCTTCTTATACTTTTTGAACTTGGCTTTCTTATAATCCAAACTATGCTTATTAACTATTGAATGAGCTGTTGAATGTAGTATGCCTATAAATGACTTGAGTGTCCTGGTGGCAGATGTAGGCCAGTTTTATCATAAACTGCATTAGTATACTGAGGTATGTGTTTAAATCACAGGTTTTAAAAATGGGGCAGGGAACCGTGAATTTTCGGCCGTCTTATGTAAATGCTGCGGTGCATAAGGTCATCCTTTTGAGATTTTTCTAGTATTTTCAGTCTCTTAACTCCCACTTGGCATTTGTGTCCCATAGCTAGTTATTAAAATACCATTTCTAACCAGTAGCTTTTTATGTTAATTGCTGGTGTTTTAACAGTAGAACAGTTTAATCTGTTTAACTTGTATATGTGGCATGATAATCAAGAACATTCCAGATCCCAGTTGGAAGAGAGGTACTATCTCAGATAAAGAAAAGGCAAGGAAGGCCAAAATTGTGCAGTCAGTTTTGAATTCTTAACTATCCTTCTAAAAATACTTATTAAACATGCCATGAATTAGGCATTATATTAGCACAAAAGATGTGATGGCAAATAGAGAAGAAAGAACAGGATGTGGCTCTTGGGGTGAGGGAGTTCACAGTGATGCAGAAATGCATGCTAACAAGAGTGCTGGGAAAGTGGAACGGCTCGGAACGTATGATCTGAGGCACTATGGAAAGAGAAGTGGGACATTCCTAAGGCGTGCTGATTTAGCACGCTTACGGTGAAGGGAGTCACAGAGACAGAGATAGCCCGTGTGATCAGTACAGAGGGAATGGGTGAAGGAGGTCTGAAGAGTAGGTGCTGACAAACACCAGATCAAAGTCCGTGATAAGGTCTTTGATCCTGAGACCGTGGGAGCCATAGGAGGGGGATTTAGTGGTGCCATATTTGAGCCGAGGACTTTGAAAAGGTCATTCTGGGTATGCAGAGAGCCATTATTACAGCTTTGAAACTCCACATTGGCTAGTGTGATGATCACCTAGATATCAGTCAGAAATTATCCAGGCATCCACCCAATTGGAGGGCTGCTTGTGCACATGCGCATAGGCACCTTGGTCTAGAACCCTGGCACAGGAAACATTGAAACAAACCTCTGCTGTGTATAGGAGGAAAAATATGTCTGGCAAGCATTCTTTTAAATTATTGCTTGTGAAGTATAAAATACTATATAAGGAAAATGGCTTCCTTCTTTTATTGTTACAGTCAGGAAGAGACAGTGCTTCTATGTAACTGTGTCTTCTCTCCCAGGCCATCTACAAGGCTGACTTGGAGTGGCTGCGTGGCATTGGCTGGATGCCGGAAGGGTCTCCTGAAGTACTGAGAGTCAAAAATGCCCAGGAGATCCTCTGTGACAGTGTCTATCGGACCCCTGTGGTGAAGCTTAAATACACAAGTATTGTGGACACACCTGAAGTTGTCCTTGCTAAGTCAAACGCTGAAAATATTAGCATTGTGAGTCACTATTGAATTCAAGCTATAAAGCTAATGAAATTACTTTAGCCACCTATCTTTAAGAAAAATATCAATAAATGTAAGCAGCTTTGATAGCATAGTTTTAGTTTTGAATGTTTTTAAGGCCTAAAATATTAAAGAGTACTAATAATTTTCTCACAAACTTTGAGTAGCTTATGTGCAAAAAAATTCAAAAAAAAAAAAACTTTTTACCTTAATGTGAAAAGATAACCCTGGATTAGACCCCTCAAAAATACTGCCAAGTTCACTGAAAACTAGTAAAATTATAAACCATCAACTGATTTCTGTTATTTTCTGGTTCCTTCCACAGCCAAAATACAGAGAAGTTTGGGACAAAGACAAAACTTCCATCCACATAATGCCAGACACGCCTGAAATTAATCTTGCTCGAGCAAATGCTCTTAATGTGAGCAATGTAAGTATTGCAACAGACTGTCTTGCCCAGAAAGTCACCGGCTGGTGCCTCTACATGACCAGGGTGTATCTGTGTAGCCAAGGGGGAGAGGATTCCACACAGTCAGCCCTTGGCCAAGAGTGAGGAGCAGCACAGAACCCTGGCCCTAAAGCCCAGTAACCAAGCCAGTTAGTCGTGAGCCAATAGCCACAGGACACAGGGGAGAGGAAAGCTAGAACAAGGGAGAGGAAAGAATAAAGAAATGCACAGGCTAGAAAAGGGAGAGAGTGGCAGACTCAGACTTAAAATCTTATTTGCAAAAATATATGACTAATTGCAAAATCTGGATTGTGACAGATTTCTTAGGAAAATAGAAATTACCAAAATCGACCCTGGAAAATTTTAGAAAACACATAGCAACATAAAGAGATTTATTAATTGCTTTGTCATCTAGTGCCAAGTCCTTCTAATTACTTCACAGGAGTCCTTCAGAAGGTAATCGACTACTGGCTAACCTAATCCAAGAAGAGAGGCTGTCATAGACACTAAAACTTGTTACAGATTGATTCTGAAATGAAAACTGTTGAGCAATAACAACAGAAAACGGGAGATGTTACAAGTCAAATTCAGCAGCACATTCAAATGATGGGATACACAAAAGCCCAGGAGAAATAGAGGTTCCATGCCAGAAACCAAGTTAAGTAACACAGGAGGAACAAAAACATGTGCACCTTATTATATTTTAAATGATGTGACAAAATGCAATAGCCTTGTTCTTTAATAAAGCCAGCTTTCATTTCTCATCCCTCCTCATGTGTTATCACACGAGAGGCTTCACCTGATTACCTACGTGTCAAATAGGTGTGTGAGTGAACACTCTGTTTCAGTCCTAGCTTAACATCAAAGGCTCAAGAGGCCTTTGCTTTTGGATAGATTTTGAACGACCCATCTAAATTATCTTAATTTATTCTATCTAAATCTATCTAAAAGCAAAGGCCTCTTGAGCCTTTGATGTTAAGCCCTCTGCAGAAGTTGTGCTGAGCCCACAAGAGAACAGGGAAATCCCACTAGCTAGTGAGAAAAGACTCAGTTATGTGGCTAGCTACACATATCAAGAGAAGGACATGACAAATGCCTTCATAACCCAGAAATTGCCTGTGGGTAGAATAAGTGTGACCCATTAAAAGGGGGTGCCTAGTGCAATCTTTCTATCTGTAACCTCACATTTATTTTTAAATAAATAATAATCTTTGTAAGGGGATGAGTCAGCTAAGCAAAAGTTCCTCTCTGTGTTCAGTTCTGTCAGTCCTACTGCAGTGAGCTACATGGAGCTGAATGTTCTGGAACTTAGGAGAACAGTGCAAATGGAGGGCACTCCTGGGTGTCTCGGGGGTTGGAGACCCAGTATCAGTGCCACAGTGTAGGACACCTTGCGAGAATTTCTATACCACAGCAAAGATGCTTCTTCCATTCAGTTCAGAAGAGTTCTGGAAAGTCACATACGCTTGTGTTTATATGACAAAGTTCTCATGTGAGAATACTAGAACCCTATCATGAATATCAAGATTGCAAGTTAGCAGAGTGTTCAAAATTGTGCTAAGAGCAAACTTTGGGGAGTAATGACAGCGTTTACATTGCAGAGAATCATAATACCTCATTTGCAATGCAAACACCGAGAAAGGTTCGAGATACACTCATGATTTCATGGAACGTAATAACTTTAGACTAAGCAAAAAATTTGCTGTATGCAAATTAATAATTGGAGTTAGCAAATAGCTAAAAATTCACACTTAAGAAGTGGACTATATTGGTAAAATAGAGTGAATTTTTTTTTCTCTAGTTAGATAGGGAAGTTGAAACTTTCGAAAAGTTTGAAAATCTGTCCTTATTCTTCAGAGTTATTAGGTGAAGAAATTTGATCTTGTGTCTGGATTTGTTTCAGTTCATTGACAGAAATTTAATTGATCTCATAAACAAGAAAGAATAAAAATGTAATATGGCAATCAATATGAAAAGCTAAAGACAAAAGTAGATTAGACGTAATATGGTGACTTATTGACATGAATTATGCTCTAGAATAATATGTTTAAATATGAAAACACTTTTTCCTCTTTACAGAAAGAATCATTTTTAAACTAGACCCACCCAAAATTCACACACAGAAAAATCTTAAAAAAATTCACGTAGCACTTAACCATACTTAGAAGTATGAAATTCACCTAAAGACTCCGATATGCCACATTTAGCACACAATTGCTAGTTATGACACTGTCATTTTTTCTTTACTGTGGAAGTCCCCATGCTGATCAGTAGGATGTTTAAAATGTTAATCTGTTCATTTCTGAGTCTTTCTACCATGGTCAATGTAGCATGTAGCTGTTAAAACGTGTGTGATACACGTATGTCTCAGCACTTACTGGCCAAACACCATCACTTTTGATATCATGTACCTTAGCAATGCAAAGAAACACGTAATGGAGACTCTGGACTGTCCTTTGCTGTGACCTTTCATGGAAGTTCTAGTCATCCGACTTTTAAAGTAGAAAATAAATACCTTGGAGAGAGTGATAAGTTACTACTTTTTTTCAATTGTTTGTAACAACAAAAATATAGCACATATATATGTATATACATATACGTATACATATATATCCAATTATACTCATCAATCTCATATTGTTGAACAATGTGTACTATCAGTCATAGAAGAGTGGAAAGGTATATTGGAAAGAAAACAACTCAAAAATGCTGAAAAACAGCAAAGTTGAGCTGAAGACACAGACAATAGCCTGTAGCGTCTAACTTATCCCACCACTATCTCTACACTGACACTAAAAAGGGAAATGAGCCAGGCTTTGGATGGCCACATGTCAGCTGTGATTAACAGGAACAAGACAGAAGCCTAGTTGGGTCTGGGTCTTTGACTGTAGATACGATTTCATGTTCCAGAATAATGATGTAAATTTAAAAAAAAAAAATAGCTTCACGTCTTCTACCTTCTCTCCTCTTCAGAAACTCTACCGTGAGGGGTGGGATGAAGTCAAGATGAGCTGCGATGTCCGACTGGACGCCATCCCCATCCAGGCTGCCAAGGCCTCCAGGGAGATTGCTAGTGATGTGAGCCTTTTATACCTTTGGGTGGTTTTTTTTCCAGCAAATTCTCTGTGTGTGTCCGAGGGCATGCTGTGACCCATCTGCTCTGCTTCTTAATCTCCAGTATAAATACAAGCTTGACCACGAGAAGCAGAAGGGACACTACGTGGGCACCCTCACAGCCAGGGATGACAACAAGATCCGGTGGGCCCTCATCGCTGGCAAGATTCAGAATGAAAGGGAGTACAGGCTGCAGTGGGCCAAATGGAAGACCAAGTTCCAGAGCCCTGTGGACATGCTTTCTATCTTGCATTCGAAAAAGTGCCAGACTCTGGTCAGCGACATTGACTATCGCAATTACCTACACGAGTGGACATGCATGCCTGACCAGAACGATGTGATTCAGGCCAAGAAAGCCTACGAGCTGCAGAGCGATGTGAGTGGGCTGTACTGTGTCATTTTCCTACAACTCCCAGAAAGTTCAAGGCATTAAGTACCTTTGTCACAATTACATGACTTCCCCCCCCCCGCCCCTGCCAAGAGTCTGACAGTAGTTAGGCCTTGCAGTAGGACATCAGAATCAACAGCGCCAGGAAGGACCTAAACTTCTTGCGAAGAAATGAATGGCAGTGTAAATGAGTGTAGGTCTTGATGGAAGGTCAGAAAAAAAAAAACTCTACTGTGAGAAATCAGGGGGAAGTTTGTGGTAGTACACGTCTATAACTCTAGCACTTAGAGTCAGAGGCCAGAGGATTGCTGCACCTTCAAGATCAGCCTAGTCTAAATAGAGAGATCCAGGCTAATGCAAGGGACATGTAGTTTGATCCTGGTGTGAGGAGGGAAGGGATGAGACTGAATTACTATGGAAAATTATTATCTATAGCATTCATATAATAATCAAGGTTTATATAAAAAACTATCAATAGCTCATACACAGGATCTAGGACCAGATATGCTTTTTCAACTGACACAACTGTTCAGAGATTTTGAATTAAGTTGTCAAAATTTCAAATCAGGAAAAAAAAATTTTTTTTTTTTGCAAGTCTAAGGCTTCCTATTACTCTTGAAAATTCTGAGCATGCAGCTCCAGACAGGCACTGCTACTTGGCAACCGTAACCTAGAGCTGAATTGAGGCTATCTCGTATTAAATAGAAAGAATGTTCTCCAGCTGCAATGGCCTGGCCTGACTGCTTTTATTACATGTCCTGCCTGGTTGCTTGAATTTATCTCCCGTTGCTTCTACACGGTTAACCTTGTGTTTCCTCCTCAGAACAATAGGCTCCAGGAATTAGACTTACTAAACTGATTCTGGCCTTGTTTTCACAGGCTGTTTACAAGGCTGACTTGGAATGGTTACGTGGAATTGGGTGGATGCCAAATGATTCTGTCTCTGTCAATCATGCCAAACATGCTGCAGATATCTTCAGTGAGGTAACTCTAAGACTTTGCCCAGACATTCTGCACGTTTCCTTAGAAAATGAGCAAAAGGCACGAGTCAAAATACAATCACCTTGGGTCAGCATTTTAACTTTTTTTCTTTGCTGTAATTTAAACCAGACATTTTTTCAATATGCACTATACCTATCATACATTGGGACCATATCCCTAACAGCATTGAACATAATCACTGATTCATGGAATAACACAAATGGAAATTTTCTCTTGTCAACAACAGCAATTTTCTGGGAGAAGTTTGTCTATTGGGAAAATAGACTATTATGATTCAAATGATGAGACCTTGGGAAGTGAGAATCCTTCTACTTGAAAATCTTGAGGCCCTGGGTTCAAACCCCAATATTGAAAAAATAATCTGTAGGTAGTATAATAAGACAATCTGGTTGTTTGAAAAATATAACAGTAAATTACTAAGAAAATGTCATTCACTGATGGAACTTTATGCCTTTAAAAAAAATCTTAACTTAGCATCTTTCAGCTCATACATCTAATAACTATGGCTGACAGAAATCTCTTTTCCTCATAGAAAAAATATCGTACGAAAATAGAAAGTCTCAACTTCACTCCTGTGGATGACAGAGTGGATTATGTGACGGCGAAGCAGAGCAGTGAGATCCGAGATGATGTAAGTAAACAGATGTAAAATCGAACAGCAATCCCGAGACTGTGGCCAAAACTCTCCTCCTCTCGCAGTGACTGAGTTAATATTCTCATCATCAAAATTATCTAGGCTAGTAACATAGAGAGATTTCTTAACATCAAGTAATTCTCCCCCATGCCTTTCATTTTTAGATTAAATATCGGAAAGACTGGAATGCCATCAAATCAAAGTATACCCTTACAGAAACCCCACTTCTGCACACTGCCCAGGAGGCTGCCCGGATCCTGGACCAGGTAAAGATTTTTGCAGATGCCTCGTGCTTGGAGACAGGTCTGTAGATTTACATACGTGACCTCATCTTCCCCATGGCCCCGCACTTAACCCCTCATGTTGCTCTTTGTCTTTTAGTACCTCTACAAGGAAGGCTGGGAGAAACAGAAAGCCACGGGCTACATCCTGCCACCCGATGCTGTACCATTCGTTCATGCCCATCATTCCAGCGATGTTCAGAGTGAGGTAATTTATCCCAATATGACTGCACCCTGCAGAAGCCGGACCTTGCCAGGAAGGGATGCACATTGTAAAATACAGATGTCAGCTTGAGGATGTTCCATCTCAGCTTCGTGGATGAGGCTGTGCTGCCGAGGCCTGAAATCATCCCTCCCTTTTGGATCTTTTCACTTGGGTTTGGGGCTTGTTTTTATTGTTTAGTTGGTTTGGGTTTTGCTTTTTACTTGTATCATCTGGCTGCTATAAAATCCACAGACTTCCAAATAGAAATAGCCATAATTCAAGAATAAGGATATAGGTGGGGAGTGCTATTTAAAATGCTATTTCAGCCAGGTCTTACCATACAAACCCATAATCGCAGAACTTAGAAGGTGGAGGCATGAGGGTCAGGAGTTCAAAGTCACCTTCAACTATGTCTGAAGGTCAGCCTCCTCTTGGTGAGCTGAGAAACTGTCTAAAACAACAGCAACGGCAAGTGTGAATAGCTATTTCTTCATGTCTATTTATTTCAGTGGTATTTCTTTATTTCGGTTTTTTTTTTTTTTTTTTTATCTCAGAATAGAAGTGTCCAACCAGAAGCTAGAGGCTAAAGCTGCTGCTGTTTCTCTCTCCTTCAGCAACCCTGCTTTGTGCTGTGCTTATCCAAGCTTAGGGTTCTGTGTCCTCCCTCTCTGCAGCTGAAATACAAAGCGAACACATTAAGCAGAGAGGTCACTATGTCGGTGTTTCCAAAATGAGAGATGACCCCAAGCTGGTTTGGTTTGAGCAGCGGGCCAGATTCAGAATGACAGACTCTACAAGGAGAGCTACCACAAGTCAAAGGCCAAAATCAATATACCCGCTGACATGGTGTCAGTTGTGGCTGCCAAGGAAGGCCAGAACCTTGTCAGTGATATGATTATCGTCAATACCTACACCAATGGACGTGCCACCCTGACCAAAACGATGTTATTCAAGCAAAAATTGCCTATGACCTTCAAAGTGACGTAAGTACTGTCATTTCTTGTTATCTAGCCTGTACCATACACTATGAGAATACTAAGCAGCAGCCCCTTTACGACAGTTTGGACCATAAGCATTTAGTCTTATCCCTAGAAAAGGGTGATGCTGGAGTCTGAGCTGAGGTTTTTCACTCATGATCATACACAAAGACTGAAAAAGCCTTTTTCCTACTTCACTGAACATCTTACTCTTTAAGACACTTAAGGAACTGCTTACAAGGGATTGAGGGAGAGAGAGAGAAAGTGCTATAAGCTGCATGAAGCCAGCATCCCTCCGGAAGAGCCTTAGTAAAGCTAACACATAGTACATAATATGACACAGGCCACCTCACACCAAAGCCTGAACACACAACACAGTCCCATCTCAGATGCCGAAGACTCAACGTAGGTCTTTTCATCACTACCAGATAGGAAGGAGACTGCTTCATTGATTCCTACAAAATGACTGGTGTCCAACTTTACTCCAACCATCCACTCTTCATTTTGTCTGGAGAGGCTGTTGAGTCCAGGAGCTAGGGCAGGAGAGACGGTGGTGATGGGAACAGGCAGGCTTGTCCAGATTAGACGAGATGCCATCCTATTCCCTAAACCTTCATGACCATTTACATATGCACGCTCCTTCATTCCGTTCGGGTAGCTAACTGTGGGAGGAGATAAGGTGGAGAGTTGGAGAGGAAGAGAGGTTAGGAGAGGAAGAGTTAAAAGGAAGAGGAGGAGAGAGAGAAGAGAGAGAGAGGAGAGAGAGAGAGAGAGAGAGAGGAGGAGGAGAGAGCAGAGATGTAGGAGCGATGGAGATGGATGTTCACGTGTCTGTAGCAGTCAAAGGCAGTTGGTATACCTAGGTTGGGTATTGGGTTACACTTCTGAATGTATGGGTATCTTGTTACTATCATTGCCAAATATATAAGCTTTGATTAATCTATAAGAATTAGAGTCTCATTCTCTTACTGGGCCCGCATGGATGGCGGAATGGTCTGGGCAATGCCCTGCCTTGAGGAGACAGCGTGGAAGATTGGCAGAGCCATCTCTCACACTGGCATCTTGTGGGTGGCAGGGCTGGTGTTTCTGGTGGCTGGTTCTAGCTGCAGCACGCACGTGGCCTCCGGCCGAGAAATATGGCAGCTGGGCTAGGCAGAGCCACTGCAGCTTAGATAGTCGGCTTAAGCCAGAGGCCAATTTTAAATAATTACTACAACAGCTAACTGTAGCAGATGTGAAGTACCCCGTCTACCTAAAGCTGCAGCCTGTTTGGTAAACCTTTCCTGTGTCAACAGCTCCTTAACTCCAATAGCGCAACAGTGACCTAGCTCTCACAGCGTGTCACCTTAGACTGATTCCTTACAGCGCTAAATTCAGGACCTTGTGCAGTCACAGGCTCAAGAAATAATGTCAGGCAAAGCTGTGGCTGAATGAAGGAGACAGCAGACGCTAAGGAGAAATCCATCTAAATCTTCCGAAAAGATTACCTGGAATCCTCTGTGGTTATCCTGTGCCACTTATGGCTCCTCCATCTCTCCTCTCTCCTCAGAATGTCTACAAAGCTGACCTGGAATGGCTCCGAGGTATTGGCTGGATCCCTCTGGATTCTGTGGACCATGTGAGGGTTACAAAGAACCAGGAAATGGTGAATCAGGTATGCAGAGCCTGTTGGATTTCTAACTAAAAGCTTATTTTCCTTACCTGCCACACAGGGATGTATGCCCATGGGGACAGAGCTATCTTCATTGTCTCTATTCATTTCAGATAAAATATAAGAAAGATGCTCTTGACAACTATTCCAACTTTACAAGTGTGGTGGATCCTCCAGAGATTGTTTTAGCCAAGATTAACGCGGTCAATCAAAGTGATGTAAGTTCATATTGTAAACGTTGAAATGCTTAGGCTGAGGAGCTGAGTGAATGTTTAACTCCCTTAACTCTAGATAACTGATCATTAGAAACTGAGAGGGGACAAGTTGTAAGATAATCTTTGGCGATAGTATATACCACACCTACTTTCAGATATCTGTATTCTTGAGCAGAATATTCAGTTAGCTAAAATGAACAGAAATTCAACCAACTGGTTAGTTTTTATATATGTGTAGATTATTATGTTTTTGGTATGTCTTAAGAAAGCTTAACTATATGTTTAAACTAACCAAAAGGTTTTTTTTCCCTCTTCTTAGGTGAAATATAAAGAAACATTTAATAAAGCCAAGGGCAAGTACATATTTTCTCCAGACACACCATACATCTCCCACTCCAAAGACATGGGGAAACTCTATAGTACTGTGAGTCCTATTTCATATTATAACTTGTTTCCTAATTAAGGTTCTTGATTGACTTTGTAAACTGGTGAACGTGGAAGGTGACTAGTTGTCTTTGTTTCTTATACTGACACAAATAAACAGGTAATAGTACATATAATAAGTGCTGTCAGGGCTCTGGAGGCAGCACAAAAGATGGAGCAGGTACCAAAAGGAGGCGGAAATTACATCCCTCCTTAATAATCACATAAACACAGTTCCAACCAACAAATGGAAGGTGTTTACTTTCTAATTCCTAATTAACTCAGCTAATTCAAAGGAGTAGGAGAGAAAGAGAGAAAGAGAGAGGGGGGGGGCATGTATATCAATACATAGCAATGCTTGGTAAGTCCTTCCTTGTATAAAAATTTCCCATTATTTTTTCAAAGAGTAGAAATACAGTTAACTCTGTTATAAGATGTCTCAGTTTATAGATTTAATCAAATAACTACCCTGTTCTAGGTTAAGCACCCTAATAACTACAAATATAGTTTTCATCCTTGCCTTGAACATAAACCTTCCACCCCAACTTTAGTGGTTGCTTGAGTGCTATCTGAATGTAGTTGGATGCAGTTTTATTAACACATATTTCTTTGTTCCAGATACTATACAAGGGAGCCTGGGAGGGCACCAAGGCCTACGGCTACACTCTGGACGAGCGCTATATTCCAATTGTTGGAGCCAAGCATGCTGACCTGGTGAACAGTGAGGTCCGTCTGACACTTGTCCTCTCTTAGGATTAGCGTCTTTACTGGGAACAAGAGGCTGGATAGAAAATTCTAGAAATCCTCAATGTTGAATCCATTTTTCAGCTTAAATACAAGGAAACCTATGAGAAGCAGAAAGGTCACTACTTGGCTGGAAAAGAAATAAGTGAGTTCCCTGGTGTGGTCCACTGCCTGGATTTCCAGCAGATGCGGAGTGCGGTGAGCAAGGCTTGTGTCCCTGTAGATGTGTACAGCTTCAGTGTGCTCGTGTCTACCCATCCTTCCCTGTGACTCAACATTACCTAGGAAGAGAGTGGTATGGGGTGGAGCATCTTCCAGATTTCCTCACCCTTCCCGGGACATTGTCCCGCTCCCCACACCCACCCCACCCCTCTTTGACCAAGCACACACTAAGAGCTTTGGTATATTATATTTTATAATTGGTGGTGTTATCTTAAACATTATTCTATATGTACTGCTCTACATGGGAGACTAAAGAGATTGGTCAGAATAATTCAAGTTTTAGTCTTGTAATAATTTTTGTCTTTAAAAACATGTTTAGTTGAACTACAGAAGAGATTATGAGGACACCAAAGCAAACGTGCACATTCCCAATGACATGATGAACCACGTGTTGGCGAAGAGGTGCCAGTACATCCTCAGCGACCTGGAGTACCGACACTACTTTCACCAGTGGACGTCACTTCCTGAAGAACCCAATGTTATCCGCGCCCGAAACGCCCAGGAGATCTTAAGTGATGTATGATGCCCTTTCTGTGTTTGACTTAGCCTACTGACTTCTGTTCCTGGTTAACCTTCTGTTGTGCAACATTCCCTGTTCATACACCCAAAGACTTTCACCACTAAGTGGCATGAGTAGCCACTCCTTATGTCTGAATCCCCCTGACACTTGTGTTGAATATTTAATCTGTTCATCACTACTCTCACTGTTCCCCTCTGAGACATCATTCAGTCAAGAAGCAGCTTTCAGCAGGTTTAAAGGCCAGAGAGCATTTAGAAACCATCAAACAATGACCATCTGTAAATTCTGAATGCCTGCCATGTTTCTTCTTTGTTGCAGAATGTATATAAAGATGACTTGAACTGGCTGAAAGGCATTGGCTGCTATGTTTGGGATACACCCCAGATCCTCCATGCCAAGAAATCGTATGACCTCCAGAGTCAGGTGAGCCAATCTCCCTTTAGGACCAACTATCCAGATGTGATTATAGTCCATGGTAGCATCTGTAGGCTGCTGTTGCTAAGCTCTGATTAAGAGACTGCTAGAAAAGGTGTATGATCTAAGGCAAACAAATTGGTGCCAATCAAACCTCTTGTGGTGACCTGCTCTGGTATGAGTCTGTCCTGTGGCTGAAGGCAATGCACATTTATAACAGGAAGTTATAGAGGAGGGGGTTGGTGGATGGTGAACTATTCACAGGCATCATCATCTTGACTTGGTTAATGCACAGAATTTTGGAAGTAAAGTGTGTTTTGACAACAGGTATATATGTTTGGAGGGAAAAAAAAATCATTATCTGGGGCATGTCCCAGCATGTGGCTGAGCTGTGATTGAGCAGGTCTGTCTGATGGACTATTGGCAGAGCAGGCTGCTGCTGGGAGGACTGGGAGGTGGCTTGGAGCAAGTAATAAAATGAAGATAGATACCTCAAAGAGATCCAGACCTCTCTCTTGGTGGAGGAAAGCTGCCACTTGTTTTGGCTGCCACACAAAGTCACAGCAAGCTGCAGAGGGACAGCAGCCTGCTTCTTAAATTAAAGCGGAAACCCAGATATAAAGAAAGGGGTGACTGGGTTGCTATAAACAGCTAACACTGCTTTTTACCACATTGGGTGACTTTGGCTTTTTTTCACAGCTACAATACACAGCAGCAAGTAAAGAAAATCTGCAGAACTATAACCTGGTCACAGACACACCAGTTTACGTGACTGCTCTTCAGAGTGGCATTAATGCCAGTGAGGTATGGTGTCCTTGTCCCGTCTTACAGGGCAAACCCTTTCTTGTCTTAGAGATCTCCCACCAGCAAGGGTACAGAATTCATTCTATTTTGTCTGCAGGTGAAATATAAAGAAAATTACCATCAGATTAAGGACAAGTATACCACAGTGCTAGAGACAGCAGACTACGACAGAACCAAGAACCTGAAGAGTCTATATAGCAGTGTGAGTTGTCTCTTTCAATACTTACGAGCTATCCTTCCACTGTCAGAGAGAGGAAGCAAAAGGGATAAGACCTTTTCCTAAGTTTTGCCAATTTTCTCCTGGACCATAAAATCCCAACTTTATCTACAAATTCTCACTATACAATTAAACCTCAAACCAAAGAAATGCCCTGGGGTTGGCAGAGCCCATCTGAGAAAGACAGAGATGCAGAAAAACTCCATGATGTGGAAGCTAACCAGAATTCAGTTCCTGTCCTCACAAGATTTTTAACCCTTCTAGAACACATACAAAGAGGCCTGGGATAAGGTGAAAGCCACCAGCTATAACCTGCCAACCAGCACTTTGTCCCTGACACATGCCAAGAACCAGAAGCCCTGGCCAGCCACGTAAGTCAAGTGCAAACATCATAGCCTCCCCTCCTCATCTGCCCTCCTCCGCTCCCCATACCCAGAATTCCCCAGGCTGTTCAAATGTTGCCCAGAAGTACCCCATCACTCTTGGGGTGTCTGGCAAATACTTCCAATAGCTAGGCACCAGAGTCTATGCTCACTGCCTCTACTCAAGGCCCTGCAGTCCCTGGAGAGTCACACATCTCAGCCAGGAGGACACAGGTGTGATCTTTCAGGCTACCTATGGGCAGACAACATGGATAGATAGCCCCTGCTTCAGCCAGCAGTGAAGAGAGAAAGCAGACACCAAATGCCATACAGAATAGGGAGTTTCCAGCCAGGCCTGGTGGCTCACGACTATAAGTCCAGCACTTGGGAGACTGCAGCAAGAAGATTGGTGTAAGTTCAAGACAAACGTAGCCTACATAGTGAGTTCCAGTCTAGCCTGTACTACAGAGTAAGATGCCATCTCAGAAAACAAAACCAAGAATAGGATATTTTGATAGAATTAGGTAAGATCTGGTACAAAGCTAACTAGTGTATTTGGTAACTTGTTATCTCACCATTACCAAATAACTAAGCAGATGTGGCTGAGGTGCACACCTCTAGTTTGGAAGCTTTTCTTCTTCTGTTGTAGATTCTTGGCAACATATTGTTGGAACAAAGAGTGAGGGGCATAGAAAAATTAAGGATCCTAACATTAGTTGGAAATATTTTTAAAGAGAAAAAAAGAGTTCATTTGAATGCTAATTTTTCAAAGCTGAAGGAGAGATCAATGCAAAGAGACTGGAATATTCTGTTCTGGAAGATTCTGCTGAGAATTCTGTTTAGTCTCTAGTTAATGGAACAGCTTCTTATTTCCTCTCAGTCATGAGAGCCTGTGTGTTACTCCTGTGCACTGGAGGACGGTTCTTGCCTTTGCCTTTTTCCTAGCTTGTGGAGTTGCCGAGTAGCAGTTGATAGGTGGCACAGACTGAGATATAAAGGCAGGCTGCAGTACCTTGCTGAAATACTTGGAGAAAGTGTAATCCAAGAATTATCACACTCAACCACAGGGCACTGAGATAGTATGGATGATGAAGCCACGTCACTAAGAGATTACTGAACAATCACTTACTATAAGCTGGGATTGTGGCTCAGTAGTAGACTCTTTGCCTAGCATGTTCAAGGCCCTGGTTTTGATCCTCATCATTACAAGCATTTTAACCAGTTAAGCATATTCCTAAAAACAATGTGTAGTGGCAGCAGTATTTGACATGGGCACTTAAAACAAACAATTCCGTTTTATGCACTACACAGTATAAAAGTACTTTCAGATGTTGCCTGATAGTCTCACAATGGCCCTTGCTGGCTCTAGTGTCTTTTCAAGGGTCAGGAAGTGATCACTGGAAAGTGGTCCAACCCACATCCCCACCCACATCAGCTGGATCAGGCTTCTTCTATTGTTTCATGTTTTTTTTTTTTTAAAAAAAAAAAAACAGTAAGTCTTTACTCTTCATGTTTTAGCTTTTCTACTTGTTCTCTGTAGATCAAATACCGAGAAGAATATGAAAAGTTCAAAGCCCTTTACACGTTACCAAAAAGTGTCGACGACGATCCAAACACAGCGCGGTGTCTCCGAGTGGGCAAACTTAACATCGATGTAAGTACTGCAGAGGCTTTAGTGCACACAGAAGTCGAATCAAAGAGCCATGCATTATCAGAGTACTTTCTGTGAAACCAGGCATCTGACACTCATTGTACATCTATGCAGAAACTAATTATTACCTCAACCTGGAGGTTGGAGAGATGAGAGGGTTCACAGGTAAGAATACTTGCTGCTCTTAGAAAGGACCCAAGTTCAGTTCTCAGAATCCATATCAAGCAACTCATAACTGCCTGGAACTCCAACTACGGGAGCCAACATGCATGTGACACACATTCATTCATACACTCACGCAGACATATACATAAACATAGAAACAGACCTTTTAAAATATCCTGGTATTAATCTATACAAAATGCAAGAAAACCCCAGCCTCCACCCCCACCCCAGTTGTTTGCTATGATCTGGAGAAGACAGACATTCCATGACAACACAGCGGTTTCCTTGTAACTGGGTTGTAACGACTTTCACAGCGCCTGTACAGATCAGTGTACGAGAAGAACAAATGAAAATCAACATCGTACCCGACATGGTGGAGATGGTGACGGCCAAGGACTCTCAGAAGAAAGTCAGCGAGATCGACTACCGCCTGCACCTCCATGAATGGATTTGCCACCCTGACTTACAAGTCAACAGTCACGTCAGAAAAGTGACAGACCAGATCAGCGACGTAAGCCCATTGCTCAGAAGGACCCTCCCATAGTTGCTCCAACATACTCACAGCCCAACATTGTTGAGACGCAGACTCGCCTGCCTATCCACCTTGGCCTTTATCCTTCTTGTGTTCCGATTACCCATGAGTCTGAGGGGATTTCAGAGTTATCCTCTGAGCAGGATGGGCAGATTTCTCTGGCCTCTCAACTTCATTGCTGATATCCTTTGTTTTTTGTTCCCTCCCATGTCACCTGGGTCTAGGGTACACCTATTGTTTAATATTCAAGGGATGGTCAGATTTTTTTTTTTCTGATCTTCTGCATCTGCTGAAACCCCCTAGATTGTGTACAAAGATGACCTCACTTGGCTGAAAGGCATTGGTTGCTACGTCTGGGACACTCCTGAAATTCTCCATGCAAAACATGCTTATGATCTACGCAACGACGTGAGTATCCTCATTGGATGTGTTGGTATAAACACACCTCTACACAGTTTAGAGTCAAGGAGACAATGTGTAAAGTGAGAACAGTATCATAGCCCAGTTGTGAATTTAGTCTTATTAAAGATGCCCGAGCTGGAGAAAGGTGCTCAAAAGAGAGCAGTCGTTTCTTAGCAACACATTTAGCATTCTATCAAACAACTTGATACAGTGTGCCTTGCTCCTCTGTGGAGAAGTGACTCCAGGCCCTCCTCTCTTTAAAACTAATTTAGATGTATTTAAACTATTTTGAATATATTAAACTATTTTGAATATATTAAATGAGCACTTAATTTTTATTCTATGAAAAACTCATTCCTTGGGATAATCATTGGGATTTATTTGTGAGATACAGGGAAATTTGCCACACAGTAATGTGATAGTGAGGATTTCAGCAAGAGCTTTCAGAGAAGGGCAGACATCACAGCATCTGTATAATTCTAAAGCCCCGTATGATTGTAAACCCTGGTAGTGAGGGTTGTTTTAAAATTCAAATCCGTCCTCTGCACTTTATTGATGGGAGTGACCCTCCATCTCTCTGTAAAATCTTGTGCTATCTGGCACAATAGATGTTCTAGCACAGGCTTGCTTGCTTCTTCTTGGCAGATCAAGTATAAAGCTCACGTGCAGAAGACCAGGAATGACTACAAGCTGGTGACTGACACACCGGTTTATGTTCAGGCAGTCAAGAGTGGGAAGCAGCTCAGTGACGTAAGTCCTCGCTGGGGAAGTGTCTCTGGGTCGCAAGGAAGATGGGGCACAGCTCAACCAAGGACTGGGCGGCAGCAGCTCTTCCTAACTGGGGACTAGGCTTGGTACCCGAGAAGGTGCCTGAAAAGCTCCCTTTCGCTGACATCTGAAGTGTCAGTAGTTCACGAGCCTAGTCTGTGAAATGCTTTCTGTGTGAGAGCATCCAGTGGTACTTTTTATTGCCGCACTGTGCATAGTGTGAGGCATTTATGTCTCCCTGTCTAGGTTTAATAATTACAGCTAAGTGGCAGAAGGAAGCAGGCCATGGTGTTAACGATGTAGGTTAGAGTTGTACCTCTGCCATATAATACAAGCCTGGGAAAAGAGTATAATTCTCTGAGGCCTGGCATCTTTATGTGTAACATGGGGAAGCATGTGTATAGATTCCCTGTCATGCCTGTGAGCAGGCAAGAGGAGAACCACCAAGCTGTCCTTTCTCAATTCCAAGCACAGGTAGCAAGTAAATATTAAGAGTCCACCAGTTGTCAAATCTAATTAATCTAACCTAATCTAACCAGTTATAGGATCTGATCCCACCTGTTTATTACCCTGAACTTCTGGAGGGACATGTCCGTCCCTATCTCTGACACATGAGTAGTGTCAATACTTCTCAGGGCTATGAGCGTTCTGTGCCTATGTGTGTTCTAATTCTACTGCGTAAGACAGGTCACAGAGCTGAGGTCTCTAGGTGAATCCATTCCTTTTCTTTCATTGTGACAGAAACCATAGGAAGAACTAATTTGACTTTCAGTTTTAGAGAGTTCACTCTGTGGTTCTTGGCCCTGTGTGCTGTTGGTAATCATATGTGGCAAAGGCTAGTTCTCTGCCTCGTGGTAGAAAGGAAGGAGAGAAGGGGGTGGGGAAACAGGCCTGGGTCAAAAATCTGCCCCCACTGACCAATTTCCCCCAGCTAGGTCCCCACTTCCAAAATACTGCCACTAGCTAGGGTCAAAGTAGTGATGGCAGTGAGAGAGATCGTATTGATAACACTGAGCCAAGGCAAGCAGGCTGCCCCGTTTTCATAGTCTTAAATATGGATTCCCACTTGCTTCATTCTAACAATGCGACTGCAGTCTGAATGAACTCACCTTATTTCTCTCTGCACGCAGGCTGTCTACCACTATGACTACGTGCACAGTGTGAGAGGCAAAGTGGCCCCAACTACAAAAACTGTGGATCTGGACCGGGCCCTCCATGCATACAAGCTTCAGAGTGAGGTGGGTGTTGGGAACGGGGAGTATCAGCAGAAAGCCAGGCTTTCTTTCATAGAGGCAGGTTGGCTTATGCATCCTCACTGACTGGTCTTGTAAGGTATATAAAGGCTGTTCTTTCTGTGAGCTTGGGGAAACAAACCAAACCAAAGCAAAAACAGATAACACAGTATTCCATTCAGTGAGTTGGAAACACGAACCAGTATGTCTTGCCTTTCTTCTTGATTAATGGGATCCTCCTAAGAAGCAGTCAAACAAATAATAAATAGGCATGTAGCTGACCGATATTTGTAAGTCAGAAGAAGAGAACAGATATGCCGTCATTACTCTTAAAAACCTTAAAAATTTAACGACCTGGTCCGTTCGGGTCAGTCAACAGGGTCTCCAGCGCAGTGAGTGAGGATGCATGCTTCCAATTACTGTGGTGTCTTCACTGTATCAGCACTTACTGGAGCTCCAATGTTGAGGTGCCACTCTCTCCTTTATTGAAAGGAAATTCTACGTATATATAAGCACAAGCAAGAAATGCAGCTGAAGACACTTTACCACGTGCACCTTGCAGCTGGGGGCACTAAACAGCAAAACAAGTATGGGAGAAAAACAAGATGTTTATCAGAGTATGCTCAGCTGTTGTAGGCTGTTGACAACAAGTCTCTTGTCAGGGTATATTGCCTGAGATGGCTGCAAAGATGATAGCCGCTTTCTGCTAGGAGTCGGCTCCCAATAAAAAATCACAATGGCAGAGTTAAGGCGTTTGCTATAAACGGCTAACAGTAAGAGATAAGGGTAGAAACAGCCATTTGAGTTTGGAAAATGAAGAACGGGGGCCCTACCTCTCATCCCCCTTTTCTGTGTGACCTCAGGAAGCTGCTTTACTGCTAGTTTGTATTTTGAATATAATGTCAGGGTTTTTTCCACTTTTAAGCACTATTCTTAAGCCTGTAGCTCCCCTGAGGGCCAGAATATTTAAGACCTTTACCCTACACTCCTTCTCCACCAATATATCCATCTTGACCTCATTCTGTGATGTCACTAAGTCTGGGAAATACAGGAGGACAATATCAGATGTGCCTCGTAATAATAACCGTCTCAGGGACCACCGATGGCTTGAGTATCTCCCAAGGGTGGGGTTAACGACAGAGATGGTATTCGGCTGCCTATCTTGTCTGTATGCCATGAGGCCAGTCAGGTACATGTTTAGAAATACAAACACCCTCTTTTCTATAAGCCATGTCCCTCTTTCAGCCTTGTCTTAATTTTTCCTGTTGCTTTCATGAAATACCCTGACAAACATAAGGAGAAAAGACCGTCCTGGTTCACGGTTCAGGGGTCCATGGCAGGGAAGTCACGATGACAGGAACTTGAAGCTGGTTATATTCTGTTCCAGTCAGGAAGCAGAGGGAGATGAGTCTCTGTACTTAGCTAGCATCTTCCCTTCTATCCAACCTAGGAGCCAAACATGGGGCATGGTATTGCTTTTAGTCAGGGTGTGCCTTCCCATCTCTGTAAGCTCAATCAGGAGTATCCCTCCCTGAGACGTTCAGGGGCTAACCTAATGGACTCCCTCACAGGTATGCCTCTAGGCCTGTCTCCTAGGAGATCCTTAAAGATCCTACAGAGGTGACAGCACCAACCCCTACAAGTCTTTTTTCCAAAACAGTAAGACAAGAGGAGCCTGACTGAATTCATAATTCTTACAACTGAAGTTCTTGAAATCAATTCAGAGGATATAAATAGATCAACTGTCTGACCAAAAATCTAATGAACTACATGTGACGTGTTTAACTACATGTTATTTGACGCTAGAAGACATTTTACTTGCTCTTTTTCATCCTGGCAGAATCTGTACAAGAAAAGCCTGCGCTTCCTGCCCACTGGGTACCGGCTCCCTGTGGATACCCCTCATTTCAATCACAGCAAGGACACCCGCTACATGAGCAGCTATGTGAGTAGTCCTCATTCTGTCAGGGGCTGAGATTTGAATGTGAAGAAACTAATATTAGTCAGTAATCTCTTCTCATGCTCAGATTATACCCAGAAAACTCAACATGATGGTGGAAAGGGCAAAGGCAGATGTCATGTTTCCTGGGGATCTGATGGCATTGGCTGCTTCTACAGTTTGGGTGTGCCTGACTAGGATAGTGAGTTATAACAGGACATCATGGACACCTTGGTTCAGCATCAGTGTCAGATTGCCTGTTGTCGGTTTGCCTGAGCTTAAAGCATCACAAGCGCTTGCCACTCGATTTACTGGAAAGGACTTCATACATGCACTGTGTGCGCGTGTAACTAGGAATCACTTACCTTGCCTTTAACCTGGCACTCCCTTCCTGAGTTTTGTCCAGCCAGCAAGCGACTTTACTCAGGGGCAAGTCTTAGAAGTGTGATTAGTCAGGACCGTACCATGAGCCAGCATTGTTAGAGCCAGATGGAGCTGTTCTGTCATGATGCTATCTCAGAGCCCTTGGATGGACATCTTGACAAGTCGTGCCAAGCTGGCCCACTATGCACTTCCAAAGTACATTAACAGAGTTGAGAATCATAACCTGTTTTTTAGAAATCACTTGATATCAGCACCACATCATTAAACATATCATCTTGGTCCTTTTATATTCCAATTATACAAACCTATTTTGAAATTAAATATTGATAGTTATATTCTGTGTTTTTAGCATCATCTTCCCTTAATCTCAAAAAAACACTGACAAGGGATTTTTTTTTTTTTTTTACCTTTCAAAGACTTGTCTTTATCATTTCAACTATTTTACTTTCAAGGCTTTAGACCATATTAAATAATGTCTTGAGGCCTAGACAGCCTATTAAGGGCATAAAGCGATGCCTGAGGCAGGCACCAGATCTGATCCCTGAGGCCCATGGAAGAGGAAACCGAGCCATGAAAGGGCCTCTGGCCTCCTATGTGCATACACTGTCCTTCCCCAGGAACACATCATGCAAAACACACACACACACACCACACACCAACAATAAGCAAACACTAACACATTATCGCATGACTAGTTTTAACTGTTGATGCTTTAAATTTATCATTTCAACAAGGATAGCCTTTTCTAATTGAGAGAAACAGTACGGTTCTTTTCCCATCATGAGATTCCACGTTCTTTGCTTTCCCATTAATATAAGAGGGCTTGCACATCAAGGCTAATGGGTAACGCTTGGACCCAAGGAGTCCGTTTGTCCGGATCCGGAGAGTAACAACGTTAACTAGTGAGGTAGTGAGTACTCTCATGTCTGAAAAACACTGAATTCCAAAATCCTGGCATTGTTTGAAAAACATTAAGAATTCTTATGTTTCATTTGTAAGCTTGCAGACTGGACAACTGGGTGAGGACCATATTTTGGTTCTGGTGCCCCTCTTAAGCGTGTGGGTTTTTATTTTTTCCTATTGTTAAATCATCACAGAGACTTGGTTCCGTAGACTCTGCTGGCTTTTTATTTTTCTACAGAAATAATTCATTTTGGTATCTATGTTAAATCTTTCATTTGGTTATATTTGTGTCTGGCTCACCGCCCTGATTTTGATGAGCTCTCTTTGTATATCTGCCCTACTAAACAACCATCTCATGGAACGTAGACTACTTTGCACTCAGAATTCTTCACCTAAATGAAAGGAGCATTTTCTCTCATTCTAATCTTAAATCATTTTGTAGTCCCAGAATTTCCTCTCTTGGCCCTTTGTGTAAAGATTTAGTTGTTAGTCAGTAGATGCCCTTATGATCCTGCCCTAAACATTTAGAATGGTTTCTCCTTCACTGCAGAGACTATATCGAGAACTGTATCACAAACTAAAAGACAAGATACATACAACTCCAGACACACCTGAAATCCGCCAAGTCAAGAAGACACAAGAAGCTGTCAGTGAGGTAAGAGTGTGGGGAACAGACAGGCCATTTGTCCAGGGAGAAATGCTGGCCATTTGCTTTCTAATGTGATTCTGTTCTTTCCTCCCACTCTAGTTGATCTACAAATCAGACTTCTTCAAGATGCAGGGCCACATGATCTCGCTGCCATACACACCCCAAGTGTTGCACTGTCGCTACGTGGGAGACATCACCAGTGATGTAAGCATCTTGTAGGCTCTTTCTAAAGGAGTCCTATCAAGAAATAGCATCGCCTTCAGCATTTAAGATACTGGGTATGGGCTTTGAAAAGCCTTTTCCAGGGCATATTTCTTAACTAAATATACAATTTGGAGGTAAAATTATGAGGGAATTCTCACAGTTTTCTGGTCATAGGAAATGTCATGAAAAAACAGTGGAGGAACAGGGATGACCACCATGCCTGCTTGTTCAGTGACCCCCATTCTATGTCAACATGAGATCTTCACCAACTCCTATGGTTCTAGTGTCCTGTGTCCCTGGTCATATTAGGTTTCATTCTCCTCCTGGTCCTGTTGGCACACTCTCTTAGCATCTTCCTACTGCCATTAAAAACAAACAAACAAAAGCTTCTTAGATATCTCCTTTTTCTGGTGAACCCACCCATTGAATCTGCAAATTTTTCCCTAGACAATATAACACAATATCACTGTTCTCCCCTTGGCTCAGGGTTAGAGATTTAACTTACAGTTTGGATTTAGGTAGAGTAAGAAAATAAGGTATACATATTGAATCAACCTGAAAAGTCCAGTGCCCGTTCTCTGTAGAGGAAACCTTCCATAGACCACCAATGAATGTATCAAACCATGACTCTACTACATACTTTTTAAATTGTTTAAATTGTGAATAAGGCACACAATAGTAAGCTTAACAACTAATAATACAGTAAAATAATCATAACAATGAACTAAAATAAAAGATATTTAAATGCACAAACCGTTTTTTTCTTGAATTTTTCATTTTATAGTTTTTCATAACAGTTGACAATGGAAAACTGAAACCACAAAAAAGCAAATTGCATACCAATAAGAAATGGGGCTGTCTGTGTTTTTTTGTCTTGTATTTGCCCTGGCACATAACCAGCTGACTGTGTTTGCTCTGCAGATTAAATACAAAGAGGACCTGCAGATCTTGAAGGGACTTGGCTGCTTCCTGTATGACACGCCTGACATGGTCCGATCCCGGCACCTAAGGAAACTCTGGGTGAGGACACACCTTCACAGTACATAGCTTCCCCTATATAACTATCATGCACCCCATTGCTAGCTTTCAGTCAGGGGAAGAGAAGAAAGAATCTTAGGCCTACATCGACTTTTAAGGAGAACTTTGCCATCAACCCACTTGAGTAGGTCATAATTTACTTATGATGATCTGTGCCTGTTATAAAGGTAATGAACTTAGCTAAGTGATAGTTGGTTTTGTTCTTGTTTGATGTTGTCTTGTTTCTCCCAAGAGGGATAAAACAGGGTAGAAATGATTGAGACCTTAGCATCCCAGGACACGTTTAGAGCCTTCTCAGTTTGCATATGACAGCTATTTGAACGACATAACATGCGGTCCCTCAACTTATGCTTCTGGCTTTTTTCTTCTAAGTCGAATTACCTGTACACGGATAACGCCAGGAAGATGAGAGACAAATACAAAGTGGTACTTGACACCCCAGAATACAGAAAAGTACAGGAACTGAAGACACATCTAAGTGAGGTAAGGATGCATCACCTGCCACTACACGAGAGTCAGACAGACCAGATGGACTGATGATAAGTACTCACTGATGACAGGGAAAAGATGTCTCTCTGTTCTTGACTATAGAGTGTCCCAATGTCTATACAAATCAGTTGGCCTCACACTGACTCTATTTTTTTTTCTCTTCTTGTAAAAAGGACATTAATAGTTGCCCTTCTATAACTAGGGTATAATAAGAGGTTTGACATGATTTTATAGCTTAGAAAGTCTTTGTCTTAAGCAATTGTCTATAAACTAACATTAATTCAAGTTTTTATGTCTGGAGTATGGAACCAAGAATACAGCAACAGGGTAATTGACTATTGGGTGGCTTGATAATATCTGGTGTATTGATGCAATGGTGGTGAGGGAGGGGAGGTTCAGGAGGCAAATATTCATGAACCATCAGTTTAGAAGGAAGAAACTTAGCCAATTATAGCAGTTGATCGCCTACCTTCCCACAATCAAGCAGGGCATCCACAGAACACTAGCCATGCCATCAAAGAGGAAATGATAGAGGTTTCTTGTTTTGCCTATAGCTGGTGTACAGAGCCTCGGGCAAAAAGCAGAAGTCCATCTTCACTTCAGTTCCTGATACCCCTGACCTTCTAAGAGCCAAGCGAGGACAGAAGCTTCAGAGTCAGGTAATGCCTATGACTAATGAAAATTGATTAGTCTTCCATGAGATAGTAATGTCTACTTGACCTTCCTGGGCTGGTAGCTGACAAAATTGGTTGTCCTTGCTGCAGCCTATGTCCACTAATATTGGAGTTTTCGTTGGGACTATCATAACTGCACTTGGGTTTTCACAGGCAAAGGATACCATGTCTTCTTTGCTAAGAGCTGTCTGATCTTGTCCTCAGATGAGTGGTCATGAGCTCTAAGTAGTAAAAGTGGTTCTTTGATCACTTCAAAAATGTGTCTGTTATCCACAGACAAATGAAACTCTATGTCACATATGCAGGCAAAGGTAGGAGGAAAAGATGCTGAAGGATCTTTCAGAATCATCTCAGTCTTCTGTTGGCATTCTTTATCATATGGCTTTACACTGGATCAAGCCCAGCAGGAGGAATGCTAGACAGCTGGTTCATGGATATGTGTTTTCAAATGTCATGTCCAGAAAAACAAATTCACAAACACATACACCAACAACCACCTCAGGCAGCCAAACACGGACACATAAAGACTCAAAATGAAGAGGACAGACTGAAACTTCATCTTTAACTCCTCCCCTGCTCTCTTCTTATCCAGTATCTCTATGTTGAGCTTGCCACCAAAGAGAGACCCCATCACCACGCTGGAAATCAGACCACGGCCTTGCAACATGCTAAAGATGTGAAGGACATGGTCAGCGAGGTAAGACGAGGATTCCATACCAACACATCCATAAGCTAAGAAATACTTCCAAGCCTTCACCTGCTATTTCAATGAGACCTGTACCACTACAAAGTGTGTTCATCATCACCCAGACACAGAAGCTTTGCTCTAAGAATGAGATGTATTGTGCCTTCCCCTTAGATTTGTGACTTGGGTGTAAATTAGAAAGGGTTAAAACCCAAACTTGGGCTGGTGCCATGGCTCTACATGTAAAAGCACTTGCAGGACAGGCCTGGTAGCCTGGAGTTCAATCCCCAGAACCCACATAAAATTGGAAGGGAAACCAACCCACATAGTTATTCTCAGACTCCATGCATATGCCACATGCATGTATACACACACACAAACACACCATAGTAATTATAATGAAATTTAAACTTATTTGTCTTTCTCTACCTTAGAAAAAGTACAAGATTCAATATGAAAAGATGAAGGACAAGTATACACCAGTTGCAGACACGCCAATCCTCATCAGAGCCAAGAGAGCTTACTGGAACGCCAGTGATGTGAGTGTCTCTTTCTTCCTTCTCCTGCTGTGACTGGGAGAGCTGTTCTGTTGCAGCCACAGCTCAAAGCCATTGCCCACAACATGGTTCAGGAAAGAACACACACACACACACACACACACACACACACACACACACACAGCATCACTCCAGCCAAGTAGCTAAGAACTGTGTTGAGGTACTGCAAGCTATTCTTATCTCCTGGGCAACAACATGACTCTTCCTTATAGTTCTTGGGCAGCATCCTAGAGATACTTGATAGCTTATTTATTTAGACACAAAATCATGGTCTTCGGTAGAAAAAAAAAACACATAGATTCAATTAAGTTGCCTGCTCTTCAGTTCTATATAATTTGTCTAATTTTTCTTATGTATGAAATACGATGAGAAACATGGTAATAAACTAAGACTACACACCAAAAAAATGTGAATAATGTGTCTACTACACTACTGAGCTTGTTAGTTAATGCTTGGAAACTGTTCTTTCTTCTCTCAATTGCCTACTGTAGAGTGTGTGAATGCCAGGACACATGAACACAGTAGCTAGAATCAGGGGGGAGACTTCTTTGTCCATATCACCTGATCAGGGAAAAGTCTGCCTTCTACTGGTAATGAGTTCATCTGTTTCTGAAGATAGGAATCACTAGTCCATTTGAGGGAGGGCCTCCTGGCTTTGTGCCTCAGAACTCAACTGCAGATTTGCTATATCTATTGCCACAACTCTTAGTGGATTGCACATCTGGACTTACATGTAGCTGAAAGCCCCAGCCAGCACTACGTATCCACAGGATAGTTCTAGATTTCATTACTGCATAAGCTAATTACTAGGAAAGAGACGATTCTAGTTAGTACTTAAAATGCAAGCTGAGAAAACCACAGATTTACCTCAAAAGTCTATCCATCAGCACAATTTCAGTCTCTGTGTGACATTCCCTGTCTTTATCATTCAAGGTTACAGCTGATTTTTTCCCACTTTGTTTTTGTTAAGTAGACTTTTTTACTTTGTTGCCGAGGTGGCCTCTCATTCACTCTGTAGCCCAGTTTGACCTCAAACTCATAACAGTCTCTCGCAAATCCTGAGAGTATACTGTTTGAGCCACTGTGACCAATACTTGTCAATATTAACCTGTATCAAATTTAATTTTCTTTGCACTGGGGTGGCCGTACATTAAGATTGATCCCAAGGAGCCGGGCAGTGGTGGCGCATGCCTTTAATCCCAGAACTTGGGAGGCAGAGGCAGGTGGATTTCTGAGATCGAGGCCAGTCTGCTGGTCAACAGAGTGAGTTCCAAGACAGTCCCAGCTTTACAGAGAAACCCTTTCTCGAAAAAAATAAATAAATAAAGATTGATCCAAGGTCCAGCTGTGCCCTAGAGCTTCCTCATGGCAGTTTTTATATCCTTAATCTTTAACAGTCTGCAGCACCAATTTCAAGAAACCTTAATCTTTAAAATCATCCCAGCACAAGGATGTTAGATTTAATGTATCAACCATGGCTGAACCCACAAGTCATTTTCTAACATCACCCACTTAAAGAACAGAGTATTTCAGAAAACACATCTTTCACTTCATGCTTGCTCAGGACTTAAAGCAGGCCACCTAGAGAAGCATCTGCCTTGCACAGATGAAACAAGTAGAGTCATCATGTCACAAAGATGACAGTCATCATAAAGTGAAATTTCAAGACTGCTTAGTGGAAAAGTATTTTAACAGCAGGGGTGAGAGCCGAGACATTATTAATTTGTCTTAGATAAAACAAGGCTATAGTCTTCACTGTTGTTTGCTTCTTCTCCATCCTGGAAATAAAATTCTTTAACATTTACATATATTTCTTTTTTTTTTTTAAGTTAAGTAGTCTTCCATTTAAAGAAAAACAGCAAATTCTAACATGCCCCATATGGTCTCGCCCACCACTGACACTCAGATATTTGCACAACCATGAACCACGTCTCCATCCATTACTCTCTCAGCAATCCATGTATTTTTTTAATTATGAAGTTTTCTTTAGTGTCGTTTTCCCTTCCAACATGTAGAATGGCTTTTCGAGTTTTTCCCTAATTTTATTCATGGGGAAAATCTAAGAGAGAAACTCAACAAGAGTTAAAACTGAACAGACCTGAGTTATTTAACTTGGTAATCTTCATAATCGGTGTTGTATTCTCTCTGAACAGCTTCGCTACAAAGAAACATTTCAAAAGACTAAAGGGAAATACCATACAGTGAAGGATGCCCTGGACATTGTGTATCATCGCAAAGTCACAGACGACATCAGTAAAGTATGTCCCTGGATGTGACGGGTTGACATGGCTTCTGTAACCCAACATGGATTTTGTTTTGTTTTTTTTCTAAAAGCAGTCTTGCTTTTCTAAAACTTCAAAGAGATGTGCTTTACATTAACTTTCAGTTGACTATATAGCTGCCTTTACATTTTCACAACAGGTGAAATACAAGGAAAACTACATGAGCCAGCTGGGAATCTGGAGTTCTATTCCTGATCGCCCTGAACATTTCCACCACCGAGCAGTCACTGATGCTGTCAGCGATGTGAGTATTACTGTTAGTTTTCACATAGAAATTAATGCTCTCCTGTGAGCTGTGGCATCAGCCACTGCATAAAACTGCTGCAACAGTTGCCTAGTGTTTTGTCATTGTTGTTTTGTTTGTTTGTTTTGTTTGTTGCAGGGGTATAGAGTAGGTATCACATGCCATGGTACATGAGAAACAGTGAATGTGTTGGGTTCAAAGGATGACTTGTGGGAGTTAGTTTTCCCACTACCATTAGGGTTCTTTGTGGCATGTACCTTTTACCTGCTGAGCCATCTAGCTGGCCCCATTTCCATAGATTTAGATCTTGGGTATGGTTATTCAAGTCATAAAATTTAATTACTAAGTGAATAAACCTGAGCTTAGGAGAGGAAAAATTATATTCAAATTTGTCACCCTATGTTTTCCTTGATGCCTCAAAGCGATATAGTTCATGCCTGTCTTGGGTCCTTTGAAGAGAATATGACAGAAAGCAAGACCCATTTAGAAACAGGTTTCACCTGTCTACGTGAAAGATTAGCTGGCAAGTCAATGATATTCTCTATGGAAAAGTATACTGGTAAAGTTGATTTTAATTATAATAAAAGTGAAAATATCTAAATATTATAAGAGTAGTCATAAGAAGAAACCAGTAATTCTGCAAATATATTTAACTAGAACAGACTATTTTAAATCATCATTATTTAACAAACTTTGGGAATCAGAGTTTCCAATTTGTTCACTTGGATGGTTCCTAACCTGTAACTATTCGAGATGAATTACTAAAATTCCTTGATATTCTTCTTCTCTTAGGTAAAATATAAAGAAGATTTGACCTGGCTTAAAGGCATTGGTTGCTATGCCTACGATACCCTGACTTGACGTTAGCTGAACAGAACAAGACTCTCTACAGCAAGGTATATCTATTATCTTCCCCATGATGCTGAGCTTGCAGAGAAAAGCACTGTGGAAAGGCCTTATGTAGCTTCCTCTCTGTCCTTACTTCTAGACCCTGTAACTAAACCCCATACTGAACTCTTCACTTTTTAGAGATTTTCAAATTTGTTTTGGTTTGGTTTTGACTGGGTCTTACTATGTAGCCTGGACTGGCCAAGAACTCACTATGTGTATTGAGTAGTTGGCCTTGAACTCACAGAGCTCTGGCTGTCTCTGCCTCCTGAAGAGCTAGGATTAAAAGGCATGTGCCGTCATGCCTGGCTAGAGATTTCCTTAGTGCTGATATCATTAACAGGAGTTTATTTGTATTTGATGAAAAATTACCTAGTACAACTACTCATGACTATTCCAGAATTCCCTCTCATGAATCTATAGGGATGAATCACCTGACTAAAGCATTAATTAATATAGCAACAAATATCAAATGTGGTTATTTTAATCTACAAACAATGTGGTATATGAAGCAAATTACAGTTTGGGGACTTCATTTTTCTATTTAAAAAAAATATAACAGTTGAATTTGCCATTAATCTAAAATAAAAATCATCCAACTTCTGATATGTGCCAGACAGAAGATATTTTACAATAAACTTGGTGGGTCCCATTTATTATAGCATCTATTTTCTTAGTTAGAATCATTTAAAGTTATATTTTAAAACATCCTTAATTTGTAGAACTGATTAAAAACAGGTTGCAGGGTAACTAGGTCATTACCCATTCTGCTCTGTAAAATGTTAATTATCTGATTAGTTGCTAGGAAACTATAGTCTAACTAATGAACTAAAAACTACTTTCATGTGGCCCATCAAAATACATTAAAGTAGAAATATTGTACTATACCAAAACAAAGAAGAAAATGCTTTAGGTCTTTGATCAGCATGGAATTTGTATTTGGTGACCATCTACTAGAGTAGATGCTTTATTCTATATATTTAGGACTATTTTCAAGATATCAGCCCCTTCTGCTTTCCACTGCTCCAGGAGATAAGGAAAAAAAATCAATAAAAACTTGTTAGCTCTATGAATGCATTATTACAATTGTAAGATAAAGAACATTGCTCATCCTTAAGACTGGATATGCAATCAAATAATTATGTTCTTTCCCCAGTATAAGTATAAAGAAGTATTTGAAAGAACAAAGTCAAACTTCAAGTATGTTGCTGACTGTCCAATTAACAGGCATTTCAAGTATGCAACTCAGTTGATGAATGAGGTACGTACAACTAATTTGATTAAGCCTATTCAGTTCTCTTAAGAAATCTGCAGGGCTATTTCATTAAAACCTAATATATAGCATGACAGGAAATCTGTCTTGAAAAGATTGTACAATGTCTTTATCTGGTAGGCTTTGCCATACCTTGTGTAGGCCCATGTTCATCTTCACCTCTGTAACACAGTCTGATGGTGCCAGAGAGAGGACGGAGGATTCTGTGGACTATCAGCTAAATGCCTTTAAACCATGTAGAGCTGGGAGACCTAGACGGTCAAGGTTGATTCAGTAGTTCCACGAAGGCACCAAAATGGAAGTGGTCAGAACCCTGACTCCCTCAATGGGGATACTTGTGTGACTCATGCATTCAAATATAGTCAAATATATGCACACAAATATACTCCCATGGAATTGGATCCTTAGTAGTATCTATTTACACTTCCCTTTATATTCTACTCCTTCTTTCCTATGCCCATTTTTACAGTGACGTATTTTGAATATAATTCGAGCAAGTTGAAAAAAAATCAAGCTGTGAGTCTTAACTGGGGATTTTTTATGATGTTTAGATGTTTTCATAACTAAACTTATACTTTTCTGCTTTCAGATAATCCATGGACTTGCATAAGTTCAAACATGTTAGAAAATTAGTAAAGAATCATTAACAATGAGACTGTAGCCAGCAGTACATTTCCATGTATGGTCTTTGCCGATTTCAATTCATTTTTGTTTAATTATTTCATTTTAACACATTTCCAGACAGGAAAACTCTAAAAACAATACCATCAGCAGCTTCCTAGGACAGGACAGTCTTGATATATTTTGTTTTTCCTATTTCATGAATAATTTCCAGGTGTCTTTTAAAAATCAAGTAAGTTAGTACAACTTTTATAGTTATATACCTTTGTATAGTATTAGTTATACTTTTAGATTTTTGCTGCCTTGTATATTAAACTTGTAGATTATTGGCACCTCATTTTAAATACAGTGTATGATTCCATACAACCTGACATCACTAACATCTCGTATGCAAAGATGGAAACATATGGTTCTAAGGTATATCGCTTTGCTCCAGAGGTTGCTCTCTCCCAGACTCCAGACTCTTTCCAGAAAATCTGTGCTCACTTGTCATTCCTACCCTCTGTATGATCATCTAAACATTGTCCTGGGATTTGATAGGTTTCAAACTCTCTGGTGTGCTTAGATTGAGACGTCATCATATACCCTCGATGTCCTATTCTTGCTATAATTTAATATGATGTTTGAGCAGAAAAAATACAGAGCTGATTATGAGCAGCGGAAAGATAAATACCACCTGGTAGTCGATGAACCTAGACATCTGCTGGCTAAGACCGCAGGCGACCAGATCAGCCAGGTACTGTGATGAGGCCGACAGCTCGGCCCAGACAGAACAGTGCTCCGATTTCTCCCAAGGTGTCGTCCCGTCTGCTGCAAGGATGTCATAGGTTCTGCCTATGATATTGGGATGTTCTGTTTCAAAATATCTGTCTAGCCACCCAAAGAGCCTGTGAGCTATTTGAGTGTGCCAGTCAAAATGCTCTGTGTCCTCACTTGTGCTGTGGTGAAGGCGGAAAGAGAAGCCGGGGGGGCCCCCTCTGTTTTATTCTTCTGCAGAAGCCATTTTGTTAACAGAAACTGTAAACTGCAAATTGAGTTGTTAAAAAAAAAAAAAAAAATTTTAAAGTTATGGGAGAAAAAAGACAGAAGAAATCCCTATTCTGTCTTTCTGTTCTGTTTTCTGTCATCTCCATAAGGCAGTCTGGATAGTAACATCCATATTGCTACCTCTGTCCCACCCATTTGCAAGGATTGTAAATGGTCAAAGTGTAAATGTTTCACCACGCTCCTTGCCTTCCACATGGGGGCTTCACCACAGCTCTGTGGGTACACAAAGCGTCTTAAGCCTACATCTCTTCACTCAGAGGTGACTGGGATATAGCGCCATGTTCTTTCTGTCTTCATGAGTCTCTTTTGTGCTTCACTGCTCCTTGCATGGACAGAGAAAATATAAATCTAGTGCCAAGATGCTTCTGAAACAAGGCTGTAATGAAATCCTGCGTCCAGATATGTTGACTGCTCTCTACAACACACACATGTGGAGCCAGGTAATGTCCAACGCGGTGTGAAGAAGCAGGCTTAGACCTTCCGTGCATTTCCTTTTCCGCTCTCATTGGCCTCCTCTCCTGACCTCTGCCCCTGCTGCTTTCTCATGATAAAGCATATGAATATTCATTCCTTAAAGATCAAATCTGACAACTGTGGCCTGGTATACCGGGCAGCCATCATCTGCACATCTAATGCTTAGAAATCCTCGAAGATCAGTGGAGCGGAGTCTCCACACTTTTTTTTTTCCAAATCGATAAAACATTTACTTAATTTTTTTAGTGTTTTCTTCAAGAGGCAGATTCCTTAGAAATTAAGGTTCTTTAGTAGATTAGTGGCTTTTAAAGGTCTGAATATTTAATATTTTCTTCTAATTGCCCCATTGCTCAGTTCTCGCTGCAACTGTTTCAGAGAGTTGGGGCTAGCCATGTAGCCTCCGGACATTGACCATATTCATGTTGGTAATATTATCATTCCAAAAGGTCCATTGAGCACACACTGCCACCTTTCCATCAGAGACTGGAAGGGAAATCTGTGAGAACATTAATGAAATGCCATTCTCTTGACCCAAACCAAAAAGGTTTTACCCAGTCTTTTGTATTAGCAGATTTCTTGTCATTTTAGTTTGTTACTAAATCAATATATATATGAACACAAACATAAACATCCTTGGCCTTGATAGGATCATCAAAACACTGTGCATGAAAGTTTGTTGGTCTCTGTGTCTGTCCTGCTTAAAACAGCTTATCTGCATGAAAAAGAAACAAACAAAACCACAAAAAAAAATAAGTGACTTGGAAATTACAAAAAAAGATGCATTTTGGATATGGAGGAGATGGAAGGTGGGGGAACTGGGAGGAGTGGAGGGAGGGGAGGCTACAGTTGGGATGTATTGTATGAAAAAAATAAATGATGGGTAGATAGATAGATTATAGATAGATAGATAGATAGATAGATAGATAGATAGATAGATTATAGATGGATACATTATAGATAGATGGATAGACAGATGGGTGGGTAGGTGGATGGATGGATAGATAGTTAGATAAACAGACAGAGATGATAGATAAAAAATCTAAAATACTTTAAAAGTCCTATATGCTCATTTTATTGGACACCTAGTTTACTTGGGCATGGAAAAATACCAATGTAATATGGAATGTTAGAGTGAGATTGTCAGTCCAGAGAAGAGTCTAGTCTTCCTCTGAGATTTACAGCACACATGCCCTTAGCTCAGGCTCCTAACCTCTGAGAGCACCTTTGCTTCCATGTATATGAAATATATTATGCTACTATACTACTGCAGTGAAATACAAATGGTGTCAAACATCTCCAGTTAGGATTTAAGGCAGAAGCCACCATGATACTACCACACTCTGGTGTTGCATGAGTTTTCTTTAGGGACTCTTTCTTGAATGTAACTTGTCCTTTCTTTCATGATTTAGATCAAATACAGGAAAAAGTATGAGAAGTCAAAGGACAAATTCACCTCCATTGTGGACACCCCAGAGCATCTGCGTACCACGAAAGTCAACAAGCAAATCAGTGATGTAAGTTCACAGCAAAGGGCCTGCATCCTCAGGCTCAGGGCATCTGCCCAGGTGGGGCCCACTGTAGACTGTCAGGTGTCTGAGACACAGCTGTCAGGGGGCAGGAGGAAAGGGGGGGGTGCATGCTTGCTGCATGCAGGGCTCTTCTTTCATACTGAAGACTTGTCGTTTAAATCAGCAAGCAAGCCATGGAGAAGCAGAGGCCTCAGCAGGTGTTGTGTAAATACCTATTGGGTTTATTGAATTGCCTTTCCTTTCTACTCACTTGTCATGTGTATTTTAAGTCACAAATGGAGAGACGTGACGTTGTACCTTCCTGCTTTTTTGATCTGCTTCAGATACTTTATAAACTGGAATACAACAAGGCCAGACCCAGAGGCTACACCACCATCCATGACACACCCATGCTTCTGCATGTCCGAAAAGTGAAGGATGAAGTCAGTGATGTGAGTAACCTTCCTTAGCCTCTCAGTCTTGAACTTTCAGTGTGATGTCGTAAACTCCAGGCCATGACCTCTGTCTGTGGAAAAGCCACTTGACAACCTAATGCCCTAAACTAACAACCCTCCATCTTATGATTCTGTGAGTTGATTGGACACAGCAAAATAGGTCTGTTCCAAATGTTGTTGGCAGACAATGGGGGCACAGCTAGGCCAAGATTCAAGGTGGCTCATCCAGTCCCAATGTAGCAGAGCCACACTGATGTGGATGAAAAGGGTAGGCAGATCCAGAGTCACAGAGTGCAATTAGAGAGAACTTAGTGGCAAAGCTTAGCCCAGGGCAGCAAGAAAAAGCAGATTCCTGTGGTTTGTATCAGAGGGAGAGATGTGTATATTGGTCAGGTCAAAGGCAATGTTATCAGACCCAGGAATGTACCTACTCATCTTGAGATAATATCAGTTGGACATGGTGGCACATGTCTTTAATCCTAGTGCTACAGAGGCAGAGGTAGGCAGGTCTCTGTGAGTTCTACACCAACCAGAACTGTATAGTGAAAGCCCATCTCAAAACCAAAAACAGACAAACCCATCAACAAACAGAAATGTTAAAAGGTCCTTCTCTGGCACCAACCTTTGGTGGTAAAGGTCTATATGTCACTACAGTGATTTTTGTCGGAGTGTTTTGCTAGGAAACATTGCAGGAAAAACTGAGCTGGGTGACCAGGGTGACCCTGGGACAGATGAGGCAGTTACAATCAAGATGAGTACAGCTCTGTGAAGCTGAATCCACAGGGAGTCATATTCACCCAACAGAAAGCTGATGGTCAATTGGCTTCTCTATACGTGAGGCCCCTTCTGTGCATCTTTTCTTATTGCTTGCCATCTAGCAGTGTAATGTCTGAGCTCGAGGAGGCAGAGAGCCAAAGCTTGGAAGTCAGTCAAGACTCATTCCTAGAACTCAGACATCATTTTCTCCCTACCATTTACACACATTCCAAGAGATGTGTTCCCTTGCTGTCACTGAGATACATTCCCTTATAAAAAGGAAGTTTTATATTGACCCCTCGTTGGGTGTCTCCACTCTATAACTGATTGGCCCTGTTTCTTGAGCCTGGGTAAGGCTGTGACTCATGGCAGAGGTACACAGCAAAGCAAAACACTAACCTCAGCATGAGATATAAAAAGGAAGAGAAGGGAGCTGGGTCTCACTCTCCCCTCTGAGGACGGGCTACAATGCTGGGAGGTAGGAGGGAGACCTGTAGGAGGTGAAGCCACCTTTTACTACCTGCCAGCAGCACCTGAGGCTGAGGACCAAGACGTTAGTTAGCATATCAGCCTTTAGGGACATTCCAGGTTCAAACTATGGCAAATGATAAAGAAATGGTCACCAGTTCTGGATGAGCAAACAGCAAAGCCACATTCTAGGACAGCATGTGGAAGAGATCCCACTGAGGCCATTGTAAAAAGTGCAGCGAGACCCAACCAAAACCACCCCACTAGCCTTATCTTCCTAGAGAAAATGAACTAGCTGTTATGCTCTCACACTCTGAATTTCAGGAGAATTGGTATGCATCAATTTTCAAATTCTTGACTTTAGGTTGGCACAGCAGTACATGAGTATAATCCTAGCATTCAGGAGGCTGGCCAGGAGGATTGCTAGTTTAATACGGCCAGGCAGGGCTGTGTAGAAAGATCCTGTTTCAAAAAATAAACCAAACCAAACCAGATATTCACTTTGATTTTCGTAACTGAAAAATCACCATTAATTCATTGGGGGGGGGGGAGATTCAGTATTTTTTATTTTTAGAATGTTTAATTTTCTGTAGTTCAGACTGGCCTGGAGCTCACTTTCTAGCCAAGCCTGGCCTTGAACTCACAGTGATTCCCCAGCCTCAACCTTCTAAGTGGCATGAATCAACATACCTCACACGCACGCACACACACACACACAAGCTTAGACAATTGTTATGCCTACCACCTATCTCAAAACCTTGACTGTAGCTGGTAGGTGAATAAATATGCCATACTGTTGACTATGAGTCACCATGAAAAGCCCTTGAATACTTAGTGCACTGGTTGAGAAGGTGGACGTGTATAAAAGAGCACATTTCAATATGAAATCTGTTAAAAATAAGTTTGGGAGCTGGGCGGTGGTGGCGCACCTTTGATCCAGCACTTGGGAGACAGAGGCAGGTGGATTTCTGAGTTCGAGGCCAGCCTGGTCTACAGAGTGAGTTCCAGGACAGGCAGGGCTATACAGAGAAACCCTGTCTCGGGGAAAAAAAAAAAAAAAAAAAAAAGTTTGGGTGCTACACAGAAACATGGACGATCACAAGTATCTGTCAGGTCAAGCACATATGGTAGCAGGCTGCTCCCTGCAGTAAACTGAGGGATTTTTATACCCATTTCCTCAAATGCTTGTTAGAATATGATGGGGTAGGTACTGATGAGAAGTACTAATTTCTAGAACTTTCTCATGAAGTTCTAGAAATCAATTAATGTAGTAGTCTGTAAACAAGCCCAGCACGCGGTGCTTCTTGTGGTAAATACACAACAAGGCCCTGTTGGTTCCTTCCCTTTGAGAACCCTTTACCTTAATCACATTGCACCTGGGATCATTCCCCTACACGGAGTGAAAATGACCAGACTGCACCCTCAGCCCATGGAATTTAGGAAAAGCAAAAGTAGATGAAGCTAGAGGCCCCAGGCTCAAGATAGCAGAACTACTTGTCAGCCCTCCCTCTTTCAATCCAGTTACCAAAACTCACGAGGTACAGCTCTAGTCCAACAGCTGGGATGACAGTGTCTTCTGTTGTGTTTGCCCCTTGAGTTTTTGTGTGCTGCTCACTGGGAAGGCGATAGTAATGGATGCAAAACCTTTGCTGGAAGAGGTTCAGCTTAATAGACAAAATAGACAGGTAATAGCTCTGCTGTGACCAGAGAGCAGGAAGAACTGTGGGAACGCAGGAGGAGGGCAGGTCTGAATGCCTCCTGGAGGGCAGTTTTCGGGATGTCTGCACCAAGGCCCTCCTGATGTGGGAAGGAAAAGTATACATAGAGAGCTGCCAGCTGACTCTTCCAGCCCACGTAGCAGGAGTGATGCCTGTGGCACATCGCTGACCACACTCAGTGTGTTCTGACAGATGTAAGAAGGCTCAGCTCCACATAGCCGAATCTTCTCCTCAGAGCAGATTGTTTGTTACCAGATCCTCTCTCATGGGCAAGACCATGTACGCCATCACAGTTTTAGTTTCTTCATCTTTGAAATGTTTAATTAACTCCCTAGGGGGAAAAAAAAACTAACCATGTCATCATTGTCTCCCACAGCTGAAATATAAGGAAGTTTATCAAAGAAATAAATCTAACTGCACCATCAAGCCAGATGCTGTTCATATCAAAGCAGCAAAAGATGCCTACAAAGTCAACACGAATGTAAGTCCCACGGCTTTCCTTTTCCCGATCCTGCCTTAGTCTCCTTTCGCTGCTGTAACAGAATACCTTTGACTGGGTGATTTACAGAAGTTGATTTCCATCCTAGAGATAGGGAGGTCAAGAGTATATGAGTACCTGGCACAGCTCCTTGGCACAGCTCCTCGTACTGCATTCTCCCATGGCAGAGAGCAGATAGGGCCGGAGAGCAAGTGGAAAAGTCTAAGAGTGAATGCTCATTCTCCTGCCGCGTGAGCCGAGTCCCCCTGGAGATTCTGCCTCTGTGACCTCATGGTCTACTGAAGGTCTCAACTCCTCTTGTCATCCTAGTGACAATAAAACCTCAACATGAGTGTTGGAGATTGCTGCAGTTTGCCATTTAACCATAGCAAGCTTGGTGGACATTTGGCTACTTCTGCAAGCATGTGGCCTTTCAGATCTCTTCATGAGATGAAGCCTGTCCAGATGAGCAGCTTAGCTCCAGAAGAACAAACAACAAATGATATTAAAAACCAAATGCTCCTTCTGCTCTTCATGAAGGGGCATGAAGAGACTGGGGTGGTCTCACTAGGTCACATGCTGTATTTCCTTAGTGTCTGTGGGTGTCTGAGTCTAGATGTTAATTCTGAAATGAAGGCAGCACTTTGGAAAGCATGTCAGCATCTTTCAGTTTTTGTTCCATGCTCCCCTCTTGCCCTAAGCTCGAGTATCTCTGAAATCAGAGTCACTAGCTGCTGTCAGGTACACCGTCTGGATATTCCACTTGCTTAGCTCTTCCCTGCATTAATGTATTTCTTTAGCTGGAACGCCCTAAAATCTCACCCACAGAAACAACTCTGTAAACTTAGATTGGCACCAACTTTTTAAAACACATAAATGGTGTCATGAAACATTAGAAATCCAACTGATTCTGAATCATTCCAGAAGCATCCATTTCTAGGGGCCAGTAGATGAAGGTGTCATAGAAGCTAGCAGGAGTCTTAAGGATGTGCTAGTGGACAATAAATAGGTAAACAGATGTGGGAAGGAAATGTAGGGAAACAGACACTGTGGAATCTAGATGGTGGTCATATATAGTGTCTGTAATATCCTGGCCACCTTTACAGAAATACCTGTAATTTACTTACAAGTTAACAAGTAGTTGACTCTGAAAGGTGATGAGGGTGGAGTTAAGGCAGATTGTAGAATCATCTCACCTGGAAGTATTTCAAAGCTTCAGTTCCAATTTGGGAGCAAAGAGTGTCCATTGATGACCTGAGTGACTGACAAGCTGCATAGAGTGGACAGTTTTATTGAGGGTTGTATGGGACGTTAAACTGCAAGAGTCCCGCTGAGCGCTGCATATATGTGTTGACTAGGCCTGAGCATTGTCTTTCTGTCACATTCAAAAACAGCTGGACTACAAGAAGCAGTATGAAGCCAACAAAGCATACTGGAAGTGGACACCTGACCGCCCAGACTTCATCCAGGCTGCCAAGTCATCTCTGCAGCAAAGTGATGTAAGAGAGGAGACACACCTGTGGCTGTTTCCTGTACTCACTGTCAGGGCACTCGCCCCAGCTGATTCGGGCTCCAAAATAGAAGGAAGTTTGAAGGGAGAAGCAAGGTCATGAAACGAGCCTGGCTGTTGAGCTTGTCCTCTGACAACTGGTCCCAGGCAGGAGGGCTCGGAGACCTGAAGCTAGAGCGGGCAGGAGAGCTGGTCCTAGTCTTGGTTCCTGGGCTAGAAGGGATGAATCTAGCATGTGGTAATAGTGAAAGGCCAGGAAGCCCCTCCCTTTACTCTGAGAATGGGAATTCCCTCTGAAGACTCCTCTCTGGTTGACTCAATGACCTGCTTCCTCTGCTTTCTCCTATCGCAGTTTGAGTATAAGCTGGACCGAGAGTTTCTCAAGGGCTGCAAGCTTTCTGTCACTGACGATAAGGACATGGTGCTGGCCCTCAGGAACTCCTTAATAGAAAGTGATGTAAGTATTGAGCCTTCTACAGTGTCTACCCTGACTCAAGGCCATACTTGGCTCCTTCTACTCTGACTCAGTCTCCAGAAACATCCAGGACTGGACAGAAGTCCTCTCTGTAGGAGCTCAGCTGTGGTCCTAGCACACGCTGCTACCCTCAGTGGCATCTGTGATGAGTTGGGTGCCGTCTGTGAAGATGCTGTTGAGCCTCTGGCATGGTTCTTGGCTTATACTACAGCTGGCCATTCACATAGCACAGGGAATCTGAAGGATCGGCTGGATTCTGTCCCAAATCTTAAGTTTCTTTTCCGTGGGATCCTATTCTTCCTACTGCATACTTGCCACCTCTGTAAAGGAAGAAAGATTGTGTGTTTCCAGGCCTGATGGGTGTCAGATGACATATTCAAGAGTGCTTTGAACTAAAGGCAAAGATTTACCGTGAGGTTTTCATCTTCACTAAAACCTCAAGTTTTCAGGAAAAACCCATTTTGAATGAGCATTAAATCTTTTACTGTGTTCCTTGTTTATCAGTGGTGTGTTATTCTCTCAGCAATTGTTGAGGGATTTGGGAGCTGAATAAAAATGTGCAAGATACTTTTAAAAAGGTAAAGAAATGGCTCCTCCCTTTCTACTCCCACAGCTGAAATACAAAGAGAAACACGTAAAGGAAAGAGGAACATGTCATGCTGTGCCTGACACCCCACAGATCCTCTTGGCAAAGACTGTCAGCAATCTGGTGTCTGAGGTAACCCACCCACAGCCCATATGCTTCACTTCTGTCTCAGGCTGAGGCCCCAAGCAGAGTCCTTAATAAGCTCTTTGTGGATTTGTTCCTCCAGAACAAGTACAAGGACCATGTCAAGAAGCACCTGGCCCAAGGCTCATACACAACACTGCCAGAGACCAGGGATACAGTTCATGTCAAGGCAGTGACCAAGCACGTCAGTGATGTAAGTGGCCAGCCCCAGAGCTCTTGATGGCAACTATGAAGTAGGTCAAGGACAGCCAACTTCGTGCTTACAAACACTACCTTTTAAGTATCAGCACTCTTAACCTGAGTACCTCTATATGTATCCTAAACTCTATTTAAAAAAAAAAAAAATATATATATATATATATATATATATATATATATATATATATATATACTGGTATTCCAGTTGTGCTGGTTGCAGCAGATGTAGGCTTTGCTCTATAGCACATCTTGCAATACAAGGCATAACTAATATTATTAGTGGGCGAGAGCAATGCCAATCGAAAGTGGCTCTGCTGTCCTTAAGCAGTGTATATAGTTTGAGAGCTAAAATCACCTGGTGCACCTCAGTAATCTCTGCCCACAGTGTCCTGCTGTTATAACCTATGACAGATGTTTTAAAGGTAAGAATTAGGAGTGAGCATTGAGTGTGCTTGAATTCAGTTCTCCAAGCTTGCTAGTGTTGGTCCACTAGAGAAAAGAGGGGGAGGCAGTAGACTATGACCCAGAGATCAAAGTTCTAACTGACACTGTGATTGGGAGCCATGGAATTTCCTAAAGATCTTTCCAGAGTCCTCAAATAAATCATCTTTTCCTCACCTTCCTATCCTTACATGGACAACTCTGGTGCCATTTAGACAAACTACAAAAAGAAGTTTGTCAAAGAGAAAGGGAAGTCCAACTACTCCATCATGCAAGAGCCTCCGGAGGTGAAGCATGCCATGGAAGTGGCCAAGAAGCAGAGTGACGTAAGTTCTTCCTCCGCATCCCGAAGGCCCACTTGACACAGTGGACCTCCAATGAGTGCATGCTCCTGCTATAGTGAGTCTGTGTCTGGTAGTTTTAGAAACACAGGGGTGGAAATTGGCTTATTTTTACATACATGCATAAAGTTTTTATTTATTAAAAACTATTGGAAAATTCTGTGTACCTCAAGTAAGCGTTTTCTTCCCTCAAATAAAGGTTGCTTATAAAAAAGATGCCAAAGAGAATCTGCATTACACCACAGTGGCTGATCGGCCAGACATCAAGAAGGCTACCCAGGCAGCCAAACAAGCCAGTGAGGTAAGACCTGGCACTGAAGTGCCATTGTGAACAACAGGGTGTGTGCCGCCAAGACCACACTGCCCATTTCCGTTCTCTCTGATACAGGTGGAGTACAGAGCCAAGCATCGCAAGGAAGGCAGCCATGGGTTAAGCATGCTTGGCCGCCCAGACATTGAAATGGCGAAGAAGGCAGCCAAGCTGAGCAGCCAGGTAATAGAAAATGGCAAACAGTGACCCTGGTGTGGGATTTTAAAAACTATTCAGTGAGAAGCGATTCCCAGAAAGAACGGTGTCAACAGCCAATGAGAAATGGGGTCTTAAGTTGAACTGTAGCATTTAAACAGTTCAGAGGACCTTGACTCATTTCCTGCTAACCAACCTAGGCTGTCTAGTTTTCCACATCTCCACTTAAATCTAACTATGCATCTAGCTGCTTGTGTATTTAACTGCTCTCCTGTGACAAAGGGTGCCTTTTGCCAGGCTGTCAGATTTATATCTAGAAGGTCTGCTTTGTACTTGAATCACTGTGAGAGACTTGGGACTGTGTAACAGTCATGAAATTCTAACTTCTAAAACCCAACCATGTAAAAGAACCTTTATCCCTGCCTTTAACCACAGATATGAGTGGCCCAGCTCAGCATAGCTGACTAGGGGGTGAGAAAATGTCTTCAGATTCTTGTCTCTGTAGTTAAATAATTACAGTCTTGTATGAGGGCTTGGTCACAGTATACAAAATGTAGACTTTGTATTATTAAGACAGATTCAGTAATGTGTTGTCCAAAGCGAACTGCCCCATATTCCCTAATCTCTCTGCAATGCCTTCAAATTTACACAAGTTTTCAGAGAGCTACAGTTTAACATCAGCTCTCTTAGTACAACCTTTGGGTCCATCTGACATAAGATCAAGAATATCTTCTTTCTCCTTCAGTATGGAAATCATGTCTTCATCTTCTTCACTGTTTTGTATCTTCAACTGTTTGTTTAAAGAATAGATTCGGGATGCATGTGGTTGTGCCTATTGCCCTCCAGAAATCAAATGTGACATTATAAACCAATAACATCAAGCTATAAAATAGGAAAACAAGTTGGAAGTATTGAGACAAGAGGTTCAGATGACTGTTAACAAACAAATATGATTTTTATAGTAAGCACCAGTGCTTACTTACCAGGCCATGGTTAGCTCATATGGCTGATAAGAAATGAGTCTTCATTTTTTAAAACTGAGTTTAGGATCTTTACTGTCTTGGAATGTCCTTAGAAGGCTCTGTCATTGAACAGATAATAGAGTAAAAACCCCAGAGTCCTTTCTTTAAAATGAAGAGGGAAAGAATGGGATGGAAGGAACTATTCAAACTTTGTCTTCTTTCCTTGTGGCTTGAAGTCTCCCCCTCCTCCTCTGCCACCTCGGAAGCCTCCCCGGCCTCTTTAGCCAAATGAGTCTTAACTGGGCATGAGTTGGAGGGGTCACAGCAAGACTGAGCTGTGACAAGTTTATTGCAAGCCATCAGATTTTTATACCTTTATACCTTTATACCTTTATCAGATGAAGCAGCATACAATGGAATTGGCAAGGATCAATACAGCTGTAGTTGCTTGGATACAATGCTGTTTGCAAGCTATGCAGGGCATATAAAATTAGCCTCTAAGACTAATTGTCCAGCCAACCTTCTCTATGCTTCACAGACTTCAAAGGAGCATGGAGAAACAGGCAGCCTGAACGTTTTGCTGCCTGAGGAAGTGCCTGGGTTTCTCAGGAACTGAAAGTCACACAGTGTCCCCAGGAGTCACAGACTCTCACCTGAAAAACCTCTGACTCTTTCCCTGAGCTTACATTTAAATTTTCTGTTCCATATTTTATCATAAATTAATGGGATCACATAGCCACTTGAGACCAAAACATAATATGACAAAACAAAACAAAAAAAAAAAAAAAACCCTATAGTTTTGTAGTGAAAAATAGTAAGAGCTTACAAGTCTAAATTCTTTTTTTTTTTTTTTTTTTTGGTTTTTTCGAGACAGGGTTTCTCTGTGTAGTCTTGGCTGTCCTGGAACTCACTCTGTAGACCAGGCTGGCCTCGAACTCAGAAATCCGCCTGCCTCTGCCTCCCAAGTGCTGGGATTAAAGGCGTGCGCCACCACCGCCCGGCACAAGTCTAAATTCTTAATGTTTTTAATTTTTCAAGTCTTTCCAGTTATCAAATTACTTGATGTTGAAACTGAAAACTTGATTGTTCTTGAACATCAAAAGGCCTGTGAATCCTATGTAAATTCACATCCTAAGTAAACCCTATGTCATGAAGAACACGTCTCACCCAAACTCTTGACAAGCTCATCTTCCTGGCTCACATCCCCTGAAAGGCTTTTGATAGTGTTTGATAATGTCTGGTGTAGGCTTTGGCCCAAGGGACCTCAGCTGTGAGTGGTCATCACCATTCTGACTTTGGTGTCTTAGCAGTGGTGACCATCCCTAGTCTTCCTTTTGCCTTTTGGTCTGGATACCAGTCCTTCCCGCTGTGACTTTATTCCCACAGGATTTCCCTTTGTTTGGGAGTGAATTGCTTTCAGAGAAGAGCCCTACAGCACTGGCTACATTTTGTTCCTGGGATGTGGTTTCTGCCTTCCACCTCTCTGTGCTGTCTTTGTGTTTGTAGTACTGTGACTACCACTGACCACCATCCTCAGGCATCGTCCTCCTCTGTCTCCCATTCTGGATGCAGACAGAGTATATGGACCCTCGTGCTGTGCTGGCATCTTCTCCTGTGTGGCGGGCTTTGTTGACTTTAATTCGAAGTCTCTGTGTCTGTTCTGCTGGGCATGTCGGGTAATAGGGTAATAGGGTAATCACCATGATGAAGCCTTTCTCGTTGGGAGTCTTTGTGTTAACTACGATTGGTTAGAGGAGAGTCTGCAGCTGTCTCTGATGAAGGTTGAGGAAGGTTTTAAGCTATGATTTGCCCTAGGTTGTGTCCCAGACCTTTCCTGGGTAGAGGCAATACACATGTCTACTCGCTCCAGAAATGGAGCTCTGGACAGACCAAAGTAATCATTGCAACAAAGTCCGATGTGGTGAACAATGAGGGTTTTGTTGTTGTTGCTGCTGCTGCTGTTGTTGTTGGGGGGGTTATTACTAACAAGAGTATGATTGAGGGGTCCATCCAAGGAGCAGGGATAACTTACAAGCAGATGCTTTAAAGGAAACCCCACTGCAACATGGTGAGGACCCTGGACCTCTCCCACAGCTTGCAGGCAACCCCGCAGTCTGAACAGAGAGACCTTTCCTTCTGTAGCTGGCTGCTTGGTCATTGTTTATTCTTTTATACTATTGGTAGGGATGCTCAAGAATCTTTCAAGGTACATTCCCTTCTCACCCCCCCACCCCCCCAACTAGCCTTTTGTTTATCCCCTGTATACTTCCTGGGGCAAGGGTTTCAATTGGGATTGAATGTTCCAAACCTAAGAGCCAAATGGTGCCTTTTATTTGGCTTAACCTGCAATAAGAGTGGACTGCTAATGGACTTCTAGACTTGATCCTGTAATGTCAGTGATAAAGGCATCAATTTGTTTGTCAATCAGGAAAGTTTTCTGTCACCTTGTTATTTGATTGAATTCTCCAGTGAGGAGCCATCTTTTTCTGTGTCTTACCTGGGCATAATGACCATCTATTTCTTTCATTCACTCTTTTGCATATCCTCATGTACTCCAGAAGTACAATGAATCTTACATTCCTTCCTATTCTAAAGTGTTTCACTTTTTCTTTATTTCAAATCTGATACTTGGAGCCAATTACCCACTGATCCATGCCATTGCCCCCTGTGAATTTAATAATAATGATAATAATAATGGTGAAATCAATTTATCCTATTTTAGAATAATAAATTCACCTAGCTTAACAAATTCTTACTTGTCAACATTTGTTATTTACAACCTGCTCTCACTTCCTTATAGCAGATCTACTATGTTTGAGGTATCCAGGTGGGAAAGCTAAAATGATCCTGGTATCATTGATAGACTCTCTGATCTCAGCCTAAAGCTTTTTGCTTTCTTGTCTGGTTTTGGTTTGGGTTTTGTTTTTCAAGACTGGGTTTCTCTGTATCGCTTTGGCAGTCCTGGAACTCACTCTTTAGACCAGACTGGCCTCAAACTCAGAGATCCTCCTGCCTGTGCTTCCCGAATGCTGGGATTAAAGGTGTGTGCCACCACCACCTAGCAAGCCTAAGCTTTTACTGCTTAGTCCTGACTTGTATTAGAAGAATGTCATGTTGATGTCACCAGAGAATATAATGGCAAAGCCAGTACTGTCCTGTGTCACTTCATACCATCCTGCTTGTGTGTGGTTGTGTAACTGTGACAGTGCTCCCTTATACTCTTGAAACTGCCCTACTGGTGTAACAAGTTCTGTGGTCATTTAGAACACGGGCGTATCACGACAGTTTATGTTTCCCTGGTCTGAAGCTTGAGAATAACCTGGACGTTTGCATTTGTCTTTAGGTTAAATACCGAGAAAATTTTGACAAGGAAAAGGGCAAAACACCCAAATACAACCCGAAAGACAGCCAGCTCTACAAAACTATGAAAGATGCTAACAACCTTGCAAGTGAGGTATGTTCCTTCATTGTGGTAAAGGACAGGACATACTGTTTGTCATTTTAATACTATTTAAGGAGCATTGATCACATTCATGGTGTTCTCCAATTACCATCACTAATCTCAAAGCTTTTTAATGGCCCCAATCAAAACCATGAAGCAACCCTTTCTTCCCTTAGCTCCTGGTAACCTCTCCTTCATACATGGAATCCTACAGTATTTCTCTTTGTGTCCTACTTTATTTAGCATAACATTTCCTAATGCAGCATTAATTAACACTGCATCCCATTTTAAGGCTGAGTAATATTACAGTGTGTATGTCACGTTTTGTGTTAACGATACCCGTTTATCTACTGATGGAAACTCTGGTCGTTTCTACCTTTTGGCAACTATGCACAAAGTGGTTTTCCTTCACAGCCACCCCCAGAATTCGTTTCATGGATGGCTATCTTCCTTAGTGCTGTTTCCCATTTCCTATTTACGTGATTTCCTTGTTTACCACTAGGTCAAATATAAGGCTGACCTGAAGAAACTCCACAAACCTGTGACTGACATGAAGGAATCTCTGATAATGCATCACGTCCTGAATACAAGCCAGCTTGCCAGTTCTGTAAGCTCCATCATTGGTTCCGAAAACAATGCCTTTCAGGCACCGGCAGCTCATTTCCTCATCTGAGCTCCTATGGTCTCCTCTCTGCTACTGATACACTCTGTTTATCACAAAATTACTATCTGGTGATATTCCTCCAAATTACATCAATCTGCCCATTACTGCCAATTACCAATAAAATACCATCGGCTACAGTGCCTCTCAGATTGTAAAAATGCTTCTATTAGTGATAGGAATGTAGCCCCACAGGGTTTACCCATGGGTTTGATGCCCAGGAAGCAAACAAAAACCAAATAGCTCCAGTTCTTGTAAGGAGGTACAAGAGTCATCTGAAACAGACTCTCATTTTCAATGACACCTACTTAGAAGCAGCCACACCAGAGCAGTGTTTGCATCTGGTATTTATCAACAGTACTCCACATGGCATTTTATCTATCCAACCATTTCCTTTTCTTTTTGGTGGGGTTTGTTTGTTTGTTGTTTGTTGGGTTTTGGTGGTGGGAAGGGGATGACAGGGCTCTCTACATAGCCCTGGCTGGCCTGGAACTTGCTATGTAAACCAGTCTAGCTTAGAACACATGGACATCTGATGCCTCTACCGGAATTAAAGGCATGTGCCACAAGCCTGGCCCTTAAACACCTAAAATAAAGAGGGGAGACTGAGACTTTGTGGAGCCTTCCCACTGATCTGTTTCCTTGCTGCTTCCCCTCAGTACCAGTACAAGAAGAACTATGAGAAGAGCAAAGGCCACTACCACACGATACCTGATAACCTGGAACAGCTACACCTCAGAGAAGCCACAGAGCTGCAGAGTATCGTAAGTCCATCAAGATGGCTTCTGCACACTGAGAAGTATCACCACAGTATCAAAATTCAGTATCAAGTCCATTCTAGGAATGGGTGGACTCATTTTAATAGCCATTGAGAAAATATTCCCAGGTACTGGGGCTTGAATTTGGTAACATTTTGAGATTGGTATATTAATAGTGTTTATACATAAAAGAGAAATACACATGCTGTAACGTTTGTTATTCATGTTATGACAGGCATAGAAGCCTGGTAGTTATTTCTCCAGAAAGACAAACCTCTCACAGTAACCCTATGTCCCAAGCCAGGAAACACCACTAGATGACAGGGAGTCAGTCCAAGGGGAAGATTTTACTGGACATGTAACATGATCAGATCCAGCACTGGAGGAGTCTCTGAGTGTTATAATTTTTCCTGGAAGAAAGAACTTACTAGTAGCATAGTCTTGCTACCACAAAATCACCATTATAGGGTGTCCTGAGGTATTAGCCAGAGGGCCGCGTTACTATAGGTGCTCCCACATCCCGTGTAAAGCAGTGTGTGTCCTCTTCCTGTGTTCCATCATAACTAAGAGCGCTGAGTTGAGCAATGCCATTGAAGTTATGGGTAGAAGGGCTCTCGTCTTTCTATCTCTCAGTTTCTCCTCTGTGAGATCTTCTGTGTATGTGACTCCCCCGCCCCCGTTATCAATAGCATGTTGTAAGGAGGAGGCAAGTCTACTTGATAATGTCAGGCTTATTCAGTCCAGCTGTCAATTACTTTTCCCTTAAGTGCAAACTTATAATAAATAGTAAAATGCATAGACAGTGGTGTCTCAGGGGGAGCTATTTGCTTTTAAAGCCTCATATGTTCTACAACCAGTGGAGACTACAGGTCTCTCTCTGGTAATACTTCTTACGAAAGAACTAGAGGTTTTATCAGAAATATCAAAAGATGCTATTTATTGTCAAAATTCATATATTCATATCAAATCTTGAGTGGCCTCATATATGGGCAATTTTCTCCAAAAATCAGTATTTTTGCCAGCTAATTGTTGCCAACGATTCTTTTGTGTCTCTAAATTAAATCTAAACATCGTAGATTGTTCTTTTCAGAAGGCATTGATTCTCCATCCACAGGCTTCAACTCAAAAGGGTCTATGTCTGTAACATAATAGGAAATCTTTTGAGTGGCAATAAGATGAGCCAACTAGACATAATTCATCACTTGAAAGTTCTCTCCCTTGCTGGGTAGTGGCCCATTCCTATAATCCTAGTACATAGGAAGCTAAGGCTAGAGGATTATGAGTTCAAGGCCAGCCCTGGATATATTGTGAGAACCTGTCTCAGATAATATTAAATGAGTCAATAAATTGTTGCCTGTAGATAGAATCTCTGTCTAGGAATTGACAAGCAGTGAAAGACTTAACAGACCTTCTCATCACTAGGTGAAATACAAAGAAAAATATGAAAAAGAACGAGGCAAGCCCATGCTGGACTTTGAGACTCCAACATACATCACTGCCAAAGAGTCTCAGCAGATGCAGAGCGGGGTAAGTCCTATACCTCACAACAGTGACATCATCAAACCAAAGAACACCAGCTCAGCCCAGGAACCTCCTTGAACAATACCCAAAAGTGGTAGGAGGTACAGCTTTGTAACCTAAAAGCTTGCTCACTGCAGAAATTCTACAACTCAATTATTTTCTTTAAGATGTTTTGAGTAGTATTTGACATACATGTTTTGTTTCATCATTTTCATAAAATCAGAATACATTTATTTCTAAAACTGAAAAAAAATATGTGGAATAGAATTGAATTTGTCTTTACTAAAAGAAAAGTTTCTGCTGCACAGGTGCATCATGGCTTTGTCACAAACTCCACTTCGTAGGATGCCCCAAGCCAAGCAAGAGTGGATCCATACCTACACGTTTACTGTGCCAGTATTTACTGAGGCAGTCAGCCTACTTGCCCATCAATGGATAAATAGAGACAGGAAAAGTGATGTTTTTATATACACAGAGGAATTCTACTAAGCCATAAAGAAGGAGTCGTGTAACTTATAGGGAAATAGACCCAACTGGAGGTCATCACGTTAAGTTAAATAAGGCAGACTGAGACAAATGTCCTGTTTACAAAATCTAGATTTTTTTTTAAAGGACATGAATACAGAGAAGGAACTATTTGTGAAGAAGACCAGAAGGGAAAAAGAGGAGAAAAGAAAGACAAAGAGATATAGCTTGAGATGGGTGGGAGCTGCAGTTATGATCGAAGTATAGTATGTACATGTACGAAAAAAATCAAGTCAAAATGCCATATTCCCTCTAATGAAAAGCAGAGATATTTTTTAAAAAAACCAAACAAATCTTTTTCACTTTGAATCCTAGTGGAAAATGGGATTTTACTTAGACTCCCAGGGAAGTGAGTCTTCTGGGGTCTTGTTTGCCTCTTCTTCATGAAGTCTATCTCCAACTATAACAGCAATTTATTTTTAAAGAAAAGTAGTTTGTGGACTTTCCTGGTATGGAATGCAGGTCATGGTAAGTTTAAAATAGGTTCAAATAATTGGTGACTCTGAAATAGGCATTATTGGAAGCGAAAGCATGCTTCTAACATCTATTCCTGGTCTCTGTGAGAGTGGAGTTAAAGAGATCAGGGGAGAGGAGAATAGCCCTTTCTCTCAATCATGGATGGAACCACAGATTCCTATGCTCCTGCCTCACCATTCATCTAGTCTGTTCAGAGATTAAAATAATAAGCCATGAGCCCCTTGAAGCTCCCTAGGGCCCAAGAGGACATGACTATGTCTGGCACTGTAATGGCAGAGTCTAACAAAGCACTGGCATATGGTAGATGTTGACTGTTAAGTGAAGATATAGTAAAGGAGGATACAATAGGGATAGTGGTATACACCGGTAACCTCAGCACCCAGGAGGCTGGTGCAGGAGGATCATGGGTTCAAAGCCAGCCTACTGCATCTCAAGAAAAGTCAAATGCATAAGAATGGGTAGCATCAATGCAGATTCGGTCGCCCAGGCTTTTCCTTTCTACTTTCATCCCCTGAAGTTGCTGTCAATCCTGAAATAAAATACTTTGTCCCCTTTAAAAAAAAAAAATGTAGTGAAGGAGCTGGAGAGATGGCTCCATGGTGAAGAGCACTGGCTGCTCTTTCAGAGGGTCCAGGTTTGATTTCCAGCACCCGTATAGTAGCTCAAAACTGTCTGGAACTCCAGTTCCTGAGGAATCCAACACCCTCTTCTGACCTAAGCAGGCAAAATTCCCATACACATTAAAATAAAATAAAATAAAATAAAATAAAATAAAATAAAATAAAATAAAATAAAATAAAATAAAATAAAATAAAAGTTTAAAGTGCATGAGCACTTGGAGGAAAAGCCCAGCTACCTGAGTTCCACCTTGAAGACCCACAAGACCCAAGGAGAGAAATGACTTCTGAGAATTGCACCTGCCTTCCATGCATGTGCTGCTGCATACATGCTATGGCATGTGTATGCTCCTGTTCCCACTCACATGTCACCCATAATGTTGGATATAATAAAAGTAAATAAATGGACAGTCTCAGGAAGAGAGATTTCAAGCTGATGGCCCATCCACCATCCCATTATGGTTATGGGCAGCTCCATCACAATCTCAGACAGACTTCAGGGGAGTCGTCAACAAACTTCTGAGTTTCTTTGGAGCCGTTTACTGCCAGCAAACTATTTCCAGAACAATGAGACAGTTTCCAACACGTGACTTTTGTCAGGACTGTGATAAAGAGGCCAAACCCTGAAAGAAAATATACTTTTCCTTTGTTGGACTGAAATGTGGATTCTAACAGAGTCTTTCTTGTTTTTCCTTCCCATGCATATTAGAAAGAATATAGGAAAGATTATGAAGAGTCCATTAAAGGCAGAAACCTGACGGGCCTGGAGGTCACGCCAGCATTGTTACATGTCAGACATGCAACCAAAATAGCAAGCGAGGTAGTAACCACATGGTCTTCCCCCGTCTTCCCCTTCACCCAATAATCACACTAATGATTCATCATTGTGCTCCTGCCTGGGTCCCACCTGACTCAGGCTTTCAGTTGGTGTTTCCATGTTTGGTACTACTGTCTAATCTATGACCCGTTTTAACTCTTCTAATTTTTAAATTGGAGTATCTAATAAAACATGCCTACCTTATTATTCTATAGAAAATCTAATAAAACATGCCTACCTTAATATTCTATAGAAAAATCTAATAAAACATGTCTACCTTAGCATTCTATTAATTTCTAGTCTTGTATTTAATTATTAACATCAACTGTGAATCATACACCCTGCATTTTCTCATGTATTTACTTACTCAACCTTGGACTGTTAAAAACTGGAATAATTGTCTCATTTATTTATTCACTGACATATTTTGGTTTGATTTTGGCTCTTCACCTAAGAGAACGATCCAGACTTTCTTGTCAGTTTTGTTGATTTTATTTTTGTAATATAGAAAGAGTATAGGAAAGACCTGGAAGAAAGCATCCGGGGCAGAGGCCTCACTGAAATGGAAGATACTCCTGACATGCTGAGAGCAAAAAATGCCACTCAAATCCTCAATGAGGTAAGACCATGGCTAACTACTGCATGTACATAATTAATACCGCACCTTCATCCTACCCAAGTTAGACCAAGAGTGAGAGAGAAAATAACTTTTTCATTCCAACTATTAACAGCTAGATAAAATACACATCAATTTCTGATAAGTAGATATGAAAGCAGTATGTGTCTATAGAGGTTGTCATAACCAATTAGTATCTAATATTACTTGATTTAGTTGTGATGTGTTCACAACATTCATTTAAATGAAAACATCATACCACACTGGGATGGTTTGCACCTAAATTTAATCCTAATATGTACAAACCAGATTTAAATTTTACTTTCTGTGCTAATGGACATCCCTTGATTAATGTCGCTGTACAGAGAGCAGGATGAACAAGCATGCCATCCTGTCCACTGAAGGTAGCTGGCAGGGGCAGCACCTGCAAGCACTGAGGAGCATGCTACGTGGATTTTTTTTTTAATTCATGCAGTACTGTCAGCCTACTAAGAGAAGGTGGCGACCTTTTTCTTTAAAACAACAAACAATTCTTCTACAGAAAGAATATAAGCGAGACCTGGAGCTGGAAGTCAAAGGAAGAGGCCTGAATGCCATGGCCAACGAGACTCCAGATTTTATGCGGGCCAGGAATGCTACCGACATTGCCAGCCAGGTCAGCGCTTCTGGGAAGGCGCACCTTTCTAAATGGTAGCCATGGTTATAAGGATCTACTGTTGGTCTTCTGCCATTTTCTTTGTTTGACAGTGACATTATATGTTTAGCATCCGTAAGCATCTGCTTGCTGAAATATAATGTAAAGCCCAGGGTCCCTTTGTCAGGCTGCTTCTGTCTCTGCCTTTCTGAGTCTACAAGCACTGGGAACATCAGAACCAAGTGCTAAAGCCCGAGGACCAAATTACTGTGTGGAAGGAACTGGAAGAGACCTGACATCCTTGTTTCTTAGCCAATCCACTCCTTAATGTGGCACTAAGAATGCCTTTATTAGATTGTCTTCTTTTTTTCCCCCTGCTTTGTAGACCTAAATTTAAAACACATCTTTTTAGGCATCCAGTGTTGTCTAAGGCTCCCTGGTGCCAGGTCTTATGTAAACAATCCCTGCTTTCCTGTCTATCCACCTGATTATCCCTTTTCCCATAGTCACCTACATCTATCTAAATGGACAGTCAGTCTTTCAACAGCCAAGACCTTTCTGAGTCTGATTCATTAATATAAAGCAATAAAAACGGACAGGAAAGATGGCTCCGAGGTTAAAATCACTGGCTTCTCCTGTGGAGAGCCTGGATCAGAACTGCAGCACCCTTGTCCACTCACTACCATCTACAGCTTCACTTCCAGGAGATCCAACATCTTTCTCTGGTGTCTGTAGGCAGCAGGGGTTCACATGATGCACAAACATACCTACAGGCAAAACACCTATACGTTATAAACATTTAAAACTTTAAAATGTATAAACACAGCAGGAAGAAATGCATTGAATGCCGGAAAAAAAAATATGATCACCTCTTCATTCAACCAAGCTAAGAGGTGCTATGCATACTGTGAGCATTCACCAGACTGTTGGGTGTCCTTTTACAGATTAAGTACAAGCAATCAGCAGAAATGGAAAAGGCCAATTTCACTTCTGTTGTTGATACCCCAGAAATTATCCATGCTCAGCAGGTCAAGAACCTTTCTAGCCAGGTAAGGATGTTCCTGAGGGCAAAGGCTTTTGTATTCCTAAGGCATTGTTTTCTCCTATCTCAGTTTCCCCCACCAAACCAGAAGACCTTTATATCCCATGGCAGATCTGAGTCAGAACTGAGATTTCCGAATCAGATTTAAAGATAGATTGTAAAAAAGGGTTTGGGTGTGGGTACCTCTGTGGTAGAGTGTGACCCCTGGGTCACTAAGCACTGGAAGAAAAAAAAAAACTCAAAACGCTGTTAGGAATTTCCAACTACTGAAGCGGTGTCTGTGGTACAATTCTCGATTCATGGAATATTTTTAGTATCTGTTATGTGGGTTTAAGGTGTGTGAGCACAAGCGGAAGCCAAAGTAGACCACCCACTCCCGGCTGAGACTGAATGAGCAACGTGAGCCACATAACCTGGACTGGATAGCTTCCTGCACATCCTATGACAAAAGGCCTGGAAGCTGGGTGGGGTGGCACATACTTGTAACCTTGGCACTTAGGGAGAATGGGACAGGAGGCCAGTGTGGGCTGAACAGCAAGACCCTGTCCCCAAACCAAACTAAACAAATATAAATATAAGACAACCGGGATGTGTTTATTTGTTAGTCCTCTTCAGTGATGATCAGGGTATGTGAGCAAGTGCAGGGTACAAAGAACCTCCCATCTGCTGTAGTGGAAGGGCTGTTTTAGGTTTCCCGGCCTATATATAACTATGGGGCTCATCTGTCTATTTCTTGGAACCCTTTCCCAGAAAAAGTACAAGGAAGATGCAGAGAAGTCCATGTCATATTATGAGACTGTCTTGGACACTCCAGAGATGCAAAGAGTCCGTGAGAATCAGAAGAACTTCAGCCTTGTAAGTCTCTATTCCACTTAGGCCCAGACGACTGGTGGGGTCCAGCAGGCTAAAGTGGGGTGGCTTTGGGGACACACACTTGGCATCCCATGAAGGCAGAAGGGTGCACATGAATCTTTTCTGGGCTCACCTTGTGTTTTAATCCCAAGTGAGCATGAAAGTATCCCCTGCTCAGTAGGTGGCCTTTGTCGTTGAGGGCAAAAGATCACGATCTTTTAACCAGTTTCTTAAGCTGGTGACAGGTCCTTCTAAAACTAATTCTACCCAAGAAATACTTTTAAAATTTTTATGCACTTTCAGTTCTTAAAACTTAGTTTCTGTTACTGGGGCACACATAGCTTGGCCTTAGAGCGTGTGCTTCATGAGATGTGAGGTTCCAGGTTCAATCCCAGAAAGTCTCCAGCAATGCCCCATTACTAAAACTGGTTTCTCTCCAAACTTAGTAAAGAATTGACTTTGACTGGCACATTGTGGTTGCTGTGGCATGGGCTACCCTTAATGTAAACTTTCAACCTCCCATCTACTATATAGAATAATTTTAAGACTGTGTAAGAGAATTTTGAAATCTTAACAGGATATTTACTCTTTCTTCATAGCTTCAATACCAGTGTGACCTTAAAAACAGTAAAGGGAAAATTACAGTTGTTCAAGACACGCCAGAAATACTGCGTGTTAAAGAAAACCAAAAGAATTTCAGCTCGGTACATTTACTGTTTACTTTCCATCTAATGCTAACCTAATAATTTCGTTCTCTTCAAGAAGGATCATGGGCCCATGCTGACCCAGGCAATTAACCTCTAACTTGCCCAGTTAATGTTAGTGGGTTCCTGATAAAAGGCCCCAAACTTCTAAATCATTACTCGTGAGAACATTTGGAATAACTTAAATCTAACAAAATAACTCTTCTCTTTGTATTTTTTTAATCTCAAATAGTAACTCAGACAGTAACACACATTGTCTTGTTCCAAGAAGGTGGATTTCTTTGTGATGTGGTTTTTCTTTTATCAATCTTCTCAAAATAACTGACTGACTGTGCATTTCTTTAATGAGTTCTGTGGTTTTTAATCGTTTTGGTTTTTTTCTCATCCTGTATTAATATCCTGTGATATTCTAAATAGAACTCTCAAGAGCTGGAAAGTGACCAGCCTTGCCTATATGGTTTCAGGCTTTGATTCTGACAGGAGGACATCAGATGCTGTACTTCAGCTCTTGTCTGGAGACACCGTGTAGTGTCTTGGTTTTCACAGAGACCTAGCACTGCCCTTTCTCCCGGCATTGCCTGGGTTTCCCTCTTTGTGGTTAACACTCTCTTGATTCTGAATGCCCAGGTTTTGTATAAAGAGGATGTATCCCCAGGAACAGCAATTGGAAAGACCCCTGAGATGCTCAGAGTGAAGCAAACGCAGGACCACATTAGCTCGGTAAGGATATGTCTGTCAGTGGTTTGTGCCATTCTTGACATGACTTGGATAAATCTGTGACTTCTGAGTATACTCAAAACTCACCAGAAACAGTGTCCAACCTAAAAGCATGTGTCTGTACACTGTAGTCATCACATGCTATATGCTATGGAGGTTCTCATGAAGATGAAGGTACATGTGGAAAGCAGAGTCTTATGAGAAACTATGTCTGCATCAAAGAATGAGCCTTTCTGGAGACTCGTGTGTGGCTACATCTGTCCTAAGCAAATGGGCTGTTGATTATGAGAAGGCTGGAGGACAGGAGGCCTCTTCCTACTTTTACATTCTCTGATTCCAGTTGCTTCCCAAGACTCCCAAATATATGAAATGGAAAATCCCAGAAAAATTATCCTTTCTAAATAATAATAATCTTATGGTTCCCATCTTATCCTACCTGGGACATGATCATCCCTTCATTCAATATAATCCAGAAGTGCATACTACTTGTCCTCTCTAGTTGTCTGCATTGCCAGATCTTACTACTGCAGTGTGTGTATATGAGTAGCTATTATTTTATTAGTGATGGCCCCAAAGTGCACGAACAATGCTACCCAGTCAGATAAACGAAGAGCTTCACGGTGCAGCCTCTGTGTAAAAACAACAAAGAATTATATACTAAGAAAAAAGGCCATCTGGGTGTGGCAGCACCAAACCCTTCAGCCCACCACTCAAGGAGGCAGCTGGTGGATCTCTTGTGAGTCTGAGGTCAGCCTGGTCTATACAGTGAGATCTTCTCTCATGACAATACAAAACTAAAGGAAAGATTGTGTACTCCATGTAGGATGTGTATAAACATGCACAACTCCAACCCCCCAGAATAATACAGGCTATTTATCAACCATACATATGTGGTGGAAGAATTCAGCATGCAGTAACACCTTCGTGTTCCCATTTCCATGTAGGTCAAGTACAAAGAAGCAATCGGACAAGGGACTCCCATCCCTGACCTGCCGAAGTGAAGCGTGTCAAGGAGACCCAGAAGCACATTAGCTCGGTATGACTCTTACTTGGCATGCATCTGTAAGACTAGCCACCTCTCAACCGGTACCCTAGTTTCATCCATCCCTTCCTTCTGCCAAAGGCCTCCCATACCTGGGGATGCTGTGACTCCCCCTTGTCCCCCTCGGATTACCAGAAGACCTCAGTCATAGCCGTAGCTCACTCCCTATTACTCCTTATACTCTAATGTCTCTGTTGCCAACTTCCTTTTGAATTCTCTGTCCACTAACCTGAAGAAAACAAAACAAGCCCAGGGGTTCTGTGTTGCTTTGGGTTGCAACTCCTTGCCTTTCTATAATTTTGTTCAATTCAGGTGCTCCACCTGCCTCTGCCACCATGTGCATTCATGGTATGTACCCACCAAGCCAGGCTTAGGCTGAAACTTAGGAAGGAAGGAAGGAAGGAAGGAAGGAAGGAAGGAAGGAAGGAAGGAAGGAAGGAAGGAAGGAAGGAAGGAAGGAAGGAAGAGAGAGAGATAAAGCCCTTTTTTTTTTTTTTTAATTTAAAGTCTGTTGATGATACCCCTAAAAGAAAACACATTTAGGGCAGGGACAGAGGACACAGTTCCATGGTGGAGCCCTTGCCTAGACCCTGAGTTCAGCCCCAACAGTGCAAATAAAACATAAAAATAAACACAGGGAAAAAAGACAACCAACAAGCACTGGCTTCCTTGAATCCTGTTACCATGGTTAAGCATTTCAGAGAAAGATGCTCTTCTGAAATGCAAAGTATGCCTGCTCATATCAATTGTCCAACTAGGGATCACCTAAGACTTCCCTTGAGCTGGGAGTGGTGATGCAGACCTGTAATCCCAGCACTCAGGAAGAACACTGGGAGTTTAACACAAGTCAGAGCTAAGTGGCATAAGAGCCTGTCCCAAAATATAAGAGAGAGAAATAAAAGGTAAAGTACTAAGACTTTTATTAGGAAATATATAAAATTCTCAATGACTCTGAAGAAGTGGGATTAGAACATCACATGGTTAAAAAATTATAAAGTAGACAACATGTGCTTTGAGTACAAATATGTAGACCTACTATGCTCAAGACTATTACGTAAGCCTGGATACAATAAAATGGTTATTTTGGGTTTGGTTTCATTTTTGTTTTTTGAGGGGGTAGTTACTGAAAACTGAAACCAAGGCTTTGCACTTGCTGGTCAAAAGGTTTCTCATTGTTTATCAAATTTATTATCATAATTTAAATCATTTATTGGCTGTGGAAAATGCAAAATTTAGTTTCCAGTTTTCTAGATGGCAAAATTCCTACAAATATTTATGGACTTTATCCTCTGTCCCTGAGTTCATGTTACAAAGGCGGCTTGTTTTTATGAACGCTCACCAAAGCTCCCTCCCAGACTATAATCTGAAGCCTTTGTGGTGACTCTGCTTTCTGGGTATTCTAATTATTCTGCAGGTGATGTACAAAGAAAACCTGGGAACAGGCATCCCAACTACTGTCACCCCAGAGATTGAGAGAGTCAAACGCAATCAAGAGAACTTTAGCTCGGTATTTACAGATACATGAAATAAGAAATTCTTTCCCATAAAAAAACTACCAGAATAACCTACTGTTCTACTTTTCAAAGTAACAGCTTAACGACCCTGTGTGTGTTTTGTGTATCATCCTCTGATGAAAACCACCTGACCTGATTCAGAATGGCCACTCTTCTCATTGCTCTTTAACAGTCTTAGCAACTGTCTGGTGTGAGCTACATCTGAAATACTGTTAGTGGCATTAACAAGCTTCCTTGGGGTGTTTGCACCCTGGAACCCAGTGCATCCTACTGTGCCTTTCTAAAACATAGCAGTGTGAAGTTCATCTTTAAAGTTGTGACTTTCAAAGCGCTGCCCTGACTAAATACTGCTCTCTAAAATCCCCCTCCTCACCCACTCCCCACCCCCTCCCTCTGTCTCTACTTGTTTTGAATGTTTTCCGGGTACTTTCTTGTATCTCACAGGTTTTGTACAAAGAAAGTTTGGGAAAAGGAACCCCTACAGCTATCACTCCAGAGATGGAGAGAGTCAAACGCAATCAAGAAAACTTTAGCTCGGTACTTCTTAGGGGCAAAAATTCTCGACCCTAATTCTTATTAAAATAACGGTCACGTTAATGTCTTTAACAAACAAATGTAAAATTACTAAGTTCATATAATGAAGGAATGATGCCAGTCTTACTTCAGATTTTGACCCAAATCTAATGAATTTTTTAATAATGGTGTGAAATTTTAACTGTTTTCTGTAAATCACTTTCCTTAAAAACCCATAATTCTCAGTTTCCTTCCTCCAGTCTAACTAGTATGGCACAGGTCAAAAGTTAAATCTAACATCCTTCCCCAAAGGTCAGTACTAATCAGAATTGTATTTATTGTGGCTTGATTTTTTTTTTTTTAATATTTGTAGCTTTTCCTAAGTGGTCATGATTCTTAAACATCTTCATTTGAAAACAACAAACCAGTTTATATTTATATGGCTCAGAAATATTTACTTATGTCAGGGAGCTTTGTTTGTATGTCATACAAGTGAGTTTTCCTTTGGAATGTATTCAGGATCACTGCTAAGTTGATATTTCTGTAGTCTGAATGTTCATAAAGATTTATTTAATCTCCCCACATCCTCTTTTTCCCAGTGTTGTCTCTAACTCATTATAGATAGTAACTTCAGTTAGCCTATGTGCTGTCTGATAAAGCCCAATCCTCCACATTTGAGGAGGTATGTGTAAGCTAGCAACCCTGTGTGTGCATCAATGTCACTGAGAGACCAACCATTATATAGGGGACAAGTAAATGCACAAAGGCAGTCTGCAGTTGGTCTATTTCTTAGTTTTACTTTACATCTTTGTAAGAACAAGAACTCGTGGTGATTTATTTTAAGATGAGATCTAACTGAACGATGGATGCGTGCTGATGTGACTGTTGATTCTATGCACACAGATATTGTACAAGAGAACCTGAGCAAGGGGACCCCCTTACCTGTCACCCCAGAGATGGAGAGAGTCAAGCGCAACCAAGAAAACTTTAGCTCGGTATTTACGAGAAAGTTCCTTTAACTCCATATTAAAAAGAATTTCGATAAAACAAAATCCTTACCATTTGTCCCTTTTATAATAACTTAACAAGTTCTTGGGGGAAAAAAAACCCACACCAAAAAATCCTCACCAACTGAATCCTTCTGCCTTGGATATTTTACTTACCACTTAATCCCAATGCTTTGTACTTTCTGAAATACCCCCAAACCTTCTTTATGTTAAATGTGTAAGTGTATGTTATTAACTTTGTGTCTGTATGTGGTGTTGGGAATTGGACTCATAGCCTTGCATGGGTTAGGCAAGTGCTCTACCACTTAGGGCCCCTCCCTTAACACTTTGAATTGGTTCCTTTCCTTTTCAACATTGCTAGTCTTGGTCCTTTTGAAATTAAATGACTTCCAAATAACCCAAAACTGGGAGCTTGTATTTACTTGGAAATCTCTCAATCTGATGTTTCTGGGTTAGTGTAACAAGAAGACACTGATCCAAGGCTGTGTGGGGGAACAGCTTCCCGGCTTGGGAAAATGGAGACTTTACCACAGGTCCTACATGGACAAATAGCGAAGGAAAACACTCAGTATTAAAACCAAAAGCCTTACTTTGATAGTTGTTCTAAACAAGCCATTTTATGACTTAGAAATCTATGCTTTCCAATTTTTTTTTTTTAAAGACAGGCTCCTACTATGCAGTCCAGAGTAGTTTTAAACGTACTACCCTCCTGCCTCAGCCTCCCTAGCCCTAGGACCACAGGCATGGTTTTTTTGTTTTTTAAACAAGCTAATTAAATCAGAACATGTATTTACATTATTGTTTTCTTTTATTAACTGATATTCCTAAAAAAAAAAACCTACCATAATAAATAACTTGTTATCCTTCCATTTAAGGAACGTCTAGGCTTGAAACAGAGATTCATGTATCTTCTGAAAAGTTAATTGAATCCACTCTTCGGGAGGAGGGTTCAACTGAAATGTCCTTCATTTTGGTTGAGTACTTCCTAACAGTTGGCTTTCTCATGCAATAGAGCAGTAACTCCTTTGGAGTCCACTGTTGTGTTTTGTCCCTAATTACTGCTGACTAACATCTCAATATCTGTGAGCTTTCATTGTTTGTTGGTATGTCTTTTGGGGTGTTTACTGTTCTTTTTCTATGAGTTCATTATTCCTTTTTTGGGAAAGGTATTGCTTTTTAAAATTATATTTTAGTAATTTCTATATTACAATGTATTCTTGTATATCTATTTGAAACTATTCTAATGGCCTGGACAACTATTTATTTTTAAATATGATTTGTATTATTCACACAGGTTATGTTAGACAACATTGTCCAGTGGTGCACAGGCCTTTGAGATACTATAGGCAAGACTGTATATTAAATGTAGACTTTTAGATTTGATGATCTCTGTAACCATAACAAAGGCCAAAGTAGCCAGAGAACACAGATTCAGTCTGTAGTTGTAAATGCCTGTTATGCTCTAAGACAAATGTTTTATGTAGAAAAAAGAACTATTTGCTAACTTGATAAAGTTATCTCTTTGGCATACTGAGCATGTCTATGATCTTGTATGATAACTGTTTGTATTTCTCCAGTTAGAGTAGAAAGATAGCAATGATTTACCACACAGCCATGCAGGGCAGTGGGCGTGGTCTCTCCCGCTGAATGTCTGTATCTCATAGGCTTGTGTTCTCCTCCAATGCTTTCTTGTGTCATACAGGTGTTATATAAAGAGAACCTTGGGAAAGGAATTCCGATCCCCATCACTCCAGAGATGGAGCGAGTCAAACACAATCAAGAAAACTTTAGTTCGGTATTTAAAAAAATTAAAAAACAAAACCCAAAACCTTTTAACTCGTCCCAGTTTTTAAAATATGACCTGTTTTGTATCTAACTAATGCTACCATTCCCTATGGTTCAGTTTCCTTAATTCAGTTAAACATTAACCTGATTGTTAAAAGTATTCCAGCTTAAAAATAAATAAATAACAGCCTTGGTGCTTACGCATCGGTGTTTACCTTGCTTTGGCAAATATGATGTGAACATGAAGCTTTAAAACACCGTTCGATGACGATCTGGCCACTGGCTCTTTTCCTGTCCTAACTTTCCCCTCTCCTGGCACTCACATAGTCCTTCTAAAGTCTTTTTTAGCATCTTATCTTACTCCAGTTACCTTAAAAGTAACCGTTCTCAATATGTTCACCCAGATTAAAAAGTAAATACTTTGACTTCTTTGGAAAGTCAAGAAAAAGTATGTATGAATCGCCCCGTAGATAACACTTATAAAACTCAAACATCCTTTACATGATTTAAGAAAATAACTTTCTTGGTTTGGTTTCTGTCTCTGCCTTTCCCTCATCATGATGACAACTAATGTCTCCTTTCCTGGTGCTCTTTATTGTTTGTGCTGCAGAAATGCGCTCAGACAACAAAATAACAAAGCCTCTTTTAATTGTTCATTTCTGTGGCTCCTTCCTGCAATCCTTCTGTCTTACAGGTTGAAGCTTTTGGTATCTCCCCATCTCTAACTCCTCTTCCTCCTTCCCCTCCACAGCCAACTGCTCCCCAGGAGAGGAAAAGTGACTGACAGCTTTTTGTTCTGAATGCTTTCATTTCATACAGGTGCTATACAAAGAAAACCTGGGGACAGGGATTCCCATCCCCGTCACTCCAGAGATGCAGAGAGTCAAACTCAATCAAGAAAACCTTAGCTCGGTATTTTGGAAGGAAAGGGGGTGGTCAGACGCCATTTAACTACAGAACCTCACTGGTCATTAAACCCTTTTCCCTTCCTTTGCTTCTAACTTCTCTTTGTTAAAGGATATTCTTTCCATTTTTTTTTTTTTTTGATTTTTTTCTTTCACCTGATGCTTTTAAATATTTTTAAAAAGGGAGTAACTATTTTAGTTTGTAGATAACAAAACCAAGTTCTAACCATCTCAAATCTATGCAATTGCTTAGGATGTACCATGCTCACACAAATGAGGGAGGAAGCCCCGACAGTGTGGATGACTCTAATAGCCTTTCCTAGCTAGCACTTTAGGTCCTTGCTTCCGTGGCTCACAGCTTCCCAGCCCAGTAACAGCTCCTTTAAATAGCACATGGCATCTTGTCAGCATATAACTCCTGGCTCCTGTATTATTTTGTGCCAAAGAAGTTGACCTTACCTTTAAATTTTCACAGCAAATGGAATGTCACTTACCATTTTTTCTCTGATACTTTCTTACCATACAGGTGCTATACAAAGAAAGCATGGGCAAGGGAACCCCTTTACCTGTTACTCCAGAGATGGAGAGAGTCAAACACAATCAAGAAAATATTAGCTCGGTACTCTGACAAGGAAAAAAATTACTACTTTCATGATTTTAAAGCTACTTCAATGACTTAAAATAATTCTATTAATCCTATTTTAAAAGACACCTTAAGTTTTGTCCATTTCTTGACCACGTTTATCCTTTTCCTATCTAGCCTTAACTTCATAACAGAATTGCTTTATTGCCTTTAAAATTCTAATATTGAGGTAACAGATTTTCCTACAAAATATTCTTCTGCTCATCTCTCCTGTGCCCAACTTACTCTCTACTGTCCCCAAGGTCTGTTTGTTTTGCGTACTTAAGAAATTGGGGCATAGGGACCTTGGTGGGTGAAATCAAAGGTGCAATGGCCCTTTCTTGGATGTTGAAGTCTTTGATGATTCAGACTTACCCACCAGATTGGACTCTTTTGTAGACAATATAATCAGTCTGCAAGGCTTTGCACGGGTTAAGGCATGCTCTTACACTGAACTAGATCCCCGGACCTACTATGATAGTCGTGGGCAAAGAGATCTTGGGAAAGTAGCTCCTGATTCTCATCCATAGATAATGCTATCAACTTAATATGGTGGTGTTTTCACAATTGAATAAGTCACTGAAAAAGAGAAGTGTCAAGACTTTTTGTCTTAGCGATCTTGGTCTTAGTGATTTTGGTTTTGCTGTCTCTACTATGAACCTCAGTGCTAACAATAACAATATTTCCTTCAAGCTTGTGCTCTCTGGTATTAATCTGTCAGTGACTGGGGAAAGAGTTTGTAGGAAGTTTAGCTTTCGGTAGTAAATTTACTGCTCAGCATTTACACTGCCTGAAGGTTTCTCCTGTTCATCAGAAGCAGTGAACGCTGGTTAAAGTAGGTTTCTGGGTCTGGCCCCATGTTCCCTGTTTTGTCAGTAGCTGCAGTATGAAGAAGAGAACAGGCATTTCTAGTAAGTTCTCAACTGATACTGACCAGCTATTCAAGGTCTTAGAGAACTACTGGAAGAGAATCCCTCCTTAGTGACATTTCCCAAATCTCCCAGGCCATCTAGGACAACACTTAGGAAGACATTGAGGGTGAGGGTTTATCATGACACAGATCTATTGCTTTTACATGATGGTAATGTAATTGTTAAAAACATTTTTCATGGCTGATAAGTGTGAAATATTTAGTGAATAAAATAAGCGGAACACTGCTGGGCAGTGGTGGCGCACACCTTTAATCCCAGCACTTGGGAGGCAGAGACAGGTGGATTTCTGAGTTCGAGGCCAGTCTGGTCTACAGAGTGAGTTCCAGGACAGCCAGGACTATACAGAGAAACCCTGTCTCAAAAAAACAAAAAACAAAAAAACAACAAACGAACAAACAAACAAAAAGCAGAACACAAAGATAGAAGAGCAAGAAAAACACTTGCCTAGGAGTCTACAGTTTTACTCCCTAGGAAGGCCTGTGCTACAAAAGTACCATTAAAGAGTTGTTGTCCTGGGTCAACTTCAAAATGCAAACTCACATGGTAACTCCTAATTAGATGACGTGTCAGGGGACTGATAGTCACATAGTAGTGATAAAATGATGGTAGGGCTTCCTCCTTTCTGGAACATCACAGTTCTCACAGGGCAAGGTTGTACCAGGGATGTGTGTCTTGCTCTAACTACAGTCAACTTCTCCTTTGAAAACATAGACTGCTGTCTAACCTTAGCGCCTAAATGACTTAGTGCCCAGAGCCTCATCAAAAGTTAATGTACTTCCGTCTCTTCTTTTAGTAATTGTAACTCTTTTTTGTTGTGTCTCCTTTTGGATTTTTGGATCCACTGGACTCATTTAGGTTTTGTACAAAGAAAATGTGGGGAAAGCCACCCCAACCCCGTCACTCCAGAGATGCAGAGAGTCAAACGCAATCAAGAAAACATTAGCTCGGTATTGTCTTGAGAAATGAAAAGTGCTTCTGATTTTACAAAGTAACTCTTGCAGTTTGGCCTGCTCTTAATCCCATCCTAGGATTAAAACCAAATAAAATGCCAGTTGTGCTCTTATCTCCTCTAAACATCACACAACATTCATCATTGCCATTAACTAATTTATGCTTTTTTTTTTCCTTGAGAGATATTCTCACTAGTAGTAATAGGTTACACCTAACATTTCCCTCTCCCCACCCCCAACTGGATTTATATTTAAGGGTGAATACTGCCTCCTCGTGAGTGACTTGTAGGCCCACCTTTGTTTCTAACAGGTGCTATACAAGGAGAACCTGGGGAAAGCAACCCCCACACCCTTCACTCCTGAGATGGAAAGAGTCAAACGCAATCAAGAAAACTTTAGCTCGGTATTTGAGAGCAAAAATAAACCATTACAATTCTAACCAGCCTGATCATCATGGCTACACCACTAATTCTTCTCACAATGTTTACAAAACTCTTGATACCTTTTCAAATTCTTCCTTGGCCACTTAAAAACATCAACCCACCCTTGCTAGTTCACACTAAGTTCAAGTCTCATCTCTTGCTTTCTACTGTAACAATTTAATGGCTTTCTCCTCCTGAAGTGTTTCTTATACTGTGTGACATAATTGGACCATAACGATAGCTAAATGATGACTTCTCAGAACAGTTTGTTTTCCTTTGCTTTCTGATGTTGGGATACTCTCTTGGCTCCCCTAGGTATTGTACAAAGAGAACATGAGAAAAGCAACACCAACACCTGTTACTCCAGACATGGAGAGAGCCAAACGCAACCAAGAAAACATTAGCTCGGTATTTCCCGATTCAATAGAGCAGTGGAAGACCTTGGAATTAACATTTTAACATCATGAAAACACGCCTTTCTCACTCAACTGAAAAACACACTAAAATTTAAAAACAATGAATAATGCAACATCTTGGGAGATTTAACATCATAAAAATGTGCAGTTCTTTCCCTGAAAACGTACACTAAAATTAACACAGCTGTGCTTTGTCCATCCCAAATTGTACTAAACATATGATAATCGCCTATGGTTTTCTTCCCCTTACATTTGACTCTAAGATAGTTTTTCATAACCAGCTATAACAAATTGATCCTCTCTAACATCTTCTACCTTCTGCTGTTATTTCTAAGGTACTTTATTATTAATGGGTAATACTCTGAAACTACTGTCTTTACTTTGATATTCTTGTGTCTGGAAGACTCTGATTTTTGGTTTTGGCATATTGGTTTATATAATCTGGACATTACCTAAGAAAAATGGTCAGTAACAAATTGAATGTAAAAATGCCATCAAGTATCCTGGTACTATATTGCAATTCCTAGTAAATTCAAGAGGGCACTTTCCTCCTCTGTTTCAAACTTATACGGTGCCCCTTTGTCTTTGAAAATGAAACATTTTCATTTCCAAAGTCAAAACAAGTCTTGTGTCTTCTTGATGCAAGTCTTGCCAGTCCTTGTGCTGATCTGGTATACTTGGTCCAAATGTCTGGCTACTGTCTTTTGACTTAAATTAACCTCACCAGCTTCTTCCATTTGAATCTGTTGAAGTCTTTGAGATTAAGAATTAGAACAAGGCAATGCCATGTACTCATATATGTCTTTCCTCCATAGGTTCTTTACTCTGATAGCTTCCGGAAACAAATACAAGGTAAAGCTGCCTATGTGCTAGATACACCAGAGATGAGGCGGGTTAGGGAAACCCAACGGCACATCTCAACAGTAAGTCGAGAATTCTTGTTTAAATATGTGTTTATTTATATGTATGTGTACGATGTATGTACAGTGCCTGCAGAGGCCAGAAGAAGGGTCTCAAATCTCCTGGAACTGGAGTTACATATGTTTATGAACTACCTCATGTGAACTGGGAACTGAACACAGGTCCTCAGTGAGAACATGTGCTCTTAACCATTGAGCCATTTCTCCAGCCACAGAATTTTTTATGATTGGCTGGCCAGCCTGCTGGAATATATTCAAATAGAGATGGTCACGCTGCCATATTTTCATGAAGTAAATTCATATTTCAGGTGAAATATCATGAAGACTTTGAGAAACACAAAGGCTGCTTCACGCCAGTGGTAACAGACCCTATCACTGAACGAGTAAAGAAAAACACACAGGACTTCAGTGACATTAACTACCGAGGTATTCAAAGAAAAGTAGTGGAAATGGAACAAAAACGGAATGACCAGGATCAAGACACTATTACAGGTAACTGGAAACAAAGTGACAGAATCAATACCAAATGGAAGACAAAGGACCCAAGTCTGAGAAAGAAAGCCCCATTAGCCAGTTTGCAAAGCTGAGATCTGAGAAGTATCTTCTGCCGTCTTTGTTCTGAGAAGACCAGCCCTCCTGTGATTGCTGACACTCTTGCTTAGTTCTCAGGACACAGACAAATGCTAGAATATTTGTTCTGAACACTGACTTTCCTTTCAGGTCTGCGTGTCTGGCGTACTAACCCTGGTTCAGTTTTTGACTATGATCCAGCAGAAGACAACATTCAATCCCGAAGTTTGCACATGATTAATGGTATGCACACCCACCACTGTCTAGTGGACTAGAATCAATGAATGTTCTCTCCCTCCAGGGTTTTCCATTTTCTGAGCTTGCTCACTGGCTGGTGGGCAAAACTAAGCATGTTTGGTTTAGGTAAAGATTTTAACAAACTGTTTTATTTCCTGTCTCATTCAGATCCTGTTATCATTTCTATATTCTCCTAATGAGAAAAGTTAGTCTTCATTAGAGAAAAAAAAATACATGGGCAAAAGGAAGAAAATATACATGTTCATCAGGAACGTTTTGAACTATTTGTGTTAGCAGATATTCATACTATCTACTCATGTAGAAAATAAACCAATGGGGCAGACATTGTTGTATACTCCTTTAATCCCAGTAATCAGGAGGCAGAGACAAACAGATCTCTTTGAGTTTAATCCTACCTTGTTCCACACACTGAGTTCCAGGCAAGCCAGGGCTATATGGTGAGACTCTGTTTTTTAAGTAAAGTATCATACTGTGCTATTCAGAAAGGAAAGACAGATGTGCTGTTCTTTAAAGGCTTATACTGTAGTCAGTGGATAGACACCATAGTAACTCCTGTTCTACCCTGACATGTACAGTTTTAAGGTTGTGTCCACAAGACCATGAACTGTAGGAAAGGAACCTCCACTTACCTGGAAATGAGGGAGACCTTTCTAGAGAAACCAAAAATGAAGTGTGACTATGACTACTCTATCCATTGAAGTGAGCCAGGAAAGGGGTATGGTGGTGGGATGGCCCATACTTAAAGACAGATAACTTCAGTCTGATACTTCCTTGAACCACTTAGACCACCCTTGGCCATTTAAATTCTCATCTATAAAGAACAAAGATGCACTAGAGGAATTGTATGTCAGCCATAGGAAACCGCTTGACAAAAACAAACAAAAAACCACAATGGAGGTATCATGCCCATAGAAATCTTATCTTTGCGACTTGTCTCCCAGTCCAAGCTCAACGCCGAAGCCGGGACCAGTCGAGATCTGCCAGTGCACTGAGTATCAGTGGGGGCGAGGAGAAGTCTGAGCACTCGGAAGCTGCGGACCAGCGCCTTTCCACATACAGTGATGGAGGCGCCTTCTTCTCTGCAACCTCAACAGGTATAAGTAGACTTTCCCAGATGGGCGTGGTCATGCATACCTGTAACTAACTGCAGCATTTGGGAGCCTCCCACAGGAGGATTGCAAATCTGAGGCCAGCCTGTGCTACACAGAGACTTTGTCTCAAACAAACACAACAATAACAACAACAACAACAAAAATTAAGTGAATGGTTCTAACAGTCAAGAGGTCAGCTCACTGATTGTTCTAAGCAATGTTTAAGATTGACCTTCATAATTTTACTAGCTCATCTCTCCACAGGAGTCACTGGGAAAAAGACATTGCTTGGCTGGTGAGCACAGATGGGCTGTCTACAACCTGTTGCCTTTACAACCTGTTTCTTTCTTCTTTGCAGCTTACAAACATGTGAAAACCACTGAGCTTCCCCAGCAACGGTCATCTTCAGTTGCCACCCAGCAGACAACACTGTCTTCTATCCCATCACACCCATCTACTGCCGGAGTAAGTAAAGAGTAATGGGCACAAATGACTAGACTTGTGTATTTGCTTTTAATTCATATTATAACAGGTATAAATACAGAAGAGTAAATATAGCCTGCTACGTCCATAAAGTGGTGTGTGTGTGTGTTGTATTTCGGGCTGACTGTGGTATTAGAGCAAATTAAGGGGCTCATTCCAGACTGATTCTCCTCTCTCATCAATTGCCTATAAGATTTTTACCAATTAATGTCACTCTTCAGGTCTTCTTTAGGTAGCCATATGTTAAGATTTCATGAGTACAGCTTCTCTGTCCTATATACTACGCACAATGTTGTCTGTAGTAATTCTGGTCCTATTGCTTCTTTGATGGGGGATAAGAGCTATACTCATGAGTGAGTTCCAGGACAGCCCGAGCTACACAGAGAAACCCTGTCTCGAAAAACCAAAAAAAAAAAAAAAAAAAAAAAAAAAAAAAAAAGAGCTATACTCATCTGCAGGTATAAAGATAAATATTAAGAATGCAGTTAGATATTTTACTGGGTTAGGAAAGTGGCAGTACTGGGTCCTCCTCTAAGTTCCATTGGGTACATGAGTGGGTATTATTACTCTCCATTGAGCAGGCCTTAAGTTCAGTTAGACAGCTGTTGGCTATGGCTAAGATCTAAGTGCTATTATTGCCTTTTAGGGATATCTTGCTGTTCTAGTCATTGTTGTGATTCATAAGCATCACAGCTGGGTAGGATTATTGATTTTTCTCCCTTGGCAGCATGTATAGCACTTTCAGATATTATGAGAGCTAGGAAGAGACTTTGAGGTCAGATCCAGGTAGATTTCCATTACATCCTGTATCTGAAGTGGGTGTCTTCAGCAATAGAAACTTAACCCTACTAGGAAGCAAGCAAAGACAACAGGAATAGCCTATATGGATTTGGAATTTCTTGGACCCCTTTACTGACAACTCCAAAGGAGGTTTTCATTCATAGTAATAGAGTTTTGTTTTTTTTTTTAGACAGTCTGACTCTTAGGGTAGGCTCTGCCACTCCAGTGGATTTAGGATAATATGTAGTCCAACCATTTACCTTAACATTTTCTGGTTTGAGCTGAATAGTATTCTATTGTGTGTATGTACATTTTCCTTATCCATTCATCAGTTGAATGACATTAAGTCTCTGCAGGTCCTAGCTACTGTTGAATAGAGCAGCAGTGGGCATGGATGAGCAAGCAACTGGAGAGTAGGATCATTAGGTACTTTGGGCACATGCCAAGGAGTGGTATAGGTGCCTCACATGGTAGCTCTACTTTGTATCTACCTTGAGGATTCTCCACGATGATTTCAAGAGTGGCTGCATCCATTTGCAGTACCACCAACAATGAGGATTCTTCTTTTCCCATACCCTCACCAGCATTTGCCAATTATCTTCTTGACCTTAGCCATTCTGGTATACAATGAAATCTCTAAGTTGTTTTAATTTACATTTTCCTAATTGCTATAGATGTTGAATACTTTTTGAGATACTTCCTAGCCATTTTAATTTTTTCTGAGAAGTTTCTGTTCAGAGCCACAGTCCCATTGTTTTTTAATTGTATTATTGGTTTTACTGGGTTTTGTTTGGTTTTTTGAGTTCTTTATGTATTTTAGATATCAATCTTCTATCATAAGTATAGCTGGCTAAGATTCTCTCCCACTCTGTGGGCTGTCGTTACACTTGGACATTTCATTTGCTGGACAGAAACTTTTCTTAGTTTTATGAGATCCCACTTGTCAACTGTTGGCCTTTATTCCTGGGCAAAGGGATCTTTACTCAGAAGAGTCTTTTCCTCTGTCTACACCTTGAAGAGTACCACCTACTTTTCTTCTAGAGGTTTCGATACTTTAGGTTTCATACTAAGGTCTTTGATCCATTTGGAGTTTACTTTTGTGCAGGGTGGGACAGGTCTAATTTCACTCTGCTACTTGTGGACATTGTTTTCCCAGAACCATTTATTGAAAATGCTGTTTTCTTCAGTGCGTGTTTTTGGTACTTTGGTCAAATATCAGATGGCTGAAGTTATATGGACTCAAGGTTTGATGTTTCGTTTCACTAAGCTGCATGTCTATTCTTGTTCCAGAACAATACTATTTTAATCACTATAGCTCTGTTATATATCTTGAAATTTAATGACAATTCCTCCAACCTGCTTTTTCGCTCAGAGTTGCTTTGGGTCTTTTGTGGCTCCTTATGAAATTTCAGGATTTTTTTTTTTTTTAATTTCTAGTGATTGTGACTACATTGAAGTTGTAAACAGCATGTGGTAGGATGATCATTTTCACAGTATTGATCTTACCAACCCATGAGCATGTGAAGTCTTTCCATTTTGTAGTGTTTGCCTCAATCTTTTTCTTCAGTGCCTTAAAGTAGAGGTTTTTCACTGCCTTGGTTAAGTTTATCCCAAGATATTTTTCTTGAGGTTACTGTGACTAGCAATGTTTTTATGGCTTTTAGGACCTCTTTCTGAACATGTTTGCTGTTGTCGGCTACTGAGTTTTTGAGTTGTGTCCTGGTACTTTACTGAAAGTGTTGATCATTTCTAGACATTTTCTGGTGGAAGTTTTGGGATCTACATGTAATAACTGCAAATAAATAAGATTTGACTCCTTTTCTAACTTGCATTCCTTTAACTTTCTTCTCATCTCATAGCTATAGCTAGTGCTGTGGTTTTGCCAAACAAACATAACCTTTGTTGTGTTAAGGTATATTCCCTCCAGTTACAGACTCTAAGGCTTTTATAATGAAGACATTGGATTTTATCAAAAACTTTCTATATCCATTAAAATATGCATATAATTTTGTCTGAAAGTCCATCCATCACACTTACTGACTTATGCAGCATCCCTGCATCTCTGGGATAAAGTCAACTTGATCATGGTTATCTTTTTGATGTGTGCCTGTACTTGTAAGTATCATATTAAGGATTTCTGCTTCCATACTCTATTGGCCTGTAATTTATGTTGTTTCATCTTTACCTAGTTTGGGGGTATTAGAGTGATACTGGCTGCATAGAAGAAATTTGGAAGTGCCCTTCTGTTTCTAATTTATCTATCTGTAAGAAGGTTTGTCTATAGATCTCTGAAAATTTGGTATAACTCTTTGCTATTAATCTGTCTGGGCATGGCCGTTTATTAGTTGAAAGGCTTTTTATGGTAGTTCCAATCTCATGTCTTATGGGTCTGTTCAAGACTGTGTTCTTTTCATTTAAGTTAGTGTACTCTTAATGAACTGAGCTCTCTCTCCAGCAGGAAAAATAATTAGATACCTTGAGAGTGTGGCTAAGAGGGAAATATCTTTTCCAGTTCCACTTGACTGTTTACTTAGGTAACTCCTTTGGGGAAGTCTTTATTCATAGCCTTAGCATCTTAAATACTTTTGGTGCTGAGTTGGAGACCTTCATATATTCCAGGTATAAACTTACCAGCAAATGACTTGCAGGTGTTTTTGTTGTTTTGTTTTGGTGGTAGCTGCACATGGTCCTTTGTAACTTGAATTTATGGAAAAGGTCATACACTCTTACAAATATATGATATTTTCCTTGTTTTCATTCCCATGAACAGAAAATCTTCCGTGCCATATATGACTATATGGCTGCAGACGCGGATGAAGTGTCCTTTAAAGATGGAGATGCTATAGTGAATGCTCAGGCAATTGATGAAGGCTGGATGTATGGCACTGTGCAGAGGACCGGCAGGACCGGCATGCTCCCTGCCAATTATGTGGAAGCTATTTAAGCACTTCAATATCTCCATTAGTCTGCAGTGTCTGCAACTCTGCAGGCAACATTTCAGTGGAGATTTCAGTATACCCATGGCTCTCAAGCTCTCCAATGTTTTCACCTGTATCAGTATCATTTCATGTGTTACAATCTCTTCTATAGAAACCACCGTTATTCTCCATGAAACCCAACATTAATTCATCTGTTCAACTCTTAAACTAGACTTACAGCTTCATTATTTTTCTGAATTTACACATGAAACTAGAGACAGTCAACATTATGAGCTTATACATTATGAACTCTCAGTTTTAAAGTAAGTTGAAATTCACAATAGAATTTTTAAATGCTTTTGTAGTATAATGTAACCAAACCAGTCCTTCCCAATTATAAAAACGTTTGGACATTATTCTGAACATCCAAACAGTAAAAGAAAAACAGAAGAGAGAACCACCTTTCTCTTGTTTACTAAGTGCTAATGTTTGTGTTCTAATTTCATTTCCATAAGCTATAAGAATGACAGTCAATATAAACTGTTGAGAAACTAGACACTAATAAAATCTATAGTACTGAAATAAACTGTTCGTGGGCTAAACTTTTATAAAGTCTGAGTTTAAAAGTTACCCCAATTTGGAGCTGGAACAGTGAGTTGGTGCTTTGTGTGATTCCCAGCATCCACATGGCACCTCACAACCATTTGTAACTAGAGCCCCAAAGATCACATGTGCATCATGGTACACACATAGACACAGGTAAAACACCTATGTGCATAAACAATAAGATTTAACACAACTCTCCCATTAAGTTACCTAAGTTGTTTTAAATGTACTGATAAAAATGAAGAGCAGGCATTCTCAAAATGATCCATTTTACATATAATTTGGATTTTGTTTCTTAATTCTTTTGGCTAACCTGTGTGTCTCTTGATTAGAGGATTGAAGCAATTCCAACTTTTTAGGTTGGCATTAATCCATACTTAGTTCAGCACACTTTCCTTAAGAGCTTTGGAGAGACCCGTGGGAAGCAATCTTAACTTCAGGGATGCCTGCCACCTGAATGCAATGAGCAACAATATGGGCAAAAACCTGTGTGGAGGGACAGGAGGTTTCTACCGTCTTTCTAGACAACCAGCAATGAATGCCTGACCACTTGTTTACAAACTATCCTTCTGAAAGATCTAAAGGCTGTCTCTTTAGTGTGATAACTACAGCAACAGTTTTAGCCCAAAATAAGAGTATTAAAAAGGTGTATAAGCACAGGAGTCTACCCCTTCAGATTTCTGCTTAGTCACGAACAAGTCCCATTACCTTTTGGCAAAGCAGAACCATCATGATAAGAGCATATGACAGAGCAGGCTATTTTGACAAACTATCAGAAATAAAAAAGACCAGTGTACCACAGTCCTTAATGGCATGGCTGCAATGACCTAAGCCTCCAGCCCCATTCCCACCAAAAGCAACAGAGACCAAGTCTTAGTAAACCTTAGAGACCCAAACCCTAGCAATGCCTGAATCTTCCAATGATTCTCTCTTACCTTAGTCTCCAAGCTTCATCTCCACTCAGTGAAAATCTGAGTTAAACTAAGCATCAATCACATTGTGCAGTGTTTCTCTAGGTCGACCATAACAACTTAATATAGAGATTACCATGAGCCAGGAAGCCCTGGCAATCAACTAAGGAAAACACAGCAATAGCTGGATCTATGGGAACAGGAGCAGAATTACTAACATTCTGGAGTAGGAGGACGGGAAAGGTCATAGGACCCTACTGGGATTGCCAGACTTGCAGGAGATTTGGGACAACAGAGTATACAGGAAGAGGAAGGTTAACTGAAAGCAAGCCATAATGTAGTTTCCATGAGGCTGTCATATGTGATGGATGGTAACTCTGTTGATGCAGCTCCTCTGAACTCCCCTAGACTCCTGTAACCCCTCACCAGTGCTCTCTTAATCAACTCACTGGCTCACTTATACTTAGGAAGACTTGTCCTCACTCACTGGCTCCTACTTGGGGTGAAAAGATACTAGGAAAATTAGTTAATGCATTATGTAGCTATCATTAAATTCTGGCAATACCTAAAACATCTACACACTAAGTACAATGAGCTGAGCAAGTTTTTATGTTTTAGTCATATTTATCAGCTGCTAATATAAAGAAATGATAATAATTCTATAATTCTAGATTCTTCTTAAAGTCTCAACAATTTGCAACATATGTACAGAAGTTGAGAATCCTCCTCTATCGGCTATCCTCAAAAATGTTTAATCTTGCTAGTTTGCTCTCCAGCCAACCAGTTCACTCTTCCCATAACTGCATGTACATCTGGCTAGTGAGATTTCACTGTAAACCCACAAAGGATTCCTAACATTGATCACAATTCTAGAAGCTGGCAATCACTAATGTCCTAACTTTCACCCATCCTCCACCTTTGGGTCTCCCCTCCCCGTATCTGCTTGTTCTATTTTTACCAGTATGCTGGGAGCAACCTGAGAATCTCCACTATAAGCATGACTACGAAGCTGCAGAGGGCCTCAAGACCAGTTCTTTCACCTTCTAGTTGTAGTAAAAAGGAAAAAAATAACACTCACGCCTAAATGTTTTGAATTGTATCATGTGACACACCTGCCCCATCATGTTTAGATGAGATTAGCCAAATAGGTCTGCTGTCCTTTCAAGGGAAGTAAATGTGGGCAAAAAGACACACAGGAAGAGATGCTAAAGACAAAGACTTAAGTCATCATTCTGTAAACCCCTCCCCCCAAGCCCTGCCTTGTCAGGATGTGACCAGGAAACCTAGAAAAGAGGCCTAGAACTTTGTCTTCAATCCTTGAAAGCACCCAAGTCGACATCTTTGAAACAGGCTCCACGCGGAGTCGCTGGGTGCTGTTACAGTTTGCCCTCTACTGTGGTCACTGCCATGACCTCAGCAACTTGAAGCCAAGGCAAGAACTCAAGGTAGGATGAGGCAAGAATTAAGTCGACGGCCATGATGGAATGCTCCTTACTTGACTTGTATGGCTTGTTTGGCTATTATTATATACCCCAGGAACATCTGGGCTGGTCTCTCCCATACCAATCATCAATCAAGAAAATAACTTGGGCTGGAGAGATGTCTCAGTGGTTAAGAGCAGTGACTGCTCTTCCCGAGGTCTTGATTTCAATTCCCAGCAACCACATGGTAGCTCACAACCATCTATAAGGGGATCTGATGCCCTCTTCTAGTGTGTTTGAAGAGACTGACAGTGTACTCATATACATAAAATAAATCTTTGAAAAAGGACAGCCCGGGCTATACAGAGAAACCCTGTCTGGAAAAACTAAAAGAGAAAAAAAGTTTTAAAAAAGTTACTTCTTTAAAAAGAAAAAAAACTCAAATTTGTCTAGGCCAATCTGAAGAGGCATTTTCAGATGAAGTTTCCTCTCTTCAAATGGCTCATTTGTGTCAAGCTAAGAAAAACTAACCAGCCCAATCTGGCATACAAAATCATCACTGTTTAACCATAACCCTTCTTTGTACTCAAATCTCACATCAATATCAAAATCAATACTACTACTACTAAACAGTATAACTTTACAGTCAACACTTCAATAAAAGTCTGTCTTTAAAGGCAACATTGTCTACCGTCTAGCTCACTGTCTACCATCTAGAACTCACCATCTTCTGGCTCCAAAGGGCTTACTCTGGAAGTTCCTCTTCTTCAGCTCTGCTAAGAAGCTCGTTTTGTAATCTCAGGCTGGCTCCACTTCACACCTGCCACAGTCCTGGACTCTCCAATATAGAAGTGTCTCAGTAGCTTCAATCTTGTGGCTTCCATGCAGCCAAAACTAGTACTATGTGGGAGACTTACTCAACTGACCGCTTGAGTTGACTCCTTGGTGGCCTCAGGACCGCAAATTCTGGTTGCTGAACACAAGGAAATAACTTACCAGATTTCCCCTCAATGATGCTGGCCCTTTTCTTCAGAGTTCTCAACCCCAGTTAGCCAACATCAATTCTCAATAAAACCAAGGTTTCACTTCAATGGTGGTGGTCTCTGGAGTTCTAAAGCATTACAGATTCTTCAGTCTTAGCTGATCAGAAGCCAGATTTTTAATATAAAACACCACTCAAATAATATGAGTATTTGTGGGACTCAAACCTCCTTCTGAAACCTCACAAAAACAAACAAAAAAACTCAAAACCTTAATTATCTGCATTTCTATGAGCATTCCTATCTTCCGAGTGCCTAACGAAACACTCAACACTCAATGGCTTTCCCATTCAATACTTCCAAACATGTCCTATGGGAAAACTCGTCCAGGTCTGTCACAGCAACATCCCAAACTTCTGTTACCAATTTCTGTACTAGTCAGATTTTTTTTTTATTTGGTACAGGGTTTCTCTGTGTAGCTCCCCCTGCCTCTGCCTCCCAAGTGCTGGGATTAAAGGTAAGTGCTATACCCCTGGCTTTATTGGGTGGTGGTGGTGGGTGTAGACATTTATTGTGATTTAGTCAGCTTACATGCAGTGATAATTTGAATAAGAGGTTTCCCATAAAGCTTGTGGGCATTTGAATACTGTTGGCTGTTTAGTAAGAATTAGAAGTGTTTTATTCCTTGTATGGCACTAGGTAGGGAAGGCTTAAAGTTTCTCAAAGAGCTTTCCTCAGTCCCGTGATAGTTATATAGATGAGGACGTGAGTTCTCAGCTGCTGCTCCAGTACCATGTCTGCTTGCCAACAAGTTCCCACCCACCATGATGAACAGCAATCCCTCTACAACTGTAAGCTTCAATTAAACCTTTTTAAGTTGCCTTGGTTATAGTATTCTCTCACAGCAATCGATACATAATACATACTAATCACAGTCCATCAGTGAGGAAAGCCAGGGCAGGAACTCAAGCAGAGCAGAACTTGGAGACTGAAATGGAGCAGGGACCGTGGAGAAACTCTACTTTCATCAGTTGTTTTTTATACAATTTGGGACTACCTGTCCAAGGTAGTCTGGCACCATCTATAGTAGGCTGGTCTCTCTCACCTCAATAATTAACCAAGAAAATGACCCTAGAGACTTGTCTACAGACCAAACTGATGTATTTTTCTCAATAAAGGTTACCAATTTCCCAATGACCACAATTTCAAATGACCCTAGTTTGTGCCCACAAAACTGGCACATAAATAAATGCAGTATAACACTTTCTCATTATTTAATAACTACGAATTTAGAAACCTACAAAACAAAATACAACAAACCAGAAACTTTTCAGAGCCACTCAGGTAAATGTGGGGTGGGGATAGGGGGTTACTATTTGTTGGCATGCCCTAATGCTTATAAATACTGGTAATGAATCATGTTCTCCTTAATCCCTTCAGGTCTCAATACAAACCGGGTATCAAAAATCAAGAAACAAAAATAAACACCAGAAATTAGTTTTATACTTTTATTTTAAATAAAAGTACATTTAAAAATAATCAGTCTCAAATGGCAAATTATTACAGCCAACTCCCAATTACTCACGAGAAATTTTACTCTGAAGCAAAGATTCTCAACAATCCATGTGCCCGACACACTAAGAGTAGGCTGCCTGTTCCCAAGACTGTTAATAACACAACCCCTCAGAATGGTGCCCTTATTTCTCAGCTTCTAGTTTTATTAATATAATCAACAGATATTTCTATTAAATTTTAATTTAAAATTTGAGAATCTTATTAAATATACTTTGAGTATAAACTAAACTTTCACCAAGGGCATCAAAATATTAACAAATGACTGGTTTAAATTTTGTTAAGGCTATTAGCAGAACAGTGTTTAAAAAAGGACTGAAAGCAACTAACTCACAAAAATAAGTAGTTGTTTCATACTATATGTGTATTAGACCACCAGTAAAGCAATCACAGACAGGACTACTTTGTAAAGGCAAACTTTTATAGTTAATAGGAAAGGAGTTCAGACCAGTCTAGCAGTAACTAAAGTAACCACATACCAAACTTGAACAAAATCATCTTCTGTGAACAAGGAGTGACAAACTCTTAAATTAAGAGGCAAATAAATACTTAAGGACTGTAGGCTAATTTTGGATTACTTAACTGTCACCAAAATAGGAAAGCAGCCAAATTCAGCCTGACTGCCACAATACAACTAACTCTGGATATTAAGAATATAGAACTACTTCTTCATCTGCTTCAAAATATATTGTTCCCAATGGTTTAAACTGAGAAAGTGGGGCTGGAAATAAGAGTACTCACTGGCTGCTATTCTCAAGGACCCAGTTTCAATTCCTAGCACCACAACCTTCTCAAACTTCCAGAAAATGTGCCCTCTTTTCTGACCTCTGTTGGGCACATCATGCACACACATACACGAAAATGCAGGAGGTAAGGCATAACTTTGCTCTGTGCTGTAATGACAAGTTATACTTCGGTTTCTATACTCAATTCCAGTTTCTTAGAAAATTCTTATTCTATAAAAACTAAAATGCTTTAGACATTTCTTATTAAACTATGTACAAAACAGTTCTCGAAGTCTTGAACTCTTGCACCTATCTCAACCCCAAAAGGCTAGACTATATATTTTAAAATAATCCTATTAATTGGGGAAAGGTACTGTTAACGCATGACAGAAAAGCATTCCAAAGCAACCACTATTTTCAAACTAAAGGATTGCATGTCCTTCCACCAAATGGTTTTATCATCAAATTTTTGGCTAAGCAAGTGTCGTATGGTAATACACAGGGAAGTTGGAGGCAAAGAGATCTTTGCAAGAGACCAAACAGACTAATCTATACAGGAAGCCAGGCTTACCAAAAAAAAAAAAAAAAAAAAAACAAAACAAAAAAAACCCAAAACCCAAAACCCAAAACAAAACAAAAAAAACCCTGTTTCAAATTTATTTATTTTTGATTGAGGCTGGAGGATTGCTCTAAGTTTGAGGTCAGCTGGGGCTAAAGTAAGACTGCTTCAAAATCAAATTCAGCCCTCCTGTTTGTCCACCCCCTCACTCTATCGCTTTCCTGTGCACTAATAAGCATATGTGTTTAATGTTAAAAAGTTAGTTCTATACCCAATTACGAATCAGCAAAGACAACATTCCCTCTGCTACAACTGAAGCATAAAACTTACATGGAAGCAATAAATAAGCTTCTTTTCAAAACAAATAAACAAACAAACAACAAAAGTTACATGAAAAAGGTTGTTCTTGTTTAGATCTTATGTCAGGTCATGTCTTTTAATTGAAGAATGGTTTATAATATATAGAAAGAAACGTGGCAAAATTCTAACATTTATCATCTATTCTAAGAACTCAGTGAAGTCACATAGCTAGTAAGAACACTTTCAAAATGAACTACAAACCTTACAGTTGAAGGCCATGGACTGTAATGGATACTACCAAAGAGCAATATATAAAGCCAGACATAACCATTAACTAAGTTATCAGACACCACAAAATTAAGATGCGTATTAAATGCTGAAAAAACATTTGAGAGGCTGAAGCAAGAGCATTTGAGACTAAGTTCCAGGCCAGTCTGAGCTAGAGTTTTGGTAATAAACATGTTTCTGCCCTAGCCAAGTGTCACAACAATGCCCAGAACTGTTCTACAGCCTGTGGACCTGCCTCTGAAATCAACTACAAATAATCAGTCAAGTCCGGAAGCATGACCAGTAACAGTGTTAAGTATTTTCACTGACTTCAGAACCAATACTTGATCATTTTCATATCTGTATTTGAAATCAAACAAAACTTTCCAGCTAGTATTTGCAGAACTTAACCTTAACTTAGTATTTTTAAGACCCTATTTCCCTCAAATTGAGTTTTAAACAGGTTCTCTTCTATAGACCAGGTTGACCTCAGCCTCCCAAGTGTTGAAATTACAGGCACAAGCACTGTGTTCAGCATTCAATGAAGATTTAAAATTTTTGACATTCTAATGACCCTTAAATATATGAGTACCTGGCTACCTTTAAGTTGTACTAAAAGAGTCCAAGAACAGTTATTCAACACTGTGCTTTTAATCTTTAGATTTAAATTCTACTTAGAAACTGTGTTAACCCTATTAATTAGACCCATCACCACTATTTGGAATGCAGCCTAAGACCCTGCAGTACGCAGTAGTAGTTTAACTTGCTGAAACAGAATGGCGTCTTTAGTAATGAACTCAGTTTGAACGTGAAAAATTATACACTTTACAGAATCTTTTTAAAAAAAAGATTAAGATGGCTCAGCAATTAACAGCACTTGCTGTTCTTTCAGAAGACCTGAGTTTGATTACCAGAACCCACAAGGTAGCTAATACTTGTCTATAACTCTGGAGCCTGGGGATTAGGTGCCTTCTTCTGACTGTCAGGCACCAGGCATGCACTTGGTACACATCTATACAGGCAGACAAAACACTCATGCATAGAAAATAAAAATCTATTAAAAATTTAAATTACATCATATTTGTGTGTGCATATACACGCACATGTATGTGCACCAAGTACATACAAAAGGTCAAAGGATCACTATCTTTCCACCATGTGGAGCAAGAATGGAACCCAAAGCCATGATTAGGATTGGTGGAAAGAACCGTATCCACTGGGTCATCTAGCCAGCTCTAGATTTGTTTAAATACATACAACAATTAGGGCATCACATCTGAATGCCAATATTTCTTATGTTTTTTAAAAATTAACCATTGGAAAAGATCTGAAGGAGTTCAATGTAAAACAATTCTTTGGAGTCAACTCGGAAATATTAATGCTTTTTGCTATTTTAGGAATTAACAGAGAGAGAAAAAAAAAAATGCCAAGGCAGGAATATTGAAAATAAGGTGACAACCTTAAGAACAATGAAGATTCAATATGCTGACCTATGGTAAAACACTATCTCACTGAACTATGACTTAACTCAGATATGTGTTTTATTAAATTCAGAAATTTAAGCAAATCATTTGTCACACTTCCTGCTAAACCTTGAGCTCCCTAAAAACTTGCTGTGCCTACAAGTAAACCAGAGTTAAAGAATGCAGTTGTGCAATGAGCTGTCCATCCATCTCCATCCTCCTGCTAATCACTCCCACTCCCTTGAGTGTTCATGCACACCTCAGTGCTTAAATATAGACCTGAGGATGCAAACCACCATTATCAATCTTTCTAAACACTAGTCTTTTTCTCATTCGTTACTGACTCCTAAGTTCTTAGTATAACAATCCAGAATTTCTATGACCCTGTAGGTAAATATGTTTAGTTCCAAAAATATCTGTACTGATTTATGATTATGAAAAGTGACAACAACTTTACTTAGGAGAGGCAGCAGGGGATTTCTCTGTTGGAAAAAGGAGACCCTAAACTACAAAAGGCATTGGCTTTAAATTGCAGTGTCTTTCTAAGCAAAGGTTAAGTTTGAAATTAAGATCACTCATTGATTTTACTCAGAAAAAAAGCAATATACCCTGGGAAAACATAAAACACACCCAGGCACAGTGGCAAACAGTCAATCCCAGAACTCTGACAGCAGAGGCAGGAGGATCATGAAAGTTCAAAGCTAGCCTGGGATACATACAGAAACTATCTCAAGAACAACAACAAAACAACAACAACAAAAAAAAACCCATGAAACAAATATGTGAAGGCAGGCACTAAGTACTTGGTAAAATTTACAAATGTTTTAATTATATATCCTAATTTTTTAACTTGACAAAAAAACATACATATAAAAATGGCAGTTTCAAATTTCTTCCAATATATGTGAAAAACCATGTATCTCTACAGACAGTTTATAGTACAACCTGCAATGAAAATATCCAAGGTAACTCTCCATTAAGAAGAAACATATGAGGGAGGCACATTTTCTAGTGGCTGGGATCCTCTTCCAAACCATAAGAAAAAAAGGTAGTGGCATGTAACATTTTCTGGTTCCAATAATTTTAATTATTCTGGACATTTTAGAAAATAAGCTCATGTTTTAACTAAATACAAAACTATCTGTTGCTTTATTTGTAGATAAAGACTCCTACAAATATCCACAGTAGGTCCAATGAAGTACTTTTACTATCCATATGGATATTTTGATATTAAATATATACAAATGTTTCTATTACACAAAACAATAGTATTCACAAAAAGCTGCAGAAAAACTCATGCAATTAATGGAGGCTGAACTTTATAAATTAAAAAACATTGTCTTCTATACATAATGTACAAAGTCATGCATTTAAAAGCGAACACTATACCTCATAAGAGCACATTTTCACAGACAAAGGCTGCTGCACAACTATTTGTTAATGCCAAATGAATAGAATCTTAGTGAATTAAGCATTATTATTTTAACGCCCAACAAGTTGAAACTTCGTATTGTAGAGACACTCTACAGCTTTAATCTTCAGGAAATGCTCTCATTCTTTTGCATCTCAGTACAGGTGTTCCACCAGGCACAACAAATATAAATATTTTGAAAGAGTATGAACATCTCTATCAATTCAGTAAAGTGTAAATAAAACTTTTCTTCTATCTTAATTAAAATCTTTTGTATGAGCTATACCAAAATATGCATGAGTTAAAGCATGAAAAAAAAAGTATGTAGATTTCTTTTGCTTTCAAGTTTCAGTAACATTTAAATTTCTTAGAAAACTATGTGTACTGGCCAAGAAAATACAATAGGGAAGATCTAATGAACTTACAAAACTGACCTAGTAATTCATTGCCTTTTAGGATTTGATTATTTTATCAACTTTACAAAGTTTCTTCTTTAAATGGTGTGGATATTTCTAAAACCCAAAAAATAAATTGGATGGTGAAAAAACTTTACATTTCTCATAAAATACTAAGAATTTTCATGGGCTGGTGATCTCCAACGTGACTGTAGATTTCGTATTATAGAGTTTGCCATGGTACCAAGTTTTTCATGCATTTCAAATAGCTGGCTTCCAGAATAACTGTAGAGATCTTCTGAATCCAGTTGAAGAGCAAGAGCACTAATTTGTGCCACAAGATTTTTAGATAATGGGGTATCCAGGGTCACAGGATCAATTAAATCTAGAAGAGGGAAAAAACCACACATACACATATTAAATCCATACCAGTTTTAAAAACTGATTTATATGTTCAATGAAAATGAAAATGAGAGGAAATAGGCTACAGGACACTTGCTCAAGAAAAATCTACCATAGCTTGTTACTCTGCATAAAATAACTGAACAAAATGTCAACATCCTTATCTATACTTTGACAGACTAAACACCGACACAATTAGAGAAAACCAGTTAGACACACTTAAAATTAAATAGGTTTCTCTCTCATGTACTTGGCAGCAGAGAAAGGGAACAGGGGATATGGTGAAGTTGTGGTCAAATTAAGACTAAAGCACTGGCCTGGAGAAATGTCTCAGTACTTAAAAGCCTGTCCTTCCAAAGGACCAGGATTCTTTTCCAAGCTGTCACATGGCAAATCACAACTACTCTAGTATTAGTTCCAGAGGAACCAGAGCACACAAATACATACAAGCAAAGCATATATACTAAAAATAACCTTTTATGAAAAAAAAATGTATAAGTATTAACAACATTATGTTTTCCAAGAAAGTTTGTTCCATGACACTAATATACTTGGCTAGCATACCTGAGGCGAACCTTTCTTCATCAGTGGAGAGGGTCTTGCTCTCTACTCCATTTACTGCCTTCTCAGAAATATCAAAAATTGGAATTTCTTCAAGTCCACGAGATTTCATCTTGATTATACATTGAAAACAGTAACAAATAGAAAAAACAAAACTTATTTTTGGCAGGAATGACATGAAATGCCTCATAATCAACTGGGTTAATATTGTTAAACTGAACATATATAGTATCGCAGCAGGTGTTGTGGAGCAATTCTGCAATCCCAGCAGCTGGAGCTCCATTTTTTTTGGGGGGGGGGGGGAGAAGAGGGAGTGGGGAGGTTAAGGACAGCCTAATCCCTATAGTGAATTCCAGGCCAGCCAGGGCTACACAGTGTGACTTCTGCCCAAAGTATTTCCTCAAAGAGAGTTAGAAATTTATTTTATATAATATTTCTTAGAAAACACAGTATCAATGGCTAATAAAATTTCCCAAGTTCAGAAATGTGGAAAAGGTAACTTCAGTAGAAATCAGTGGCTTTTATTTTCAAAGCCACAGATAAGATACCTCACTGATAAGAGCATTGCTCACTATGCGTCATGTCCTAATCAAGGGCCAAAAGCATACTAAAACTATTGTAAGGTATCCAGGTTTCATGAACTACTTACTACTTAAAGAAATTATTTAATTTCTCAAAGAATTATTTATCATGAATCAACAATCCTATACAATGGCACAAATGAAATGAATATGGGCACATAAAAACTTAAAGGATTTCTTATGAAAACCAAAGGAGAAAAGCAACCCATAAGACCATCATCAGTTGATGGATAAAGAAAATGTGATAGATCCACAGAATACTATTTGGATATAAAGAAAGTCTGATTAATAATAAACCTATAACCACCAACTGGACTTTGTGTTATTCCAATATTAAACAATGTCCAGAGTAAGCCTACAGAGGAAAACGAAGTAGTGGATGCTCAGGGATGGGGGAATGGAAATGGGGAGTAACAGATAATGAGTTCAGATTTTCTTCATTTTGGAGAATTTTCTTAATTCCAAAATTAAATAATTTATAGGAATGGTATGTATCTAATATACTTAGTTATTAACAATAGACTACATGGATCAATTTCATTCATGTGTGAACTAAATCTTATTAGAGCTATTCAGAAATCTACACATAAACATGAAACATTTCAACATATACATTTAAACACATATATAAAAATTTCACAGCTACTCCTAGAGCTTATTAGTAATAGTTAAGAAAATACACTGGGAAGCCAGCCATGATGCCACACACCTTTGCTAGGAACATGAAGATGGCAAAGTCAGGAGGATCTGTGTTTATGAGTTCCTGGACTGCCAAGATTACATAGTGAGACCCTGTCTCAAAAAGTAAAACAAACAAACAAAACCCCAAAAACAATAGGTCTGTATGAACCTCCTTTGATAAAGATATTGCTTTTAGTAATAACAGCGTTTTTACTGACTTAGTCACATGTGGAATACGTGTGTGTGTATGCACACGCACACATAATAAGCTTCTGCACAGAACCTGCTTGTAATGTCTAGTTCCAAAGGATCTTATACTCTGGGTTTCCACAGGGTTCTGCATGCATATGGTACATATGGGAAACCACACACAAGCACAAGCACGTGCACACACACACACACAAATACTCTTAAAAAGAGAAAATATTTCAGAAATTCTACCTATGACATTACAAATTAGTAGTTTAGTTTCTGGGTTTTGCTTGCTTTTATACAATTAACCTGTCATGTTTCAATTAGCAAAAATATAAAAAAAATCAAGTAATTTCAAAAGTAGAGTACACACATGATACACAGACATACACACAGGCAAATGACAAGTTTTTACCTGTTGCTCATGGTATATTCTGAGGGCCTTTTTTACATTAAACACCTTTGGAGAGCGAATAGGAAGAGTTTTTATTTCGGATGCTGTAAGCGTACTCAAATCGCCAATTGTTTTTATATTCTTGGCTCTAATAAGTTGTCCGAGACCTCTTGCCCTTTTGAAAAGAAAAAACATAATTATGCTTTTCTGATAAATTATCTGTGAGCACTTCTCCACTTAAACTCAGAGTTTAAATAGTCCACCTAACCCATATATTGTGATAAGCAAGTATCTAGTGAAATATAATTCTCTTCTAGTTTCTAACACTTTAATAACAACATCAATGATATGTCCTGTTGTGTTTATACAGAAATGAGATAAACACAGCACAGGAGGAATGCAACATGTTTTCATACCAGCTTTCTGTCTATTGATCAAATCCTTCATCAGCTGTATGCAGTTTTTGGTTTTTTATCCTACCTAGACCCTTTTTAACGTGACTTCCTTCTAACTTCTGTATTCATGTCTGACACAGTTCTCTGGAGAATATAAGGAGTTTCTTACTGAGGAATTATGCTCTGATTGAAAGGTCTAGTAATTAAAATTATCTCAGTTTCCCAACAACATGTAACAATTCTCTTATAATTTGGTTGTCTGGGAATGGAGGAGCACTTACTGCCCTTTCAGAGACACATTTCAACTCCAGCTCTAAGGGATGTTGACACCTTCTGGCCTCCAGATACCAGCCTCACATGGTATATAGACCATGTCTATATGTCTATACTTGTAGGAAAAATTTGTATATATAAATTTAAAATATGCCTATTACATTTCTAACAAGACTGAAACAAGATTAAATTGAAGCACAAACAAAAGACCCTCAATGCGGTGAGGTCTATCTATATGAGACTAAATGACAGCCTACTTAGCTCTGCAAATGTTCTGGACTAAGCTTCATAAGCTTTCATTTTACAATGATACCTGTATTCCTAAGAGGGTCTACAATAGGATAAAACAAGATTTATATACAAAAATATGCAAACACTACGCCTTTATTCATATCAGGATATACACATTTTACTTCTGAAGTAAAAATGTGTGAGAGGAATTAACAATTAATTCTACACTGAGAAGTTTGACCATTAAGACATTCCTCCTGAAACACCCCTGGCAATTCAATCCTATAATCCCTGTTTGTATGGAGGGAGATCGAGAACTCTTTGGACAAAGAACTTATGTTCTGTATGTTATATATGAACATGGGTTCATACAGGTAAACCTCATTAAGGTCTTTTATTTTTATGTCCCTTCTTAGAAATTTAAAGTAACAATCCAGTGTGACACTGACCCCTTGAGCTGGCTCTAATGTTCCTCCTGCAAAAGCACTTCTGGCTTATTCAGTACTGAGGATGAAATGTATACCCTCATCAATGCTAAACAAGCAGTCTACCAACTGAGCTTTAACCCTAGTTCCAGATTACTCCCATCATTACTATAGAGAATTAAAACTATATCTCAGGCAGGCCATGAACTGGTGATTCTCCTAGCTCAGCTTCCTTAGTAGCTGAACTCTCCTCCTCAAACTGGGAAATTTTAGAAATACTATGCCTCAAAATAAAGATGAAAAGCAAACAAAAACACCCACCTACTCCTCAGAATATGAACCATAAGCTTAAATAACCACTCACCACATGTTAGATGTAATCTGAGGTAAAATGATGTCAACTGATGCTGCACAGTTCACCAAAGCTGGGTAAACACATTCTGTTGAGGAAAGCATGGATTCTTGGGCCATTTCTGTAATCTTAAAATAAATTTCAAAAGCCATTAAGTAGCGGTTGTAAGACTGAACATGAAAGTATAAAATTACATAAAAACTAAAGCACGTCTTACTAAACACTTCTTTGAGCTCTTAAATTTAGAGCTCTGTGATCCTGGGGTCAGAAATCCTTTGGCTGAAGTGGTATCATGCTAGATAGAAGTAGAGAAAAAAAAAACACTCTGAACCCCAGACAACTATAATGTTACAACTATAATGTTACAAGTTAAATTGTACAACTAAAATCGCACCTGTAAAATCTTAGGAAATGAAAATGGAATAGGATAAACTATTAACTTACCTGTGAGATATAGCTGATTGCTTGGCCTTAGCCTTCTCCATGAAAAAGCAATATATCCAAAGCAAAGAAGACTGTTTCTTGATTTTCAAATACAAGTTTATATAAAGATATACGCATATTTTGAAGACCATAGCTTACCTTAGAGTGTGAAGTAGGTGAGGTTTTAACACTTTTTATTATAGGAGAGCTATTTGAAGAATGAGACCTAACAACAGAGCAGCGCCTATCAATGTCATCTGCCAATCCTGCTTGGTATATTGGATCTGCAAATGAGACACGTCTAACCTGAAAGTATAGGGTAAGTTTTCATTAAGAAGACAACACTTTGAGTTTGTGCAAAAGCTTATTTTACTAGAACCCTCCTGCACAACTGTTCCATCTTTGGGCCTAATACTTCAGCTCATTCTAATTATATACTACACTACATCTACAGTGATCAAAACATTAATAAAACTCTTTAACAACGTACAATAAATATGCAGAAAGTGAGGGTGCACACCTTCAATCCCAGTACTCAGGAGGCAAAGGCAGGTAGATTTCTGTGAGTTTAAGGTCAGCCTGGTCTGCATAATATACGTTTCCAAGTTCCTAATCAGTCAGGGATACACAGTGAGACCCTGTCTAAAAAACAAAGTACAGGAGTGGCAGTGCATGTCTGTAAACCCAGCAATCAGGAGACTGAGGCAGAAAAATCACCAAATTGAGGCCAGTCTCGAACTATATAGTGAAACCTCAAAGAACAAAACAAGAGCTCAAGAGACAGTTTAGGTATTAAAAGCACCAACTGCATAATCATGACAGTCAGAGTTCAAATCCTAACACCAACATTAACAAGCCAGTTCTACAAAAGTCTGTAACTCTAGTTCCAAGGGATCTGATACACATTCTTCTGGCCTCAGGAGGAGTACACTGGCTTTTGCATATACAAACATACACATCAATAAATCCTGTATAATTTGATCTTAGTTAACCAATGAACTATATTATACAGCCTAGATATGGTAGTAACTGGCTTCTGGTATATCTTATTAATCATCATTGTAAACTTGTGAATGTATGCATGTGGAAGTCAGAGGACAACTTTGAAGGGACGGAGTGATTGCTCAGATGTTATACAACTTATATGCAGCAGACTCTAGAATATGGTTATCTGTCTCCCCAAGATAGAGATTATTAGTACATACCACTGAGCCCAGGACTTTTACTTTAAATGTGGGTTCTAGAAATTGAACTCAGGTCCTCATGCTTGCCTTGCAAATACTAGATCACCCAAGCTATCTCCTGAGCCCCTGCCCTACACTCTTTGAAGGCAATACAAGTATCATGGCCACAGGGCAGCAATTTTTATCTATTTTAACCTCACTGTGACTAATTTGGCTTCTTGTAAAGGTCTAGAATATGTCCACATTGAGCTATTAGCTAAATATATATTAATATCATTCCTTATCTTCTAAGATTGATTCTTAAGCGTGGGCAACCTATAAGTATCTGCCACAGAAATGTTATCCTATTTTATCTAGACCAGACATTAAATCTGCCCCAAGTATAGCCAGGACTACATAGCAAGACCTTGTCTTCAAAATAAGAGAGAGGGGGAGATACACACTAAATCTAAGTTCCTGCCAAACAGTAGTACAGTAGTAATAGCTAGTTAAGCTGTACAAGCCTTCTGAAGAATTCAGAATTCTGTCATCTTGTTACTGCCCTACTACCCTTTGCAGTCTACAATAAGTCTGTTTTCGTTAATTAAAAAAAAAAAAAGGCATATAGCTATCAATTTGTGAATGTCAGGCTAGCCAGAGCTGCATAGTGAGGCCCTTTGTCATAAAAACAAAAACAAAACAAACAAGAGCTGTTACATCTTCCTAAACAATTTCCCAGATTGTAAAACAAAAGGTAGAGAGAAGACTCAAGCAGTTAAGAGTTCATACTACAGCTGGGCAGTTATAGTGCATGCCTTTAATCCCAGCACTCCTAGAGATGGGAGCTAGAGGCAGGCAAATGAGTTCCAGGCCAGCCTGGTCTACAGAACAAGTTCCACAACAGCCAGAACACAAAGAAATCTTGTCTCAAAAAAACAAAAAAAAAGAAAAAAAAGAGCACACACTGCACTTCAAAGGTCCTAGCAACCCATATTAAGCAGCTCACAAACTGCCCATTACTTGATGTCTCTGGTTTCTATAGGCACTTGCACTCCTGTGCACATATTTTAATACACTCATACATATAACAAAAAGTAGTAAAAATAAATCTAAAAATATATATACTTGTTAGCCAATGGTGATGAAACATGAAAACTAGCTGAGGCATGAATGACACAGTTCAAGGTCCGTGTGGAAAACAGAGGTTCCCAGCTCCCTCCCCCCCCAAAAAGATGAAAAACATTTGTGCTTGTTGAAGACAATGATCAAAAAAGCACCATCTTCATATATACCAAACACATATGTGCAAATATATATTCTATAGTAGCAGATATCAATTTCAAGTTGAAAAGATCAACATGACATATTTTTAGGACATGTTTTGCTAAGCTGAGGGCATGTTTTATGTCAAGCAGAGGTTGTATTTTTCTCATTCATTCAATAACCTATGTAAGCAAAAGGCCCAAAAGCTAAGTAAATTGTCCAGATAATCCATGTTTTTCTGAAATTCTTCATGTGTATAGTTCAGTGCATGAGAAACACATTAAGGAAATATTAAATGAAGACCTGGGAATCTCTCAGTGACAGAGTATGTGCCATGTGCCAAACATACTCAACACTGTGCACTGGATTCCCCCAACCTCGAAAAGGAATCAGAAACTGGATAGGGGAGAAGTGACTTGCTGGCATGCACCTAAGTTAACCTGTCTCAAAAAATTAAAACCTGGGCAATGTGGTGCAGTAAAAGAGACCCTGGATTTAATCTCCACAATGGAAAAGGGGGTATAAGGATTACAGAAAAAATGAGGTAGTTACAAATTATTTTAATTCTTAGAAATTCTTTTATATTAATAAGTATTAACTGCTGAGACTTTTGATCAACAACAATCAGTGCTGCCTGGCTTCTTAAAACCTGGCTCCACAAACTGGATTATAGAAAGGAAGCTCCTAAGTGAGAGCTACCCATTCTCTCTCACATGCACACCTACATAAAGTTCTTGAGTGTGAGGTGCAAGACTATCTGAAACCCTTCCTGTCCTTTCATACTGAGTGGCCATGATCCTAATACCCTGTCCTTTACTAGGTTTCACAACAGTAACCACACACTCCAAGCAAACATTAGATTGATTAGTGTCATTCCTCCTACCTTGTTAACTGGTGAGATCTCATCTTCTTGGGGTCTTTTCAGTCCTCTCTTTAAAATGCTTGTGGATGGAGAAGCCAAAGGTGACCAGACACAGCGCGCCTGCATACGACTAGGACTTTCACTTGTTGATCCAAAAGAAGGATCCAGCTCTAACTTCTCAGGAGATGTATTATTGCTTTCTGCTCCAAGTTCAGAAGCCACTTTCGATATCAGAGACTGTGGTAATTCCTCCACTTTCTCTGAAGTAAAGCAAACTTCCTGCAGAGTATCATTTCCCACTATAGTATGATTGCCACTTAATTTTGCTTCATCTAATTTAAGTTTAATGTTTGTTTCAGTTTTGCAGTTAACAGTTTCTTCTCTAGAACTCATTTCAATGTCACTAACAAAGCTCTCAGTGTTGATGTCTAGTCTTCCAATCAGTGCTCCTTCAGATTTAGAGGTGTTAGCAATCATGTCCATATCCTTTACCCTGGCACTGCCAATTTCAATGTTCATCTGGCCTTTGTAACTTCCCATTTCTTTGTTCATTTCCTCACCTGAGCCTGAATCAGATTCATTGCTATCCACCTCTAGTTCTGCAGTGGCTGGATGCTCAGTCTGAACATCCTTGCTTACAGGTGTGGTATCAGAAAGACCCATACTTGAATTAAAGTCCTCAGTGGCTACTCCTTCAGCATTCACTTCAGTTGTCACTGCTTCATATTCATCTTTATTATCTTCCTCTGTTGCCACATCTGCAGAAACATCCATTTGGGTACTCTTCTTTTCAGAGACAGCAGCTCCAAATGAGTCATTTCTTACATTCAATTCCATAGTTTCAACTCTCTCTGGACTGGACCCAGCTATTACTTTGCATGCCTTCCCTACATTGCTGATGTCAAACTCACTTTTCAGAATAGCTTCTGGACTTTCTACTTCCATATCTAAAGGGTATTTCTGTGAAATATCTTTGCAATCACTTAAGCATGGGTACTCAGCAGCATTGTATTTTTCATTACATGGCTCTTGGATTTCAGATACTGCTTCACTAGCATCTGCATCAGCTTTTTTTTTCATATTTACTATTTCAGATGGAGGGGAATTTTTACTATCTTCTTCCAATTCAGCTTCAGACTTAATTAAATCACCAGTAGTAGAATTCTCTTCTTTAAGACCCAAATGAAAATTCACATTAGGCTGTTTGCCTAGCAACTTTGTTTCAGCATGCTCATTAGCTTCATGAGTTTCAGGTGCAGTCTCAGGTACTTGTATATCTGTCTTTTTTGTTTCCATGCTCTTTATGGCATAACTTTCTGTGTTCTTTAACCCAGTAAATGACTTTTCCTGGAACTGTGATTTTTCCCCACAGCAGTCACAACTTTTAGATCTCCTGACTCTCCTACTTCTCTTGTGTTGGCATTCAACTACTTGGGTGCATTTTTCAGGAGACACAGAAATATCTGATGCCCCCACATTACTGTCAGTATCTCGTTTATATAATCTCTTACTGGCATTCCTAGTCCTGAGATTTGATTCTGGCACATGTAGACTTACAGATGAACTGTCTACACATTTGCTAGTCTTACTTTTATCCTCGCCTGTAAGCGGAACTTGCAGTGAATCTGCAGACCCAGAAGAATCCTGAAGAATTACCCTGTTGTTATTTGTTCTTCTTTCACAAACCTGAGGCGCTGCATTTATATCAACATCAGGAAGTGCCTGACCATCATGTGTCTGATTTGCAGTTTTTCATAATTTCCTCTTGAACCATTTTTTCTTCTTGTTCTTCAATGTCAACACTGTCACTACTTTTATTTTTCCATTTCCCTGATCGTTTCTTCCTAGAAACTTCTTCCTTTGCCTCAGAACTATCAGATTCTGAGTTTTCAACACCAGAAATCAAACCTTGAGAAGCTCTTCTTGTCTGATAACGTGTCCGTCCTCTTAATGGTTTCTCAGATGATTTATCTATATTGTCTAGGGTACCACCTCCCTCAGAACTAACATTCTCAAGGTCTGGCTTTCTTCTATTTTGGTCAATTTCAGCATTAGCACTGGGTTCCCCTAAAGTTCTCTCATGTAAACTATTTCCTTTTTCAGTTAAATTTTCCTGTATAGGTGGCTCAGCAGTTAGTTTTTGCTTGGGCAACTTATCATCTTTGATATGCAACAGACTCTTTGAAATTGATTTTTCTTCTTCCTTTCGTCTTTCCTTTTTTTGCTGACCACTTTCCTTATCTTGGCTATCATTGCAAGACTCTACGACTTCTGAACGCCGCCTTGAAGATCGTCTGAGTGTTTTTGGATTTGGAGTTACTGCAGCAGCTTGACTATCTTCATTTACAATTTGTTCGGTTGATGATACAACTGGGGATGTGTTTTCTTTAGATTCCATATTAATGTCTACATTTTTCTCTTCTGTTGTTAAGTCTTCCAATGAAGCATTTTCAACTGCTGCTTTAGGATCCCTATCTTCATGCTCTAGGGTAGCTTCTGAAGGATGATCATGATTTTCTGACACACATTCTGTTGGATTGAGCAAATCAGGAGGGTTATTTTCGAATGAATGTTCTTCCTGTTCAGATGTCAGTGAAAGATTAGACTTCTTATTAACTGACTGCTCAGCTTTACTCCATCTCCGGCTCGATTTCTTACTTGCATTCGATAATTTTTCTAAATCAGATTTTGAGTGAATAACTTCTCTTTTCCTTGCTTTTGTTGGCATATCAGTTTTAGTTGTGTTATCCTGGTTATTTCTCACTGTAACAGTGGAAGATATGTTATTCAAGGGGGATGGACTAAAAGGTCTAGTTTCTGAACCATCAAATTTCTCCAAAGTAATAAAGGTTTGTCTCCGACTTGTAGGCTGTGGAGGAGTTCCAGAAAAAGTAGCATTAGAAACTGAACTACTGCTGACCACCGAAGTTTCTGTACTAGATGAACATTCAGCTGACACTATCTTTGATGAAAATATTTCTTTTCTAGCATCAAAACCAGTGCTCAGTGTTTCTGGATTGGTTTCAGCAACAGAGCCACCATAATTTGGTAAAGAAGCTTTCTCAGGATGTTCATCTATTCCACATTTTTCCGGAGCATCTTGAGGGATGAAAATGGCACTCTCCATTTGCTCTTCCTACATAAAAGCACATAGATTACATAAAAACCACCACTTACTTGGGAAATTTAAATATAATACTATAGTAATTAAAATTTTCTTGGGAAACTTAGGAATAAATTCTAACTTTCAAAATACTGTGAATGGTCCAAAAGTACCAGTAAAGACCTCTTACCATACTTTAAACTGATGGTGCAGTTAAAGCCTCACTGAGGCCATGACCGGTGGAAGAGGCAGAAGATGAGGTAGCTAAGAGGAACTACAGATCCATCCGAGCTCAAAGTCATCCTGGACTACCTGAGACACTGCCTTGCTTCCAAGTGCAAAAACTTACTTACAACGTATTTTAGATGCATCCATATGTACAATTCTGCTAGTATATGGTTCAGAGTTAGGAGACGGGCATACATTAACACTTAATGAAATAAAATCTGTATTTATTAATTTACAACCTTATAATTCACACGATCTCAATAATAGAAGGATGATTATAAAAACCTTGAAGTTCAAACACTGTTTATACCTTAATTATCTTGACATCTTCTTTTGGTTTTTCAGTTAAAGTGAGGCTATCCCTAAGATAAATAATTAGACAAATTAGATTAGTTTTAAATTATATAATTAGAAAATTAGTCATAAAAGTTTATACTATACATTGATTCTTCTTGAGTAAACTGAGCAGAAAATAAAGTGTCTTGTGAAATATCCAGATTATTATACAAGGCAGGAATATCACACCTAGGAAAAACATTATTTATTAAAATTCCAAAAACCTGGTAATAATATATATTCCCACCAACAAAAGTTAATAACTTTCCAATATTTATATCCTCACTAAAGGCAGTTTAGAAACGACCTCAATGGGAGAGGATGTGCCTAATCCTGCAGAGACTTTCTGCATCAGGGTGAGAGTAAAAGGAGAGGGATATCAGAGGGGGGCAGCATAAACAAACAATTTGAAAAAATAGAAAGTTTAGAAACAGTGGGCATATTTCTAGATCGATTAAAATATTATGAAATCCCAGCATGTACAGACCACCATCTGCCTTTAAAATTTACTATACTCAGGCTAGGTGTAGCAGCTTAGTGGTACAATACTTGCCTAGCATAACCTATGTCCTAAGTAAGATCTCTTCACCAGGTAAAAATCCACACATGATACAGAACATTATCTACAGAGAGCTCAAGTTAAAAAGCTCACAAACCGTTTTGTCTTGAGTACTTCTTTCTGGTGCTCAGTTAGAATCCTTGCCTTTGTCTCTTTTCCTTCTGGAGGTATGAAGACAAAGTCAGTAGACTTTTCCTCTTCCAAAAGCTTACCACTCTTTATTTTTGGAGATGAAGATTCTAGTTTCAGCTGTGGATTGTTAAAAAAATAAATGTATGAGTTTGTAAATTATTTTCTTATTCTTCTATGTTTCCTAACACTGGCATTATTTTTCAATAGTGATTAGAAGCATGAAATCAATACCTTTCTCATTTGAAGACAAGGTCTCTTTATGCAGTGCAGGTTGGACTAAACTTATGATTCTCCTGTCTCACCCTACCAACTCTGTTCGTAAGCATGTAAATAAAACCAATACAATATTCACAATAAAAAAATCAAATGTCCTTTGCTTTTTCCTAACTCTAATTTTCAGAAGATAAACAGTAAGCCTCTGAGGAAGCAAAGAATATCGAGTTAGAGATACATGTTTTACCTAGGCAGTACATCACTCAAAATTGTTAAGCTGTACGATCAAAGTTCTAACCAAAACATCTAGATTATCATCATGCACTATTCTGTGTTGTTCACAAATCCTTCCATCTCTTCTCAGGAAGGTTGCCCAGAATAACTCTAAGAACGACCATGAGACTAAGCATCATACAGATCTGCCTTTAATAACAAGAAATCACTCTGGACTTCTAGATTTACAAGCTATCACTACCAACCTTCCTTAACTATTATCCCACCACAATACCAAAATTTACTTTGATTTTCATAGCTCTTTATTCCAATTAATAATTTCGTATTCTTAAGCTAGCTAATATTTAAAATTCTAGTAAATATACTTCTGAAAACATACTTTAGCCGACAGTTTCACATTTTCTTTTTTATCCTTTGTATGTGCCAAAATGGAATCTCTTTTTCCACTTGGTTTTCTTTCCATGCCACTTATCTTGACATTTAATTGTGAATTCTCTGTCTATTGAGACAAAAATGAACACATTAAATACATGCCTACTATTCTGCTGCTTCTGGTCAGGTTGTCAAAATCAGTCTAATGATTACACAATTTAAATGGTGTAAAATTTCTGACTATTCAAGTCTAATGAAAACAAAGGAAACACGCTGTGCTGATACTAATCTACTTGTGTAGTCAGCTTTTTATAGCTTTTACTTTTGTGAACTGAAGACAAAACTTATACAGTACATCAAATTACTAGACTCAAATACTCAACATAGATTTGAAATTTAAGAAAAAAAATTAAAGCATTCAACATTCCAGAATAAAGGCTAATAAACAAGTGGTAGAATGAATAACACAAATGTATCTAGCAAATTTTTCTCTTATCCCAGGGTGTACAATTATGACACCCTAAGTTATGCTAAACTGTTTCCTCTGGTGAGAATTCTTTTGGACATAACAAAAAGTCCCACGGTAAGCCACAAAAATATAACAACACACATGTTCCTGAGTAGAAAGCTTGTTATCTGTAAGACTCCATTTCATGTGGGTTGATGAAAAGGTGGTATCACTGAATTCTTTCCTCAAACTACTCAAATCTAAGTTAAAAAACAAAAAGCAAAAAACTTACTGCATCTGAATATGGGCCACTGGACTCATCCATCATTTCAACACTTTCCAAACCAGGCAGCAGAAGCACAATTTTTTGTTTGGCTTGTCTTAATATCGGTCTTTTAAAACAGTAGACAGATAGTTCTTAAATGCAATGCATTAGTAATGTTAACAATATTACTTTAATTATGAAAGAGGTTCTCATGAATCTCAGGCTGGCCCCAAATCTGTGATTTACCTCTATGACTTTGAACTTTCTAAACTTACACACATACAACACTGGAGAAATTAGACAACATTTGGATTGTTCTCTATACGTTTCATAGCATTCCCAAACTTCCTTAACTTTCAAAGCAATACACTTTCAGAACACTCTTGAAGGTGAAAGAGAGCACTATGTATTCAAGGCCAAGCTATATTATAGGTGTGAAACTTATCTTTAAATAATGACAAACTCAAAACCTATTTAAAAAAAAGAAGAAAAAAAAAAATTCCTGAATGGGTAGTGAAGGCTTGGTGGTTAGAAGTATGCATTGCTCCTCCAAATAAATCAGGTTCACTCCCCAAGACCCACATTGTGGCTAACAATCGTGCATAAACCCAGCTCCAGAGGATGCAATGCCCTCACTGGCCTGCACAAGCACCAGGCAAGCACATGGTATAGATACATACATGTAGGTAAAATACTCATGTACAAAAAGAAATTTTGTTTAAAAAAAAAAAAAAAAAACACATACACACATTTTCAAATATAAGAAACTAATAAGGTAGCTTAGCAGTTAAGAGCACTGGCTATTCTTCCAAAAGAAATGGCAGCCCACAGTCCATTATTACAGAGTTCAAGAGAAATCCAATGCCTTCTCTCGCCTTCACAAGGACAAGCCATGCAGGTGGTGCACAGACCCACATATAGGCAAAAAACCCATTCATGTAAAATAATCTTTTCCTCAATTTGTTTTGAAGTAGTAAAATATGCTAGATGTGGCACATGCCATTAATCTCAGCTCTCAAGAGGCAGAGACAAGTTAATCCCTGTGACTCTGAGGTTAGTCCCATCTATATAATGAGTTCCAGGACAGCTGGTGTTGTGTAGAGATCTTGTCAAAGGGAGAGAGGGAGGCAGGGAGACAAGAAGAAGAAGAAAAAAAAAAAAAAACACCACATAGAAACAAAACCAAAAGTTAAATATTACTACCCATGTCTAGCTTTATTAATAACCTTCCATTCTCTGCCCTTGTTTATTTTCAAGGATTTTCTATGGCATATATGTTTCCCTAAAATCAGTAAGTCTAACATCAATCAACCCAAGCTTAATGGCTTCTACATATCCTGATGATACAATTAAATTTTCTGAGAAGTTTATCTGCACCCAAATTCAAGTTGACATGATCATAATAGAACAAGCAGTTGTAGGAAGTTGTGATGCTAACATACTTTAATTCCTCAGGATAAACCAGAGCTGTCGCTTTAGCAAATGTAGCATTCCACAACAGAGCACTCTGTTTCCGAATCTGTTTATTCCTGTGAAGAAATATTATGCACAGGAGTGGAGAAAGTTGTCCAAGAAGCTCACTGTCATAGGCTCCAAGATAGCTGAACTGTAGACAAGCAACGATTTCTCCTAATAGCTTTTCTAACTAGGAAAAACAGTGAGGAAAAAGAAAGGTATCGTAAATACAAATTTGTAGAATATGTTACTATTTCCATTTAAAATCTGGACCATCTTTTAGCAACACCACGGTCACCATAAATATGCACTCCTCTTTACACATGAATAAACTATCCTCTGGAACTGGATTATGCATGATAATTTACTTTAAGTACTAGTGCTGTAATTTGATTCACAGGTCTTTCTTGTTAACAGGAAAAAAAGTTTATTATTAATTGCAACAGTAATTAAGAATTATCTACATAATTTATTAATTTTGCATAAAAAGACATAAGAAAACATGAATTTAAAATAAACCTAGCTATTTAAGAATGTATCTATAGCCCATTATTTTATGTCTATTAAAAGTGAATCAACTGGGCTGATAAAGGTTCAGTGGATAGCAACACTTCCAACTTGTTCCAGAAGACCTTGCTGAGTTCAGTTCTCAGCATCTGCATTTCCTATCACTATAGCTCCATGGGATCTGAGACCCATCTTCTGACCTCAATAGTGGAATATATTTATTATGTACAATCATTCACACATGCACACACATTTTTTTTAAAGAAAAAAATTTTACTGAAGAAAGATGGCAAGGAGGGAAGGAAGGGACTTTCCACTAAGGCGGATGGCATTTCAGTTCCTGGAACCTACAAGGTAGGAGAGAACCAACTCCCGCACAAATCCTCAGACGTCTGGCACTATGGCATGCATGTATGTATATGCACACACAGGAAAAATTAAGTGTAAAACAAGAACAATATAACTGGGATGGTGAGATGGCTCAGTGGTTAAGAGCACTGACTGCTCTTCCAGAAGTCATGAGTTCAAATCCCAGCAACCACATGGTGGCTCACAACCATCCGTAATAAAATCTGATACCCTCGTATGGGGTGTCTGAAGATAGCTACAGTGTACTTACTACTACTACTACTAATAAAACTTAAAAAAAAAAATTTATTAAAAAAAAAAGAACAATATAACCACTTCAAAAATCAATTATGTGTACAAAAGATTATTGCCTAAACCATCCTCTATCCTCATTGATAAAGTCTATTTTATGGACACTATCCACTTACCTTGTTGTTCAAACTAGTATACACTTTAGGAACCTCATCAAGCCTGGAAAGAAAAATGTAAGATAGTTACTAGCTATATTTTTACATTCTATCACTACGCTACTTATCAAACTAAGTCTCAAAGTGAAGCAATACAGCCACAAAAATAGGGTGAAACAATCACACAGTAGTAGTATAAAATGTCCCAAGAATAAGATGCCAAATATTAAGCATGACGTAAATGTTAAGTATTAAACATTTAGAAAATAAAACTAAACACCCAAAACAGACCCCTAGTGTTCATGGTAACTACTTCCCTATCTCCTATCTTCGTTATATAAGATTCAGAGTGGATTTGAAGGTCTGATGCCATACCTCCCTATAATTTTTTGATTTTTAAAGTTCCAGACAACAAAGTGTATAGAAAAGCAAAGTTATTATGTTTAAATTACATACATGAGGGCCCAGCAGAGAGGTTCAGTTAATTGCTGGTCATAAAAACCTGAGGACATGAGTTTGGATCCTCAGCACCCACTTCCTAGTGCTTGGAGCTGGAACGGTAAGCTCCAAGTTAGTGAGAAGTCCTATCTCAAAAAGCAAGGTAGAGCCGGTTGGTGGTGGCACCCATCTTTAATGCAGGCACTCAGGAAGCAGAGGCAGATGCAGAGGCCTCTGAGTTTGAGGCCAGCCTAGTCTACAGATCAAGTTCCAGGGCAGCTAGGGCTACAACAAAAAGCCCTATTTAAAAAACCAGTTGGGGTGGGGGGAGAAAAAGAAGGTACAAAGTAAGATAGCAGTCTGTGACCTCTACACATATGTGCATATATGTGAACATGTTTATGGACATATACACATAGAAAACACATAAAAATATCAATATAGTTAATTGAACATTAATAAGCTGAAAATACTTACTTTGAGTTTTCATACAGTAAAGCCAGAGGTCTTGTAAAAGTTGCAAATATTTCTCGGATCATAGAGGGCAAGGAAATATGTCCAAATATATTGGATAGCATGCTAATGATAGAGTTACCAATAGCAAGTAATGTATCAGAATATGTTTCCTTGAGGCTTAGAGTGTGGAAAGAATCGATGACTCTCACAATTAGCTTAAATAAAGAAGCCAATTTCCCTAGGGGTTCCTTCTTCTTTCTGGACCAATCTGAAGATCTCTGTGGTGCTAAGACATAATTGGGTTGATTAGAAACTTAAGTACTTTGATATGTCACTATCACTTTTATATTTTGCATTTAAATACTAAATACATCAAATATACATGTTCTTGATGTTAACTGAAACTTCATATAAACCTTCAAATGATACACGATTAAGGAATAAATATCACTAGAGTATAGATAAAATCCACATTCAATGGAAACGAGCTAGCAGATCTCAATTAAGAATTCAAAATAAGAATTTCTAAGGAATTATAAAATAGATCTCAATTTCTTCTATATCTCAGAATTTCAACAACTTGTTTACAATTACCAAAATACATGACTGAAAAAACAAAACTAAATTAGGGGTTTTCAAATAATAAATGTTTTCATTAGAAACTAGTATTCCAGCCGGACGGTGGTGGCGCACGCCTTTAATCCCAGCACTTGGGAGGCAGAGACAAGTGGATTTCTGAGTTTGAGGCTAGCCTGGTCTACAGAGTGAGTTCCAGGACTACACAGAGAAACCTTGTCTCGAACCCCCCCACACCCCCAAAAGAAACTAGTATTCCTAGCTCACACACAGTTCATTAATCCCTGCCAATAATGAGAAAAAATTCAGAGAAACTCTAGTACCTCTTTTCTAGACTGGAAAATTTATCTTAAAAGTACACATTTTCCTTTACAGTCCCCTCTTAGATAACTACTCTCCAGATTCCAGATACAAGACAAAAGCCACATTTCTCCTGCTCTGAAAGTCATTCTTATTTTAAAATTATCTGTTTCTGTAAAACAATCAAGCCCGGGGAGAGCTCAGGTTTAAGGGAAAGGAACAATCTAACTCATACCTTACTAGCCTCATGATAAACTGAAATCAAGGCTGCCACTAAAAAAATGTCAATCAACTCATCTAGAAAAGCAGTTTCTTCAACACAAACATACATTAAAATAAAAGAATTTCTGCTATTCAGAAACTCTCACATGGCTAAGGTGACAAGGGATGCCAAGAAACTGTCACAACACAAAATGTTGTCTGACCAAATGTGATAGATCAATAGGTAAGTAAGTACAAAGAGTGAGAGCAACAAAGTTCTCTAAACTGGGTAGGTACAAACACAAGAATCTGACTGCAACCAGAAGCTTATCCACAAAAACAGCTAACAGAGATAACATGCACATCCATGTCCTCAGTAAAGGGACCCAGAAACAATGTGCCTTAGTAGCAACTGACAAAAAAGAACTATGTTTCAAGGGAGAATAATTCCAGTCTGCAAGAAAAGTACAAGATAAGGCTGAATATTCTGCCAAACTCATAAATAGTGGTAATTTGTCAAAATATTGTAAGAAATGTCATTCTATACTAAGGTACTTTCTTAACAAGTAAAGGCACTGAGCTGTACACCCCAGTACAAAGGAGAAAAGAATCCCAACAGACTAATGTCTCAATGCTTACTATACAAGCATGAAGACATAAGTCTATATCCTCAGTATCTACAAAAAGGGCAAAACAGAAGTAGGAGAGGCTGAACATCATGTTATATAATGCTGGAAAAAGGAGAAGAATATGAGGGTGGGGATTTTGGTGCCTAGACTAACCAATCAGTGAACTCAAGGGTTACTGCAATCCTGTCTCAAAAAACTAGGCAGTAAGAGACAGAGTCAAGGCTCTCAACCTTCCTAATGTTCCGACCTTTTCATACAAGTTTCTCGTGTTGTGGTAAACCCCAACCAGAAAATAATTTTTAATTGTTACTTCAGTATAGATGAAATTCTGCTGTTATGGAAAGTAATGTAAATATTTTTGGAGACAGGTTTGCCAATGGTATCATAACCCACAGGTTGAAAACTACTGTAATAGAGAAAGACACCAGACATGGACCTTTCTTTGAAACCCATACTTGAATACACTATAAATAACACACACACACAAAGAGTAAAGATATAAAAATAAACAGAAGCAATTATATGGAAAAAAATAAAGATAATCCATGAGTTGTCATATTGGAATTTATTTTCTACACTTCTAGTAGAAAAAATTCTATTCAACTATGAGATAAATTTTGTAAGAATGACAACTTAAAACAGGGATTTTATGATGTAACTGATAAAAAAAAAAAAAAATCAACTGACTTCTAATACAAATTAATTTAATGTAATCAAATGAAAACAGTGTGATCAAATCAGAAACCATTAGAGTGGCAGCCATGGTGGCTCTTAACTTTAATCTCAGAAGATTCAACAACAAATTTTAGAATTTCCAAAATAAAGTTCCAAGCTATCCTACCAAGTGAGATACTATCTCCCAAAAGTCAGTTTTAAATAAACAACAAAACATCACTGACTTAGGAAACTGATGATAAAGTCATAAGTCAGGCTTCCTGAGAACCAGGTATTTGGAGCTAAGGATATATAGCTCAGTTGGTACAGTGCTTGCCTACCAGGCCAAACCCTGGGTTATATCCCTCCCTAGTAACAACACAAATAAAACCACCATGCCTGTAATCCCAGCAATCAGCAGGTAGACAGGAAAATTAGAAAATAAATTAATTTCTACTCGTGGCAAGCTATCGGCCAGCCTGGGCTATTTGCCTCTGCTGTAAACAACAAAAAACGCTACAATATGCCATTTATTATTTAAGTTAACTTTACAATGGAAATTTTACACAAACCAACAGTATATATTAATATCAGAGATTAATGAAGTGTGAATTTAAAAAGCACCACTACTTTAGTTCTGTGGTATTTCTATTACTTAAAAAAAAAAAAAAAAAAAAAGTCCAGCCTTGAGGAAACATGGCAAGTTCAAATCAAAGACTAAACAAAAAAAATGCTGGCTAAGTGCCTCATATGTAAAGAACCTAAGACAATACTGAGGAAATATTCCAAGCTGTTTAAGTCGATCATCACTTTTCTGTATCATGCTTTGAAATAAAAAAACAAACAAACAAAAAAAGCAACACACACAAAATTAAAAAAAAAACAACTCATGCCTTGGAAAAAATACTAAAACCAAAACACAAATTTGGGATTTTGTTCCTTTCAGACTGACTCATGTTATGTAGCCAAGGCTGACCTGGTAATCAATTCACTATGTTGCCCATTCTAGCCCTGGAATGGAGGCAAACCTCCAAGTCAATTGCTAGAATTTAGGAATGAACCCAGCCATGACTGTCGTTGAAGAATCTAACCAAAAGATCTATAGACAATTCTAACAATGTTCCTCTACACTGAAAATGTGCTTAATTGATATTAGCAAAATAATCTGTTAGATTTATAAAGTGAAGTAAGGAAAGCCAGCAGTAGGAATTTTCCCTGAAACTTCAGCTACAAAATACTATATTATCAAAGGTAAAGACAATACTTACATTTGATTTTTGGCTGGTATTTTACATTATATGGTGAAAAGTCGATACAATCAACCATTACAATAATAATATGAGAGATCCTGTCCAAGAATAGCAAATCCTAAGAAGAAATTTAAGTATGATAATCAGAAAATTTTACTACAGCCAGAGTACTCAATAGTCAAGACACACAAAAAATATTTTTACTGTTTATGCTACAAATACATGGTCATAAGTACTTCCTAGTTAGGTACTCAACAATGTGCTTCTTGACAATAAATAAGCAACAAACCGGCATGAAAGCTGAGCTGTGTGTAGCACAAGGAAGGTACTGTTAAGAAAAGCTTAGACTAGGGTTACTGTTAAGAGAGGCACTCCAAGGTAATAAAGACTTATGCTTATCTTCTCTTATATAGAAATTTCAATAAACTGTTAATTTGTTAATGTCATTTCCAATTTAAAAAAAAGTACAGGAGGAAAAAACTCACTGAAAGGGCTTCATCTTCCAAATTACACATTATTTTAGAAGAAAGTTCTTCACAGCACAAATTCTCTTCTGCTGTTGCCACCAAAGCAGCGCAGCGAGTAAATGCTCTATATAATTCTGACCAAGTTTTAAGTAAAGTTTTCATGGTACCCTAATAACAAAAAAGAAATTTGACAAATTAACACCATCAAACCAAATACAAAGCAAGATGAACACATCTATAAGTCTGTGAAGAATGACATACTTCATTTGTCAGAGAGACCTGTTTCAACTCTCTATTATGTTCTACATGAAGAACACCATTAATTACACCAAAGGTCAAAAGTCAAGGAAGGCCAAAAAGCAAATCCTCATCATTCCAGTCTTCTCTTCCTACGTCTACCCCACAAACACAAATTCAAGAAAAATCAGGGTTGGTGCTAACCATATATAATGGCAGTATTTTTAGAAAGGCACAAAATCATTACACAATCATTACATGTTCTTACCATGGGAAATGTCTGAGCTGAAAAAATATGGTTGATAGGTAAAGTCAATGCACCATAGATGGCACTAAAATTATGTTCTAAGGCATCGCCTTGATTCACTTCATTGGTCTGAAACAAAAAATATGAAGTTAGACAAATTACTAATTCTAATCCTACATGGTAATATAACTCATATATAAGCAGTGTTCTACTAGAACATATTCTAGAAGTGTTGCACTTCTAGCCCTAGATACCAGAAATGAAAATAAACACCTGTGCAAAAATCAAGAGGTCATACTCAAGTATGATGATCTCAAACCCAACATTTGGCATTCTGACTATCATGGGAAGACAGCTGGAAATGATGTGGATACAACTCAAGGTCATGGATTGCTGGCTCCAAAACAGAAAAGCAGACTTCTAGTCTTCAGAATTCTGACAACATAGGTTCCTACTTATTATTAGTGCTAGAGTACAGCCCAGTTATTATCTGGAGATGTACTTGAAGTTCTTGACTCTAGCACTTAACATAAAATTAATTTGAAAGAAAAAACTAATTCTCACTGGGAGCTGGTAGCACAGTACTTTAATCCCAGCACTCAGGAGGGAGAGGTAAGCAGATCTCCAAATTCTAGGCCAGTCTGGCCTACAGATAGGGTTTCAGAACAACCAGAGATACAGAGAAAAGCCCTGTCTCAAAATACAAGCAAAACATTGTAATTAATTGTCTTGTTTTCGCCAACTGATTCATGTAAATTTTGTTCTCAGAAACCTTACAGAACAAACCAAGAAAGAAAGAGATATGCTCCCAAGTTGGAAATTAAAGTTTACACCAGCAATGTCAGCATCTGGAAGGCTCAAGTAGGGCTGCTATTAATATCAGGCCAACCTGGGCTGCAGTGAGTTCCAGGGAACACAGCTATAAAGGCAGGCATATCAAAACACACAGAACCTCAAATAATTCCTAAAACATTAGTCAGACCAGTAGACTCATAAAAGACCTCTACCTCCATTCAAGGTGAGGATTCTGGGGTTTTTTTTGGGGGGTGGGGTGGGGGTGGGGGGTTGTTGCTGTTTTTGAGACAGGGTTTCTCTGTGTAGCCCTGGTTGCTCTATAGACCAGGATGGCCTCAAATTAAAAAATTTGCCTGCCTCTGCCTCCCAAGTGCTGGGATTTTAAAGGCATGGGTCACCACAGCACAGCTAAAGTGAGAATTCTAGGAAAGTGCTAGCTAGCTTAAACCGGCTTTTATAAAACTCATCTGTGGAGTTGTCATCCCATGAGTTACTTGTCATGAACCTAAAGAACACCTAAAGAAATTTGAACTATATCCCAAAAGCAAACAAAATATACCAAAACAAGAACATAAAAGTCAATTTGTGTTCCATATCGTATTAACACTCAGAACTTATAAACAATTAAAAGACAAACGAGGTACCCTGGCATGACCCTGTATATAAGCTAATATGGGAAGGATACAACCTAAGACCAACTCTGGGAAGGTAGGACATGAAACCAGCTTGGGTCATTTGAATACTTTTGTTGTCCCCTAAATATTGGAAGGACAGGGAAGAAAAATCACAGCCAATGGGAGACCAGTGTAGGCTACACAGTAAAATACTGACAACCATTATCATATAAAGGCAGGTATTATTGACACTATTAAAGGGTAAGGAACTACTACTTTCTATCATTATGAAAAATAGAATAAAATGCACTAATCAATCACTAAATACCTAGGAAAAAGTACTATTTCAATTTTATTTAAATCCATCCTTATGTTCTTTCCAAAATATGGGAAATGGGGACTAGAACTAGCATCGTAGCACAAGCCTATAATCTCTTAAGACTGAGTAAGCAGAGGCAAGACTGTGGCAAAAAGACCAGTCTGAACTACAGAACATCCTTTAAAATATTAGTCCAGACTTGGGTGAGGGAGTCATAGCAGATGTGTCCTACCTGATGAATCACATCAGTTAGTGGAGTGACTATCATACTCCACATTCTCCAGAGATGCTCCTTGTTTGCCAACTGCTTTGCATTCTGATTAATCACAGTTAGTACAGAATCACTAAAAGCCAGTGGTGATGTCGGACCAGAAAGCACACAGCCTACAAGTGTCTCTAGATTGAGAAAAAACCTAAAAAATATGAACAATGTATATCAGAATGGCCGTTTCATCCTAATGATATATTAACAAAACTCTAAAATTAACAGGTGAACACAAGAAATGATGAATTTTTAAGTTGGTTTTATTATTCACCACCCCCCACCCTCTAAAACCACTTGACCTACTTTGTTTAAAAATTTTTATTATGACACAAGAGCTGGAATTATAACAAGGGTTAAGAGTACTTATTCTTCCAGAGGATCTGAGTTCAACAGGCCCTACATTGTCACCAACTGTGACTACAGACCCAAAGGATTTGATAACTTCTTCTGGCCTCCAAGCATACACACAGTACAGACATACAGGCTGGCAAAACACTCACACACATAAAATCCTTTTAAAAATATTATGTGGCACAAGACCTGGTGACAGCATCTGTAAATCCAGCACCTGGGACTCTTTCTAGAGTGAGACTGACCTGAGCTACAAAGCCACATCACAAAACACAAAACGTCCAATTGACTATTTCATTTGTAATCTAGCACTCTGAAGGTAGAGAAAGAACTCCACAAGTTTAAGGCCAGCCTGGGTTGTATATAGTGAAATGATCTCTAAATAGAAAAAAAATTATTAATTTTAAAATCAAACTCGTGAAATACAATAAAAAGAATCTCATTCACCAGGTAGTGGTGGCACATGCCTCTAATCCCAGCACTCATTAGGCAGAGCCAGCAGGTAAATCTCTTGAGTTAGAGGCCAGCCTGGTCTAAAGTGAGTTCCAAGTTCCAGGACAGAGAAAACTTGTCTTCAGAAGAAAAAAAAAAAAAAATCTCATCTGTATACAATCAGTGTTCATGAAAAGGTAAAACACACACCATCAGAATAGGACAGGGATTAGTGACAGAAGCTTTAATCCCAGGAGAGGTAGACAGATCTCTTTGTTCAAGGATAGGCATGACTATATACCAGGATGATTTACGCAGCCAGGCTAGACAGAGATACAGACATGATCCAAATAAAAATATAGTAATACAATCTGTTATACTAGAAGTTAGGAAGTGGAGAGAGAATAAATTCTTATCAGTTTCTTTACATAGACATTCCAGGCCATCCTGAGACTTAAAGAGACCACGACTAGATTTAAAATAAAAAACAAGGTACAGACTTACTTTTCATCTTCTACACCACATTCTAAGAAATTGTTGTTGAAAATTAACTGGATTAAGAACAATGCTGGAGTTCCCTGCAAAAGGAAGGAAACAAAGTTAAAGAACTGTTGGTTTTATAGTCATTCAACATGACTTAATTTAGAATGAATAATTTAGCTTTTTTAGCATTATTTAGTGTATGACAACAGTTGAGTTTATTTCTAAAAACCACACAATGCCAGGCATAGGGGCACACACTTGTAATCAAAACACCCAGTAAGTTGACATAGCAAGAGTCTTGAGTTCAAGGCCAGTGTGGGATAGTGAGACCCTGTCTTACAAACAAAACAAGATATGATAGCACATAAAAAGCAAAGGCAGGGGATATGTGAGTTTGAGATTTTAGAAGCAAGCCTGATCTACACACAGAGTTGGGCCCACTACAGATGGTCTTAAATTTTTATTTTTTAAAGAAGCTAAATAGACGGTCCAGTGGCTAAAACAGTGTTCTGTTCTTATCAAGGACCAGGCTTCAGTTCTCATACCCAAATCAGGTAGCTCACAAACTCCTGTTTAACTCTAACTCCAGAATATGACGCCTTCTCCTGGTCTATGCAAGTACTGTACTCACACACACCAAAGACATAAAAGTAAAATGAATAGTAAATAAACATATTTTAAATAATTAAATATCAAGTATATTGCTATGCTCTGGATCACAGGTTTTCTGTGAGGATGGTGAAGTTTCAGCTGTTACAAACAAAACACAACTAACATACTCACCTATAATTTGTTACAATATCAAGTTAATATTAAGCTTTCAAATACTTTAGTAGTAGCTGGTAATATTATTTCATACAAACAAGAAAACTTTGTTTCTGAAATCTATTATTCAATCCAGACAAAAAAAATGTTCACCTACTTACTAGCATAGCACCGCCTTTAATTCTTCACCACAACCTATTATTTGCATACAAGTTTTTTAACTTAGTCTACCAGATACAGTTACTTTTAAGCAATCTAAAAATTTTTGTTTTGCCAATCTTTATCATATCACTACACTACATTTAAGATACTTGCATTAAGAATATCCATATTAGCAACCTGATATGCTGGTGAACCTAATACTTTCTGAGGAAGTCCTTTAACTGTAGTTTCCATGAGAACCTAAAAAAGAAATAAAGATTTTACACTAGTTAGCCATAAAAACCTGAAAACTTGTTACATGCTAAAAATCTTACAATGTCATCTGTATTTCTGACAATCTATTAGAAGTAACCATCACTCATGATTCACTACAGTACATTTAGATTATTATGTATATATTCACATTATTTTAAAAGTTCAAAAATATAGAAAATAGACTTCTAACTAATTAACAGTTTTTGTATTACTATGAGAAGAAAGCTATATGGGCACATATCCATAATTTAACTATTCTTCTAAAAATGAACCTTCAGACTTTTTTTTACATAGTTATGAGAAGTCTGCAATTACGTATTTACTATAATAGGCGCTGAAGCAAACATTTCGATAGCTTGTTAACTTCAAGCTGACTCTCAGATTACAAATCCAGAGATGCTTGAGCCTTCTCCTTAACTGTTCTCCAAATGTTTTCCTGTGCTTGTAGTAATGTCAACTACACACTGTGTTAAATGTCATAATAGTGCTTAGTAAAAACAAACCAGTTGTTTTGGAAATACACTGAAGTTGACAGCATTAAATTGTCCAGAATGCTCTGCAAGCATAAATTCATTTAACTGCACTGTCTTTGAAAACCCAAGTTCAGAACTGATGAAAGCAATTAATCACTCAAATTCTCTTCCTTGGACAAAGATTCAACTTAATCTCCTCCACAGCCCTTGATACCATCTTCTATACTACTCAACAGTGTTATTTAAATATCATAGTCTGAAAAGGCAAGTAAGATTCAAAATTTAAGAATGTTATTTGTTCAATATATTATAAAAATAACACAATTTTTATTTTTTCCATTCCTACTACATAAATTTAAAGCACATTTACTAGAAAGTCAATTTAACAATGTGCTACTGTTACCTTGCACTCCGGACATGAGAATATGTTCAGTTCAAGTTGCATGTCCTTCATTCCATTTGTGGTGAAAGGCTGATCCCTTTCACCACACTGCAGTGCCTACAGCTGCTGCTGCTGCTACAGCTGTTTACTATGTAGACTTCAAATGACATTTGAATGGCACTTACAATAAACTGTTAAGTCAGAAGGCCTGTGCCAAATCTCATCTGAACAAGTATCAATATAAACTCAACTTCAAACTTAATACTTTGAGATAATTTACAAACATATTTACCAGTGTTTTTGATACAGGAATACTTCTGACTTCACTATGTTTTCCAAAGATTTTAGTAGGAGGGTCAAAACTTCAGAACCTGATCTTTCTTTTCTGTTTCCTATCAAAGAATAAAAGGATATAATTCTAAATATTTTTTAGGTGAGTATTATCTACTAGAGAGCTATAAATATTGTTTTACAAAGCAACAATCCCGGTTAAGTAAACTCTTTGTTTAAAATAGTCTATTTCTGATACCAGTATTACGACAAACCAAGGACAGCACTGGCTGTCGAAGAACTGCACTAGTGCTGTGTGCAGAGTCGTCACGGAGCACTGTGATAGTGCTTACCTGATTCAGTAACTGACTTCACCAAGCTAATTAGCTCCTTCCAGATAGCACTGACCACTGCGTCTGTCAAGGAAACAGATGGGGTTCAGTTCCTAGTACCCAATCTCCAGTTCCAAGGCACATGATGCCTTGAGCACCAGACACACTCATAGTACACATACATATATGCAGGCAATAATCATACACATAAAATAACTCTTAAAAACTTTCTCCAGTTCCTCATACTAAAAAAATAGCAAATTGAAAGCTAATTTGAATATTCTTTCCTTTTGCTATTTATAAAACCACCATTTCAATGTTTCTTTAAAGAAATTAAACATTTTAAGAAGGACTACAACATGCTAACAGCTGGCCAACCATATAACAAAGAATAAATGTTTCTACTTTTCCTATTTTTCTCTTTTTTCTTCTATAAGATTTTTTTTTTAACCTTTTAATGTTGTAAACTCACCACTTTTGCAGAAAGGAAAACAATGATTTAGAAAGACATCATAGTTATCTATGCCTGGTGGTACTTATAATCCCTGCACTTAAGAGGCAAGGACAAGAGGACTACTGGACATTCCAGGCCAGCAGAGCTACATAGACCAAGATGCTTTCTCCAAAGGATACAAGTTTCCCCCAGTCTAGATTCCACAGCCCCCCAACCCACACCAACACCCAACACCTACCCTTTTTATTTATTACAAAACAAGTAAAAAGAACCAACGAAATGGCTCCTCAGGCACTTACTGCCAGGTCTGAAAAACAAGTTCAATCCTGAGACACACATCCCACACACAGACTGGAGAAAACCAAGTTCTAAAAGTTGTCCTCTGTCCTCCACACGTGGCATGGAAATGCATAAATGCACACATACATGTATAATGGGACAAAATATGTTTCATTTTCCAAGCAGTTAAGCAGCTTTTATCTGCTTATTTTGGGGTGACAAGCTCTAGGTTTGGAAATCAGGTCAGCCTCAAATCAACGAGCCATGCCTCAGCTTCTGCAGTGCTGGGATGGATGGTTTGCTACCATACTCATGTCTATTTTGAAAACAAGGTCTCATTCTGCTGTCCAGGGCCCCCTCAATCCTCCTACCTTACAAAGGTAAGCCACCATGCAAGGCTTTACATTTCTTTGGTTGGGCCCTGAACATAAATTTAAATGCAAAGAATTAAGATGTAAAGTCTAGGCTTGAGTCAGAGCTCTATTAGTCACTTATAAAATTTTATATATTATTTGTCTTCAAACACTAACTTCTTTTCCTAGGTAGCTTTGACATGCCTGTAATATGCTATAGACAACACAGGCATCAATTATCACAGAGATTGGCCTGCCGCTGTCTCCCCCATGCTGTCAGCCATTCCAATTTCCCCATTACTAATTGCTACATCAAAAAAATTAATTTGCCGGGCGGTGGTGGCGCACGCCTTTAATCCCAGCACTTGGGAGGCAGAGGCAGGTGGATTTCTGAGTTCGAGACCAGCCTGGTCTACAGAGTAAGTTCCAGGACAGCCCGGGCTACACAGAGAAACCCTGTCTCGAAAAACCAAAAAAAAAAAAAAAAAAGAAAAGAAAAGAAAAAAAAATTTAATTAATTAATTAATTCTCAGTGCACAGCCTGTCCAATGAGTTAACACCAAGCAAATATTAACTAGTTTAGAGGCAGGCGGATTTCTGAGTTCGAGGCCAGCCTGGTCTACAGAGTGAGTTCCAGGACAGCCCAGGCTACACAGAGAAACCCTGTCTCGAAAAACCAAAAAAAAAAGTAAATATTAACTAGTTTATCTTCCTTTAAAGCACACTTTGGTGGCTGATGTCTCAGTGAGTAGAGGTACCTGCTTCCAATCCTGATAGCCTAAATTAGATTCACAAGATGTACACAGTAGAGAACTTGAGTCCCAAAAAGTTGTCCTCTGACATCCACATGTGCTGTGGCACATGTATACCACATACATGCATAAGCACACAAGATCAATGCTTAAAATATAAACACTTTTGAATTTTAAAAATTCCCTTAAATTTATTTACCTGAGGCATCCTTTCCAACTGCAACAAAGCTATCATTAACAGCAGTGATAAGTGTGTGTGCATACTTGGAGAAGAAAGAAGGGCTGCTGATTAGTGGGTGTTCCAGTGGCTCTAAAAGCAAAAAACAAATACAGTCAAGCTCAAAGATTTATGAAGCACATTCCTCACCCCCTGCCAAAAAAGTTCCTAAATGTCTAAAAATATTTTTCTTTAAAAGATTGAAACTCAGCCAGTTGTAATGGCTCACACTTTGAATTCCAGCACTTGGGAGGCCGAGGCAAGTGGATCTCTTGTGTTTCAGGCTAGCAAGGCTATTACAGAGAAATCCAGTCTCAAAAAAAAAAAGGCCAACAAAAAGGAAAAGGTATTACACTCGTTTCAAATACAAGAATATCATTATTAGTAAGTTGTTGTGAAACTGAAGCTTCTCCATCCAAGAATTATGTTTTGGAATGTTTCAAACATGAAATTATTTCAAAATCAAATACCTAAACTCAATACAATCTTGTGTTGCTTGGCAAAATTCACGACTTCAGGACCCAATAAAAAATGAAGCATCATTTCCAGTCCCAAAAGCTGAATAGAAGGGATTGCAGCCATTCCACCTATATTTGAACCCAGGTTCACACGAGGAGTTCCATAAGGAGAAGCACCTTTGAGAGAGAGATATTATTTATTATTTATTCAAGTTATATTTCCTACCAAGATACTATACCTTTAAAAACATGATATAAATTTCTCAAGCATTAATACAAACCTTGAAATTAATACCAAGCTTCTCTGTACTGGTACAGAAACTGTAAGTAGGAATAAAGTAATGGCAAATAATTGCTTCCCAATGCTAAGCTGCAATTTGTTTAAATGTAAGACCTGTTGCTTTCCATACAAGCACAGTAGCATGAAAAGAGCTGAGCTTGGTTGTACCCATTTGCAATCCAGCATTTGGAGGCAGGATTCATGTCAGTTCAAGACCAGTGTGGTCAGCATAGTGGGTTCTAGGCTAACCAGAACTACATAGTGAGACCATGTTGTCTCAAGAGTTCAAATTCAGGTCTGGGATACACAGTGAAGCATTGCCTCAAACAGGAAAAAATTAAAATCTAGCTGGGCTACATATACAGTGAGACCTAATGACAAAGCAAGGTAAAAGCAAAAAAAAAATTGTTTTGCAATCACCCACAATAATCTAATTAAAAGTTATCAGTAACTAAGATAATATAGATAGATAAGAATATATTAGAGGCATGTCCCCTAAATCCCATTAGGTGTTGAGAGGCAAAGTGTTACCACATGAAGATTAACCTCAATTCAAGTCCTAACAAAGCTAGGTTATAAGATCCGTCTCAAAAAAGAACTCTGTGCTTAAAGAATCTCATCCCCAGAGGTACGTGACCACTCCTTCAAAGACTTTTCCAAAGAGAAGAAAGTCTCTCTCACCTTTATGTCCAGGAGTCAGTGGACTTAAGCCAGGAGAAGCAGACCCTCGAGATGAACTGCCTTGAGGTGAAGCAATACTATCAACACTTATTGTACTCTGAATCAGTGGCACACAAACCTAACAGATAAAAAGGCAAAATAGCAATAATTTCATTGTCAAGTTTGTAAACAAGATATGTATTCTTACTCAAAAGCAACTTTTCCAGACATAAGGCAAGCCAACTTAAAAATTTAAGACCTGATATTTTTTATTTTATGTGTATTACTGTGAGGATGTCCCTTAGAACTGGGGTTACAGACAGTTATGAGCTGCCCCATGGGTGCTGATAATTAAACCAGGTCCTCTGGAAAAGCAGCCTGTGTTCTCAGCTGCTGAGCAATCTCCCACCCCTAAGATCTGCTTTAGGATTTTTTTTTTATCCTAATCATGACCAGTCTCATGGAAGAGGTAGTAAAATAAAATTCCCTTGTACAATTCTATATGTAAAACAAATTTTATGGTTAAACTTTGGTCCTATTACTCATATCCAAATATCCCAGATAGAAAGATTTCAGAAGTTAGGAGCCTTTGTTACTCTTACAGATATGGTTCAGGTCTCCAAATTTACATGATAGTTCACAACAATCTAGTTCCAGGAAATTCAATACCCTTTTCTGACTTCTACAAGCACCAGGTAAGCATATGGTACATACAGACACATAGGCAGGTAAAAATGCCAATACTAAATACTTAAAACACTCTTAAAATCTAAAAAAATTTTTTGAAAAAGATTCCCAAGATCTAAAAAAAAAATGAAACATTTATAGTCATAAGTATTTTAATCAACAACGAATATTCAACCTGTACTAAATTTTATTGGTTAGTTAATGCATTAAAAACTAAAATGCAAGCGTAGTAAGGACAGGAGGGCATATGCCTTAAATCCTAGCATTTAGGAGGCAGAGGATATCTCTTCAAGTTTCTAGCCAGTCAAGACTACACAGCAAGACTTGGTCTCAAAACAAAACAAAAACAAAAGCAAACAAAACTAAAATGCAGGACAAGTTTTCTACACTTCTATTTACCTGTGTTTTGGTTAGTTCTAAATCTCAGGCAAAACTACATACATTAATAGCTTTGGCAAATAAATTCTGAGTTAGTTACATATGTTCCTCCTGTACATTTTCCCCAAAAGGGTTTTCTGCAACCCAGGCTGTCGAACTCAACATATAGCCAAAATGATTAAACATAATTATAACTCTTTTTCCTCTACTTCTCCAGTACTAGGGTTACACTCCAATACATTCCCATTTTCCTGGTTCAGAAGTTTGACTCCAGGGTACCAGGCATGCTAAGCAAGCATGCAGTCAATGTAGCTGAATCCCCAACCCTTGCTTTGTTTTGGGGGGGGGGGGTGGAAGTGGGGGAGGTTCGGGGTTTCTCTGTATAGTCCTGGCTCACAGCTATCCTGGAACTCAAGTTATAAACCAGGCTGGCCTCAAACTCAAGAGACCAACCTGCCTCTGCCTCCGAAACACTAGGATTCAAGGTGTGCACCACAATGCCTGGATGATTTAAGTTTTTTTAATTCTTCTTTGGTGTTATGGATTACACCCATGGTGAGGAGGCAATGGCAGAGGGAGGCGGATCTGAGTTCAAGGCCAGCCAGGCTACAGAACCCTGTCTTGAAAATCCAAACGAAACAAACACAACCCACACCTACCCCAAAAAATAAACTCATGGTGGGGCACTGACCCCACCACCACTCATACTCACCACCACTAAGCAATATATAGCTTTTGTAAAGTCACATTAGAACATATCAAGATAGTTTAAAGCTTACTTCTAAAAATCATCCACTACCAGTCTCACCTATTCACTATGTTCTTCCAATTAATTAATAAATTAGATAACAAGATTAGACTCTTAGGATCTTATGGCAGAATTTGAGTATTTCATTATGATTTATTTAATGTCAATTTTCACTTATATATCAAACATGGAAGGCTTCTATCTAAAATTCAAAACTAAGGCCAGTGATAAAACGCCTTTCATTGGTAGCTCCCCTAGAATATACAGGGTCCCCCAGGACTTTCAAACAAGAACAGTAAAGCTGAGGATGTAGCTCAATTAGCATGTGTGAAGCCCTGGTTTTGATCCCTGGTACTCGAAAGCTATCACACCTATATAATCCCAGCATTTAGGAGATGAAGACAGGAGGATCAGAAGGCTATTCTTGCAGCACGCCTTTAATCCCTTTAATCCGAGCACTTGGGAGGCAGAGGCAGGTGGATTTTGAGGCCAGCCTGGTCTACAGAGTGAGTTCCAGGACAGCCAGGACTACACAGAGAAACTCTGTCTGGAGGGAAAAAGAAAAAGAGGAAAAAAAAAAAAAAAGGCTATTCTATTCTTGGCTAGTCCTATCCCTGAACAACATGAAATGACAAAAAAAAAAAATTAAAAACAAGCCCCTCTGAGATTAGACTGCTAAGAATTTAAGGACATATTGCCAGGCATGGTGGTAAATACCCCTAATTGCAGCAACACAGGAAACAGAGGAGGTGTATTTATTTGAGTTTGAGGCCAGTGGAATATACAGAGGGAGTGAGTTCCAGCCCAGGTAGGGCTACATAGTAAGAACCTATCACAAACAAAAAGCAACATGAATGTTTAATAGTTAATAACTATGATATTACCTGTTCAAAATTGGCAGGAAGTTGAGGTCCAAGTCTCATCAGCAAATACCACCAGACTTCTAGTTTTGTTAATGCTAAAGTTTCTGTTCTCACATGGATGGAACTCAAAGGCTGCATTAACAACTTCAGTCTTTTTGCACTACAAAGTATATCTTAAAAGAAAATATGAACACAAGTTAAAGAATACTGTAGCAAAAGGGTCAGAATAAACTTCTCACTTTGACAAACTCCAGTACAACTGGGCCAAAACCAGAATAGAAACAGTAGGATTAGATACAGTATAACATAACAGGGTTATATTCCCACTGAGGTAGACATGTGGCAATATCTACAATATTTCAGGTTGTTACAACTGAAGGGATACTACTCCCATTTAGTGGGTTCAATCTAAGGATGCTCCAATTTCCTAAAAGGATAGAGGCAAAGAACCATAGTGCCTCATGCCTGCAGGACACAGGGACAAGAGGATCAGCAGGATAGGTCAACAACATGGTCGACATAAGATTTTTGCCTCAAACAACAAAAGAAATGGAGGCCCTTTTTTTTTTTTTTTTTTGGTTTTTCAAGATAGGGTTTCTCTGTGTAAGTCTGGCTGTCCTGGAACTCACTCTGTAGACCAGGCTGGCCTCAAAATCAGAAATCCACCTGCCTCTGCCTCCCAAGTGCTGGGATTAAAGGCGTGAGCCACCACTGCCCGGCAGCATCTTTTTTTAAGTTACATTATAACAACAAAAGTTATTTTAAAAATCAACTAGCGGCCAGGCAGTGGTGATCCACACCTTTAATCTGAGGCAGACAAGTGGGTCTGTGAGTTTGAGACCAGCCTGGTCTACAGAGTTCCAAGACAGTCAGGGATACATAGAGAAACCTTGTCAGGAAAACATACATGCATACACACACATACATACATATATACATACAACACAACACACACACACACACACACACACACACACATTACCACTAGTGCCATCTAATTTTTTAGAAAGCTACACATTTAGTCAGCCTTGCCCCTACTTTAATGATTGTTAGACTTTAAAAGTCAAACTCAATGTTGTTTGTCTTGTTGTTTTGTTTGTCTGCTAATTCTTGAGATTTGCTTTCATTTTATGTGTATGTGTGGGGGAAGTATATACCATGTGTGTGCAGGGGCTCCTGGAGCCCAGAAGAAGGTATCAGAACCCCAGATCTGGAATTATCCAAGCAGTTGTGAGCCTCCCAATATGGGTTTGTCCTCTGTAATAGCAGCAAGCACTTTAACCACTAACCCCCCCTCTCCGCCCCTCAGAGCCAATTCTTTAAAAAATTTTTTCACTAGATACGTTCTTGACTTGGGTACAAAAAACTTAGATACAATCTTTGCTCACACATCATATCACAAGACTGAGACATCAGCAAAGACAGTGTTTAATGATGTATCTCCCCTCAGTATTTTTTATAACCACTTTTATCAATTCGATGATCACTTCTATAAGAGGTCTAGGTATTATGCAACGAAGATACAGATACTACCAATCAAACCTAGGATTGATCTAAACTATATCCTAGCTGGGTTTGTCTATTTGTAGATCTAGAGGTCACTATGTAAATCAGGCTGGCCTCACATGATTCTACCTCCTGAGAAATGGGATCAGGAGTGTACTACCTCTAATCTACAACATTCAACCTATAATATAAAAACTTAACTTAGCCTGTTAAATATTTATACTGATGTTTTTGGTTATATTCATATATACACATCAAATACTCCACCTGAGCATTATGATAAGGTAAAGATAAGTCTAAAAGAATCCAGTTTGGAGCACATTTCTAGAGCTATGGGAAGAAAACTAAGTTATTGATATCTTCATTCCATGGCTATCACAGTTTCTTGTCAACTGTTGTTTGTATTGCTCCTGATAAATTAGGTTTTTCTAAAGTAGTCATAAAAGTCAGACCTACTTATAGTGGCTTTAAGTGTTTAAATGCTTTTATTATGACATTTAACTCAGAGAAAGACACAAACAGGTTTTCATTTTGTTCAACTTCTGAAATAACTTAGGGTAAGTCATATTATTAGCAATTTTCTTTTCTTTTCTTTTCTTTTCTTTTTTTTAGGTTTTTCGAGACAGGGTTTCTCTGTGTAGCCCCAGCTGTCCTGGAACTCACTCTGTAGACCAGGCTGGCCTGGAACTCAGAAATCCACCTGCCTCTGCCTCCCAAGTGCTGGGATTAAAGGCGTGAGCCACCACCGCCCGGCCTATTTTCAATGTCTCTTAAATGTATTTATATATTTGTTCCTATTCCCTTAAGGTAAAGTTAGTAAGAACAGCATTTCAATATAAAGCCCCCCCCCCCAAAAAAAAACAGAACAGTAAATAATTTCATGCTAAATTAAAATTTCATTAGTTTGGGCTACCTAGTTAGTTCAACACCAGCCTCAGCTACATTCTTAGAACCTGCCTCAAAAAAACCAAAACATGGCCAGCAAACTGTCTCAGGCTTGCTGTACAAGTCTGATGATCTTAAGTTTGGTTCCCAGAATCCATGCAATAATAGCAAAAGAAAAGGACTCCACCAAGTGTCCAATATCCTTCTTACCATGACCCATAGGCCCTTTTCCTTCATCAAACACACACCACACCCAGCACGAAGACACAACTAAATTACAAAAATAAATGCTGAAAAGACTTACGACTATTTACATACCTGGGTTTAAAGCAAAATTATCTATTAAGCTTTTCCAGGCAATGAAAGCTATTTTTTTAATCATGGGTGTTCCACTACGGAAGCCCAGTTCTTCCAGTTGTAACAAAGAATTGATGAAACTCCCACTCCGGTGCAAGGTCTAAGAAAGGCAAAAAGGCATCAGAAAGTTATTCACGTATTATATGGTTTTGGAAATTCAAAATGTAAATAGTAAACAAAAGCCACTTACAAACAAAACCTATAGCAGAAGTAATAAAGATATATTAAGCAAGTTAAACAAGCTGAGGGTCTAGGAAAACAGAGAACTTGTTCAATAAAGTACTTGCTATTCATTATTAAGGACCCAAGTTCAACCAATCCTCAGAAACTAATTTAAAACATAAGCATGTTAGAGGCAGATAACAGGCCTTCAAAGTCAGTCTGGCCTATATATTAACTCTAGCATAGTCAGGATTACATAGTAAGGCTATGTCTCAAAACAAAGCAGGCAAAAGGGCCAATAATATGGCTCAACAGTACAAAAACTTTTGCTTAGCCATACAGAAGGCCTAAAAAATGACTGAGCCATTAGGGTATACCCCTTTAATCCCAGAACTCAGGAGGCAGAGGCAAAGACAGGCAGATCTTTTTGAGTTTAAAGCCAGCCCGGTCTACAGAGTGAGTTCCAGGATAGTCAGGGCTATACAGAGAAACCCTGTCTCGAAAAAACAAAAACAAAAACAAAAGTAAAAATTCTGCCATGTTCAAATCACGAAAATACCAACTAACTCACTCTATCCTTTCCAAGATAATTCAAGAATCCCAAAGTAATTCACTTACCTTTCCAAGAAGTTTGACAAACAAAGGCCATAATTTTAACACATAAGTCTCATTTTTATTCATAAATAGCTTTTGGAGTTCTGAGATTAATTTCTGTGAACAAAAGTAAAACATTTACCAAATACTTTAAATACAAAGCATCCACTATCCAAGTCTAGGAACTTTTCATACACTTAATTTCTTGAGCCAAATAACCTTTTCCACAATGAGAATATACATCCTCCTAAAAAAGCAAAAACTCCAGTATACAGCGGTCTGAAGAGGTTTAGAGTAAAAAGAAATCACCTAGTTCTACCAGTAAGTTTAGGGTTCAACTGACCATCCAGATGCCCAATTCAGGTCACATTTTTCTTACCAGAATACTTCTTCCTAAAAACTTCAAGTACATTATTAACTAGAATTCAAATGATACTGTAACAATCTTCTCATACTAATAACTTAAAAAAATACTCTCAACAGCTTCATAGTAACAGATCTCTAAAAGCTCAAGAGCTTCTGAGATAGCACAGTGGGTGAAAGCCCTTGCGGATCAGGCCTAACAACAAAAGATACCCAGATCTACATTAACTACTGACTCCCAATTTGCCCTCTTACTGGGCATGCTGATGAGTGCCTTGAATCCCATCAATCAGGAGGCAGAGGCAGGTTAATCTGATCTGTCCTCTGATCCCATATGCACCAAACCATGCATATCCTGGCATTCATAATCATACATACAATAAAAAATTTTAAAAGCAAATTTAAAAAACATTTTAGCTAATGAATACATTGGCCTATGTGAAGAAAGCACATTCGTATAAAAAACTGACCTATTTGAGAAAGTAGTGGGGGAGTCTTTGAAGGGCATACCTTGCCTGACTAATTCCAATTACGCTTCCTTCCAGTGAGCTATGATTTTTAGTCTCTGAATATTTTTTAGATGAGGTCAGCTATGAATAACCTGTTACTTATTATGAAAGACAAGTTAGCCTTCAACTCACAGAGATTCAAATATCTATGCTTCCCAAGTTTTGGGATTACATGTGTGTGCTGTCATCTATGAGGTGAAATGAAACATATACTCTACCACACACTCATATCATGATGGTAGTCATGACATAAAATGCATGGAACCAAAGTGACCAAACCTAAATCCCAAAGTAATCATTTTTTTTTTAACTGCCGTTTTTTAGTCTGTTTATTCTCTGAAGGACCACATCACAGCAACAAGAAACTAACATGTGGCTTACCATATAAATCACATTACCAATAAAAACTTCATGGCCAATAAAGTGCTTGGTATGAAAGCATGAGAACTTAAATTTGATTCCAGAACCCATGTTTAAATAAAAAAGTCTGATACAGTTGTGTATATTTGATATCCCAAAGGTGAAAAGGTGGAGAAAAAAAGGAACCTTGGGGTGATCTGTGAGTTCAATGTAGACCAACTTGGTCTACAGAGTTCCAAGACAGCGAACAATACACAGTTTAGAAACCCTGAGTCTCACTGGCTATCAAGTTCCAGACCAATAAACTGTCTTCTTTTTTCTTTAAAGGTAGTGCCTAAGAAATAGAAGATTGTCCTTTGGAACTCACTACATTAAACCAGGCTTAGCAGCATGAGCCTTTAATTCCAGACTGAGGAGGCAGAAAAGTCTTGAGTTCAAGGCCAACCTAGTATACACAATGAACTATAAGCCAAGGAGGAGTGCACAGTAAGATCTTACTCAAAACAACAAACTTACAATAGTCCCCAAGTCCTATTCCTATATGATAATACGCTTTTTCATTCCCTTCTCCAGAAAAAAGCTGCCCACAAGACTCCCTGAAAACTAACTGGGTGCACAAACATAACAGGCCCCTTTGCAATCATGACTTTCCTACCTAAACTGAGCTGGCACTAATATCATTATACACACAACCAGTTCTTTTTTTTTTTTTTTTTGGTTTTTCGAGGCAGGGTTTCTCTGTGTAGCCCTGGCTGTCCTGGAACTCACTCTGTAGACCAGGCTGGCCTCGAACTCAGAAATCCGCCTGCCTCTGCCTCCCAAGTGCTGGGAATAAAGGCGTGCGCCACCACCGCCCGGCTCACAACCAGTTCTTATACTGGCTTTCCATCACTGCTAAAAGGTCCTAATTTTAACATTTTCTTCATACTATATTCCTCATATATAAACCTGGCAAGTTTACACAGTAGCCAATAATGCTCTTAGGACAATTCACGAGGAAAAAAACCAAAACAACAAAACCAAAAACTGATGTCCAATAAATATTGCCAAGAATACAAGCTGGTAAACTTAAGACCTGAACAGTAGCTAGAAAACTACATTATATGAGTTTACTAGCATTAAGAAAATGAACTCTACATAATTCTTCCTTTTTCATGATATAATCCCTCTTTATTCATTATTTACTCATTAGAGAAGTGATAAAATATCTAAACTTTAGCAAAAATGTTCAATTCATTTATTATGAGTAATTTGATTAAACTAAATTCTTTTCTGCATTTGGTTCTTTTGTGATGCCTAAGATTATACCCAAGGCGTTGTGCATGCTAAACTAACACTCTACCACTGAGCTACATCCAGCCCACATCTTTGTTTTGATTCAAAACAAAACTCCACAGAGTTGGTTTAACTATACCAGTGAATTTAGGCTGAATTTTAAGCTCAAAGTAGAAATTCCTAAATGCAGAATTCAGCAAACTCTTACTGTTGGCTTAGAGGTGATTCCCACTAGGCTCCTCCCAGTCCTGGAGACCTGCTGCCACCTCCAGGTGTGGCAGCACATAAAAAAGGACTGCTAGTGTTTGAACCCCAGCTCCCTTGATCCCTGCCTCATACAGCCTTCCCAGTGTTCCTAGAAGGCCTATCTCTCTCCCCCTTTCTGCCCTCCTAGCTCTACTGTCTGTCTCCTAGCTCTGTCTGTCTGTCTGCCTCTACCTCTTCTCCAGGTCCTCATTCGACTCCCTTCCCCCAAATAAACCTCCCCTATATCAGGTCTGTCGCACAGTGTGACTTTTCAGGAGGACACCTTAACATGAGCCAGTCAGGTACCCCCCACCACCGGCTGCTGCATTATGTATTTCATACCACATGCAAAAGAAATACTTACAGTAGTCATAAGGTGCTCTGTAATCAAGGCTATTTCTTGTTGTTTATGAAGCAGCAATGGCATCCCCATCTCTAGAGCAGTGGCTCCCCTCAAATGTACTTTTTGTGCTGAGTGAACAACTAATGGTATGACCAATTTTGCCCACCTCACAGACTCCTCTCCCATTTGAGTCGGGGCTTGTTCAATTAGCCTACAATGGAGAAACCAATGACTAAATTAAACTTAAAAGACGAGGTCAAGCTAAATTATCAAGAAGCAAGGGCAGGTGAAGCACGTCTATAAATCCAACTGTTCAAGAGGCTAAGATCACAAGGTTCAAAGGCCTACTTCACCTATATGGTGAGAGATTCAGTCTCTAATTTTTTTTTTTTTTTTTTTTAAAGACATGGTTTTGGGCACAGCTTAGTGGTAGAGTATTTATTATCTACTATGCTCAAATCTCTCACACTACAAAAGAATAACCAGGAAAATAGCATCACACAGAAATATGCATATAACATGACCCACTAATTTGAGAATGTGTACATGCATGTGTACAGAGAAACAAGTCAGTCAAAGAAAGCATCAGAGCACAGTTAAAGTAAACAGCTGGACAACTGCAAGAAACCTTTTTAACCTGAAACTAAGCAAACCTGTGCTGTCAGCAGGAAGGTACAAATACTTCTGAGTAGGCTCACTTAAGAGTACAACTGATTTTGAAAGCCTTCACCTACAATTTTTAGAACCAATTTACAGGTAGTTTTCCATCTTGTTACCTTTCTCTTGCTTAACTCAGTCTAAAGAATAATCACTTCTGGTTTTTTAAACATAATTGTTTTAAACTTGTATGTGTGTGCAATGTATGTGCACCAGTTGACTACCTACACATGCATGGTGTTTAGGTCTGAGAACTTGCAGGAACTTTCAGGTGGACTTTAGGAATTCAACTCAGGTTGTTTAGCTTAGTAGCAACTGCCAGCCCCATTGCTTACATCTCATCATTAAATATACATACCCCAAAGTTCCAAAGCTTGATTATTCTAATTTATACAAGAACCAACTGCATACCTTATAATAACATTTAATGCTTCAAAATCAACAACAGCAGAATGTATCTCTCCTTTACTTAGTATCACTTCCAATGAATCAATAATATTGGATACCTAAACGACAAAAACACACACAAATCAGATCAGCCACAACTGTCTTTTGGGCATAATAGTCAGATGTCCCAAAACTAGACTCACCATTTTGCTAACAAGTTCAGCAGGAAACGTCTGTTTGGATATTACCCACAGTGCCCTGGTACACACATTTTTGTCTGAACTCTTAATGATACCATTCAAGGTTAAAAGCAGTTCTTGAATATTTGCCTCTGAAAAACAAGCATTTTCATTTCATTTATGTAGTATAGTTAAAAATCTTTTAAAATCTCAACTACAAAAGTAAAATAAAAGTAACAAAGGCAGATGCGGGATGTTCAGAAAGTGCAGATGATCACAGAACCTACAGAGATGCTAACCAGCTCACTTCTTGCCAAAATAAACACTCCTAACCAAAGGGGAAACTTACAGTAGCAGACTGCAAACCTTTGTTTTAATCTTACTCAACTCAATTAACTATTGTCATCTTAGAATGCTAAGTCTTACACAAAGGAAACAAACTGAAACTGAGGGAAGGAAAGAGTAACAACTTTATGATCTCCTTATTACCTATTACCTTCCCCTCAGTTCCTCTAATAGTGACCTTGTAGGTTTCTTTTACAATTGCAAACTACTAACTACAGAACAATAGTACTACTTAACAGTACTCAATAGTACTACTATACTTTATTACCACTTCCAAAATAACACTACTGTAAGAACTCTTCATCTCAACAAGTTCCTTAGGGGGTATGACTGCCACATCAATCCTAAATCAGACAGATACAGACAGAGATATAGAGAGATAGAAAGAGAAAGAAAGATTAATTTCCAATTTACTATGTTCTACTAAAAAGACTGAGCTAGTAAAGGCTCTTGCCATCAAACCTAGGTAAATTCAATCCCAAGAATTCACACGGTAGGTATGATTCCTGCACTTCAGTATAGGTGCAAAAGCTCCAAATTAATGTCTTGAGGGAGACAGGAGGATCAGAAATCCAAGATAAATTGATTGTTCAAGATAACAGTACTTTAACTGTATTAAACTATGAAGTCAACAGATATTAATAACATTAATCAATTTACCTACCTGATAATCCTGAGGTAATTCTGGGATTATATAAACAAAATCCCAAGGCTTGTAGAGCAGCGCTACTCAGTTCTGAGTTCTGACTGGAAATGTGAGCCTACAAAACAAAATCACATTGACAGCAGAGAAACAGTTTCTAGAGTTAAAGCCAGTTGCAACCCAAATTCATTGCATTTTAATCCAATCAATCAGACAGCCTTTTGGGAGTAAGTGGAAAAAGGGAAGCTTGGCAAAGGAGGAGGAAACTAGAAAAAGATCAACTGAAAGGGACTGAAAAGTTAGCTCAGTAGTTACTCTTGCAGAATATCTACATTTGGTTCCCAGCGCACACATGGCGGCTCACAACCTGTCTAACTCCATTTTCTATGGTTCTGACACCCTCTTCTGATTTCTGTGGACACTGCACACATGTGGTACACAAACATACATGCAGGTAAATACCCATACACATAAAAATAAACCAAAAAAATAAATAAATAAATGAAAGAACATTTTTAAGAAAAGACAAATGACATCTCCCATGTCCATGCAAAACCAACAGATGAAAAATGTTAAAATTATTAGAAAGAAAACATACAGAGGCAACATGGTTCTTCTACAAGGAATAAGCAAAGTATCAAATGCAAAACTGACACTAGCTTTAGAATGGAGTGATGCCTTCTTCCTCTAAGACTAGGAAAGGGAAGCAGATGCAATATAGTAATTCTCAAGTATCCTATATATTAGACACTTTTTTCTAGGTCTTAAAAAATGCTCAAGAAATTTGGGACTGGGGATGTCCAGTGCTTGTCTAGCATGCATGAAGCCCTGGGTTCAATCCCCAGCACTGCATAAATGCAAAGTGGTGGCACATGCCTGTAATCCCAGCACTTGGGAGGCAGGAGGATCAGAAGTTCAAGGTCATCCTCAGCTATATAGGAAGTCCAAGGCAAGCCTGGACTAGAGACCCTGTCAAAAAAAATAGTAATAAAGTTCAATAAGGTTGGGGTATTCAATTAAATCTTTTCATTCTAAAACAAGAGTATTAAAAAATGTTGATGTTAGGTTATGAAGTCACTAAGTGGTCAGATGAGGCTATGAATACACTCAATCTGACATTAATTATTACCATTAAGCAAGGAAATCAAGTTAACTATCATTTTTTAAAGTGTTAACAATTTTCCAAACAAGCAAAATTAGCAAAAATTAATGTAAATAAAAATCAATAACATGTACTGTGGGGTATGCCAGTGCCAGCCTACAATCCCAATACTTGGACCGCAGAGGTAGGATTGTCACCTAGCTCAGCTACCTGGTTCCCAGAGCTTTACTGGGAAAATCCTCTTCCCCCACAAAAAAATGCATGTATATGAATACTGTCTATCTAAAGAGTTGCCATTTTAGGACAACTTTCTCAGAACTATACTTCCAAAACACAAACAGATTTTATCTGTGACAGTTGTTTTTATATAAGAGACAAGCTTTGAACTGACAACCCTGGACACTTTAGGCAAATGAACCAATTTCCTAAGCTGCAAAGTGGAGCTTTAAAGAGCAGACTTGGTCTGTGGATGTAGCTTAGTGGTACATACACAAACTGAAGTGAGAGAACACGTATAAGGTAACAGAGAACCATATGTAATCATAAATGAGATAATAGTCCCATCAATATAACTGATGATATTTTGTATTATGGGCATTAACAAAGCACTGGGTAATGCTACATCCACAGTGAAAAAAGCTAGTCAGAGTTGCTCCTAGAATCCCAGATTTGGAAGCCTGGGGTAAGATTTCAAAGGGCTCAGTCTAGTGAGTTCAGACTGAGGCGGTATGGAGTCATTAAGAAAGAAACACAGACCTTTAAAACGGTATACAGCCGAGGAAGGTTTTTCTCGATTTCTGCAATGACTTCTTTTCCTTCTTCTCCAGTCATACGACTTTAAAGGAAATAGAACATAATCTTAGTCGAAAGCATAAAAAAAAAATTACTGTCATCATTTTAAGGATTACGTTCAGGGTTGGAGAAACGATCCAGTGGTAAGAACACATAGAAGCTCTGGCAGAAGACATGTTCAATTCCCAGCACCCCTATCAAGTGGCTCACAACCACCTGTAGCTCCAGTTCCAGGGCCATCCAACACTTCTGGCTATCTGCAGGCACAAGTACCCAGACTCGTAACCGGTTTTTTTTTTTTTGGTTGGTTGGCTTTTTTTAAGCTTTTAAATATTAATTTCAAGCACTTTAAAATAAACCTCTTCCCTTTAAAATGGTTCAAGGTATATAGAAAAAATTGCAAATTACACCAGACAACTTGCCTCAAAGCTTTTTGGCCTCGACAAATTTTTAGATGAGAAAAAAAAATGGAAATCCCTTTCTCTAGTCATATTTTCTAATTTTACGGTCACCTGACAAAATTTAGAAATGTTCTAAAGTCTTTCAAATAATAGACAAACGGGGTTCCTGGCTCTGCTTTTTTAAAAAGCCAATTCTGGGGCCGCTTTGCTGGCTCGCGCACCAGTAATCTCAACCACTACAAGGTTTAGGCAGAAATCACAAGTTCGAGGTCAGGGGGGAGCATTGGAGTGAGCCAGCGTCAAAGACCCTAACCAAACCCCATCATTCCGGACCTCCAACTTTCCCACGGCGTCGGAGGTTTGCAGTGCGAAGCCCTGCTCTTCAAACTACTTCCAGCTCAAACTTTTCTTTCAGGGCTCCCGTTTGCAGGCAGGACAAAAAAAACAAAAAAACAAAAAACAAAAAAGAAAAACCGCTCCTTCCCGAAGAAGCCCTCGGACGCTGCCGCTGCGCCCCGCAACGTCACTCCGCAGGCATGGCCCGGTGCGCCCCAAGCTGCCCGCGTCCGCCGGGTCCCCACAGCTACCCCGTCTGCCGCCCCGGCTCGTCCCCGGCCCGCCTCACCTGGTCAGAGTTAGGTAGGCGTCCGTCTGCTCTCCGGGAGACACCGAGGGGTCTTCCCAAGTCTCCAGAAGCGGCTCCAGGGGGCTGCGACCTGGGGTCGTCATGTCGGCCACCCTGAAGTGAGGCCGGAAGACACCAGTGACCGGTGGCACAGCCCGCGCGGCTCCCTCACCTGCACGCCGGGCCGCGCGCTCGCAGGCCGACCTCCCGCCCGCCCGGCTCCCGCCGCCGCTTCCCAGGCAGCACGGCCGCGAGGGGGCAGAGGCGGCGCCGGCCGAGACTCCCGCTCCTCACCCCACGCGGGACGTCCGCTCCGCCGCTCTCCGCCCCGGGCCGCGTCCGCTCCCGGCTCGCGCTTATTTACTCACGCGTGCAGCCCGCTCCTCCACGACCAAGATGGCGGCGGGGGGCGGGCCCAGCGGCGCGCGGGAGCCGGGCAGGCCTGGCGGGAGAGGCTCGAGCCAATCCAACGGGCGGTGGCGCGCCGGGCTGCTCGATGGCCTGCTGCCCGCCCCCGCCCCCGGATCCCCTCGGGGGCGTGTATCGCCTCCAGCTGGGCCTAGAAATTGGTGATGTAAATTAGTGCTCAACTCCACCTGACTCTTATCTACTAGCTCATCAGACCAAGTTTGCAAACTCCCAAATCCGGTGCTTCCAAAATGAGCCAACAAAACCATGTGATTGAGAGGGAATAAACAGGCTGTTGGACTTGTTTTGTTGTTGTTGGTTTTTTGTTTTCTAGAGGTCCACTTGCTGAGCCTAGCTTTCTGTCTCTAAGCCCCAGCCCAATGGGTAAGTCAGAGGTGCATCAAAAGCAACGCATTCAAACGTTGGTCTGTGACCTTAGCAAATTTACTTCATCTTAGTTTCTGGGTTAGGTGAGGACGAGTTGCCGCACTTTTCTCGCGGAAAAGGTGTCGTTAAAAGGGCCAATGGCATGCATAACAAAGGCCTGGAAATGAGCGGTATTGATGTGCAGATTTCAAAATTCCGCCCTTTCAGTCCGAGAGTCCTCGGATTGAAGCCACTGCTTGAATCTGCTAGTTGCCATTGGACCCCAAGTGTTTAGGTGATACACAGGTGCCAGGAAACTACAGTAAACCTTTAAATAAGGGTAGTTCTCTTTAAAATCATTCGTGTGCCTCTCAGCACGCTCCACAGCCTGCAGAATTCTTTCAACTTTAAGCACAGAAGGTCAAGGACGCAAGACCTAGTGGCCCAAGTCTTTACTCCCAACTCTTAGTTGTCAAAGCAGACAGATAAAAGAGTTACAGGACAATCAGAGCTACTTAATGAAACCCTGTCTTAAAAAAAAAAACACTATTAAACTAGCAAAAAGAATAATAGGGCCACCCAGAGCCAGGCTCTGTTAAGAGAGTTTGCCTGGCACACATGAAGTCCTAGGTTCCAACCTCAGGTCTGCCGCTTGTTCTGAACAACCCACCAGAACCTCCAACTTTTCCCTGTGAAAAGCCCTTCTTTTTAAATTCCCTTTCTCAAGAATTACGGGTCAGTTAAGCACGGTAGTACACACCTGTTTCCCAGCACTCCGAAGAAGAGATCCCCAGTTCCACTCAACTGACTTACATAGCAGGACTCGGGTCACAAAAGTAAAAACAAATATTGACAAGCCGGCAGCTTCACTTAGTAGGATTTGAAATCCACCATTCCGTTGGAATCTCCCTCTTTTACCCCAGCTCTTACCCAGCACCAGCACCACCACATTCCTTCCTTCCATTGAGATTTAAATTCCTGCCCTCCAGTGCTCAAACACACAGAGATCCACCAGCCTCTGCCTTCCCAGTGCTGGGGTTAAAGGTGTGAGCCACCACGCCCAGCTTTTTTTTTTTTTTTTTTTTTTTTTTTTTTTTTCGAGACATAGTTTCTTTGTGTAGCCTGGCTGTCCTGGAACGGAACTCACTCTGTAGACCAGCTGGCCTCGAACTCAGAAATCCGCCTGCCTCTGCCTCCCGTGCCGGAATTAAAGGCGTGTGCCACCACCGCCCGGCCCAGCTTTTTGACTACCTAAAACGACTTAAGTTTCTGATGATTGGCACTTGCAGCAGAAGTTTTAACGTTTCTATTAAAAGAAAAAAAAAAAAATAGATCCACGTGCAATCTTGTTAGATCACTGAGTTCTCATTCTTTGGTGTTTTCTGTCTCTTATAAAAAGGTGAAAGATAAGAGTCAGGACAAATCCCTTCCTCACACAGACTACCCCCAAATTTCTAGAAAATGTAATCAACACAAATCTGTAATCCCAACACTTCAAAGTCTGAGGCAGTAGGATTGCTGTGAGTTTCAGGCCAACCTGAACTACATAATGAGTACCAGACAGACGGAGCTACATAGAGCTACATAGCTACTAGCCAAACATTTTTGTTTGTCTCTGCAAAACAAGCCAAGTGTGATGGTATTGCTTTCATCCCAGCACTTAGAAAGCAGAAGCAGGAGGATCTCTGACTCTTGAATTCAAAGCCTGACATAAGTAGGAAGTTTCCAGTACTCAGAGCTACATAGAAAGACTCTAAAAACTAAAATAAACAGGCTTGGTGGTGAAACATCTTTAGTCCCAGCACTCTAGAGCAGAAACTGACAGATCTGCATGAGTTCCAGGACAGTCAGACTACACAAAGAAACCCTGTCTTGAAAACCAATAAAATTTTTTTTAAATTAATATATATCACATAAAATTAAAATTATATACACACATAAAATTAAATGTTAATAAAATTCAACATATAGCAGGAAGAGTCAGAGTCAGGCATAGTGGAGCTCCATGCCTAGAATCTCAGCACTTGGGAAAGATTAAGAATCCATCCTCAACTATAGTCAGTTTGAGGCCAACCTGGCCTACAGGAGACCCGGCCTCTAAAACGATCTTAATGAGATCCTGTGTCAAGGAGGGAAAAAAGAAAAAGACTACTAAAAACATAACTATTATTTCTTTACACTTCAGCCAAAACACTAGCAATAAAAGTAAAATTAGACAAGGAGAAAGTGTTGAATTTCAAACCTGAGACAAGTGGCTGAGGTGTCTATTTAAACATATTAAGTAGAACTTAAGCTCCAGGTTCTCCCAGCATCTCTCAGTCCCTACCTAGTCCAGAGTAAGGCTGGCATACAGCACTCTCCACCCTTAACTTTCCATCCCAGGACCCAGACTGCCCTTCCCTATGTAATCCAGACGTTTTGGCTACCTATCCCCCTTTTGCATCTTTATCCTCCTGCTGCTGTATTTAGTCCCCCTCGTCTCCCCACACCTCATCTCTCTTCAGGGTCATGACCACTCTGGACTCTCCCAGATGTGTCTGCCTCTGGCTATGCCTCCCTTTTTTCTATAATGAATTTTCTCCTCCACCATACCTAAGAGCAGTCATGTCCTTTCCTTTCCTCTTTATTTGATTTTATTTTTTCATTCAGAAAGCTCATCAACATAAAGGCAGCCAGCTGGGCAATAAGGGGAGCCTGCAATCCCAGCATGTGGGGTTGGGGGTTAGTGTGTTTGGAGAGAGGAACTGCAAGCCAGCCAGGGCTTCACACAAAGACCCCATGTCAAACAGTCAAAGAAGAAAAAGGCTTCTGCCAGCAAAGGACACAAAAGGCTAAAGAGACAACCTCCAGAATAGAAGAAAATGTTTTAAACTATACATTTGATACGGACCTACAGCCAAAACACATATGGAACTCCCAACACTCAGCAGACCCAAACACAATAGCTAGAAAAAAAAAACAATTTTCTCCAAAGAAGATAAACAAATAATGGGCATATTTTAAAGGGTGAGAGTAGTGGCACCCACCTTTAATCCCAATACTTGGGAGGCAGAGGAACTGCTTTAAGTTCAAGGCCAGCTTGGTCTACATACTGAGTTCCAGGACAGCTGGGCTGCATAGCGAGACTATAAAAACCAAAACAAAAAAAAAAACCAAAATAAACAATAAATAAATAATGTTCAAAACCACTCATCGCATTCATAGTCCCAGTACCCTTTGAACTTACTTCCTTTTTGGCTCTTTCCAGGTATTCAAAATGTCAAAGTAGGGACATGGAAGATCCTCTGGAGAGAAATTCTTCATTCCCTTTATCTTAGTTACTCATAACAACTTATAGAGAAAAAGCATTTAAGTCGAGGCTGCCTTACAGTTTCAGAGGGTTAGTCCATGGCATCACATCATGGTTGGGAGCATGGGGACAGGTAGGAGGCGTGGCACTGGAGCAATAGCTGAGAGCATACATTTGATCAGCAAGTTGCAGAGGGCAGACTGAGTCTGATGTGGTAGCAAAGCCCATCTCCAATTAGACATTCCTCAACAAGGTCATACCTCCTAATTGATCCACATCAAATAGGGACCAAGAAGTAAACATATGAACCTATGGGGGCCATTCTCATCAAACCACCAGATCTGTCTTTAGGAACTGGGATCAAATGTACAAACAACACAGAGGCAAAATTTTGTATATCATGTCTGTGAAGGGAATCAAGGGATAGCTAGACAGACTTCCAGCTGTAGATATGGATAACATAGTGATAGTTACAGTTAACAAAGACAAACCAGAGCTGAGAAAAAAATATTCATCTGGCAGTGGTAATTCAACCATAGAAGTCATATGAAGAAAAGATGGCTGTGTCTTCATTTAGAAGAACTGCAGGGATCACAGTAAACAATAATGAAGAGTTCTACATCTCAGATCCCAGTTGCAAAGGCGTGTGCAGACTTGTGCACAGAATTGCATCCAATGTAGGCAGCATTGCATGATTCTCCAGTGTATTTGTTAAATATAATTTAAAAATCTTTTCCAATAGCCAGGTATGGTGGCACACACTTTCAATCCCAGCACTTGAGAGACAGAGGCAGGCAGATCTCCTGGGTTTGAGACAGCCTGGTCTACACAGCAAGTTCTAGGACAGCCAGGAAAATTATACAGAGAGGGCTGGAGAGATAACTCAGAGGTTAAGAGCATCGACTGCTCTTCCAGAGGTCCTGAAGTCAATTCCCAGCAACCACATGGTGGCTCACAACCATCTGTAATAGGATCGACGCCCTCTTCTGGTGTGTCTGAAGACAGCTACAGTGTCTAAAATAAATCTTTTTAAAAAAATTATACAGAGAAACCTTGTCTCAAAATGAAAACTAAAGCACACTTCACACTTGTCAGATGGCTATGTTAGAAAAGATAAAGAGGGTTGTGAGAGATGCTCAATAGTTAAGAGTGTTTATTGCTCTCGTAGAGCACTCTTGCCTATAACTGCAGCTCTAAGCAGGGATCTTAAACCCTCTTCGGTCCTCTGTAAGCACCTACACACACATGGGCATACATACACATACGAAGACATGCATACATATAAATAAAGGTAAATCTTTAAAGGAGGGATATCAATAGCTACAATGATTGTGGAGAATAGTATAGAAATTCCTGAAAATATTTAAGTGGAGCTCCTTGTGACCGAGCAATCACAGTCCTGGATACCAGCCCAGAGGAAGTGAAATCAGTATGGAGAGGAGAGATGAGCACACCTCTCTTCATTGCAGCGCTATTTACAACAGCCAAGCAATGGAAACAGCCTAAGTATCGGTCATTTGATAAAGGAATAAAGACAATATGGTGGCCCATTCTCTCAAAGAGAACTCCACACCCATACTGAAGGATATCATTCTTTTTTTTGTTTGTTTGTTTTTTTGTTTTTTCGAGACAGGGTTTCTCTGTATAGCCCTGGCTGTCCTGGAACTCACTCTGTAGACCAGGCTGGTCCTCGAACTCAGAAATCCGCCTGCCTCTGCCTCCCAAGTGCTGGGATTAAAGGCATGGGCCACCCATGCCTTTAATCTTTTTGAGCTTCTCTATTTTCATCTTAAATTTCATGCTAAGACTATATTAAAATATTTTTAAAGGGTTTTGGGGTGTGTGTGTGTGTGTGTGTGTGTGTGTGTATGCAAAGGCAGTTGTGAGCCACCATGTAAGTGCTGGAAATGAGACTTAGTCACCTGGAAAAGGAACTAATACTCTTAGCCAATGAACCATTTCTCCAGTCCCTTGTGTTAAGACTCTTGATTAAGACTCTCCGGGTGAGAGGCTTCAATCAGACTCCTGAGCAAAGCTTACCTTTCTCTTTACCTGTCCAAATGATTTTCCCTGTGCTTCTATCCTGCCCCACTGAATCCATACATTTTAAAGTACTAAAGAAGGCGTATAGGCATGATGATGCAGACCAGAGAAAGAGTTTCTACCAGCTTAGGGACACCCACAGAGCTCCCTGGACTCTGGGCACTTTGAACTAGCTGTCAGGTTTCTTTGACACTGGGGACAAGAGCTAGTTATCTGTCTGTCTCACTTAAAAATGTACTTAATAAAACCTTATCTTGGCCTCATTAAAATAAAAAAGAAAAAAATATATCCATACACAACTGGATAGTAACCAGCCATAAAAATTAATGACACTTTATTTTTGCAATCACATTGATGGCCCTAGAGATCATCATATGGCATAAATTAAGCCAAGCTCAGAAAAACAAGTAGCTCATTCATACTCACAGGTCAAATCTAAATGGAACCCAGAAGCAAAGAGAGAAAGGTGGTTATCAGAGACTGAGAGGTAGTGTTGGAAAAGAAGATGATGATCAGAGCCCCAGTCACAGGCTCATTTATGAGGAGCAGGGGCTTTTGTTGTTGCTGTTTGCTTTGCTTTTTACTTTTGAGCTCTGTTGTACATTAGAAAATGAAAGAGAGGGAGGGGATCTAGGGGTTTACTCTAAGGTAAGTAGACTTACCATTCTCCATTCACTAGATTTCATTTCTAGTGTTAGAGAGGATAAAAGGCTTTAGGGGAACAACGATGTGATCATAAGTTTATCATATATTTCAAATATGCTAGGAATGCATAATTTCATTTTCTCTATTTTTAAGCTAGGGTCTTGATCTCTAGCCCAAGCTTGCCTCCAACTCTAAATTTTCTTTCGTCAACTTCTTGGGTGTGAGGATTTACACATGAACTCATGAGCTCAAGGCAGTAATCCTGGAATTACTTTTAAAACTGGTGATAGCCGGGCAGTGGTGGTGTGCACACCTTTAATCCCAGCACTTGGGAGGCAGAGGCAGGAGGATTTCTGAGTTCGAGGCCAGTCTGGTCTTACAGAGTGAGTTCCAGGACAGCCAGGGCTACACAGAGAAACCCTGTCTCGAAAAAAAACAAAACAACAACAACAAAAAAAAAAAACAAAACAAAACCCGGGATTATTTAGAGGAATATGTATAAGGTAAGATGGCCAAACTCAGCCGGGCAGTGGTGGCCACCGCCTTTAATCCCAGCACTTGGGAGGCAGAGGCAGATGGATTTCTGAGTTCGAGGCCAGCCTGGTCTACAGAGTGAGTTCCAGGACAGCCAGGGTGACACAGAGAAACCCTGTCTCGAAAAAAACACAAAAAAAAAAAAAAAGAAAAAAAAAAAGAAAAAAAGAAACTCACTTCTGGATTTTAAAAATCCATCAGTTCCTAAACTCAAAACCACACCAATTCCTGAGCTTGCCCCAAGATCAGTCCACAAAATCCCACCAAGCCCAGCCCACTCTGGAAAGTTCTACCCCCACAAGAAACCCTATGTAAAGCCTGCTCATTTTTGCTGCTTCTAGCCAAAGCAGGGGCAGTCACCTTTTGTGTTCTTCCCAATAAATCTCTTGTGAGGCTTGTGGTACAGTGTGACTTTGTGGTATTCCTTGGCTCCCAACTGCCAGGATATTTTCCCCTTTAGAGCTGCAACACTTGTATTAAGGAAACCTTTCCCTCTCAAAGCTGTAACACTTATTCTGAGGATGAGGGGTTTCTTACAAGACTAGACATGATTCAAAGACAGCTGTATCACTGAAGTCCACCCCAGCATGAGTGACAGCTCACAAAAGCTAAGAACTTGGAGCACACTGCCCAGCCTGAAGGCAACCCAATAGGTTAGAGAGTATCTCTTCCATGTAACGCAGTCAGTCTGAGCAATTCTAGGCAGCGCAGCTGATCTGTGTCTCTCAGCAATCTTTTGTGGTTTGGTTTGGTTTTGTTTTTTTGACACAGGGTCTCACTATGTAGGTTATCTTAGAACTCACTATGAAGACCAGCATGGCACTGAACTCACAGAGATGCATGTGGTTCTGCCTCCCAAGTGTAAGGACTTTTTTCCAGCACAAGGGCATCTTGGCAATTATGAGCCAAAAATACCGCAAAATCACACCATGCAAAAAACTTTACACGAATTTATTGGGGGAGAGACACAGAATGGCAGCTGCCTCTCAAGTGGGGTAGACATAGCAGAGGGCGGTCTTTTATGGATTTTTGGAGCATGCACAGTGAATTAGTGGAAGAGTGCAGCAATCCCAGAAGTATTGTTTGGTGGGGACAGGGATTTCTGACTAAGTCATGGGGGTGTAGCTTCAAGTCTCAGAAGCTACAGGTCAAGTCACAGGCAGGGTTTTCTTATCAAGTGTTGGGATTAAACGGATACATGACCATACCAGGCTTTTTAGCAGTCTTTATGGCTTGTATATGATGGTAGAAGGATATTGAGAGCTAGTGAATCTGGTCAGTTTCAGAGATTTCCTGAAGCTTTTGCATTGTTTATTTTCTGAACTTCAGGAACTGCTCTGCAGGACAGAATGTTTCACTTCCCTACAAACAGTGGCTCTCAACCCTCCTAATGCTGCAACACTTCAATACAGTTCATGTTGTGATGATCCTAACCATAACATTATTTTCATTACTATTTCATAAGTGTTATTTTTCTACTGTTATGATTCATAATGTAAATATCTGTGTTTTCCCATGGTCTTAGACAACCCCTGAGAAAAGGTTGTTCAACTCCCAAAGGGGTTACAACCTATAAGTTGAGAACCACTGCTTTAGAACATTCTGTGCCTTAAGGAGCTTCCCTCATTGGTATAATGTTTTATCTTAGAGGAAGTTACTATAGAAGAATCATATGGGTACACACACGCGCGCGCACACACACACACAACATTTATATTCCCTCCAGCACACAGACACACAATTAAATTAAGTATTATACAAGAAATTTTCTTAGTCAGTGTTCTATTGTTGTGAAGAGACACCATGACCAAGGCAACTCTTATAAAGGCAAGCATTTCATTGGGGCTGGGTTACAGCTTCAGAGGCTTAGTCCATTATCGTCATGGCAGAAAGCATGGCTGTGTACAAGCAGACATGATAGTTGAGAGTTCAACATCTGGATCTGTAAGTAACAGAAAGAGAGAGACACTGGGAGTTGCTTGGGCTTTTGAAACCCCATAGTCCACCCCTGAGATACACTTCCTTTAACAAGGCCACACCTACTCCAACAACATCCCTCTCAAATAGTGATGACCAACCATTCAAATATGTGAACCTGTGAGGGCCATTCTTATTCAAACCATCACAGAAATAAAGGGAGAGATAGAAGGTTATAATAATTTCATATGTGTTCTGATACTCATGTGTTCAGTGTTGTCTAGTAATGGATCTTTTTGTCAATAAAATGACCAGTAGATTAATTTTTAAAAAGCTTATAATATAAGAGTTCTGGAGGCTGGAGACTGGTAGCATCTGCCTAACCTACATGAAATCCTGGGTTTAATCCCCCAAATTGCATAAGCTAGCACAGTGGCCCATACTTGCATTATTTCTAACTTAAGAAAGTAGAAGCAAGAGACGGTGAAGGTCACTCTTAGGCCGAACTAGTAAAAGGCTAGCCTGTGCTACATGAAACTCTGTATTTAAAATTTAAGAAAAAACAAAAGAGTTCATAAGAGAACCAAGCCTAGTGGCACAGGCCTGCCTGGGCTACAGAGCAAGTTCAAGACCAGCATGGGCAACTGAAAGAGAGATTGTTTCAAAATATAAAAGACAAAAGAGTTCTGGGGAAGTAACTCAATAATGGAGTACTTGTCTAGCATACCATGCACCCTAGATCCAGAACTGGACAGTTCTGAAAGACAATTAAAACATTATCCAACATGGTAATTATTCTACTGGCTATCTTGAAAGAAAGTCACACACTGAGGTATCTTCTAATTTTAATTCTCACACTGAGATGTCTTCTAACTTTTAATTCTCTCTCTCTCTCTCTCTCTCTCTCTCCTCTCTCTCTCTGTATGTGTGTGTGTGTGTGTTATGCACACAAGTTTGTATGTGTACACATGTATGATGGTCTTCTACCCATCTCTGCTTTATTCCTTTGAAGCAGAATCTCTCCATGCGTTAGTGTTTGTTGGCTATACAGGCAGCCAGCAAAACCCAGGCATCCTCCTGTCTCTCTGACCCTGTTGTGTAACAGTTTCCTCAGATTAAAACATTCCACCCTGCAGGAAGCTCCTTAAACAAGAAGGGAAATAATTCAAAATAGCTTCAGGACATTCGAAAACTGACCAGATTCTCTAGGCCCCGTCTCTGGCAGAATACAACATTAAAGCAGAAAGTCCTTCTCAGATTATTGAGGGAAGATGCAAAGAAGACTTTCAGACAAGCCAACCTGCAAAAGAGAATCTGAGACCAGGACAACTGCCTGGAAGAAGCAGAAAACAGCTAAACTGCCTGGAAGAGGGGGTGGGGGGCAGATCAACTGAGGCACCTAGAAAGGACTCTTCAACCTATTGAACTGTCTGCATGCTGTGCAGTGTGCTCCAAGTTCCCAGTTTTGTGAGCTGAAAACCACACTGGGATGAGCTTTTGGTGATGTATCTTTGAGTCATTCCTCTTCCTGGAAGTAACCCCTCATCCATATTCTTGATAGTAACCCCAATGAAACTCATTTGTAGTGAGAATTGTGGTTTCTTTCAAAACCCAATTATGTTATATGAGTATGTTTTTGTTTTAATCCCAGGTGTGGGATATGGGCTGCTTCCATTTTTCCACAGCCATTAAGTATGATTGTCTTGTGCTCTAGGAGGGGCAGGATTTTTGCCAGCTGCAGATAAGTTTATTCTGGGGACTCTGGAGAGGGAATAAATGCCAGAGGCCCAAGAAGGGCCAGAGGTTCTCTGAAGAAGAGGAGAAAGAGAAGAAGGAGGAGGAGAAGGAAGAAGAGGAGGTGGTTGTGATGGTGGCTGCTGTTCCTGGTTGCTGTTGTGGGTTTTCAAGTATTTATGAGCAAAGAGACGAGAAGAAGTTGTAGATACCCTGACAATGAAGACTAGACTGGCCCCACAGAGCTCTAAGCCCCTAATCAGCAGAAGAAACCTAAAGAGGTCTACAGCTTCTTTCCCCTCTAACCTTTCCTACCTAGTGTTGGGGGGGCTGGAAGGGATTAGGGTGGAGTAAGGTTTGAAAGAGTTGTAGATACAAGAACACAAAAGAACAAAACACGGCAGAACGGAAACCCGTCAACACTTATCGGTGCACCAAGTTGGACTTTGAGGGTATCTATACTTTGGTCTGTTGTAGACACCCATCTGAGATGAGTAGTCATGTATTGTATCACCTCCTCAGGAAAGTTTGTGTCACACAGCAGACCTGCACAGTGCTGGGATTCCAGGCACACAAGACTATGTCCAACTTGTTAAGAAAATTGACATACATTTGCCTTCAACCCCGGCAATAGCTCCCAAAGCATCTCAACATCAACTCTGCTTCCTTTCCTCAGCCTCTGTTTAATTTGCTCCCATTCTCCAAAATCCCCGAACTGATTGCTCTTTCTACAATGTGAATTTCTATACAGATAACAAACAGTGGTAATGCTAACATTTCTAAAACTTTTATCTCTGTTATAAACTTAAAAAGTTCTTTTGTTTGTTTGTTTGTTTGTTTGTTTGTTTCAAGACAGGGTTCCAAGTTCAAGACGCTGGCCTGGAACTTAGAAATCTGCCTGCCTCTACCTCCCAAGTGCTGGGATTAAAGGCGTGCACCACCACCGCCCGGCAAAAATTCTTAGAAGCTTTAGGAAATCAACTTGGATGTGCCTGTCACAGTTCCTAGGGACCCCAGCTAAGTACTCCTGTCAACAGCCTAAGTGTCCCACTGGTCCATTCCTGAAGGCTGGATCTCTCCTCTGGCTGTGGTTCTCTCCTTCTTTTCCCAGTCTTGGACTCACCTTCCCAAGGACTACCAGGACCATGAACCTACAAACTTCAAATATAGATTCAAGATAAGTTTCTTCCCCCTAAACTTCTTAACGTTACCTTCTGTGTCCCTAGTCTATCTGTCCCAACAGATTTCAAATCTCCTACAGACTATTCCTGCATCAGCCCCAGCTGTTTTCTCGCATCTGTATCCCAGTCAATCCTGGTATTGCCTTGTTTAAGGCATAATATTAAAATAAATTTAATAGGCCTATTGCTGACTTTAGGCCTATGGCTGATTTTAGGCCTTTAGTGTATATGCAGGGCTGCTCCTGACATCTCCTCCCTTCTCTAAGTATAGAAGGGCCTTGGCGATTCTATTCTTGCGAAGGCGGGGATAGAGGCCTGACCTCCAATAATTGAAGGGGACCTTGTAATGGCTCCGGTCCTCCTGTCGTCCAGTGAGGCATGAGGGCCATACCCATCCCGATGTCTCTTTCCTGGAGAGGGGATACTTTTGACATCAACCCCTATGTAGTCAGGCTTGTCCCTCAGGGAACCCAGATAGATATTTTTAAGTTTTATTTATATTCCCTTGCAGTGCTTAGCCTCACTGCCTAAGCAAGAATTCAGATCACCAGTCAGAGAGGGTTCTGGGTAGCCTCTATCTGCTTGGTCTAAAGTCAGCAATAGGCCTGACATACATGCATGCTAACACCAAGTCTTGGGTCTCTGTGGAAAAACACTGAAACAGTAGGCTATAAGCTATTGTAAACAGGCGGCTTCTGTGGAAATTTACCAGACCTAGTAGTCATAGGTCTTATAAATAGGCAGCCTCGATGGACAGTACCAACTTTGATAAGGACAAGTGAATCATAGGCAGAGCCATAGTGACCTGTCCCCTGAACCTACACCCAGCTGATACCCTGTTCTGAAAGGTATCTGTACTCCCCCTGAACACCTATGCTCCGGTGCCATTCCCTTCCCCACATCCTGCCTTTTTGTGTTTATAACCTCTGTGTAAATAAGTAAATTACGATGTGATTTAAATAACTAAAGAAATAAAATTTAAAAAATAAAAATAAAAATAAATTTAATAGAATGGCGTATTTAATTTTATTTGTAATTCGAAAACACAAGTCTGTTTCTGAAAGAGTTCACCTATGCAATGCAGAAATCCAGTTTATTTTTTTGGAGCTGGGAGGTAGCAAGGTTGAGACTGAGTTTCACAGTATAGTTTTGGCTAGACCTCATTGTATAGACCAGGCTGACCTCAAACTCATAGCAATCTACTTGCTTCTGCTTGTTAAGTGCTGGGATTAAAAGTATGTGTCTCGCCGGGCGGTGGTGGCGCACGCCTTTAATCCCAGCACTTGGGAGGCAAGGCAGGCGGATTTCTGAGTTCGAGGCCAGCCTGGTCTACAGAGTGAGTTCCAGGACAGCCAGGGCTACACAGAGAAACCCTGTCTCGAAAAACCAAAAAAAAAAAAAAAAAAGTATGTGTCTCCACATTCAGCTTTTAAAAAACGTTTTAACATTATTTGTGTGTGTGTCTTTGTATATGTGTTTGTGTGTCTTTGTATGTATGTCTTTGTATGCATTTCTGTATATGTGTTTCTGTGTGTTTGCCTATGTGTATTTGTGGGTGTGTATTTGTGTATATGTTTGTGTGTGTGCTTCTGTTTTTTAAAAAGTTGGTCAGAAGGCAGCTTGAAGGAGTTGATTCTTTCCACCATGTGAGCTCCAGGGCTCAACCCAGAGTGCTAAGTTTGATGGCAAACACTTTTGCTCCATGAGCTATCTCACCGGCCCCCTTTTCTGTATCTTAAATATATCATGGGAAGGAAAATTGGAAGGGCTACAAAAATAATTGAAACTGACAGTCTTGAGAAGATGAAAAACAGTGTCTTATGTGTCAGGCCTTCTGAATAAAGAACATACAAACTCCTAAGTTTGTATTCTCTTAAAATAAACTTAAGTCATCATCCCTAGGGAGACGAATGGGCATAGTTAGAATTTTTTTTTTTTTGGAGAGTGTCTCATTATGTATCCTGGGCTAGCCTCAGTCTTATGGCATTTCTCCCTCATCTCTTGAGTGCTAGAATTACAGGTATGTGCCAGGGCATCTTTTTAAATTTCAGTGTGCCACCAATGCCTGGCTGGAAGGTATCTTAAGGGCAAAGTTCTTTCCATATGAGTTCAGATTCTCACCACCATTCAAAAACTGGTTGTAGTGACACATATGCATTACCACAGTCTCGATTTGTGTCAACGAAGTTCTCCGGTTCCACCTATCTCCTTGAAAGCATGTTTTGTTCTTCTTTGTGCCTAAATTATGGGGGGCTAAGGACGTAGCTCAATGATAGAGTGCTTGCAATCCTAGTGCAAGGCCTTGGATTCAATCTGCCAAAACAACAAACTTCAACTGTGTGTGGACCTTGTCTTAGTTCGGGTTCTATCGCTGTAAAGAGACACTATGGCCACAGCAACTCTTATAAAGGGCAACATTTAATTGGGAGTTGACTTACAGTTCAGAGGTTTAGTCCACTGCCATCATAGTGGGAAGCATGGCAGCATCCAGGCAGGCATGGTGTTGGAGAAGTAACTGAGAGTTCTACATAAGAATTCGAAAGCAGCAGAAAGAGAGAGAGAGACTGGGCATAACTTGAGCATCTGAAACTTCAAAGCTCTCCCCCAGTGACATACTTCTCCAACAAAGCCACACCTATTCCAAGAAGGCCAGACCTCCTAATAGTGCCATTCCTTGTGAGCCTACGCAGACCATTTTCAATTATACCCCCACATACCACATCATTTTTTATTCATTCATGGGTAATTACTTGTGATAGTGTCATGATAGATACAAGTGTACAGGTATCATACTATATGTCGATATAGATGCCTTCAGATACATTAACAGGAGTGATATAGCTCACATTCTAATTTGCTTTCTGTTGCTGTGATAAACCCTACGACCAAAACCAGCTTGGAGAAGAAAGGAGTTACTTGGCTTTCACACGAATCATTGAGGGAAACCAAGTAAGGAACCCTAGTCAGGAATCTGGATACAAGAACTGAAGCACAAACCATGGAGGAATGCTGCTTACTGTTTTGCTTTCCTTGACTTGCTTGCTTGCTTCTTCCCCCCTGACCTCCCAGTAGGTTTGTTGGGAAACTTTTACTACATAAACCCCTTTGTTCTTTATTAATTTAGTCTATTTATATCTTCTTGGAACAATTTAGGTAGGTGATATGTCTAGACAGTCAATCATTTCTTTTAAATTTCTTGCAATATAAATTTTAAAAATAGTTCCTCGTGATCCTTTGGATTTCATTGCTATGTATTTGTCTTAGGGTCTTACAACTGTGAAGAGACACAGTTACCAAGGCCACTCTTATAAAGGAAGACATTTAATTGGGCTGGTTTACAGTTCAGAGGCTTAGTGTCATGGCAGGAAGCATGGAGATATGCAAGCAGACATGGCGCTAGAGTGGGAGCTGAGACTTCTACATCTTAATCCATAGGCAGTGAAAGGAAACTGTGTTCAACATTGGGCGTAGATTGAGCATATATGACCCCCTTTAAGATGCAGTTCACACTGCATAAACCACCAATCTCAAGTATACAACTCGACTGGTGGTGGTGGCACACGCCTTTAATCCCAGCACTTGGGAGGCAGAGGCAGGTGGATTTCTGAGTTTGAGGCCAGCCTGATCTACAGAGTGAGTTCCAGGACAGCCAGGACTACACAGAGAAACCCTGTCTCGAAACCCCCCCCCCAAAAAAAGAATACAACTAAAGGGTTGTTGATATACTCACAGACTTGTGTAGTTATCACTACATTTTTGAATCCCTTTCCATTTTTTTTTTCTTGAGACAGTGACTCATGTAGTCCAGACTGAACTCAAACTCATGTTTATAGCTGAAACTTGTCATAACCCCCTGATCCTCTTGTTGCTGCCTCCTAAATGATGGAGTTATAGGCATGAGCTTTAAAAATATTAGCCTACTTAAAAACATTTTCAGCACCACCCCCACCACCACCAACACCCTGCCCCACCAAAAAATATCTCTAACAAATTGTGCTGGTCAAACTGGGATGTCTTCACGTTAAAGAATCCTAATAAAGCCGGGTGGTGGTGGCGCATGCCTTTAATCGCAGCACTTGGGAAGCAGAGGCAGGCGGATTTCTGAGTTTGAGGCCAGCCTGGTCTACAGAGTGAGTTCCAGGATAGCCAGGACTATACAGAGAAACCCTGTCTCGAAAAAAAAACCAAAAAAAAAAAAAAAAAAGAATGCTAATAAATCCATACTTTTCACCCTACACAAAATTCAACTCATAATGGATCAAAGATGTCAACGTAAAACTAGATATTCTGTAATTGATAGAAGAGAAAGTAGGGAATAACTTTGCTCTCATTGGCACAGGCAAAGACTTTCTGAATTGACTGCCATTAGCACAGGTACTAAGACTGACAATTAATAAATGGGACCTCATGGAACTGAAAAGCTTTTGTAAGGCAAAGGACACTGTCATTTTGACAATGTGGTAGCCTACCAAATGGGTAAGATTTTTATCAATTCCATATTCAATAGAGGACAAATATTAAAAATATATAAAGAACCCAAGAAATGAGATATCAGAAACCCAAACAGTCCAATTTAAAAATGGGATACAGATCTAACAGAGAATTTGCAATAGAGAAAGCTTAAATGGTCGAAAAAACACTTAAATGTTCAACTTCCTTAGTCATCACAGAAATGCAAATAAAAACTATTTTGAGATTCCTTCTTACACCTGTCAAAATGGCTAAAATCAGTAATAAAAACGACAGTTCATGCTGTCAAGGATGTGGAGCAAGGGGAACATTCCTTAAATGCTTGTGGAAGTGTAGACTTGTACAGCTACTATGGAAATAGTATGGCAATATGATTAGTCAACCTTAAGATCCAGCTATACCACTCTTGGGAAAATTTCCAAAGGATCCTACCACAGAGACACTTGCTCAACCATGACCATTGTTGCTGTATTCATAATAGTCAGAAATTGGGATCATCCTAGATGTCTCTCAACAGAAGAATGGATAAAGAAAATGTGAGATTTACAGAGTGGAGTATTACTTGGATGTTAAAAAAATAACATCATGAAATTTGCAGCCAAACAGATGGAACTAGAGGAAAGGTTACTTCATTCTGAGTGAAGTAACCCAGACCCAAAAAGATAAATGATATGTATTCACTGATATGTGGATGTTAGTCATTAAATAAATGATAACCAAGCTACAATCTGTAGACTCAAAGAGTTTAAGCATAGAGAAAAGGACAAGGGGGAACACATAGATCTCCCTGGAAAGGGGAAATAGATTTTAGGGGTGGACTGGGGATGGGTGGAGGACATGGAACACAGGAGGATCAGGTGAAGATGGGGATGAAGGAGAGAATGTAAGAAGAGACAGAATTGAGGTGCATTAGAGCGATGGTATAGAAACCAGTACAGTGGAAACTTCCTAAAATACATGAAGGAGAACCTAATGAAATCTCCAAATAATGATGGAGATGGAGCCCCAACAGGCCCTCTCTTGTCACCAAACAAAGCTTCCAGTAGCGGAACTGGGTTACATCCAGTTGAGTTGTTGCCCAAGTAGTCCCATAAAAATCCCCAAACAACTCAGGTTGTTGGCAAGACAATAGGTGGCAAGGCCCCATGGCTGAAGACAACACCTACACAACTCATTGAACATGGAGGGATAGAGTTGGTGCCTACAGAGAACCTTTACCCCCATGTTCTAGTGTCTTTGGTATGGGAAGGTTGTAATTTTAATTTTTTTCAAAATCTACTTTTAGTGATGGTTCTTAAATGCTTTAACTTCCCTTTTAGCCCATCACCCACCAGAGTTAGTAGAAAAGAAAGGATACAGGGGATGTGGATCTGTTTAGAAATAGTTCTTTGGAGCAAATTCTATCTGTGTTGTCAGGAAATCAGCAGTTCAGTTCACAGGTCAGCAGTGACAGCTTGAATCACTCACAAATACTTCACAGATACACCAGCAGTCCAGTTCGGTAGAGTTGGGACAGCAAACACAAATCAGCAGCAGTGGCACTACCTAGCAGAGACAGCCAGGCCTCAGCCTTGGCACAAGTCAACAGGAGGGACCAGGGCCAATAGGAATGCCAGGAAAAGTTCTCAGCTGTGCCTGTCTCAGTAGTGAAGACCAGAGAAGACATGAGACCCACAAGTGTTGCACAGCTAGCTGTACCAGCAAGTCAAGCTCATTGTCCATTGAGTCCTTTTTATACTCCCTTCAAACATTCCGTGTCCTCCACGAGTCTTGCCTCAGCTGACATCACCCTGCTGATCAGCCAGAGTCCGATGAAGCAGCAAGAAGCCACAGAACACCACCAGAAGATTTTGGGTGCATTTCTCTCTATGAAGTCCTGACAAATACAACTCAACTATAAAATGTAATGGTGGCACAAAGCTTTGGGAGTAACTGACCAATGTCTGACTTGACTTGAGGCATACTACATGTAAGGATAAAACTCATACTCAACACTGCTTGAGAGACCAAGAAACAGAGACCTAGTAGTCCAGAGACCTAACGTAAAACCAAACACTACTGGTAAAAATAATTAATTAATTAATTAGGAAGGGAAAGAAGGAAGGGAGAGGGAGTGAGGGAGAGAGAACAAAATGCTCTCTAATGTTATTCTGCTATATTCACAGACTGGTGCCTTATGCAGCCATCATGGTAGAAGTATTCTCCTGCAGGTGAAAGCAAATAGAGACCCACAGCTGTCAGCTCCTTGCTGAGAGGAGAGCTGTCCCTGTCCCCTGGGTCTCTCTGGGGCTGAGTGGTATGGTGAGTGTCATCTACCCAAAAGAAACACACCAGGCTGGGAGTCTTGTTGAAGCAGGAACTCAACTTTATTGCATCAGCCTCTCACTTATATAAACCTGGAGCATAGAGAGGGTGAGATGACATAGGAGGCGGGGAAGGGTGACAGAGTGTATGGGGTGACTGACAGGGCCAATGGCAAAGCTCTACATTAGCAACAGCGGGGCAGAGGCAGGGCCAAACAGGTCTTGCTGAGTCACCCCAATACAGAAGTGACTGAGATAGGTCTCAAAACTCGAGCCAGGCTTAGGCTCTCCCACAAGGCCCAAACCAGGGCCAAATTAGGGCCCAACACACAGCCAGACATTAAAAAGAATGACCTTTGAACATGCGGCTCTAAATCAGATAGCTTCACCAAATCCCTCCCCTCATAGCTCAGAAAACCCCATGAAGAGGAGGCAGAAGCAGGGTGGGAGCCAGAGGAGATGGAGCACGCTAGGAATACGAGACCCTCCAAATGAACTGAGCAAAACTCATATGAACTCAAAGAGACTGAAGCAGAAAGTACAAGGCCTACGTGAGCCTGCAGCAGGTCCTCTGTGTATACATTATAGCTTTTAGTTTAGTGTTTTATGGACTCCTGACTGTGTAAACAAGTGGGTCTCTGATTCTTGTGCTTTCTCTTGGGATTTTTTTTCCTCTTAGTTTGCCTTGTCCAACTTCAATGTGATGGTCTTTATTTTATCTTATTATATTTTATTTTGATATTTGTTGTTGTTCAAAATAGAAAATAAAAAAAAAATTAAGCTGGAAAACAAAACCCAATGTCATCTGCTGTCAATCATGCACCTTTAGTCTCATGGGTGTGCCTCATGATGATTGACTGAGAATGAAAAGACTAGGGTCTGGTTTACTGATGGCTGTGCACATTATGCAAGCATCACCCAGAAATAGACAGCTACGCTATTATCGCACCTCTTTGGGACAACCCTGAAAGAACCTGGTGAAGGAAATCTTCACAATGGGCAAAATTTCTGATAGTACACAGGGTCATACATTTTGTCTGGAAAAATAGCCAGATGTAACGTTGTTTGCTGATTCATGGACTATAGCCAATTGTGATATGCACGTGGGACCAGCTATGGTTCCGTGTCCTCCATTTCTTCCTTCTCAGGGTGTCCAGATGATGCTGCACCCTGGGCTGGAAGGATGAAGCCCTTCTCCAAAGATTGTAATCAAACAGTTCTCTTAGATGATCTTAGCTTGTGCATATACCTTTTGGGGGTGTGCTTGTACACATACACTTTATTCAGGGTGACCAAGGGCAGTATATGAACTTTGGAAAGTGGAAGAACTTCTCAGAGTGAATGTAAAATCATTAGTTAGAGTTTAAGTATTGTGAATGCCTCATTAATATGGAGAGGCATTCCAAGAATCTCAGGTACTTATTGCGCCAGTTCTTATCATAGGGGAAAGGGGGAAGGGGGAAAGAGGAAGTTGAACTTGTAAGTTTGTCAAGGGCTACAGGATCTTCCTCAGATAGAGGGTGTAGGGGGTCAGGCTCCCCAGACAAAGTCAGAGAAGGGAAGCCCCACTGGTAAAGGGAGTGATCCATTTTGTGCAAAGCATAGAAGAGCTATTCATCTGGACATGGTAGGCAGTGACCTTAATTAGCAGGGTTTCCCCACAGCCAGTGAGTTGGTTGGATGGTCAGGAACTTGGAAAGAGCATGATTGTAAAATTGGTGAGAAAGACTTCTGGGGAAGAAATATGTGGCTAGATCTCTCCAAATAGGCAAAGGATGTAAAGATATTTGTGTCCCATGAACATGCTCATCAAAAGGTGACTTCAGCTGAAGAGGAGTTTAACAATCAAGTTGATGGGATAACCTGTTCTGTGAACAGGCAACCTTTTCCTGAATCCCGTCATAGTCCAGTGGGCCCATGGTGGCAGAGAAGGGCATTATACATGGACTCAACAGCATGGACTTCTGTTCACCAAGGCTGACCTGACTATAGCTGCTGCTGAGGACCAGATCTGCCAACACTGAGTCCCAGATATGGCACCATTCTTTGAGGTGATCAGCCAGCTACCTGGTAGCAGGCTGACAACCTTGGACCACTTCCTCCATGGAAAGGAAAATACTTTATCCTTATTGGAGTAGATACTTACTCTGGTTATGGATTTACCTTTCCTACATGTAAGCTTCTGCCAAAACCATCATCCATGGACTTACAGAATGACTTATCCATCATCAAGATATTCTACACAGTATTGCTTCTGACCAAGGGACTCAATTCACAGCCAGAGGAGTGTGAAAGTGGGCTCACGAGCATGGAATCACTGGTCTTACCTTGCCACTATCCTGAAGCAGCTGGCCTGATAGAAAGATAAAATGGCCCTTTGAAGACACAGTTGTAGTTTCAAGTAGCGCAGCCTAGAGGGCTGGGCAGGGTTCTCCAGAAGGTGGTATATACTTTGAATCCAACATATTTGTCTAATATATGGTATGGTTTTTGCCATAGCCAGTATCTACAAGACCAAGAATCAAAAGGTAGAAAGGGAAATTTGTAAAGAAGGAAAGGAAGAACCAACCAAACAAACAAACAAACAAAGGAAAGAAGAGAAAAGTAGACAGAAATCATGTGACTTAAAGGAAAGAAAATATTACTATATTTAAAAAGTCTAAAGTCCCCACAATGTACCTTCACCATAGATACCATTCTTCTTAGAGCCACTTAGGTGTCTTCATTTCTGCCTCTGCCTTCCCACTCTTTAGATCAGCAGTTCTTAACATGTGCATTGCAACCCATTGGTGGGTTGCCTATCAGATACCCTGTATACCAGATGTTTACATTATACTTTATAACAGTAACAAAATTACAGTTAAGAACTAGCAATGAGCCGGGCGGTGGTGGCGCACACCTTTAATCCCAGCACTTGGGAGGTAGAGGCAGACAGGTTTCTGAGTTCAAGGCCAGCCTGGTCTACAGAATGAGTTCCAGGACAGCCAGGGCTATAGAGAGAAACTCTGTCTCGAAAAAACAAAACAAACAAACAAAAAAAACAAAAAAAGAAGTAGCAATGAAAAAATTTGATGGTTGGTGTCACAATATGAGAAACTGTATAAAAGGGTCACAGCATTAAAAAGATGGAGAGCCACTTCTCTAGACTGCTTTTACCCAGCAGCAGTCAAAATGTAAGCCTCTGGGGACATGAGTGTCCAGGCCCTACCCCTAGACTACTCTAATGGCCTTTTCCAGCCCCTCTAGACAAAGACATCCAAGCTCCAGGCAACAGATTAAAAAAAAAAAAAAAAAGCCCAAGATCAGGCCATAGAGAATTCTCCCAGTCCGTGAGCTTGTCCCAAGATCAGGCCATAGAATTCCACTAATTCCAGACCACCCTGGAAAGCCCCATCCCCCAAGAAACCCTATAGATAGCCTGTCTCCTGCTCAGTTCGTTGCAGGTTCTCCACCTAACAGATGCAGCCGCCATCTTGTGGTGGTACACTTGTGAGGTTTGTTGTGTAGTGTGTGACTTTGTGGTATTCCTTGGCTTCCCGACTGCCAGGATACCCTTCTCCTCAGAACTGCAACACCTCCATAGGGGATACCTTTTTCCTCGGAGCTGTAACACTTTCAAGTGTTACAAATCCTACTAGAGAGATCTTCAGGAAATTGTGGACAACTGGCAAACTTTTGGCCTTAAAATAAATTAACGCATATATGGCTTTTAGTAACACGTAGGCATATTTTCTTAAACTGAGAAAAGATGAGCGTGCTCAATGACAATGTCGGAAGGCTTAAAATTCACTATCTCATTAATTAATTGCTAACGATTCCTCTGCAGCTTCAAGCTGTAGTAGTGTAGAATGTATGTAAGTGCATCAAAGAACTCAAGCTTAGCAAAGTATACCCAAGCAGGATACTAAATTAGATATACAGACTGCCAACGATGCAGACATCTTTGCCACTACTAATAAGTAAAGGGTATTAAAATTACTTCTGCCCTTTCTACTCATTACACAGTGTTTTTACCAAGAGTACTTACTCACTGAAGCAAATGAATCTTTTACTGAGGAACTCTGAAGGAAATTGTGAGCAAATAGTCCACTTGTAGCATGTCTTTAGTATCCAGCATGGATTTTTAAGCATGATGGTGCATTCCTGTACTTTGAACGCTTGGAAGGCTGAGCAGGAATATCAAGAGTTAAAGGTTATCCTTGGCTACAAAGTAAGCTTGGGGCCAACCTGGGCTACCGGAGACCCTGACTCAACAAAACAAAACCATAAAAATTTATTTGGAGATTAAGGACACTAGACAACATTTAACAAAAATAATCACACCGGTTTTTTTTATCTAGAAATCAAACACAGATAGATGTGAATATAATTTCCAAATCCTGTCTCTTTAGGTAAGCTTTAACCATATACAGAAAGTTATACAAGAATTTGGAGAAATTCTCCTGTGATGTAAATGCATTTCAAATAGCTTCATGCCTCAGCTGAGCATGATGGGAAGGCAGCAGAGCGAGGAGCTCCTCAGGGAAGCCTTCCCTGGCCTGCTATTCTCCCTATGGCATTAGTAAGTACTCAATACTGAGAGACAGTTTTGTATTATTTCTTTATATTTTATTGAGATAGATATTAAAGGTGCCTAGTTTATGCTGGGGTTTGAACCCGGGGTCTCTTGTATCCTAGGTAAGCACTTTACTAACTAAACTGCTGCCAATTTTAACCTCACATTCCTCATTGTGAACACATTACATGCTTTCTTGGATTTCTTTTTCCGTACATTTCTTTAGTTGTGTTAATGAATACCTCTTCTCCCTTGGAGCAGAAGATAAGCTTGTTCCAAAGCTTCACTTACTTTTACTTCTCTATCAGATTCTCAATCAACTTCTTTGTCCAGTTCTGAGGTTTACGTCATTAGGTCTCAAATCTGGGACAAATGGCTAATTGAGGTGTCCGTTAACGTATCAAAGTGTGCCTGGCTGCCAGGTTCTCCCAGCATCCCTCTGTCCCTACCTGCTACAGGGCACTCCTCATTGGCATACCCTACCCTCTACCCTAAAACTGCAACCTAGAGGCTGGGCTGCCTTTCCCCAGCTGCTCTTCTTTACATAATCCAACATAATCCAGTAATTTAGTTAATTGGTGCTGTTGTCTACCCTTTACCCTCCTGGCCTCTTGTCTACTCTTCCCGTCTGTGTCTCCTTACATGGCTCAGAATCATGTCCACTAAGGACTCTTACAGATGTCTCTATCTCTGACTATGCTTTTATCTACAGTAAAACCTCTCCTCTAAGCCGGGCAGTGGTGGCGCACGCCTTTAATCCCAGCACTTGGGAGGCAGAGGCAGGCCTGGTCTATAGAGTGAGTTCCAGGACAGCCAGGGCTACACAGAGAAACCCTGTCTCGAAAAAACAAAAAACAAACAAACAAACAAACAAAACCAAAACCAAAACCAAAAACAAAAACAAAAAAAACCCCTCTCCTCCACCATACTTAGGAGCAGTCATTTTCTTTCCTCTTTCTTCCCTCCTTCCTTCCCTCCTTCCTTCCTTTCTTCCTTCCTTCCTTCCTTCCTTCCTTCCTTCCTTCCTTCCTTCCTTCCTTCCTTCCTTCCTTTCTTCCTTTCATTTGATTCCAAAACTGGAACAAGTCATATCCTTAATCCATTTTTATTTGTTTTTCATTCATTCTCTGGAATTTACTTTGTTGTCCATTCACTGCTATCATTTGCACCAAACCCGTACACTAATAGTGAGATCACACACTGACTGCAACCTATGTAGCAATAAGCATGATTTGCAATGTCTGTGTTGCTGCTGCTGCTGCACTTGGATAGGCATGATGTAGCCTATAGCACCCATGGTTCCTCTGCTTGCTACTCTCATGCTTTCAATTACAGACAGAGCACACTGTCATGTGACCCTTCTTCTGACTTACTCCTTCTGAATAAATACTCTTTCCCTAGCACTCCCTTGAGATCTAGAATGTCACATTTTAGCTTCCTGTAGTAATAAGACATAGGATTAAAGGTCTAGCTAGGAGAGTATCATAGTCTTTTCATAAATCCTTCTTAGAAGAAAGATAAAGGAAAGATGTGGCTATCTTGTACAAATGTTGCTGAAAAACAGCAAAAGCAATTCCAAAATATACTTATTATCCAAAAGCATATGACTTATGGAAGCAACTATGTAGAACTACAACAGCTGAATGAATATCCATCCCCAACAGTGGGGCATGTAGCTGTTCCATTCTCAGCACCACAGAAAACAGAGTGTGGTGGTGATCACCTGTAATCTGTACTCAACGTGCACAGTCTACACTCAGCACTGTACCAACCCTGTCCTAACTAGGAGAGCCCATGTCCAGGAACTGTCTGATAGCTGTCTTTAGTTGATAGAGTTTTCAGTGTCTCATGGGGACTGAGCCCTTAGCTGGAGACCATGGCGTTCAGGTCGGTGTACTTGGATTTGAAGGTGAGCTGATTCTGAATTCTCATTCTTTTATCATCCATTGAAATGAACTTTCTCCCAATTACTGAGGCTGGACCAAGAATTTCTGTGACTCTCCAGAGACAGGAATGCCTGGTACTTTAATGAGTTTGTCACCAGACTAGAGAGTTCCCACCAGCCTGTCCTTGCTGATCTCTCTATAGCTTGGAGTTCAGTTCCTTCCCTTCTAGTCTTTCTGGATGACTTCCTCTTACTCCTCCAACTGTATCTCCTTCTGTTCCCACTTACTCAACTTTTTAAACATTGTCCTCTCATGATACTCTCTTCTGAAAAAAAAAGGGGGGGGGAGGGCTATGTGTGTCTCAAGAATTTCCTCAGGACTGGAGAGAGAACTCCAGTTAAGAGCACTTGTTCTTGCAGAGGATCTGGGTTCACTCCCCTAGTGTGCATGCAGTGGCTCACACCCTTCCGTCACTGCAGTTCCAGGACTAGGCATGTTATGTGGTGCGCATATACACATACGGGCAAAACCCATTTACACATGTAAAATAAAATAAATCTAAAAAAAATTTTCAAAGGAAAGAATTTCTTCAACTGAGGTGGAAAGTAGTCCTTCAAACCAACTTCCTTGTCATAACGCCATTCAGTTCATTCATCAGAGTGATGATATGAAGTTTGCCAGAATTACTGTCCTGATTTTTCCACCTAGGTCTGTAAAGCACATAACTCATACAATAAATAACCCAGCAATCAGATGTATAATTTCTCATTAGAGAATACATGGCTCATTTGTCCAGACGACAGTAAGGTATGCCAACAAATGTATTTTACAAAACTCATAAAATGGTTTAATATTCAAGCTGGAACAAACCTCCAAACTTACCATTTTGCTTGACATCAATTGACTGGCTTCAGATTCCCATGTGGTATGGTATGATCAACATCTTTGGTTTGTGAGGTTCTTTCAGCACCATTGTCATTAGAATAATGAACAGGCAGGGTTGTATTAATTAGATCATGTGATGAATTGAATTAGAATAACCCCAATAGGTTCATATATTTGAAAGTTTGGTCCTCAGTTGGTGGGACTGTTTGGGATGAATGAAGAGGTGTGACCTTGGAGGAGTGTGTTACTGAGGGTAGGTTTTGAGTTTTCAAAGGTACATACCATTTCCTCTGTCTCTCTCTCTCTCTCTCTCTCTCTCTCTCTCTCTCTCTCTCTCTCTCTCTCGCCTCCAACTTGTGGATCAGGAGGCAAGCTATTAGCTACTGCCTCAATGCCATGCCTGCCTGCCTGCTGCCATGGTCCCTGTTATACTCTCTGAACTTGTAAGCAAGCCACCAGGTAAAAAAGCCTTCCTTTATAAGCTGCCTTGTTCATGATGTCCCTTTATAGCAATAGAAAGGTAACTAATACAGGCCAGTAATTCATACCAATGGACAACTTGTATATGTTATGATTCATGAAGCAAACTCCGCCCTTAGAAACAAACATCTGTCTCCAGGCTTCTATCATGCAGCAAGGGTCAAGTCCTTTCCAAACTGTTCTTTTGGCATCTGTCTTCCTTGGGGGTCTTTAGTAGCAGTCATAGGAACCTCTGGTGACACTGGAACTTCTGACAGTGTTCCATTCAAGACAGCACAGCAGGCCACCTGTCATAAGCACATTACTCCAGAGACACGGAAGAGCACATCTGTATTTCCCACAATATCAGAATTTATTGGATAACAATAAAAAGGTTCAGGCAGCAATTTGCCATAGAATATTGCCTTTCTTGGTGATCTGGCTGAGGTGAATGTAGGCTCTTTCATTCTATTTGTTTTTGTTAGTTTGCTTATTTGAGACAGGATTTCTCCTGTGTAGCCCTTTCTGTCCTAAACCTTGTTCTATAGACCACACTAGCTTCGAGATCCACGTCTCCTGCTTCCCGGGTGCTGGGATCAAAAGTGTGCACCACCACTGTCTGCTTCGTTCGTTTCAATTTTAATTACTGATGTCAACTCTCATATCACACAGAATGCAGCACTCAGTAAGTAAATCTCCCTATATGTATGCATTTATGTGCCTTGCAAAATGAATGTAAGTTAAAGAAACTGCAGCAGAGTTCAACAAGTTTCTGAAGTTGCTTAAGAGTCTAGATTCGCAAGGTAAGGAACCAGACCTGTGTGGGAGGGAACTGCTACTAGAATTACTCTTAGAATGCTAGGATCATAGGCACCACCATATTGGGCTTGCTTATATCTGCTCATTGCCACTCTGCTTGCACTAGTATTATTCCATGCTGACTGCATAATGGTCCATATTAAATGTTTTCCTATTCAAGTTACTGTGCTGTTTTTGTCTTCTGAGTAGATAAATATAAAATATTATGTATACACCAGTCCTCAATGTTTGGAATATAAATTGTGATTACTTCTATCTTAGTTAGGGTTTCCATTGCTATGAAGAGACACCGTGACCAAGGCAACTCTTATAAAGGACAGCATTTAATTACAGCTGGTTTACAGGTTCAGGGCTCAGTCCATTGTCATCATGGCCAGGAAGCATGGCAGCATCCGGCAGGCATGGTGCAGGAGGAGCTAAGAGTTCTACATCTTGATCCAAAGGCAAGTGAGAGAGAACTGACTTTCAGGCAGCTAGGAGGAGGGTATAGTGGAAATTTCTGGTTGTGTCATGTGATGTAAAGTCATGTAATATTTTACTGAAGCAAGACTCCTGAGAGGAAACATGATGTTTGTAGAGAGTATAAGTAGGACCCAACAATTCAGTCATAGAGCATTTGCACAGCTAGTCGTGCAATGCTTTGTTGGTCTCCTGTCTTCCTGATCTTCACTTCTTTGAAAGAGGTATCACAGAAAACCAGACTCTCTGCTGACTGATGTTAAATCAGTGGGAGGCCTGGTTGTTTCTGCTGGATTGTGCAGCTGCTGCTTATTTGTGTTGGGTAACACTCTTTGAACTGGACGGTTGGTATCCTGACACTATTGAACTGAACTGCTTAGGTATCCTGACAGTGGAGATTGGAAATTGCCCCAAGAGCTACTTCTAAACAGGTGCACATCTTCTTGTCCTATTAACCATCTTTTCTCCCCTATCTTTGGGCAGTGGGCTAGAAGGGGGTGTGGGGTGGGGATGGGGGTCAAAGTGTTTGAAAAACCTTTATTAAAGTAGGTTTTGAGAAATTTAAGCCAGGCAGTGGTGGTGCACGCCTTTAATCTCAGCACTTGGGAAGCAGAGGCAGGCGGATTTCTGAGTTCGAGGCTAGCCTGGTCTACAGAGTGAGTTCCAGGACAGCCATGACTACACAGAGAAATTTAAACCTATAGGAAGGCCTCAAAGTCAATCCCCACAATGACACATACTTCCTCCAACAAGGTCATACCTCCTAATAGTGCCACTCCCTGGCCCAAGCATATTCAAACCACTACAGCTTGTAATAATCCAAACCTTCATTGTCATACTATGCTGATTTTTAAGCTGATTATACTTCATTGTGGGCATGGAAAATAATACTTTTTAAAAAAATGTTTTATTTAATTGACTCTGTATGTCAGGCTCTAACGGAGGCAGTGTGTGCATGCAGTCCATGAGAAAGACATAGTTTTTTATGAAGCTTTCACTGTAGTGGGGGAGAAAAGGGAAGGAAAATATGTTAAATGATAAAAAGGGATTAATTCTAAGGTTAAAGAAAGTAGGAAAAGGGATATACAGTCTTGCAGAGTGGGAACTGAAATAAAAGATCCAGAAAGACTTTTATGGGATTTGTGATGGGGAACGAGCAGAAGTGGAAGTAATGTTGGGATCAGTCATTTTCGTGAACATGGTGAAGCTAGTCAGTGGCCAGCACACCCTTTGTGAGACTTTTCTACCCAGCTGGAGGGGTGATCATCTGTTGCTCATCTGATCATGAGAGTAGTCATAATCATGGTCTCTTTCTTCCACTCTCTCCTAACTTGTTTTGTAGACTTTTTATTAACTTCTCTTTCTCAGTTCCAGCTACCACAATGTGGTCATTTAAATATGTTTGGCCCATGGGAAGTGGCACTATTAAGAGGCCTTGTAGGGCTCTTGCTTGCTCCCTTAAGCTTTTGCCTGTAGGTCCTCTCTGCCCCTTGCCCCCTCCCCCCTTCCCTTTCCTTCCCCTCTCTCCACGTGGTCACGGCCTCTACCTCTCTCTCTCTCTCTTCTCTCTCTCCTCTCTCTCTCTCTCTCTGCTTCTACTACCCTCCTGGCTCCCCTCCCCATGCCCTGAATAAACTCTATTCTATGCTGAAATAAAAAGAGGCCTTGTAGGAGTAGGTTGTTGTTGGAGGAAGTGTGTCTCTGGGTAGGAAGGCTTTGAGGCCTCTCAGTACTCAAGCTCCACCCAGTGCAGAAAAGAGCCTCCTAGCATCCTGTAGAACAGTCTTCTCCAGGCTGCCCTTCAGATCAAGATGTAAAACTATTGGCTCCTCCGGCACCAAGTCAGCCTGCAGGCTGCCATGCTTCCCACCATAATGGTAATAGACTGAACCTATGAAACTGTAAGCCAACCCCAATTAAATGTTTGCCTTTATAAGAGTTGCCCTGGGGACTGGAGAGATGCCTTAGCAATTAAGAGCACTGACTGCTTTTCCAGAGGTCCTGAGTTGAATCCCCAGCCACCAGCACATGGTGGCTCACAACCATCTGGAATGGGATCTGATGTCCTCTTCTGGTGTGTCTGAAGACAGCGACAGTGTACTCATAAATATAAAATCAATTAATTAAAAAAAAAAAAAAGTTGCCTTGGTCATAGCATCTCTTTACAGCAATGAAATCCTAAATCAGATGACTAGATTATAACCTATAATTATAATTATCCTATACTCCTGCTTCCACCCTGCCCTCCCATTCCCCATTGTATTTAATCCTCCCTGTTCCATTATCCTCCTTTCCCCTTTGATATCACCCGCCTTCCATACCCCCTTTGTACTACCAGCATTTTATATCCCTTCTTTTGAATCCACACTCCCTCTGAAAATGCTCATTGTCCTTACTAGTGAACTTTGCATTCCGTATCCCTTTATATTACCAACATTCTATATATACCCTTCCCTTGAAGACTCCCTCTGCCCCCATCCTTGGGACTTTACTACTATACTGCCTCCTATGGGTACTTCAATTTAAATACACAATTTAAATAAACCAAAGGCAATATCCACATATAAGTGAGAACACATGGAATTTTTCTTTCTAGATTTGGATTACCTCACTCAGGGTGATTATTTTCAACTCCATCCATTTACTTGTAAATTGAATAATTTTATCTTTATTCTTCCCCCCACCCCAAGCTCTGATTATTTGTTACTCTTAAAGATTTATTTATGTATTTATTTATTTTATTGTATTTAGACTAAGAAATAGAAACTTTCAGGGCAGATAGCCTACATCTCTTGACAGTCTACTCTTGGTGTTTTTTCATTAGCTCCATTCTCTTGGCCAGAAGTTTAGCAAATTCTGCAGCCTCATCCTAACTTTTCTTAGTTTTTTGTTTCTTCAGAGCAATAGATGGGCATTTGTGTTGGAGGACATGCTGGTAACAAGATACTGAATCTTTGGGGGTTTGGTCCTGAGCTTCTTACCTTCTGTAAGGGCTCCCTGACAACATGCTGTTGGACATCATCTTTAGAGAGATGAAGGAGTTTTCAGATTCTGGTAGTTCTTTGGGGGACCCAGCCACAGGGGCATCTGTCAGCAATGTAGTCATCTTCCCTTTTTTTATAAACAATAACCAAGTTCAGAAAACCCAGATTGGCATCTGCATCCTCCAATAGACTTGTGATTCCTCTCTCTTGGTTTATAACAAGAATGTCCTTACTTAACATCAGGTGCACTGTGGGTCGGGACACTTTGCTCAGGGGAAGAATTTGTCATGCCCACCATGGATTCAGACCTCACAACCTTCCACCCCTTACCCAGAGCTTCAGCAGCTATTTCTGTGGCCATGCACAAAGATGGCAGCTGGGAAGGACACAGTTAACTTCATCTTGACACAACTAACTTTTTTTTTTTAATAGCTGAATCTATTCTCCTCCTGTCTCCTTTCGGTTTCTCTTTGTCTTTCTCCTTCCCTAACCCCTTGCCTTTCTAAGACAGGCTCTCACTATGTAGTCTGATTGTCCTGGTCCGTACGATATAGACCAGGGTGGCCTCAAACTCACAGAAATCCTTTTGCTTCTCTGCCCACAGAGCACTGGGATTAAAGGTATATACAGCCACATCCAGCTTTAAAACTGTTTTTAGATTTATTTTGTTTAATTTGTATGTAAGAGTTTTGCTCACATGTATATCTGATCATGTGAATCATATACATCTTGGAACTGGAGGGATGAAGAGATCTGAAATGCCATATGGGTGCTGGGAATCGAACCTGGGTCCTCTTAAACCACTGACCTCATCTCCACAGCCCTTTTTAAAATTAAAAAAAAAAAAATTTTTTTGAATTGTGTGTATGTGAGTGTTTTGTTCCCATGTATGTCTGTATAGCAAGCATCCTGGAACTAGAGTTATGTTTTCTTTCTAAGATTATTATTTTTAAAATGTATTGTTCTTTTGCTGTATTTTGGTTTGTTTGTTTGGTTGGTATTTTTGAGTCATAGTTTCTCTGTGCAGTCCTGGCTGTCCTGGAACTTTCTCTGTAGAACAGGTTGGCCTCAAACTCAGAAGTCTTTCCCCTACCTGCTTCTGCCTCCCAGGTGTTGAGATTAAAGGTATGCAGCGTCGTAGTGCCTAGCTTTTATTTTGTTTATGAGTTGTTTGTTTTCAATCCCTGCAGGTGTCTGTGCACCTTGTGTATGCCTTGTGTCCTCAAAGGCCAGAGGAGGGCATCAGAGTTGCAGATGACTGTTGGCTGCCATGATTGGGAATTGAATTCAAGTTCTTTGGAAGAGCAGCCAATGCTCTTAACCACTGAACCATATTTCCAGCTCCTAATCACTTTAAAAATATTTGTTTTAAATTATGTATATGCCTATATGTAGACATATGCACATAAATGTGAGTGCCTACAGAGACACTGGATCCTATGGAACTGGAGTTCCATGTGACTGTGACCCATCTAACATAGGTACTAGGAACCAAACTTGGGTCCTCTGTAAGGGGCGTATATGCCTTTAACTTGCTGAACTGCCTCTCCAGTCCTGGAATATCTAATCTCTTAGTGGGCATGCTCATCGTGTTAAATGAGACTCACAGGAAGCTGGTGCTTAGCTTGAGCTCCTATACTCAGCCCAACAGACCGAGCCACATGGAGTTATTCATGCTGACTGTGTTGTTTGTCTGACCCTCCAAGGAATCCAGAGAAAGATAAAAGCCAAATTACCAACCAAAGTGCACTGTGTCTTTTTTTTTTTGCTATTCAAAAAAGAAAGACTTCTGGACTCAGAAGGCTCAGTGGCTCAGAGCACATGTTCTTCCCAGAACCCACATGGCAGCTCACAGCTGTCTTTAACTCAAGTTCAAAAGGGTCTGATCCTCTTCAAACTTTAACACACACACACACACACACACACACACACACACACACACACACACGAGAGAGAGAGAGAGAGAGAGAGAGAGAGAGAGAGAGAGAGAGAGAGAAAGGGAGGGGGACATCCAACACATCCAATAATAAACTTTTTAAAAGGATTCACCAAGCAGTGGTGGTGTACACCAGCACATGGGAGGCAGAGAGAGACAGGTAAAATCTCTGTGAGTTCAAGGACAGTCTGGTCTACAAAGTGAGTTCTAGGACAGCCAGGGCTGTTAGAGAAACCCTGTCTTGGAAAATGAGTGAAAGAAAGAAAAGAAGAAAGAGAGAAAGATTCATTGATTCTATTTTAATTAGTCTCTGATTGTATTTCTACATCTAGGCTTACGTCCCTCTAGAATTAAAGAACTACAAAATATTTATGTCCAAGGGTATTTATTACAGCAATATTTATGAAAACAACTTTAAATCTTAATATAAATTTAGCTTAAATAAAGCAGGGAACAATCATATTTACAGCTACTCAAGGTCCCATTTTGTAGAAAACTCAGTGATCTTGGAAATTGCTTGAGCTATGAAATGTTAAGGTTAAAAATATCAGGTTATAAAACTGTACATAAGGCAGAATGTCAAAATTCAAATGCAAATCATAGAGTTACATATATACATATACTACAAGTAGAAAAATGAATGAAAGACAAACATTAAAAAATCTTAACATTAGTTAATTCTGTGTAATAGAATTATGAGGTTTTTACTTTAAAAAAAATAACTCGTTTGAAGTTATCTGTATTTTTCAATTTTCCCCATAATTGCATATTGCTTTCACATTTGGAAAAAAAATAAATACATGTTAATAACAAAAATACAAAAGTGAGAACAAATGAGGTCCAAGAGCTACAAATATAAATATTGTACTGGATGTTTTGAACATCTTTTTTTTTTTTAGATTAATTATAGATGGCTAAACCTTCCAGGTAAGAATTTTTTATTTGCAGTAGTACTCGTATTTTTGGCTTGACTGGATTTAGATGTAGAATCTACTGTGACGTATTTAATCTGGAAGCCTCCGGCTGTGACGGATGCATCACTCAGAAACTTCAAGGTCATGACGTTTCCTGTGTGGGGAGGCACACAAAAGGACGAGGAGGTTAGTCCAGATTTGACTGACAATTCAGTAACTTCTCATCCCACAGAAGAACAGATAAGGATATGAATGAGATCTCGGAGTTGCCAGTGAGGGAGTTTTATATTTAACCCTGGGTCTCTCGTCTCATGTGGGAGAAGTCTTTTCTGTGCAGGGCTCCTGCACTTTTCTGCCCCTCCAAATGAAATGAAATAAATACAATTTTAAGATAAGGTGCTCGCCTAGCTCGTTGAGATTCTGGATTTGATCCATAGTGTCTGAAGACAATAAAAAACAATTATTCTTATGGACTGATCCACATAGTTATAAGAACTTGAGATGTGGATGGGCTATTTTCTAACTGATGGGGAACAGCAAATTTTTCATTGTTAAGAAGCAAACTTAGGGCCATGTATGGTAGCCTCTACCAGTCTGTGAGTTAAAGGCTAACCTGGTCTATATAGTGATTTTCTGACCAGCTAGGGTTACAGAGTGAGAGTATGTCTATCACAATATATTAATAATAACAATAATAATAATAAAATAAATTGATCAATAAATTAATATAAAACAAAAGATAAAGAAAGGCAAGAAATAAACCTAGAGGCCTACTTCCTATTGTGACTTAAAATACTCCTTAACATATTGGCCAGAAAGTGCCACAATAACATATAGGAATATTTCAGGAATATTTATTCAGGATATAATAGAATATTATTATTGTGTGTATGGATGTGTTGTTGACACTTGTGCATGTGAGAGTTTGCCGTAGTGTGCATGTGAGGTCAGAGAACAACTTGGTGGAGGTGAATCTTCCTTTCCACTTTTACCTGCAGAGGCATCTTTTAAAATTTGTTATTCTATTTCTATATTTACTTCCATTATTTTACATGCATGAGTGTTTTCTTTGCATGTATGTATATGTGTGCAGCACATAAAAGTCTGGTACCCTCCAAAGTCAGAAGAGGGCATCAGAGCCTCTGGAACTAGACTTAGGAATGTTTGTAAGCCACGGTGTGACTGCTGGGAACTGAAGCCGGGACCCTGAAAGAGCAACAAGTGCTCATAACCTCTGAGCCATCTTGGTAGCCCTGCAAGCCTTTAACTTAGATCCTCAACTCATAATTAAATAATATATATTAAATAATATATATATTAAATAATATATATTAAATATTAATATATATATTAATTATATATTAAATATAATTAAATAAATAATTAAATATATATAAATTTATATATATATTAAATATTAATATATATTAATATATATATATATATATGAATAAACATGTCATTACATGACCTGAGTCAAGAGACTAGGTGATCTTTGTCAACGCCATGGAGCTGGTGTCATCTGGCTGAGGCTAGCTAGCTCGAGCCCAGGCAGCCTGGCTGCAGACTTCAGGTTCCATTTGTCGCTGCATTTTTCTGACACTGGAAGATTTACCTGATACAATTTTTTTTTTTTTTTTTTTTTTTTTTTGTATTTGTACTGTAAAAGAAACCCTGGTTAGCTAGGCGTGGCTTGAACCATTCAGACGGAGAGTGGAGGATCAGGACTTTGGTTTGAGACTAGTTTTCAGCTACATAGAATCCAAATACAATCTTTGTTGGGACCCTATTTCACAATTTTTAGGTGGTAGCTCTGAGACTGTATGTAGCCTAGGCTAGCCTTAAATTCCTGAGTGCTCCTCCTGACTCTGCTTCCACATCCAGCTCTTCTGTTGGATTTTGAAGGAAAAACTTCAGGCTCCAACTTTCTAGTAAAACCCTAAAGTCAATCTCATTCAGATGTTCTATTGACATAGAGTGTCCTTGAGAAAAAAGTGATGAGGTTTATTTATAGTGGGTTTTCAACAGTACTTATTCAAGGACAGACTAGAGAGCCTCACAGCTTGTAAAAATGACACTTCGGAACTGAGCAGCAGCAAGTGGGTGTGGCAGGCATTGAGAAGGACTTGGCTGGGCCTTGAACCGTGCTGTTCTTAGGTGCGAAGCACTGTGATAATTTTATGACTTGGAGAGAAAACAGAAGCTATCAGAATGCCAAGTGCTGGCACTGGAAAGAGAAAACAAAGATTTCCAAGAAAAATGACGGTTTTAACTAAAAATAAAAAGACATTTAAAAGCAGTTAGGATAACTTAAAGAGTAGCATTGCCTATTGTGATTAATTTAGGTTACTAGGGAGCATGTTTTGTGGGCATTATTTCTTAGAACATAGTATACGAAATAATTTTGGTGTGTGTGTGTGTGTTGTGTGTGTGTGTGTGTGTGTGTGAGAGAGAGAGAGAGAGAGAGAGAGAGAGAGAGAGAGAGATTTAGCAAGCATTGTCATTATATCTCTAGCCTTTTGAGATTTACTACATAAATTAGCATACAAATAGAATCCTACTGGGCTAAACAGGAAACCTTTTTATCACAGTTTAGCTCAGCACTTCCTTTTTCTGTTTTGTTGTTGTTTTTGTTTTGGGATTTTGTTTTGCTTTATCTTTGAGACAGGGTTTCTCTGTGTAGCCCTGGCTATCCTGAAATTCAATCTGTAGACCAAGCTGGCCTGATCTGTCTCCTGAGAGCTGAAATCAATGGCATAAGTGCCTGGCTTAACTTCTCTTTCTTATGCAATGGCTGCTGAAAGTATCTCTAGAATTAATTGTAAGGAATGTTGTACTGAGAAAGAAATGTGATATTAGCAATACGTTTGTTTACTACAATGGGTGATGTGTTTACTTGATAATTCATTTCAGTCTTTTATAGATGAGTATTTTCAGTAGTCATCATCCTCACCATCTCTTCTGTGTTGGGAATCAAACCAAAGGCCACTGCATGTGTAAGGTAAGGACTCTGCTATTGAGCACATTGCCAGTCCTTACACATTTGTTACCATTCTGAGGCTTGGGGCAACAGCAGTTCTTAGGGTCTTGTGGATTTAAGCTGCTGCCTGTCAACGAGAGCTGTTCACACACATCATTTTGGTCACAGAGTTGGCCAAAACTCTTAAAAATAAAAACTGGCTTTCTTGCAAGCTAATGAATGGACTGTCTGGGTTTCAGCTCTCTCAAGTGTAAAAGGTGAATGGTAATAACGTTGAGGGCGCTGTGGAAAAGCACATGGAAATTTTGCGGTGACTCGGGTATTACCTGTGCTAATGATGTCTTCTGGAAGTTCATCACCGCAGTATCTGAAAGGGAAATTTTAGAAAAGAGAGGTCACACACATGAGAAGAAGTACACAGCTATTGATTTGACTCATATTTATAACAAAACACTTTATTCCCCACAAATAATGGCTCATTTTTCTCTGATTACAAGAAACGTATTTTTCAGATGGGGTCTCACTCATGTAGCCCTGACTGACCTGGAACTCACTCACTATGTAGACCAGAGAACTGCTTGCCTCTGCCTCCCAATGAATCATTTTAATTTAATTTTTATTTATTTATTTAGGGTTTTTTTTTTTTTTTTGATTCTTTGAGACAGGGTTACTCTGTGTAACCTGGCTGTCCTGGAACTCATTCTGTAGATCAAACTGGCCTCAAACTCAGAGATCCACCTGCCTCCCGAATGCTAGGATTAAAGGCGTGCACCACCACTGCCTGGCTATCTTTAATTTCTTATTAACATGGAGTTGGGGGTGAAGAATCAGGTTCAAAGTCATTCTCAGTTACATAGTGGGTTTGAGTCTGGCTTGGGCTGCAGAAGACTTACCCTGTAATGGAAATGAGAGCAAGGGACTTGAAAATTTTAACAGAAATTTCATTCCCCAAGTCTTTGCGTCTTTAGTCATGTGAGGATTTGAATACCTAGACAATGAGGTTTTATAAGAATCAAAGGCAGCTGTCAGTGCTTTTATAATTAGTACAGGTACAGCCTGCTAAGAAAACATCTTTTCTTGACAGATTATATGAAAGGCAGGTGTGATGAAGTATGCTCGTATACGCAGCACTTTGGAGGTGGAGGCAGGAAGATCAGGAGTTCAAGGCCTGCCTGAACTATATAATGAGCTTAAGGTCAGCCTGCAATCCCAGGTCTGAGACAAAGAAGAGGTGAGGAAGGTTGGGGAGGAAGAAGGGTAGAAAGGAGAGGAGGAGACGGAGGCGGAGAAGAAAGGAGAGAGAAGGAGGAGAAGGAAAAGGCGTTACTTTCTGCTGGAGTGAGCAGAAACACTGAGAATGAACAACTGTCACGGGAACACTGGAGAGAAAGCTAAAGAGGATCAGATAAATACCGGAAGTTAGAGAGCTTCCGTCACGCTGCATGGGGAAACAGCACCCACCTCCCTACAAAGCCATGGACGTCATCATAACTGTCATAGATTTCTACGTAGTCAGCCAAGCAGCCTGGATCATGTTCAAGGTCAAAGTCCAAAAAGCTCAGGTGAATTCGCTGGCCGTACTTGAGCCGAATGTGCCAGTAGCAGACCTGGTTGTCATCATACTCATTTGGGAAGCCTGGGGATTTAAAAACTCGCTTCGGATCTGTAAAGACACCACCGCACTCCTTTGCTGAAATGGGAAAAGAAAGTTCACTTAGACCTTATATGTTATTTTTATATGATCCATAATATATAAGGTTAGAACTGATAATAATTTCTAGATTTTCATTTTTTAAATATTTTTTTAAAAATATGAATTAAGATGGCATCCTTATTAGATGACAATAGATTCTGGAAGATCCCGTTCATTAACACTGCTTCATTTACCCTATACTTTGGCTTTGTTGGAAGCAGGGTCTCACTATATAGCTTTGGATGGTTGGGGACTCACTATGTAGACCAGACTAACCTCAAACTCAGAGATCTGCTGGCTTCTGTTTTCCAATGGCTGAGATTAAAGACATATGCTATGAAACCTGACTTCACTCTAGACTCTTGGCAATGATTAACAATGACAGTAGTATAGTATAGGATAGGACTAAAAGTGGTGAAGTGTGTACAAATTGACTTGGGCCAGGTATGGTGCCATACACCTTCAATCCCAGCATTCTGTGATTTCTTGGTCAGCCTGGTCTACATAGTGAGTTTCAGGTCAGCCAGGGATAAACAATGAGACCCTGTCTAAAAAAACAGAGACAAACCAAACCAAAACAAAGCAAAACAAATGTAACCCCCAAAACAGCAACAGCAGTAACAACAAAAAAAAAAAAACCCAAATAAAACAAAACAAGGAACCAAAATGATTTGTTGGTCATAGTCCTGTGATAAATGCCTTGCATTTTGTTTTGAATGAGTGTAGTGTTAGTGTATAGGCAATTCCACTGGCCTACTCTCAGGGACCTAGCAACTGCTTATGTCATGATCTGCCTCCAATGATCTGCCTCCACCACCAGGTCTGTCTGGGGGCGAGTGGGAAGGTGTTACCTTCCACTGCAGCTCTCTCTCTGTTTTCAGTTTTCTCCTTCCATTTCTGCACACACACACCCCTCTGCCCACCTCTTTCTCTGCCTCATGGCTCTGTTCCCTGTCTGTCTGCCTATCTACATGTCCACTTGTCTGCCTTTATCCTTTCTCTAGATCCTTGTTCCCCATCTTTTCCCAATAAACCTCTTTTATACCACATCTGTAGCATGGCATGATTTCCCAGGGGTACACCTTGGCATGGGCCTGCCAAAGATACCCACTCACTGCATTATTATTTTATAACATGTAGTGTCCAGCTCTAAGCAAAATTCTTCTTACTTGGAATTCATTTAACTTTGTGCTATATGTTGCTTATGGACATGCAAGGCTACTCTGATGGTCAGTACTATTAAACAAGACTGTGGCAGAAGCCTAGACTGTGGCTATCACTCGCCTACTATAATATGGAATTTCATATATAATATGGAATTCATATCCAACACTTCATCATATCAGTGTGCTAGCAAATGCTGGAAAGGCTCTGTAACATGATGAATAACATTGTCATGTTGTCTGGGAGAATATATCTGAAAAGAAGAGTCTGTTTACCCCCCCCCCCCAGAACATAAACAAAGAATAATTCTCGTTCTTTAGTGAGAATATGAAGGAGGGAATACAGTTCAGGTCCCTGAACAATAAGAAAGGACCCATAAATGGTGGGTATAATATTATCATCACCATCACCATCACCACATTCACTCATTTTTAGATAGAAAAGCTGTTTTCTTTCGTAATCTCTTTGTAGGTAACAGCTTTGCTGCTGTTGTTTATGTAACTACTTTTGCAAGCACAGAATTATCATTTTAAAGAACAAACCGTGGGGATTGTAGCAATAGGCATCCCACCGCTCACTCCTGTTGAGTCTGATTCCATAATCAATGATACCCGTTTTCCCAAATCCACAGTTGGGCCCAGGTTTCACAATGGGGTATCCGACTCTACCCTTGGCCATCCATCCAGCAGCACAGACATGAAATCCTGAAAGAGGAAGAGAAGTTTAGGGATTCATTTAGTAGGAAAAGACTGTCACTTCCTACTGTAAGTTTCTCAAGGGGCCAAACCCTTGAGAAATAGGAAAAGCCTGCAATTGAAGTCCTCTGGAAACTGGGGCAGAAGGATTTGAAGTTCAAGGTCAGACTTGGCTACATAATGAGATAGAGTACCAAACCTTGAGCCTGAGGTTAATACCCTAGCACCACCCAATAAAACACTAAACCAAAGTCTGAATACAAATAAAACATTTTTTTTTTCTGTTTTGTTCTGTTTTGTGTTTTGTGTCAAGACCAAGATTTCTCTGCATATTCCTGGCTGTCCTGGAACTTGGTTTGCAGACCAGGCTGGCCTTAAACTCACAGAGATCCACCTACCTCTGCCTCCTGTGTCTTGAGATTAAAGTTGCCATGCCTGGCTCACCATTTTTTTCTTGAGACATGATTTCCTATGAGCCAGGCTGGCCTCAAGCTCCCTCTTTGCTAAGGCTGACCTTGAACTCCTCCTAATGCTCCCGCCTTCGCCTCTGAAGGGCTAGCAGGATTGCAGGCATGCAGCCACCATGCCTGGCTATAAAAATTGAATTCTGACTTTTACTAGCTAGAAGTCCTATTTGGAAACAAAACCAAATGCAGATAGATTAGAATTAAGGGCCATGGCAAGTATGAGAACCATTGATCTCAGGTCACTGGGACAGTTGTCTGAGAAGCTGGGCGTGCATTTAAGTGAAAACCCTCAGCCATTCCTCTGTGCATCCAACCAACTGGAAATGGAACTTACTTCCTTACAGAACTGCCTCTGAGATAGGCTGTAGCTCAGTGGCAGAGCATTGACCTCAGATGCGTGATACCCCAAATTCAATCTCTGCCAGAAGAAAAAAGTATATCTAAACATGTACAGGTATTTTTCTTGTCATTATTTCCTCAGTGCTATATTTGCATGGTACTCATATCATGGTCGATATTAGAAACAACCACTGATTTAAAATATGCAGGGTATTCATGGCCATAATGTCTTTACTCAGGAGGCTCAAGCAGGAGGATCACAAGTTTGAGACCAGCAAGACTTTGTCTCAAAAACAAAAATACACAAATAAAAGTCAAGGAAGCCAGCAAATGAAACACAAAGGATCTGTGGGTATAGGTCGATGGCTGCGTGCCTGAGCCTGTGCAGCAGGGTGTGGCCCTGGGTTTGATCCATAGGACTTGAACATCCTTGGATTCTGCTTATCAGTGGAGATCCTGGAAACAATCCCTTTCTGCTGCTGTGGAATAATTTACTGCTGCATGTTTGTTTTGAATAAAGTTTAAAAATAGTGAGTGTGAGTATTTGCCTGTAAGGAAAGGAATTCTGATGAGGAGTCACAAGGGACGCTAGCTTTTTTTTTTATAAGAACAAATAGTAGAAGCCAGGTGTGGTGGTCCATGCCCTTAATCTCAGCACTTGGGAGGCATAGATAGATAACTATGAGTTCAAGGCTAGCCTGGTCTACAATCAAGTTTCAGGCTGGGGCTATATAGTTCGACTACATTTGTAGTCCCAAGATTGGGAGGCTAAAGAGGAAGGAGTAACTCAACACCAGCCTCAGTTACTGAGTGAATTTGAGACCAATGTGGGCTATGTGGGAATCGTCTCCAAACAAACAACAAACAAACAAAATATACAAAAACAAAAATCAAACCTGCCTAAATAAGAGCAATGATTAATTGCTAGAGTTTTCGGAAGGTATCTTGGTATTATTATCTTCCCAGTTTCTTTTCCTATTTATTTCTTTTCACTGCTTTTAATCTTATGGCACAGTGGTACAAATGCATGGTGGTGTGTACCTGTAGTCCCAGTGTGAGGTTAGCAGAGGCTTGACAAAGATCACAAGTTTGAGGCCAGCCTTGGCTATAGAGTGGGACTCATATCTTGAAAGAAAAAAAAAAAAAGAAAAGTAAAAACTAAACTAAGAGAAAAGTTCCTTAAATTGTAACCTTTCTACTGCTGTGGAAGTCTCTTGTGCTCACAGACAAGCATCTGGGAACCGGGAATGTTAAACACACAGGGTTGTCCCTTCAAAGGGAGGGATGTGTAACCTATTTTCTGCCTAGAAGTCTGGGAACAGTCATGGTTAATAGTTTGGTGACCTTTTCACTAGCTGTGTGGCTGAACTACGACCCTATTGTGATCTTGTCAATCTTTCATCTTTATGGAAGATATCATGTGCATTTTACATAGAATTTCTATTTCTGTAATCATCTGTGAGTACGTGCTTATAGATTGTAGTATTCTTCGCACACAGGATTGAGTTCATTGTCATCAATTGTGATGTACTTAAATATGCCTAAACTACTGGGAGTCAGACTCCCAAAGTCTGAACCAACTACTGAGTCCTGTTGAACCAAACTACCTTCTTGCCTACCTCGGATTCTTACACTGCTGGCTGTGGTGATCAGAGATCCTGCACTACTACTAAGTGAATTTGTTTGTAAAATTACATAGTTTAATAGCGGAGGAAACCAACATTAACACGCCAAGAGAGACAGAACTATACTTAAAGGAGTACCAATTACAGTAACATTAACACACAGTGTTTCAGTGATAACAAGGTAACCGGGGTAGTATTTTCCTTTGGTGTTTATTTTTAGATCGTAGACCCTCTATCTGCCTCTTTCTCTAAGAAATCTTGAGGACAGAGAATTAAGTAGCATGCCATGCTGTGACCTTGTAGCTCCTCCCCTTCATAGCTGCAAGGTAAGTTTGTGTGTCCTGCTAGAATTTGGCTCATTGCCGTGCTAGGAGTCACACGGACTAAGCCGGGCTAAATCACAAGAGTGGAGCTTCTGGACACACCCCCTAGAAATCTACGGAAGTCTGAAACCTCCCTTTGCTCCTTGGACTCAAAGACCTTTTCCATCAAGGTCCAAGCTGTACACGTTGGTCCTCTCACCTGTTCTCCTACTTGAAGCTCTCTGCTAATGAAGTTCCACTCCAGGTTTTTAAAGGAAGTCTCCTCGATCGCTCTCCCCACGTCTTTCTTTCTCTCCCTCCCTTAACGGCTTCATTTTACTTCTTGTTCTCCCGATTTTCAAGTCCCAATCACGTTTCCCTACAGTCCCTGATGATGGTGTTGGGAGGCTCTCTCTCCTAACGAAGCTCCTTCTAATGGGTAATTTCGTGTAAGCGCCTCACCCAAACTCCCTGTATTCCCGCCATGATTTCTATTTTCTTAATTATCACTGGATGGTGCCCAACCCTTATGAGATGCTGTTACCAGGAACTTCTGACTTTAGGCAGAAGGAATGAGGGAAGTCCAGATATCTCTCAACATAGAGAACAGTCCCAAAGGGCTTTAGAGAAAAGTTTTAATAAGAGTTATGGAAAAGTTGGGTTTCCCCCCAAGCCCCCAAGAGTGAATAAGAAGAAAAACTATTATCCAATCAGTTACCAATTTTTCTGGCTGCTTCTAGCTGCTTGTAGGTTGCAAGACGGCCACCTTCATATTCGCAAACGGCCTTGGCTTCTGCATACGTGAGCTTGTATCTGCCAGCCCGGGCTTCTCTGTGGTATACGCCTGCTGCTTGTTCTGTGAATTATAGAATGACGTCATCAATGCACTATTATCCATTCTTGTGGAACAAAGGAAATTTTGCCTCAGCGGGAGGATTACATCAGATACATGTTCTTGGCAAAGAAATTTCTAGGTCAGCTGCCATGGTAGTTAAGTCTTTATTGTTAGAAAGCTTTGGGGGGAGGGGGAAGAATGAGAGAGGATTTTAGGGGGCATATAGGACTCGTAAAGACTAGAGTTTAAATAGCTTCTGATAGCATGAAAGAAAGTTTTTGATAGAACATAGTATTGTATTTCTAGACTAACCACAAGCAATACAGTTTTGGCATTCCTTTGGCTTTAAAAAGAACCATAAAAGCTGAGCAATGGTGGCACATACCTTTGACCCCAGCCTAGGGAGGCAGAGGTAGGTGGGTTTTTTGTGAGTTTAAGGCCAGCCTGGTCTACAGAGCTAGTTCCAGGATAGCCAGGGCTACACAGAGAAACTCTGTCTCAAAAAAAAAAAAAAAAAAAAAAAAGCCATTAAAAAAGATTGGATAGGTACATAGTAGATGAAGGAAGTTTAGAAGGCAAAATAAAGCAGTAAAAATGGAAGCTCACAAGGAGGGAGGGCGTGCCTATTTGAGGGAATGATTAAGATGATATAGCTGAAAATTTAGTAAAGAACTTAAACATAGTGGGGAAATCTGACAGAGTCCTCAGGAAGCAAGTAGAGCACTAAAGAAGAGATTTGAACATGACTGAGAAAAACCTGACACACCTCTAACCTTTTTCCCTGACTTGTTTGCTCATGTGCTGTTCCCAGCATAGTTTAGGCAATGGCAAGTCACACACACCCTGTCTTCCAGTGGGTCACTGTTTCAATGAATTGTTTGGGGACTGCAGTGATGTCTCCATAGAAACAGTGGGAAGAGATTCCCGGACGATGGTCACAAGTTTATCTCCAATAGTGCTAATAGAACCACCCAGTTGTCCAGATTACTATGGAGCTTTTGTATACTGATCTGTCCAGTCGGCCTCCGTGGAGATGTTTCCAGTGAATTCTTGAGTGCCTCAGCACATAAGACACAAATCCAGAAACATGTCCTGATTCAACTCATGTTTTTTCTCTTTTCCTCAAACTAAAGCTGACTCCGCCAGTTTAACGGGAAATGACACTGGCTGTGTGTCAGACTCTTCTAGACTCCAAGGATCCAGCTCTCATAAATTAAATGGTAAGAGTCCATTGCTGAGAGAAGACAATGGTCAATTTGGTATTTTTATTCATTCATTTATTTTGATGCAAGGTCTCATGTGCCAGACTGGCCTCTAATTAGCTTTGGAGCTGAGGAAGTCCTTGAAATCTGTTCTGATCGCCCTTACCTCCCGACTGCTGGCTTTACAGGCATAACACGCCAGGCAAGCATCCTACCAACTGAGCTTACATTCCATGTTTATGGACAAGAAAATGCTAGCAACACCAGATCATCATCAATGGAGATCATTTCCGCCTTGTAAATGACTTGTTGTCCAGGTGTCTTTCATGAGGCAAAGCCTCAACACAGCCATTAATTTCCTTATTCATTTAAGCATGCAGCTTGATGACATTTCCTAGGTATTGTGGAGCAGACCCTGCTGTCCCCTCAAAGAATTTAGGCATGCATGAATGGGCAACTAAAGTATATTATTTTTTTTAATTAATCTTGAAATTGTATGTGTATGGGTGTTGCTTTTTTTTTTTTTTCTGCGTGTATGTCTGTGCACCACGTGTGTGTCTAGTGCCTGAGGAGTCCAGAAGAGGGTATTGAATCTGCTGGGACTGGAGTTACAGGTGGTTGAGAGCTACAAGGAGGGTCTTGGGAATGGAATCCCCACCCTCTGAAAGATCAACCAGTGCTCTCTAACCACAAGCCATCTCTCCAGCCCTGTTGGGTTTTTTGTTTGCTTGTTAGTTTTTTTGTTTTTGTTTTTTTTTACATAGGGTCTTGGTATGTAGCCCAGGTGGTCTAGAACTTGTGATTCTTCTGTGAGCCATTTAAGTAGGAACATTAAAATATGTGCCACCGGGGCTTGGAGAGATAGCTTAGCAGTAAAGAATACTGGCTGCTCTTTCAGAGGATGATAATTTCGATTCCCAGCACCTACATGTCAGCTCACAACTGTCTGTAACTCCAGTTCCAGAGGATCCAACACCCTCACACAGACAGGCATGCAGGCAAAACACCAATGCACGGGAAATGAAAAGACGTGTACCACCACACCGAACTAAGTATTTTTATCTGAGACACTATGCCTTTTGGAGAGAAGAAGGATGCATGCTTAATTTAATTATTTATTATAAATATTGCTGTTAATTAAAAAGTTGAAATCTGTCTGTATTTCAAGAATTTAGAGTAAAAAAAATTATGCAAAAACTGTACTAATTATTTTAATGGATGCCAACTCTTCTTCAAGCTGTTTCCTTAATATTTTACTCTACATTTGAAATATATTTCTGGGAGAGGTTCACAAGCAATTTTAGAACATAACTTCAAACTGTCTTACGAGTAATTAAAAACAAGCAGACAGGCAAAACTATCGGAAATTGATGGCCTGTGTCTGGGTAATATGATACTAACAGAAATGACAAACTTCATGTGCCATAATTCCAGTTTGTTAAATGTTTCTATTCAATTTCGCCAAAAGAGCAAACATACAGAATTCTCGATGTGCATATTTGACTACTTAATTAATGCAGTTAATGAAATAATTTATGACGACGTCTCGCCATGTAGCTTATGCTTACCATAGACTCTCTATTGTCCTCCTCCAGCCTCTTGAATCTTGGTGAATCTACAGAACTTCTTGCTCAAGAACAAGTCTATATGAAATTGCTTTTGTTTGTTTGTTTGTTTTTTGAGACAATGTCATTGTCTAGCTTTGGTTGGCCTGGAACTCACTATGTAGACCATGTTAGCCTCAAACTCACAAAGATCCACCTGATTCTTAAGGACTGGCATTAAAGGCGTGTACCCTCACACTTGATCCTGCTCAGACAACTATAAACGAAGCATTTTATGTATGTATTTGTTAGCTTTACTGATTAATTTATTTTGAGGCAAGTTTTTGTCATGTATTTCAGGCTATCCTGGAACTCTCAATATTCCTCCCTTGGCCTCCCAAGTATTAGGAGTATAAAATCAGGACTATTATTAAAGTATTATTTTTTATTTAAAATATTTATGGATTTAGAATTTTCAGCTATTAAGACAAAACTTAGTACAACAAAACTCTAATTTTTAAAAGATACATGTGCCTAAGGAAACAATATTTTATTCATTTTTCTATCTTCCATTTAATTTATAAAATGGAAAAAAAAAGTTTTTTTGTTTTTTCGTTTTTGGCAAGTGACAACAGTGGGCCATAGGCTCTGCCATGTTCTGGTTCTTCTGGGAGGAGTTATGTAACCTTGTAGACATCACTACTTGAGCCTCAGTTTCTTCATCTAGCAAATGGGAATAATGATAACAGTAGTCCCCTATTAGGGCTTATAGTATACAGTTTTCCTGCCCTTTACAGATTCAAGAGGAAGACTGAAAATAATTGATCTCTGTGTTCCGTGTTTGCAATCCACTTCTTGTCTGTCTGTTCCTTTCTTGTTAAGTTGCTGTTAAAGAAACTAGAAGTCACAGGGTTCCAACGTCCTGTTCTTCACAGTTGCTACCAGATCCTTCCTTTTGAATCCAACTTTCTTTTCTCCCTAAACAGTTTCTAATATTATATTGACCCAACCAACTGTAACTAATTTGTGCTGGGCTGACTGGTCAGTAATTTGTCCCAGATTGAAGAAGCATTTGACAGGGTCTCAAGTCTCTGCAGTGTGCTCTTCACAAAGGTTGGCCTCGCTTTGCTCCGCCTTCGGGGCAGAACTGCTTTTAACTCAAGTTTACATTTTTTGGAGTGTATACATTCATTACAAAAACAATGACTTCAAATCACCCCATCCCAGGAGTATCGGATAGCCTTTCCAAGTATCCCCATATGACTTTAATTCCTACTAGCTCTACGGTGTTTCTCCATTTCTGACAAATGTGCACATAGTACGTCAGTTGGACTGTATGCACACATCTACCAAATTTCAGAGCCCATCTTGACCAAATGGTCACACTGCAGCTAGTTTCGGCTCAAGCTGGAAGAAGAGGCGGCAAGGCTGTGCATTTCAAATCCAGCTGGTTAATGAAATCCTCATGGCTGCAGTTTCTACCACAGAGAACACTGCTGAGAGGGAAAAATAGTCTACAGCCATGTGCTGCCTACCAAGCATAAAACCAAGATCTAGGTTACTTTTGCTTTGTCTTTATTTGCTTTTATTCTGTACAAGAATAAGATGATCCCCCCCCCAAAAAAGCAATCATGATCCCCCCCCCCAAGAAGCAATCAAAAAAATTTCTCTACTAAATACAACAGTGAACAAAATGTAGCATCCATCTTGAATTATAAGGGTTCTAGTGTTCTGAGTGCTGTAATGGGAATTTGGAGTTTTCTGTGTTAATATTCATTTATTGGTATTCTGGTCATCTTCAGCCTTTAGCCCAAGTCATTCCTTAAACTTAACAAAAACAACAAAAAGAACTTTCCTCACTTAACCAAAGGTCTAGGAAAGTACTTCCATGACAAAAAGAACCAAACCTGATGAACGCACAAAAAAGGACAAAGCGTCTTCATCTTTTTTCCTGTACCACACTCCAGCTTTAGAACAGCTGAAAGGCAGTTAGCAGAGCCAAGCTGTCCCCTGGAGCTCGGAGTACACAGAGCTCGGAGCTGCTGCGGAACCTCTGCACGCTCCTTCTCACCTGAAACCTTACTGCCAATGCGGTGGAAACACAACACAAAACATTACAGTCGGGGTTTAGTTCCATAAAGAAATACCTATCTGCTTTCAAATCTTGAAATATATTTTTACAAGGTTAGCAAAATATTAACCTGGGTTTTTTTGTTGAACAATACATTGTGTAAAAGGATAGCCTTAAAATTTTTAAAGAAAACTTTCTTTGTTTAATGGCATGCCAGTCTCTCTCTCTCTCTCTCTCTCTCTCTCTCTCTCTCTCTCTCTCTCTAGCATTTTTTGTGAAAACACGTTTTGAACATGCTAGAATTTTTTTTTCCTCCTTTGATTCAGTCCTATATGATGTCAATGGATCGATATTCCCAACATGGAAGCTCACGAGTGGAGTTTCTTACCAAGCCATATGGAGTTATGGAAGATTCCGTTCTTGAATCCCCATCCGTGAGCCTCTTCCCACAGCAAGACGCATAAGCAAATGAAGACGACCATATCTTCAGTTGCAGAGCCGGTTACAATGTCGGGGCTGCCCACAAGAAATTCTCAGAGCAGCGGCTGGAATGCGGCTGAAACATCTGGTTTCCACATCTTTTAAATAGTTTTTTTCGGCTGTGAGGTCAGCATGTGTTCTCCAATGGCACTTTCCGTTGCGGAGTTACACAATTAGTTCAGTGTCTGAAGCAAGCCCTCTGACTCATTTGCATTGGCAACCAGGACGGACGGAGGGCGCAGGAAAAGCATCCACGTTTTAAAGTCACTTTCTCAGAAACAAGTTCATTTATTTCTGTCAGTCACCAAAACTTTTCAGTTAGAAAGTTTGTGTCGTTTGGTGCAGATTCAAGAGTGATTAAAGAAAGCAGAACGCCAGCAGGATTTCCTAAGAAATCATGAAAATTCTGTTCGAATTGTTAATTTTGGGGTCTATAATTTAACCCTAATCTTGATTGTTATCGTATTACTTTAGTTTTTGCTAAATATTGCCAAATAAGTCCGTGAAGAAGATTTAAAAGGTGTATGTAGCTTGGCAAACCCAGCAAGACAGAACACCTCTTTCTCTGTCTCTCTTTGTCTCTCTGTCTCTCTCTGTCTCTCTCTCTCTGTCTCTCTCTGTCTCTGTCTCTCTCTGTCTCTGTCTCTCTCTGTCTCTCTGTCTCTCTGTCTCTCTCTCTCTCTCTCTCTCTCTGTCTCTCTCTCTCTCTCTCTGTCTCTCTCTCTCTCTCTCTCTCTCTGTCTCTCTCTCTCTCTCTCTCTCTCCTCCCCGTCTCTCCCTCTCTCAATACATCAGCTTTGAGAAAAGGAACACAGTTTCCGAATCTTAGGACATTTGTGGTACCTAACACGAGGAATATTTTAGGTAACTAGATACTAGCAGGCTTCAGGGACTAGGGGGCTAGATCCCCCCTTACAGTCACAGCCTGCATGACAATAGGCTGGAGCTCTTCACTACTGATCAGAAGGATAAGACCTGGGTTATATTTCTGGTCTGGGGGTGGGAGGTGGTAGACATGGCATCCTGAACGGCCTAGACAGTCAGTCAATGGGTAACTATCTAAGCCTGACTCTAGGAACCTTTTAAGATTATTATATAGCAAGAGGCTTTTCTGATACAGACCAGCCGGGCCCAATGGTACGGGACTGTCATTACAGCATGCCTGACCTACAAAAAAAGTCTGTTTCCAGAAATGCTTATGTGCCCACCCACTCAGCCTGTTCTTGTGCCTGTTACCCTGGGCAACTTAGTGAGACTCTGTCTCAAAATAAGAAAAGGAGAGGGGGGAAGGGAGAGGAGAGAGAGGGGAAGGGGGGAGGGAGAGAGAGAAGAGGGAGAGGAAGGAGAGGGAGAGGGGGGAGGGAGAGAGAGGGGAAGGGGAGGGGGAGGGAGAGGGAGAGGGGGAGAGAGAGAACCAGCTTGGTAGTAGAGCATGCCTATAGCATGTATAAGATCCTAGGTCCAATCAAGAGTACCAGACAGACACAAAGATATACCATCCTCCTTCCTGTCAGAATCTATGCAAACAGGCTCATTATTCATTTGAACATAACAAAACCTTTCAAAAAAAAAAAAAAAAACAAACAAAACATTTTTTTTGAACCATTTGGCTATTGTCTACTATTTCTTTTGTTGTTGTTACTTTTTTTTTTCTAGGAGATAGGATCTCAAGCTACATAGCCCTGAACTTGCTGTATAGATCAAACTGGGCTCGAACTCCCAGAGATCCACCTGCCTCTGCCTCCCGAGTGCTGTGATTAAAGGTGTGTGCCACCGTAGCCACTGTTCCACCATGGCAGGCTCCCTCTCACTCTCGAGGGTCTACTGTACTTGGCAGTGCATTCTGCCTATTGTATACATGCTGGTGCTTTGCCTGAATTCTTTTGCCATAGCTCACAAGGAGTGGAAAGAGAGCATCAGTCAAAGATTATGGTGACAGTAGATGATGATGAAGTTAATAAATGTATGGCCCAACTTCCCTAGATCAATTTAACTTGTTCGAAAATGATCAAAGTACGAGGTGATGATTTGGGAAGGATTTTGCCTTCCAGCCTTCCAAGTTCTTCTTCCCCACAAAAAATGCAAGAAGCTTAGGTGGCATGTCTGGTCACAGCTCACTGTTATAAAGGTGTTTCCTGATGTTGGTTGGTTGATAGGCACTTTATGTACCTTTCCTTTTTCTCTTGCTTGTCAGTCTTTCCTACTAGAGAAGCTAAGGCTTCTCTATTCTTTTTTTGTTTGTTTGTTTTGTTTTGTTTTGTTTTCCAGACAGGGTTTCTCTGTGTAGCCCTGGCTGTCCTGGAACTCACTCTGTAGATCAGGCTGGCCTCGAACTCAGAAATCCACCTGCCTCTGCCTCCCAAGTGCTGGGATTAAAGGTGTACACCACCACTGCCTGGCTGTATTCTTATTTTTAAAAATTATTTTTAGATTGTGGTGTGTCTGTGTGTGTGTGTGTGTGTGTGTGTGTGTGTATTTGGCCTCATGAATGCTCATGCATCATGTACATGAAATGCCTGAAGAAGTCAGAAGAGAGCATCAGATCCCTTGGAACTTGGATAACAGAGGTTGTGAGCCACCATGTTGGTGCTGGAAACTAATCTGGGTCCTCTGTAAGAGCAGTAAGTGGCCTTGACCACTGACTCTCCAGCCCCTTCTTGATTTCTATGCTCTACTCTTCTCTGTCTTGTTTGTTTGTTCATTTGTTTGTTTGTTTGTTTGTTTTTGTTTGACACAGAGTATCTCTGTATATCCTTGACTGTCATAGAACTCACTCTGTAGACCAGGGTGGCCTTGTACTCAGTGATCTGCCTGTATCTGCCTCCCGAGTGCTACGATTAAAAGCATACACCATCATGTCTGGTTATGGAGACATCTTTTTAATGAATACCACAGGCTTATCCTGGTATCTTCTTTTTTCCAAAAAAAAAATGGGGTATCTATGGGGTAAAGAGTTTACTGGACTCTTATCAAGCTACACCTTGTAGTTACCAGAATGTGAAAATTTTGACTTTATGACATGGCAGATGAGAATGGGGTAAAAGCTCACCGATTAGTTTGAGTTTAAATTTAGTGCCTGTGTGGGAGATGCTATGGAAAACCAAGGGATGGTCAGTGAGAATTGGATGAGTAGGTAGTTGTCTCTGGGAAGTGAAATCACAGGAGTATTTTTAGTTTGTGGCTTAAGGAGCACACACAACCTGATTCCTGTACTGCAGCAGGAGTGTCACAGCCTCCCCTGGCACTGTCTTCTTCTTTGGTCCTGCCATTTCAGTATCTCAAATGTCTCATTTCCCCACTTACCAAAATTCTTCAAAGGAAAGCATCTGCAAGTAAGTAGCAATACACACCCTATTGGGCTATCTGCATTTCAAAGATGCCCCGGGACAGCAGGGTGTGAGAGTTCAAGTTGTTTTAATGTGATGGAAAACCTCACAAATTGCTCTGATGAATGAATGCAATCTTAGATGATTTCTTGTCCCTCCCCTCATGATAGCCATACAGAACATAGATATTTCTCTTACCTCTGAACATTATTTGACGATCTTGTCCCTCTTCTACCATTAAGGGAATAGGAAACAAGGACTAAGTCGGCCATGTTGGAAACATATAATCCCAGTATTTGGAAGGCAAGAGACAGGGGGATCTTAAGCTCAAGGCAAGCATGAGCGATGTAGCTAGACTCTGACACAAGCGACCAAACAAGTATTGCCTAAGGATGTGGGTTCTGGTTTTGAGAATGTGCTCAGTTCCATCGTGGAAGAAATGATGAGTAGGGTTATATATGGAAAAGCCGTAGGTGGATAAGTGGGGCTAGGGAGGGGAGTAGAGGAATGCTGTCAGCAAACTTAATATGGAAACTGTCTAAGAAATACCCAGCTCCTAGGACACACTATTCAGATGCCCCTTCTTGGGAGCTAAGAGAAATACAAAGTAAAAGGTCCTCTCAAGGTCAGGAGACATTACCAGTCAAGTCTTTCTGCATCTGTTATGACTGGCTGGAAACCCAGCCAGGCTGCCCTTTGTATAGGAAGCTGTCTTCTGGCTTCTTTTCTATATGAGACTAGCATTCATAAGCTCATATAGCTATTGGATTCTTGAAGGCCTAGACTGACAGTTCTCAACCTGTGGGTTGCAGCCATCAGAAAACATATTTCCAATGGCCATAAATTTATTTTTGATTCTACTTCGTAACTATAGTTTTGCTACTGAGCGGTGTCTCAGTCCCTAAGACCATCGGAAATACATGTTTTTCGATGGTCATGACCCACAGGTTGAAAACTGCTGTCCTAGAGGGTAGTGAGGAGCACTACACATCTAAATTGGGAGTTGCATAGAACAAGTACAAAATAAATAAATAAATAAATAAATAAATAAATAAATAAATAAATAAATAAATAAGTTAAAGTGGAACCCAGACATTCAGCAGAAAGTGAGAAGGAGATATTTTGAATCCTTTTTTCCCATGGGCAGTCTCAGCTGGGCAGTGTGTCCTGAGCACTCTGTACTTCTTAGTTAACAGGTCAACATCGTCATGGCTCCCTCATGCCCAACTGCATCTTTTGCATACAAAAATTCCATTGCAGCAGGACATGGTAGTGCTTGCCTACCTCTGAACAGTATTTAACAATCTTGCTCCTCTTTACTTGGGAAGCAGAAGCTAGAGTCTCAAAAGCCATCAAGGTTTTTCAGGTTATCTTTGGCTATGCAACAAGTTCAAGACCAGTCTAGGCTGCATGAGACTATGCCTAAAAAACGTTTAGTAGTAGTAGTAATAGTAGGAGGAGAAGGAGGAGGAGGAGAAAAAGAAGCAGCTGCTATTTTGGTAGTACATGCCTTTAGTCCTAGCACTCAGGAGGCAGAGACAGGCAGATCTCTGTGAATTCAAGACCAGCCTGGTCTACATAGTGAGTTTTGGGACAGCTAGGGCTACATAGAAAGACCCTGTCTCATTATGGGAGGGAGTCCCATACTTCTCTGTTGTGTTTTTGAAAGACTAGATTTATATAGCAATATAGTGTGAGAAATACAATTCTTAGATGTAGTTTGAGAACTAAAGCCTAAATCTTTTATTGATTATATTTGTATACTCTTCAAAGAGCAGTAAGGAGGTGGGTTCCAGTGAATTACAAAATGTCTGTAGAGGACACCCTTAGCAGCAGACGGAGGACAGGATGGGAGGCTCCACCCGAGTGCGGTAGGATGGGCATTAAGTACAAATCATTCCTGTTGAATGTGACTCAGAGGAATTCCCATGAGTAGCAGAGAATGTTAAAGAAATGAAATGCAAGGACTGGAGACGTTAGGACGTTAGGAGCGCTTCCTGTTCTTGCTAGGTTCTGGAGTTCTGTTTCTTGCACACACATTGGGTAACTCAAAAGCTCTTATAACTCCAGTCCCACAGGAATGTGATGTCTCTGGCTACTGGGAGCACCTACACTCAAGTATGCATAGCTATACACAGACTCGCAGTCAAAAATACTTTAATATAATTTAATGTACATTAAATCATTCTTTTTTTCAAGACAGAGATTTTCTGTTTAGCCCTGGCTGCCCTGGCACTCACTCTGAAGGCCAGGCTGGCCTTGAACTCAGAGATCCACCTGACTCTGCTTCCCGAGTGCTGGGATTAAAGGCATGTGCTACCGCCCCCTGGTCATATTCAATAATTTTAAAAAGGATTCAATAGGTTCCCAAATTTAGCTCATCAGTTAGTGGCCAAGCTCTAAAAAAGGAGCCCTTTGAGGAACATTTCAGATCAAAACTGTAAGTGTACCTGATGTTCTACCCTTTTGTATCAACTGCCAGCTTATACTGGGCCAGGTGGCAGGGTGGAGCGCAAACCAGAGCCATAAGAACTCCTTGAAGAAGTGAGATATTGACTAATCGTGTCTTCCAAAGTCTTTGCGCAGTGAATGTGGGACTGTTCACATCACTGGGTAGAATAATGTGCTTTCAAGTTTATGGGAAAACAGATGTTTGAAAGAGATCTGAAGCTGATATTGGACTTCCCATAGTTCCATGAGTGATAGTCATTAGCTGCTGACAAACGTCCCATCTCTCAGTCTGGTGTCAATGTGGCAATGGTGTGCCCACAGCCGTCTGTGGTGTTGTAGGACTGCAGGATTATTTCTGGATGATGACATGCATGTGTCGTCTCAGAAGGAGGAACAGATTATTAGTGATCTGGAATGTCTTGTCCTTTCTGCACTGCAGGAAACATTTGACTGTGGCTGCTCTATCTCTGTGGATCCGGATTCCTTGGGTGTTATAGCAGAGTTTATCTTGTCATTTATAGTAGCATATGAACTATAAACTTTTGTCGTTTGAGTCATTGAGACTTGGAAGTCCCCCCACCCCAGCCCCCTGGCCCTTGGTTTCTTTCTTTTTTTTTTTTCCACATTGACTACATTTATTGGGGCTCTCTGCAGCATTCATTTTTCTCATGATTTTGAAAATGACCTGTACATGAACAAGCTTTACCACATTGCTTACTATCATGAGGTTTCTTACAAGTTTTTGTTATTTTATACATTAAGTGATAAATGTCACCTACAAAGGCCTTACCACATTATTCACACAGGGTTTCTCTCTCCCATGTGTTCTTTCATGTATTCTGAGGTATATTATGTACTCCTTTATGTGGTCTAAGATGACTGTGATATGCAAAGGTGTACCACATTATGTACATTTATAGGGTCTATGTGTGTTTGTGTGTCTGTCTGTCTTTGTATCGCTAGTACGTGCTATTGCTGCATTAGATAACCATGCTGGGCATAGGCTTTAACACAGTGCTTATATTCAGGTTTCTTAGCAATATAAATATGTTCATGACAATTAATACTATGATGACATAAAGTTTCTCTCCAGTGTGTTCTTTACACATTCACAAAGGATGGCATTGTAAAAAGTCTTTCTTACATTCATTATATTTGTAGGTTTTCTTTCCACTATGTATTCATTTATGCTTTTGGAGATGACCATATTTTGAAAAGGCTTTCTCACACTGATTACACTTATAAGGTTTCTCTCCAGTATGTCTTCTTTTATGAGTTAGTAGATTATAATGTGGGGCCCTTGGTTTCTAGAGATAGGTTTTATCTGTGTAGCCCTGGCTCTGTAGACCATGTTGGCCTCAAAAATCACAGAGATCTGCCTGCCTCTGCCTCCTATGTACTGAGATTAAAGATGTGTGCCACCACGCCTGACTGGGGACTTTGGTTACTGACAGCATATTGTTTCTGTTAGAAATGAGTAAGTGTGAATGCTGAAGGAAGGCTGGGGATGAGGCGTTACTGAATCCTATTGAAAAGGTCAACTCAAGAAGAAAGAGGAAGAGGTGAGAACGGGAAAATGAGACTGTGGTGGACAGATTTACTATCCTCTTCAGATTCCCAGCTGCCTTCCTCACAGATCTTTAACCAAGTCAGCTTGCTTCCCCACAATCACTGACCAGTGCTTTTCCTTATGCATGCTTTCAGCCCAACAGCTCCATGTCATATGACAAGTCTTTATGTTTTACACTTTATAATTTTATTTTTATTTGTGTGTGTTTTACCTGTGTACCATGTGTGTGCAATGCCCACTGACACCAGAAGAGGGCATCAGATCCCCTTGGACTGGAGTTATAGACAGTGAGCTCTCATGTGGGTGCTTAGAATAGAACCTGTGTCCTCTGGAAGAGCAGAAGTGTTCTTAATCACGGAGCCACCTCTCTGGTGCCTTACCGAGAAGTCTTGAGAACCTCTGCCTTCCTTTCCCTACCTCTATCTTCCTGTTTGGGGAATTTGAACTCAATTGATTCAAATTCTGTCTGCGTTTGTGTTTTGTGTGTGTGTTTTTTTTCTTCCCCTGTTTTTGAGATAGTCTCACTATGTAACTGTGGCTGAACCTGTGCTTGTTATGGAGACTAGGTGCCAGGTTGGCCTTAAACACACAGAGGTCCATGTGCTTCTGCCTCCTGATTGATGGGATTAAAGGCATGTACTACCAGGCTCTGTCTGTATTATGAATCTGTTAACCTTTGAAATACTTTAAGCTAAATTTTTGTTGTTCTTTCTTCTTTTCTTAAAACAATTTATGTATTTTACTTTATATGTATTAACATTTTGCTTACTTGTGTAGTGTATGCATGGCTATTGTATGTATGCTGAGTGCCCACAAGACTAGAAGACGGCAGTGGATCCCCTGGAACTGATGTTATGGACAGGTTGTAACTTGTCACATGGGTGCTGGGAACTGACGGCAGGTTCTCTGAGAGAGTATTCAGTGCTCTTGACCACCAAACCACGTCTTCTCTCTATTTTACTTTTTCTTTTCTTTCCATTTTTTTTTTTTGAGACAGATTCTCACTGTGTTGCTCATGATGCCCTGAAACTTGTTATATGGGCAAGGATGAACCTGACCTACTGATCCTCTTGCTTCCAGCTTCTCCAGTGCTGCAATTATATGTGCGAGCCATCACACCTGCCTTAAGCAATGTAATACTAGCACCGGAACATAGGGCTTTGCACATGCCACACAAGTCCTCCTCTGACTGAGCTAAATCCCAGCTCTGGAAAAGGGTCCAGGTAGTGAGTCTGATGACTACTGCAAGGCCTGTGTCCTGGGGACATCTCAGGGGACTCTGACTTCCTGCAGCTAGTTGCTGAGGAAAGGTGTGACAAAGGCCACTTGGGTTCCATGTTCCTAAAGATTCTATCTAAGAGGGACTTCTCAGCAAAAGGATTATACAAGGACAAAAAAAGAACCTCTGTTATAAACATATGCCATGTGTGTAGTGGCTGAACATGCTTGTGACTGATGTACATGTGTGTAAAGGCTTAATTATATGACAATGTTGCTATAAAAATCAGACCAGACAGAGTATTCATATTTTGTAAGGGCCTAATGAAATGAATAATTAAGAAGGTTAGTCAGGGAAAAGGTTAATGTTTTTCTAAAGGAAAAGAGATTCATCAATTTAGCATCAAAATCAGGTCATAATTTACAAATTTGTGCTACTGTCACATGGCACAGATGGAGATCCTGGGCACAGATGGAGATCCTGGATCACTTTTTTGTTGTTGTTTCCTTTCCTTTGTTTTGTTTTGTTTCCAAGACAGGGTTCCTTTGTGTAACAGAGACCCGGGTGTCCTGGAACTCACTATTTGGAGCAGGCTGGCCTTGAATTCAGAAATCCTCCTGCCAAAAAAAAAAAAAAAAAAAAAAAAAAAAAAAAGAAAAAAAGAAATCCTCCTGCCTCTGCCTCCCCAGTGCTGGGATTAAAGGTGTGCCACCACCAAATGGCTTTCTGGATCACTTTTAAAATGGCACTTGAAAAGCATACCCCACCTCCAAACTTACTTAGCTACTATTGATGTATATGCATATCTGTGCATGTCAGGGTGTGTGGACTGTATCTATGTAGGTATCCAAGGAGGTCAGAGGGTGTTGGGTCCCCTGGAATTGGAGTTACAGGCAGTTGTGAGCTTCCTAATATGGGTACTGAGAATTGAACTGGGGTCCTTGGCAAGAGCAGCAAGAGCTCTTAACCACTGAGCCATCTCTCCAGCCTCTTAAATTATTATTTAACTGTCTGTCTGTCTATCTATCTAACTATAACAGAGTTGGGATTTATTAAAAGCTAAAGGAAAGGTTCTAGAAAGCATGACCACAGCTCCACACAGATATTTAATTTCTTTGCAAATGATTCCCAGGAGTAGTTTCTACCAGCAGTAAGCTCTATACCAGATAGAGATATAAAAGTAAATAAAATACAATCTTGTAATCATCTGGCAAGAATGTAGCTATTCTAAAGAACACACTGGAGACACATTGTTGAAACAATGGGCCCCAAGAAATTGAAATTTCCCCAGGAATCTTATGCTGGAAGAAGGAGGAGGCAGGTGTTCAGCTGCCAGTCAAGGAGGAGCCTGTCCCCTAGAGATTTCACAGTCCTGATGACTCGTTAGACAGCCTTGCAAGGGAAGAGTGGGGCCCAGACAATGATGGTGGGCAGGAATGCATGGCTTCATAGTTAATTTATTTAAATCAAAACCTCATGTCTGGATCCCAAAGATGGACTCTGTGTGTGTGTGTGTGTGTGTGTGTGTGTGTGAACCTCTGATCTTCAGCCACATTGAATGATTGAATGAATTCTATTTTTCTTCTTTCCTCTGGTAGTTTCTCTTTTTAATTGGCCTATTCATGATAGATGGCCAGGCCTGGTTTGGGGGGTCTCCCATGACTTAGGCTCTGACCCTAACACTATGGTAGCAATTTCAAAGTGTTTTCACTCTTCAGTGTTTTGGGAAGAGGTTTAATTAAATGTAATTAAATGCTTGCTCCATTGTCACCCATGGTTGCCATAGTGAAGGGACGCTCTGTCAGGGAGCTTTGTGATCTCAGTATTTTTCATGCTAATAACACTCACAGGGTAATTTCTTTTTTAAAAGATGTATTATCAAAGTTTATTATTGCCTGTCAGTGGTGCACTTGGGAGGCAGACGCAGGCACATCTCTGTGAGTTTGGGGTCAGCCTGGTCTACAGAGTGAATTCCAGGACAGCCATGGCTACAGAGAGAAATTCAGTCTCAAAAAACAAAGCAAGACAAATTATTATTGTCGTTGTATATGTGTTCTTGATGCTGATGTGCAGATGTGTATTTGCAGGTGGATGTGCGCCACAGAGCAAGGTGGAAGTCCAAGGATGATTTTATGGAGTTGGTTCTTTCCATCTTCCTTTGTGTGAATTCTGGCACTGAACTCTTGTTATCAGGCTTGCTTGATAAAACCCTTTACCCACTGAAGCATCTCTCTGACCTATGGTGGAATAGTTTCTATTTCCTGCTCCAGAATCAATAACTATGTCTATCAAGCCTTACACATATACTATCAAAATCAGCATAATGGCTTCTCAAAGACCTGAAGTTAGTACTACCTTCCAACCCAACCATCCCACTGGTAGCTGTGTACCTGAAGGAGTCGATGCAAGCACACCACACAGTCACTTGTATGTCTGTGATTTTTGCAACACTGCTCCTAGTAGCTGAGTTATAGAATTAGCCTAGATGCTCATCACCATATGAATGTAGAAAATGTGGCACATATACAGAAAAGACTTTTCTTCAGCCATTAAGGAATGAAATTATGTCACTGTTAGGAAAATGGATGGAACTCCGTTGTCATGGGCAAGACATTTATATCTTCTTCTGCACATGCGTAATGATCCCCTTTCCCTTTTTTTTTTTTTTTTTTTTTTTTTTTTTGTCAGTAGGGTCCCTCTCTGTGGCCCCAACTAGCTGTCCTGGAACTTGTGACCCTTTGACCTCAGGCTCCTGAGTGCTGGGATCACAGGCCTGTGCTGGTTTTGTCATCCCTTCTTTTGGTAAAACAGGAAAGGCCAAGAGTAAAAGAGAAGTCAAACATGTTTTGTGGATCTTCTTCCTTCTCTCTAAAGCAGCAGCAGTAAGAGAAGTCCTAGGCTTCGTCTGTGACTCCCCCTTTTCTCCCAGCTGTCTCATCCAACTCACTTCTACGTTCTGTGGTCTGTGGCTACTGATGTCTAGCTGATAGCTGAACCAGGAGGACTTTGGAGGACCTAGAAAGTAGAGTCAAAAGGTGAAAGTTTGTGGTCAGATAGAGGGAAACCTGCCAACTGGTGATCTCTAACAACATTCCAGTGTACTAAATCTCTGAGATCAGGATTTAGTGTTATTCTGATTAATATGGTGCCACTAGTTACTCGGGTCTTTTGTCTCTGTGCCACTGTGATACTGTGTCCCATGCATCCACTGTTCCAACAGCTTCCTATCTCCTTGCAGTTGCTCTTGTTCCTGAAAGTCCTTATTTGTACAGCAACCTAGGTGCTCTTTGAAAGCTTAGGGGTTGGGGGAAAAGAGAAAAAGACAGAGGACTGTTAGCAGGAAGGGGTGGCACATGCCTTTAATTCTGCACTTGGGAGGCAGAGGCAGGTAGATTTCTGAGTTTGAGGCCAGCCTGGTCTCCAGAGAGATTTCCAGGCTAGCCAGGGCTACACAGAGAAACCCTGTCTTGAAAAACCAAAACCAATACCAAACTAAACCAGAACCCCCAAAACAACAACAAACAACAAACAAACAAACAAACAAACATCCTAGAAATTAGGGGTATAGATCAATGGTGGAGTGCATGCCCTGAATTCAACCCCCAATAACCACCCATGCTCTGAGTATAAATCAGACCCTGTAGGTCTCCCGATTAAGAGCTCAAGTTTTCTTATAGCAGTAAGAATATCATTCTTTATGTGCATTGGTGTTTTGCTTTCATATGTGTCTCTGTGAGAGTATCAGTACCCTGGAACTGGAGTTACAGACAGTTGTGAGCTGTCATGTGGGTGCTGGGAATTGAACCCTGTCCTCCGGAAGAACAGCCAGTGCTCTTAACCACTGAGTCATCTCTCCAGCCTAAGAATATAATTTCTTGAGCCTGGTTTCCAGCTCCTCCCCACTCTTACTCTTCCAGTATTACTTTGTATACAGCACACTCAATCCCACCATAGGGATTCGTCAGCTACTGAAGCATTAATCATCCATCCTCTCCCTTGTACCCCATTTCAGCTTAATTTCTGTCTCCTGAGCGCAGGCTTTGTTGTCCAATCTAATGTAGTCTTTGGTCATTATTTTCCTTATGTTTCTTTTTCAGTTTTGAAATTCTTTGATGTTTCATACAAGTACATAGTGGATTTTGTCACTTTGATTTTCATTCCCCTCTCTCATCCCCCTGACCTGTTCTACTAAGCCCTTCTTCTTTCTAGTTGCTTCTGAAGGCAGTTCACCAGTCTTCCTTGACCCACTTGATGCCTTCAGTAGGACATCATTTTTCAATGCCAGTTTGACATGGAACATAGTACATAGCTGTGATGATTAGTTTATTAGTCAAATTATTAATTTAATACAACCTACAATCATCTGGGAAGAGAATCTCAATGAGAGATGATTACATGTCTGTGGGAGATTGTATTAACTTAATTGATATAAGAAGATCCATCCTACTGTGGGTGGAATCATTCCCTAGGCAGGGAATCACGAACTGTGTAAGAGTGGAGAAATTGACTTAAGCATGAGCAAGCCAGCAAATGAGCTATACTTATTTTTTTCCTCTACTCTTTTTTTTACTTTTGTTTATTTTTGGTTTTTCAAGACACGGTTTCTCTGTATAGCCATGGCTGTCGAACAAGCTGTCCTCAATTAAAAGACACGAGCTTACCTAAAAGCATGTACCACCATCACTGTCCAGATTGATTCTCTTTACTCTTGACTGGATGTGACATGACTAGCTGTTTTACTTTCTGGCTGCCTGGACTTCCCTCCTAAGATGAACTATAACCTGGGATAGTGAACTAACATAATTTTATCAGAGAACTTTATCACAGCGACAGACATGAACCTAGAACAGTAGCTCTTGATCTTTCTGTCTCTACCACTCTAGTGCTGGAATCTTTGGCATGTGCCACCACAACTGGTTGGACTCACCTGGAGGACATCAACATCCAACCTGTCCACTCTCATGTCCTTTCCAAAGAGATGTGTCTTACAAAGATGATACTCACTTTGATGGACTTCAATTTTCTGATTGTCTGTGACATTTAAGGGGAAAGAGTGTCAGCATTCTTTCTACTCTATCCATCAGGGACTTGTGAATGCTAGCATCCACTGGGAACTGCTCTTCTATTCTTTTTATCTACTTCATAGTAAGGACAAAGCCCAGAACACTGAGTTTCTGCCTTAGAAGATACACAACTTAGAAGGATGTTCACTTTAGTATTCATCACAAACAGACCAGAGGCCATCATGATGCCAACTGACAAGGAAGTGATTTGGCCAGATCACAAACGCTGAGAAGGAATAAAAGGTAAAAATCCCGAGATTTATAGGAAAGCGTTTGTCAATAATATTTAAGTATATAAAATGGCCATGTAGTTATTGAATAATTGGCTACCTTTAGAATGAAGAAGAAATCAATTTGATCTGTTATGTAACTTAAGATCTGGGAGAAATTATGTCTTTCTGGTTATTTGAGAGACATAGACATGAGGGTCTCAAGACATTAAGCTGACTCATCAAGGTCGTGTCAAGACCCAGAATGTGATGACTGGAGTTCACACATCATTAATGAGGTCATAATGCTGTCTCCTGGAGGAGGAAATAGGATGTTTTCTTAAAGACAGACCCATGGCCTTCTGATGGGGAGCAGGGCTGGCTGGTACAGAATGCTCTGCTGTGGTGGCCTTGAAAGGGAGATAATACCGCACACACTGAGATGAGACAGTATCTACTAGCAATAAATGCAGGCTTTAAGCAAAGAATTGTCTTTAAACTATGTTAGTATCTTGGTGATATAAACCTGCCAGGCTCAAAATGTTCCCTGCAAAGGGAGACATATGTAGGGAAATCAGAAGACTCAAACAGATCTCCCATAGAGAGTGCCTGCTCCTCAGGGTACATCTTGGGACAGAGGGCAGCAGAAGAAAAAGCATCAGGAGGAGGGTGGTGTGGAGAAGACACTGGTGTTTTCAGAACTAAGGGGTTTGAAATTCATCCAGAAATCAGGAGGACAGACATCTCCTCAGATTCCAACACTTCTTGGATATGTTCTTTTCCTTCAGCTACATCCACTCTCACTTCCCAGAAATCTTCTCATGAACTTTCTGTCTCTGTGAATAGTTAGATGCTTTATTTATTATCTACTGTGCTAGGAACCAAGCCTAGGCCCACTAGGAAACTATGTACCACCAAGTGGCATCTCAACCTACATTTACTTTTTGTTTGTTTTACCATATTTAAATGCTTGTTTAAAGGATATTTTTTAATTCAGTGGCAAATAATTGATAGATAACTCTGTATATTTGGCATTCCTTGCTATCAGGTGCTATGCTGAGAATAAAATAAGTAAAGATAAATATATACAAATAACATGTATACATTTAAAAGTTATTTTTATGTGTTTAAATACCATTCCACACATATTAGTTTTAAGAGTCTTTTCCTTTGAAACATATTGTAGACTTTAAAACTCTCAGCTTTGATAGAAAGTTTACAGTTGCCATGTAGAAATACTGAGAAAATAGATATAGAGTTATGATAGATAAAATATGTTCTTATATAATAAAACATTTAAAAAAGGATATATGTAGTAAATTACCCTTTATAAAGTGTATAATTTTATGAGCTTGGACAACCATGATAATAAAACAACTTTAAGGATAGTTATAAAGTACTAAACACTAGAACCAAAAGCTGTAATTAGCAGGATGCAGTTTAAGTCCAACGCTTGAGAGGCTGAGTGGATCTGAAGCCAGCTTAGTCTACATAGTGAGTTTCAGAGCAGCCAGGACTGTATAGTGAGACTCTGTCTCAAAAGGGTTGTATGTTGTAAGTGACTAAAGAGCTAGTTATACAAGGGCCTATATTCAATCTCTAGCCCTAAATGGAGAGACATTTTCTTTAGTGGTGTAGCTACTGGTAAGGCGGTAATGTTCCTATAAATTACCCTTTACTCATTCTCATGTAAAATATATTGGGTAACACAGACACACTGACAAACGCCACCACACAAGCACACACACTCACATACACACACAAATACACAAACATACCACACACATATATACACACACATTCTTGTACACACACATAACCACACACATGAATATACAAACATACCACACAGACACACATAGATATATATACATACACATGCATATATGTACACACATCACACATACATATACACACATATACATACATGCATACATACTGCACATGCATACATACATATATACACTACACATACAAACACACACACACAAATTCATACACCATATGAAAACAGAAGGGGAACTGGAACTAGTTCAGCAGGAGTGGGACAAGAGAGATATGGCCAAAAATGCATTGCATACATGTATGAAGACACAGTGAAATCAAGTATTACATCTAATTAGTATATGTTAGTAAACATTAGGAAAAAAATGATGAATGCATCTTGAAGGAGAACCAACCAATGTTGATAGTTAAGATCACTGCAGGGACAGCTCCATAGAAGATACAAGCTGAGGTGTTTAGAAAGAAGGGATTACCTCAGGGCATGATGTGGAAGGACAGAAAGCTGAGCAGAATGACAGAGACAGGCTTCTGGCACTGCCACTTTCACACATATGTGTGCAGAGGAACTGCAGTCTCAAGTCACTCATGCGTCTTCTAACACTCTTACTGTTCACTGGTATTCTCACTCTGGAATTTCTTTTACTTAAATTTTTTTTATCTATCTATCTATCTATCTATCTATCTATCTATCTATCTATCTATCTACCTCCTATCTATCTATCTATCTATCTATCTATCTATCTATCTATCTACTACTATCTATCTATCTATCTGTTTGCAGAGATAGGTGTGCCTTGTTGTGCCTGTGGAGGTCCAAAGATGACTCTTAGGAGTTGGTTCTCTTCTGTCACTCTGTGGGATCTGGCACCTAACTCAGGTCATCATCCTTTGTGCCCATGCCTCTTCCTGCTGAGTCAACTTGCCAGCCTGGAACTTCTTCTGTTTTTAAAGTTAATTTAAATATTAGATATATTCATTTTTTTTCTCTGTGTGTGTGAGTGTTTTACCTACATTGATGTATCCTGATGTCCAAGGATATCAGAAGAGGAAGTCAGACCATCTGAAATTGGAATTTTGGGTGGTTGTGAACCACCATTTGAGTGTTGGGAATTGAATCAGGTCCTCTGCAACAGTAGTATGTGTTCTTAACTACTGAGCTAGCTGTCTCTGTAGCCCCAGCATAGACATTACAGATCTTAATTCTGTAATAGACCACTAGTGCTAGTCAACTTTAGGAAGGGCAGATTTGACTGAGTATAAAACCAGAAAAAAAAATACTTCTTGTATTTATCATGGAAGTTCCTAAGATTTGGTATCTTGGCAACCATTAATAATGTAGAGTCTTTCAGGTCAGAAGATGCTGGTGTTCAGGGATTCTGTATCTTCTCAGTTTAGGGAAGGGGATGAAGGTTGAGGGTGTTAAGACTCACCTGTGCTAATAAGAGGCTTTGAAGGGCCACAGTGGTGGGTTGTTCTGCTGTGCTATTGGTTCCACTCAAGAACCTTTCTTGTACACTCCCGTGGAAAACAATTTCTTTCAGACTTTATTCAGAAATGTTTACTTTTGGCTTGGTGAGCTGTCTCTGTGGGCTAAGGCTACTCAAGTCTGGCAATTTGAATTCAATCCCCGGAACTCTTATAAAGTGGGTGAAAAGAAACAGCTCTACAAAATTGTCCTTCATTCCCACCCCCAAGTTGAGGCACTCACGCCCCTCACCCCACCTCATGAACAAGCATACGCGATAGTAATAAAAAAATAAAAACTAGAAAAGAGATCATTTTTAGGATAACAATATTTTCTGAATCAAAAACAAGTTCAGGACATATCACTGGCCCATGGCATTTGGATGTAAAATGTCTCATGCCTCAGAGGCTTGTCACCCAACTGGTAGGACTGCTGATAGGTGTTAGAATTATAAGGGTGATAATTTCATTCATGTGATATTTGGAGGTGGGGCCCGGTTGAGGAAGGGGCTCTCTTCTGGCATGTCTTTGAAGGATACATTTGCCCTGGTCCCCTCTTGTCTCTTGTTTGTTTCCTGGCCCCAGGAGGTGAACAGTTTCATTTTGAGACATACATGCTTTTGCTTCTGGGATGCCCTGTCTCACCCCAGACCCACAGCAATACATGGAGCTGAAGGGATCAAACCCCTATCCCCGACATCATGAACCAAATACATTACTTTTTCCTGTGCCTCAAATAGTTTATCTCAAGCACTTGTCACAGCGCAAAGACTTCCTAACACGGTATGATTTGTTGAGTGAATAAATAAATGTATGCGTGGAAACAGTTGTGGGAAAACTTGGCTATACAGCAGCCGCACTGGTGAATTCACAGGCACATGGAAAACAGCAAGCACCTCCTGTGTGAAAAGCCTGATCATACTGGGAACACTTAGGAAAGGATCACAGGGTGAGAGTGGTGAGGCACTCAAGGTCTGAGTTCCTAAGATGGCTTTGACTTTAATCCTGTTGTTTTCTCACAATGAACTTCACCTTCTCTAAAATGCTGATTAATACGATTAATACATCCATCCTGCAGGGCTCCTCTGAGAGTTAGTTAAGTGATCTAATGTATAAAAAAGCTGACTATGAGGCAAGCCCTCAGCCGGGTGGTAGTGGCACAAGTCTTTAATCCCAGCACTTGGGAGGCAGAGGCAGGCGAATTGTTGCCCTGTGTCATGGAGATCCTGTAGTTTCAGATCTGAAGGCTAGGCCCCTTCTTGCACTTCAGTAGTTCATCGATAGGGTAGATGTTGGGATGGGCCAACTCAAAGACCTGGATCTGGGCCTGAGAGGTATCTGAGCTGGTCAGACCATTGGCTCTATCGCTGTCATTGCCTTGAGGTCATCTGGCTCACCAGCAAACACCCCCAACCCCCTTCCTGAAACTAGGGCTAGCTCTCTCTACCCTGCTGCCCAGCAGAGGTTCAGGGTCAGCATTCCTGAGTGTTATACCTAGTGCCAGAGATGGACAGTTCTCTCACCCCAGATAACATCATTCCTCCTTCTTCTTCTTCTTCTTCTTCTTCTTCTTCTTCTTCTTCTTCTTCTTCTTCTTCTTCTTCTCTTCTTCTTCTCTTCTTCTTCTTCTTCTTCTTCCTCTTCCTCTTCCTCTTCCTCTTCCTCTTCTTCTTCTTCTTTTTTAAAAAAATGTTTTATTTATTTTTATTTTACATGCATTGATGTTTTGCCTTCATGCATGTCTTTGAGAGTGTCAGATGCCCTGGAACTGGCATTACAGAGTTGTAAGCTGTCATGTGGGTGCTGGGAATTGAACCCTGATCTTTTGGAAGAACAGCTAGTGCTCCTCTACATTGAACCATTTCTGCAGCCCCCCCCCCCACCCCAGACAACATTCTTAATTTGAGACATTTAGTTATGAACACAATGTAATTGTCCGGCCCTATTTCATTTAGAATAAAACTTTTTTTTTTTTTTTTTTAAAGAAGGTTTTCTGAAGTTGTCATTAATGTTCATTTCTTTCTCTCCAAAAGAACAGGGCTGGGCTGCAGATTGCAAAGCAAAGGGCATAGGAATAATTTTCAACACAACAGCTTCTCTTCCCTCTTTTGCCTATTGGGTACCACCCCCCCCCGTGTGTGTGTGTGTGTGTGTGTGTGTGTGTGTGTATCACACATACACACGCACTGATAGGAAATGAAGAACAGAAAAATATCCAAGAGATCGTGAGACCTTTTGGGTTTTCCAAAGGGAATTTCCTCTCCTTCTTTCCATGCTTGGTTTTCCCCTCTGTGGGGTTGGAAGCTGTGCAGGCGGGATGCAAGAGTGTGAGGGCGTGATGTGTGCTCTCTGCCAGGAGATTTCCCAAAGCTGAAATAGGCAGATGGAGAAAGAGACTGTGACAGAGAGAGCTGCACTAGTCCAGAGAACCAATTTGGGCCAGAGTGCAGATGGCCTGATGCTAATCTTTGTTAAACCTGTCCCAGGTTGGGTATATATAGCCCAGTGGTAGTGTGCTTCTGTGGTATAACCAAGGAAGGCCCTGCCCTCAATCTGTAGCACCAAAAAATGTGAACAAACTGCATCATCACACACAGAATTCCCCCTTCTCATTTGTCACATAGGTGTTCTTGTAGGTGATTGATTGCTTACTTTAAAAGTGGTTAATACTACTTTTTATGTCAGAATCAAAATTTTCTCAATTTGTCACTAGAACTGTTATACAAATACTTTTTAAACATAGGGCCTCATGTACCCCACACTGGCCTTTGTCGCTGAGAATGGATGACTTTGAACCTCTGATTCTCTTGCCTCCTCTCCTCAAGTGCTGGAATTACCTGTTGTGCCACCATACCTGGTTTATAAGTTCTCGAACTCATAAGTGGCTCTTTGTACATACCAAGCAAACCCTCTGTCAACTGAACTACACCCAAGTCTCTATTCTATTCTTCAAGTTCATGTGCAGCATTGCTGTGTCAATGCCGACTCTTTGCCATCCCTGCTAAACTGACTGTCCTTTTCCATGGGACAGAGTCCCTCTTGACCTTCCTAATTATGTGTCTGAGCATCAGGCTTGTTTCATCTTCTTTGCTGCAGTGGGATTTTGGTGTTCAGGAGAGTGCTGCAAAGGAGCACTGCTTAGTTTTTCTCTGTAATATGGTTTTTAGATTAAGCAATTTTTTCATTTTATTTTTGCTGTTTTGCCTGAATGTGTCTGTGCACCATATTCATACAGTGCTCATGAGGGCATCAGATCCCCTGGAAATGGAGTTAGATGGTTGTGAGCTGCCATGTGGGTGCTGGGAACTAAATCCCTCACTTTCTCTGCAAGAGCAGCAAGTCCTCTTAATCACTTCGCCATCTCTTCAGTTCCTGCTTTTTCTCTCTCTCTCCTCCCTCCCTCCCTCCCTCCCTCCCTCCCTCCCTCCCTCCCTCCCTCCCTCCCTCCCTCCCTCCTTCTCTCCCTCCCTCCCTCTCTCCCTCCCTCCTTCTTTCCTTCCTTCCTTCCTTCCTTCCTTCCTTCCTTCCTTCCTCCTTCCTTCCTTCTCCCTCCTTCCTTCCTTCCTTCCTTCCTCCTTCCTTCCTTCCTTCCTTCCTTCCTTCCCTCCCTCCCTCCCTCCCCTCCCTCCCTCCCTCCCCCCTCCTCCCTCCCTCCCTCCCCCCTCCCTCCCTCCTTCCTTCCTTCCTTCCTCTGTTTTTTCTCTTGCTCTCTTAATCACTGCATGATTGCTTCAGCTCCTACTTCCTCTCTCTCCTTCCTTCTCACTTTTTTCTCTCTCTCTCCCTCTCCCTCTCCATCCTTGTCCCTCAACCCCCTCTTTCCTTCTCTTTCTTTTTGAGACAGGATCTTAGGTAGCCCAGGCTGACCCTGAATTCATTGTGCAGTCAAGGCCTTGATAACAAGTTTGGCTAATTTTGAGACAGAAGTATTAAACTTGTGTTTGTAGAGCACCAGCTATTTGCACCTTGAATTAATTATGTTTCTGTGTCAGTGTCATTCGGTTATTTCGCCCTGCCTGCCACACCTACTCCAACCCATGACACCATCTATTGAGGACCTCTGGGGATTGTTCTGTAAAGCATTGCGCTATGGTGATCTTGTTGAGTTATTTCCCAGGAAATATGGGAAGACACGATTAAGACCATAAAAGGTTCCTGGGAAATGGTGTGCTGAGTCAGCTCTCAGTGGTTACCTCTGCCCAGTCTTACAACTTCTGAATTACACGTTATTGCTAGGAAGTCCCAAAACACATTTATTCCAAATGATGTATTGCTAATAAATCTGGAGAACATTTCAAAAGTCCCTTGAGAGTCTGTGGAAAATTGTTTTACATACTGACCCAAACATAAAGTACATTTCTACATTTGTGTTGAAGGATCTTACTAGGAAAGGGTGGAGGGGGTGGATTAGAAACAGTGTTAGAAAGTTTGATGATGTTTGGTTTCATGTAAATGTTCACACAATTCGTCATGAGTAACAATAAATGTTGAAACCAACGCAACAGCTAAGGTACATGGGATGTTTAAAAGGTCACACACCATACTATAAATACTCAAACATTTTAATAAATTTCATTTCTATAACTTTCTGTATTCTCTCTACCCAACTTGATTTCCTGGGAGACCAAGGCTTACACATCAACACCAAGGTCTGTTGTCCGATCTTCAGATGTGAATGGCCAATGGGTGCTACTGGCAAGAGGGTCATTGGTGTTAATTTCCTGTGCAGCGTGAGACAACACTAAGCTATCTTTCCTACAGTGGGAGCCTGGTACTGTAACTTTTTAGCGTTCTCCTCAGGGTGTCCATAGCCCATAAGAAGCCTTTCTGCCTTCAGGTGGTTATGGAGTTCCGCCCAAACCTTCATATCTAGTTCCTTTATGGAGCCTTCCACGTCACTGTGCAGGATGCACCATCTCATTTGCTAGCACTAACCTGGCTGAAGCACTTAGTAGCTTGGACGAAGATAGAACCCTAAATTTGGAAATAGTCTTCCTCCGAGTTTTAATGGCACTGTCTCATTTTTCAGCCTCCGTGGTTGCAGAGATCTTTGCATTCCGTCCATTAATTTATGCCCTGTCATCACCAAAGTCTCTTAAAATATTGTCTTTATTGATAGTTGTGAAAACTCTCAAGGTTGTGTCAGAGTCTCATGTAGCTCCAGGGTGGCGCCGACTTTATTATGCTATCTAGGAAGACCTTAGCATTATATATATAGGTACACCACCATTCCTGACTCTCTGTCAAGACTTGGTCAAATATGAGATGGCTGTAATTATGTGAGTTCATGGTTTGACTTCTGTTTTCTTTCTTTGCTCTACATACCCATTTTCATGCAAGTACCATGCTGTTTTTAGTACTATACCTCATATATATATATTCATATGTAATTCATATAGAACACACACACATATGAAGAATGTCATGAGGATTCTGATCAGGATTACATTGAAGCTGTAAATTGCTTTTAGTAGGAAAGTCATCTTCACACTATTAATCTACCAATCCATAAGCATGGGAGGGCTTCCTATTTTCTAGTGTATTCCTTAACCTCTTTCTTCAGAGATCTAGTTTCCATTGTTGAGGATTTTTACTCCCTTCCTTAGATTTATTTCTAGATTTTTTTTGAGGCTATTGTGAATGGGAGTGTTTCTATGATTTCGTTCTCAACACTCTCGTTATTGCTATATAGAGAGGTCACTGATTTGATTTTCCTGATTCTGTATCCTTCCACTTTACTGAAAGTATTGGCTATTTCTCCATGGGAACTCTTCTGTATAATATATCATCTGCAACTAGGGATCATTTCACTTCTTCTTTTCCTTTTGTATCCCTTAAATGTCCTTCTCTTGCCTACATGCTCCATGCTCCAGCTAGTGCTTTGAGCACTGTATTGAGAAGCAGTGGTGTTGGTGGACAGCACTGTCTCATTCCTGATATTAGTGGGATTGTTTCATGATCTTTCCATTTAGATGATGTTGGCTGTGGGTTGATCTTACATAGCTTTTATTTTGTTGAAGTATGTTCTCCAAATCCTTTTCTCTCTAGGACTTTTATCAAGAAAGTGTATTGAACCTTGTCAAAGGCCTTTTCTACATCTACTGAGATGATAATGTGACTATTGTCTTTAAGTCCATCTATATGGCTCTATTTGTTGATGTGTATATAGTGAACCATTTCTTGGTGTAAAGCCAACTTGGTCATGACATTATACTTTTGATATTTGCCTGTATGCAGTTTGCAAGTATTTAATTGAGAATATTTGCATCTGCATTCAATAGGGATATTGACCATCGCTTTCTTCTTTTGTTGTGCTTTTACCTAGTCTTGGCAATAGACTGATTTTTTTTTTTTTTAACCAGTAGACTAGTTTCATCAAAGGAGTTTGGGGGTATTCCTTCTGTTCTATCCATCTATCTCTCTATATCTATCATCTATCTATCTATCTATTATCTATCTATCTATCTTTTTTTTTTTCTAAATTTTTTTATTTTCAGCAAATCAAAAAAATTTAAAAAGCATTCAAACAGAATAAAATGAAAAGAAACAAACAAGCAAAATACCAAGGGTCAGATATACTTATACAAGAATTCTATAGAGCCTTCAAACAAGCAATACTTTTTGAGTTATGTTTAAAAAAATTCAGAACCACAATAAGCTCCTTCACAAAGCAAATAATATTGAAATAGTGACATCAAGTGTAAACCCAACAAAAATATATAAATTTTAGTCCAGTATCCCTCATGAATATACATACAAAAATTCTCAATGAAGTAGTTGCAAACTGAATACAAGAGATATAAAAAAATAATATTCCATGAGTAACTGAACAACTTTTTTTTTCTATCTATCTATCTATCTATCTATCTATCTATCTATCTATCTATCTGTTTTTAATAAAAAGTATTGTTTGTAGGTCTTTAAAAGTAGAATTATGCTGTGAATGTGTCTGGCCTGGGCCTTCTCTCTTCAGAAGATTTTAATTACTGGTTCAGTCTTATTTATTATGGGTCTCTTTAGGTCATTGACCTCTTCCTGCTTTAACTGTGGTGGTTCAGATGAATCTAGAAACCCATGAATTTCTTTTAGATTAGTTCTTTAAGAAATGTGTTCAGTGTACTTTGATCATATTCATTCCTCCTCCAAGTCCAAACAGATCCACCCCTTTTCAGGCCTACCCAAGTTTTGTGCTCCTCACTTTAAAACCCATGACACCCAATTTGTGCCATCCACATGCTCTTGTGTGCATGGGCTTGCATTGGAGTATGGTCATATTCCCTTACAGTGTTCTGAATTTCTCTGGTCTCACACCATTTCCGTGTTCATCTCCGATTTTGTTTATTTAGGTCTCCTCTTTCTCTTTGCTAATTGGCCAAGGGACTGTCCATCTTGCTTGTCCCACCTAGGAATCAGTTTTCTTTGTTGGAGCTGGCAGCAGCTAGAGTTGGGCATCCTTCTTGCTTCCCTGACTGCATTCTGGGAAACAGTTTCAGTGCCAGTTTTTTGTTTTTTGGTTTTTTTTGGTGTTCTTCCCTTCTATTTACACAATATCAAGAGACAGGCTGATCAGAGCTGTCACATGGATCTTTGAGCTATTGGTTCGTCAGCTTTAACTTGTAAGCTTCTTCATTCTCCCCAGGAAGATGTTCCTAATTTTTCCCAGCCTCACTAAGGAGATAACATTTTACTTTCTTAGCTCCTAAGGTGGTTTGCCACCCATGCCTAATTTCTAGCTTCCGAAAACAAGAGATGGGGAAGGATTGTGGGAGGGGGTGACTGGGACGGGTTATAAAGTGAATAAGCAAAAAAAAAAATAAAATTAAAAAGAAAAGAAAAAAATGCAAAAGCCCAAAAGGGCATATTTGGTTTTCCTAAAAAAAAAAAAAAAATTTCGTATTAAATCTTTAAAAATATAAGCAGCTTGTGACATGTTAGTGGGTTTTGGGGAGAGGAATATGTTTGTAAAACAGCCTTCACCTGTTTGCAGCGGATGTTAACCTCAAAAGTGCTGCACTAGGCACCCTGCATCAGCCCCACTTTCTCCCTTGTGCTCTAGAGCATCTTCATCTCCAGTGATTGGCTGTTGGTTGCTAACAAAACAAGGTCATTTGATAACTTGAGACTTGGAAGTTACACGATTCTTACAAAGAAATGAGTAATCTTATGTAAAAAGCAAGGCTGACTTAAGAACTGTGCCTAGTCTCCCTACAGCCCCTCAAATAAATCAGTATTGATACAGTATCCCCATCAGGACATGGGCTTTGCTCTTGACCACCACCACCATGCAGGCCGCCGTTTTGTTTCACTACTCTCATCCTCTTGAAGAAACTCTCAAATATGGGCTCTTAACTTCTCAGAGTCTGCGGACAGATAGCTTAGGAGCACCTCAACTATTAGACACTTTCTTCTGCACTTTGTTCTACAAGAGATGAAAGTTTGAGAAACAGATACAGTTCAACCTATCACAAAGACAGAGTCCCTGCTGTCCTGATGAGCCACCATTGCCTGGATATCTGTAGTATGACCTGATCTTCCCTAAGATGTCCCATTTTTCAAGCCTGTCCATCTGGTTTCATTGACACACCCAGCTCTGACAATCTTCTAATAACTTGCCCTTAGGGTCAGTGAGATGGCTTACTAGGCAGGTATTTGCCACCAAGATTGACAACCTAGATCCCACTTGGTGGAAGGAGAGAAATGATCCCCACAAGTAAACACACACACACACACACACACACACACACACACACACACACACACACTAAATGAATGTAACAAGTAATTTTTCCCTCATGCTGTGGGTAGCCCTGCTATGACTTTCAGACAAGGCTCAGAAAGATCTCCCTGCAGCCTAGGAAGGCAGTGTGCAAGTGCCGCAGGAGGCTGGAGCCTGGGATGGGAAAAAGAGGTCCAACAAGTCTTTAAAAAATAAACCTAAAACATGTGCTCCATTTTGAGCAGATTAGCTCCAGCATCCTCTGCTGCGGAAAACAATAGCGGCCTTTACCATCCCTCCTGCTCACAATGTGTGAGCAGGGCAAGGCCCACTGCCTCTGAAGCTCATGTTTGTCTTACTAGGGCCAAGGGGAATGACTCACTAATGGGGCCCAGATTTCCCTTGGTATAACATGCCAAGACCATTGTTTAGTAATATCTGAGAGCAAACCCTAAAACTGATACAATCTAGTGTCCAATAAAATAAACACAAAATGAAAATCTCAGACTAACAATATTATACCATTCCTGTAGATTCAGCTAAACAAAACAATTAGGTTTACAGTCTAATAGTGTGACCTGAAGTTCCTATTTAAAAAAAAAAAAAAAAGCCACACCTTTGTTAAAGATCCTTCAGGCTGTTAACTGATTCGACATTTGTAATTATAGCATTGGAATGTGGCAGACGTGGAGCCCAAATCTTTAGTCCCTTTAATAGCTATTCATGGTTCACCTCTTACATCCCTGTGATTATCAGGTAAACCCTTTGGAATCTTTTAACAAGCCATTAGTTAACAAGCCTAACCCAAAAGCTAAGGCTGTCATTACATAGTCTGAAACCTTGTAGCAGAGATTTCTCCATTTTGTTGTAAGCTGCCTATCTGCCACCCACTGCAATACAGTGTGTTGCTTTGTGACTTTCTTTTATTCTGCAATTATAAAAACTTCGTGAAATGATTTCCACACTAGAGCATGTTATTTGGAGCAAACTGAATTTGTAATCCCGGTGGGGAGCTGTGGTCACACATATTTGGCCCAAGAATAAACTCTTGCTCCCTTTGAAGTATGAGTTGTGTTTTATATGGACAACAATAAGAGTTTTCTCCATGCTGGCAGCAATTTAGTCTAACAGACAAAGATCCCCACCATGTGCAAGGGTGTATGGGTGCAGAATCTTGAAATATAAGTACTAGGACTTGGGGAGGGCCCTGTGGGTCAAGCGCTTGCTTTTCCTGTGCAAGTGTGAAGATTTGAGCCCAGATTCCCAGAATCCACATAAAAACCAGGCAGGGGTGGTAGCTGCCTGTAATCCTGACTCTTGGGGAACAGAGACAGGGAATGTCCAGCACTAGTTGGAATGGGTGAACTCTAGTTTCAATGAAAGACCTTGCCTCAGAAAGGAGAATCAATGGAGAAGTCATCCTCATCAATTTTACAATTCCATACGCACATCCATACATACGTTTGTGCACACATATGTGTCCTCACATGTAGGAACTTTTATACACATATACATACATAGCTCTCTCTCTCTCTCTCTCTCTCTCTCTACACACACACACACACACACACACACACACACAACCTTTATATTTTAATATGCCTAACTAGCTCAATGGCAGGGCACTTCTAACCCTCCCTGAGTCTAGCACACACTTCCCTCTGGTATTCTTGAAATAATACTTGCTAAATCTATATTTTAATCAGATCCAATCGGAGGAGCCCCTGGGGCCACTTTCCTGGATTCTTACTGGTTGATGGGCCTTTAAGTCTGATCTTTTTGCTTCCCTGTCATGGCAATTCTCTCCTTTCTCTTCCCTTCATCCCTTGTCTGGGAAATCTTTAAGTCCTGCCTCTGTCTCCCTGACCAGCGATTGGCCATTGGCAACTTTATTCCCCAATCAAAGCCAACTGGAGGCAGGCTTCCTTTAGCCTACGTGTGGACACTGCAAACAGTTTTTGGGTAACACAATTAGCACGAGAACACACACACACACAAAGAGAGAGGAAGAGAGAGAGAGAGAAAGAATATATTAAAGAAATACATGAGGGCTGGAGACTTAGCCAGTTGGTGCTTGTCTAGCATGCCTGAGGCCCTGAGTTTGACCTCAGCACTATATGAACCAGGTGTGGTGGTGCACAGCTGTACACACCTGTAGTCCCATCAGTTAGGAGGTGAAGGTAGAACAATCAGAAATAAAAGGTCGTTCTCAGCTGCATAGCAAATGTGAGGCTGGACTGGGCTGCATAAAACTCTGGGATGACACCCCTCCACTCCTAATCTTATTTTAAAAATAATTTCATCACTGGGCACAGTGGCACATGCTTTTAATTCTAACACTCAGGAATTTGAGACAGAAGTATTGCAACAAGAGGCCAGCCTGGGCTACAGAGCAAGACCCTATTTCAAAGAACCACAGAAAGGGCTGCTGATTAGGTCCCATAGTGCAGTGCTTGCCTAGCTTGAGAAGGGGCCTAACTTCATTATTCATATTGGAATAAAAAATTACCCAACAATGTAGGTATCTATGAGGGGGAAAACTGAGAGGGATCTTGTCTAATCCCACTCTCCCACTCTCCATAATTAACCTCGCCTGTGGTTAAATGTGGTTTCATATCTGGTTGAGACTTTTTATTCCTACATAGCTATTCACACATTCATTGATATGCATTTTGACATACAGGTAGTCATGCTCTTCTCGTTTATCTGCCATAGATTGGAACCTGCTCATATCAATACATATCAATGTTGGGTTAAGGTGGAGGTCCCATGTCCGCCCAGCCACGGGACTGCCACCCCACACCGGTGACAGCAGGGGGCTGTCAGGCTGTGAGAAGCCACTGAGGGGACACCGCTCCAGGGAGTGGGGGAGTGCAGTCTGAGGTTCCTGGGACTGCCAGAGCTAACTTGGGGGGGGGCGGTCCCCAGGGCCTGCCCAGAGGCCAGGGACGTCTGGTTCTCAGACTCTTGGGCATCCAGGCGCCGCTGGAAGTCTCAGAAGAGCCAAGAACAGAGTAGGGGCCCACGGGCTGGACTGGCACACGGCCGAAGGGAAGGGAGGGAGAGAAACTCCGACTGCACCCTGCAGGGAGAGTCCTTGGCTCGGGGTGGCAGTTGGCTGACTTGGGTTGGTCTTGGGCAGCTTGCTTGGGTTGGTGGTCGCTGTGGCTGGGAAACACAGAGACGTCTTCTACCGGAGATTAGTTGGCAGCTCTGTAGGTGAAGGCCTTCTCCATTCTCCATTGCTCCCTACTGCAGATCCTGATGAAAGAAAAACAGCCCATGATTTTAAGATTTTTATTGTCAAGATGGAAAGTAGATGAGAAAACCGTACCCCCTTTTCCCAGGGTGGGCCTGAGGTTAAATGCCTTTTGCAGGGAGGAGTGTCTGGGAAGGAAAGCTTAATTGGCTAAGCCCTTCTGGCCTTTAGTTATCTCATTAATATGGAGATGTGTCTTGAGGCTCCTTGGCCTGTAGTCACGCCCTCTACCTGCGGAGGGGCTAGTAGGGGCATTGTCCTATGTGACTGAAGGATACAAATATATGGAGGGCTGCAGCCTCCTGTCAGGAGCCTGGAGTCTGGGGTCATGACTAAATGCCTGTCGTCTCTTAGGGTCACTTGCAGGGGTCACCTGGGGCCCCTCAGGATCACCTGGAGTCTCCAGGGGTTTCTTGGCTGCCTTTCAAGGTCCTATATATCAATACTTCCTTCAGTTTTTAAGAATGAGCACACAGTTCACCTCCTGATTCAGGCTGCTGTCGTTTGTTTTCCTAGTACTATTCGTACATGGCTATGCTGTGTTGTCTATTGCCGAATACACTTTCACAAATGGAAAATTGTTCTTAGAAGTGAAATTGTTGGCTAATGTAATGTTTCACATGTTGATGATCGTGCCTCCCTGTGGTCCTTTATTGCTGGCTAGACAGGTTGAGTGTATGCCTGTCCTGTATACAGAGCAGGACACACATCTCATTGCTTGAGTGACGTATTCAGGACAAAGCACGTTCTGGTATGCAGTAGAAGTCTATGAATAAACAGCAATTTTACCTCCTGACCCCCATTTATTTGAAGAATGAGTATAAACAGAATGACTACGTTGGATGTGATGTGTATGCTTGTAATGCCAGACTCAGGAGGCTGAGGCAGAAGGGATCCTAGATCTGAGACCAGGCTAGGTTATAAAAGTGAGATCCTTTCTAAAACCAACCAATGGACCAACTGACCAACCAACCAACAAAAACCAAACCACCACAAAAAAAAAAAAAAAAAAAAAAAAACCCAAAAAACAAAACAACAACAAAAAACCCCAAGTAATAAAAAGGTAGTCTTTATTTGACTTTTACATTGCTTGTGAAGAAATCTATCAATACCAGCTCATATCAATTTTAGAACAAACTTGTGTAGATCTAAAATACCCCAATTCTTAAATTAGTTAAACACATGCAGTCTACACCTACAATCTTAGCAACATATTTATCTTTTAAACGCATCTCCAGACATACAGAACAAGCTGGCACTGATAGAGTCACCGTAGTGAGCTCCTGGCCTCACTGCTCACTGGTGGGCAGTGTTGAGCCATACCCTGCACTGAACCCATGTGTTGGAGTGGCGCACAGAACACAGGGCTTACTATTTTTGGAAAGGAGCTACCAGAAGGCACAGATGGAGAGATTCAGAGAATATGTGAGTACTCTGAGCTCCCATGCCTTCCAACCTCTAAGAACTTCTATGAGTTTGGCTGCCTGGAAGCTCCCCTAAACCCTGATCTCTGAGGTCTTTTGAGGGGAAGCTTTATTCCAAAGCCTTGCTTGCTGGAAATGGTGAAGAAACCCAGCAAGCCCATGGGTGGACAGTGTTCCTTTCCGTGCAAGAATGAGGAAGTCCTCCCTAGCAAGAATGAGGAAGGTCACATGACCTCCTGAGAGACAGGTACGTCAGAGTCACGATCCAGGGACAAGGGCAAAAATCAAAATGTGAATCAGAACATCACAAACTTTTTTTTTTTTTTTTTTTTTAGCTCAAGTCATCAGCCAGTCCTGTGGTCCCATCATCTGCTTCTCATACACAGAGACAGCTTGTGCCTCTAATTTTGGGTGTTTGAAGGGTTTGGTAACCATTCCTGCCTGAGTCTTGCCATCTTGACTCTCAGCTTCATGTCAACAGTTAGTTTTGCTTCCTCTCTTATGGGGAGTCAGTTGTCACAGTCTGTTTCCTTTCTATTACTTTCCCATCATTTCAATGAGATTCTGAGCGACGGTGAGAGTGAGCAGAGTTTTCCCTTGTAGGGTCGTGTAGACTTCTTGCCATGTGTATCAGTGAGTTGGTGCTCTGACAGAGCTGTATTCTTAGGGGTCAGCCCACACTGTTGACTGTGTTCTTAGTAGTCTGTAGGGTGAGTGGAACCATATCACTGGACAGAAAAACTGGTAAGGTCAAGCAGATTAAGGAACCCCAACAATTCTCATAGTTGAGGACGGAAGGCATTTGAATCTGCTCCTGACCAGAGTCCTGTCCTGGAGCACCTGACCATAAGACCCCACTAAGATGACTATGACAACTGGTCACGTAGTATAGAGCCCTGAGTTCTCATGCTAATGAGGTATGAGATGGACCTGAGAGCCAATAGCTGCTCTTCCTGAGCATTCCTTCCTGCAAAAGGTCCATCCTGATTTATCCTATGCACCTTTTCCACCACGAAATAAACAGTTTTGACGAAGAAGGGCTGTTTCCTCCTTCTTCAAGGACCTCCTGGGGAAGGGAGGTCTTCATCGTACAGAGCCACGTGTAAGTCTCCCGTAGTAGAAGGCCTCTCTGCACTCCTGGCACTCACCCTGAGGTAAGCCAGATTCCCCCTGCCCCAGGCTCACCACAGGCCTGTAAGCCCCCCTCCCTCACCCGCGCCCCTTCTCAACTCCTCGAGGTCCTAGTGGTGTCTGGGTGCCCGTGGCCCCTGACTGCATCATGTCTCACCCGGAGAAACAGGCTGGGGCCCCATCTTAGGCTGTGTTCCACCTCCCCTGAGCGGGATCCTGTGAACTCGACACCCCAAACAGGAAGAAGGAAACATAGCCAAGCGCACCTCGTGTTTCCCCTCTCCGAGTGGTGTCCTGACACGCCAGCAGCGAGGGGACTGCAGAATCACAGTGATCAGCAATTAAACTCTGCCACTGGTCTTCACTGTCCACTCTCCCATCCTTGTCTCAATGGGATTCTCAAGTAGGTATACAGCTGCTGACTGAGGAACAGGTCTCTGTGTGCAGGCTGAGTGGTAGATTTCGTGAGCAAATATAGGGGTCTGTGTGCCCAGTTTATGCACAATAGAACATAAGACACTCGTGAGAGCCAACTCTGCTGTCTAGAAGCTAGAAACAGACAATTCAGATGAAGGCGGCAGAGAGACAGTAGAGAAACTAGTCGACCGAGCAGCCCTAAGGAGCAACATGGCCAGAAATCTGGATTAGGAGTCTGGGATTGTCTCATCCTTATGCTTGGAATGTTCCCGAGGACAGAAATTAGCTTCAAGTAATATCTTGAATAAAAATAGAATTGCTTTTTATTAAATTTTCCATAATAAAGTGTTTACATTTATATGTTAATACAGAGAAAGTCCTATAAACTACTATTTTGAATAGGAAAAGCAGTGTTTTATACTGAGGAAGGTGAGGTAGAATAAAGAGGAGGGAAAGAGAAAATTGTTAAGAATTTTATTCCAGAGGCAGGCGGATCTCTGGGTTCCAGGCCAGCCTGGTCTCCTGGTCTACAGAGTGAGTTTCAGGACAGCCAGGGCTACACAGAGAAACCCTGTCTCGAAAAACCAAAAAAAAAAAAAAAAAAAAAAAGAATTTTACACCTTGAAATAATTTTATACTTCAGTGAAATATAAGTCAACATTTGAGATGTATGAAACAGAACCCATCCTAATTGCAATCCTTTCTGTGTAGGCGTCTGCACCCATGTAACTTTTCTATTTATATCAGCTAGAAGGTGGAGGAAAATAACATTCTACTTGGTAGGTGACTGGTGCCATTTTTATGTGTAAAAATCTGTCTCCTTTTTCCTATTCCTATATTTTAACTAGACATGATGTCATATGAATCTGTTACATTTTTCCTTCTGAGGTAAAAATTATTATTAGATTTCTCATACTTTTATTAACCTTGTAATCTAGTTTTTTCCCACTGCGCTAATAAAACACCCAGTGAGTAATTCTAATCCATAGCTGAGCTGTGAGGCGCTCCCCTGCTGTGCCAGCACCGGAAGAGCTCTATAAGGAGGGATTCTGCACATCACCATTTCAATAGCTTCTCTGTGTGACTCCGCCTCCTCCTCACTTCCTCCCCACCATAGCTGGGCTCTTGTATAGGAAGAAGATGATAGAAGGACCAGTATGTCTTGTTTATTTAACTTCGACTAAAAAGAATTCACTCTTGAAAGCACAATATCCATTTTTAAAAATAATTTTATTACCTGTTTATTATGTTGTTTTTTAAAAATGTATTGGTTATTTTATTTATTTACATTTCAAATGTTATCTCCTTTCCCGGTTTCCCATCTACAACCTCCCTATCTCCTCCTCCTCCCCCTGCTTCTACTAGGATGCTTCTCCACCCACCTCCCTCGTCCCACCTCCCCGCCCTATACTTCCCCTAGCTGGGGCAGCAAGCTTTCCCAGGACCAAGTGCCTCTCTTTTCATTGATGCCAGATAAGGCCGTACTCTGCTACGTATGCAGCTGGACAACTTCCTTTTTAAAAATCTGATCAGCTTGCTCTCTATAGATTTATTTTTCTTTATTAATTTTATATTTCATTTATATGTGTTTAAATATATATTTACTTTTTAAAAATTATTTCTTTTTATTTTTTTATTCAAGGGTTCTCTGTGTAGCCCTGGCTCTCCTGGATTTTGTTCTGTAGACCAGGCTGGTCTCAAAATCACAGAGATCCAACTGCTTCTGCCTTCCAAGTGCTGGAATTAAAGGCATGCGCCACCACTAGCCAGTGCATTTGTGTATTTTATATACAGGGATATGCACGGACATTACTTAATAGTTCAGTTCAAAACTATTTTTATCTTTACATTTATCTGTTTGGAGTGTGTGCCACAGTACATGTGGACGTCAGAGGACAGCTTTTGGTCATCGATTCTGTTCTTCCATCACGTGTGTTCCAGGGATCCAGCTCAAGTCATCAGTCTTGATGCCAAACAGCTTTCCTGGCTGAGTACTTAGTAGGCCCTCAGAACATCTAGTAGGCCCTCCGTTCAATGAGTTTTGACAAATCAAGATGCCGACTATATCTACCACCGGCTCGATTTCTTCACAGCCCGGACACCTGCTACTCTGCAGTGGGTTGAGCTACTTTCTGGTTTGCAGCAGTCACGTGGACATTTGTTGCCACTGCAACGGTAGTGAGCATTAATAGTATTAACTATCAGTGGTGTAATGTGTCAAGAAGTGGGTCCTCGGAGCTGAAGAGGGGCCTGAGCAGTTACGAGCTCTGGCTGCTCTTCCAGAGGACCTACATTTAGTTCCCAGCACCCATGTCGTCAGATTGAGTTACCGCTGCCTGGAACTCCAGTTCCAGGAGACCTGATGCCCTCTTCTGACGTCTACCGGCACTGCACATATGTGGTGCGCAGCTGTATATACCTGCAAAATACTCACACATAAAATAAATACTAAAATCTCAAAACCAAGTTTAAATGAGTAATATACATATACTAAAATAATATTAAGTATAAACATATAATTAATATATAAATATATGAAATATACTCAAAAAGGAAGTGTGACCTCCAAGAGGTGCTTAAGTGATTCTGAATGCCCAGAGATTGTGAGATCACGCACACTTTAGCTCACTAAGTTTCTTGCCCAATTTGTGCTGCAAGACTCTCAGTGCAGGGTGGGTTGTTGGCAGTTGCTGCTATTACATGTGGGGCCATCAGGAACATTCTGTGTCCTTTAGTGAACATGTGTTATTGAAGATGTTTTCAGCCTCTGAGACTGTTGAATGTGCTCATCTTTTGTAGTTTTTTCTGGATTCTGGCTGGCTGGTTCAACGCAGTTGTTCTGGCTCAAACTCCTCTCCCAGCTGACTGATTCAATCTGACTTTTCTCAACTTCTCCTGAATTGCTCTGCTTGGCTTCATATTAACTTTGGAAATCTGTTCTAATCCTCTGGCTCCTTTTCCTTCTCTGGCTCATTCTGTCTTTACCTGTGTCTAGCTTGTTCTCTCTCTGCAACCTGTCTCTGTACAACAAGCCAGTCTCTTCTTCCTCTCTGTGCTACTCTCCATGAACTCTACTGTATTCTTGTCCTATACTCTCTCCTTCCTGTACTGTCTGTCTCTCCCTTAAGTAGTTTCCCTTTCCTCTCTCTTCTTGTGAGAGTTGGGCTTATCCTATTCTGTCAAATCTTTCTCTGATTCATCACTTTGTCTGTCACTCAATTAGACATCACTTTCAAACCTGGGTGCTTCCTTCTTCAAACTAACTTTACTTTCATTGTTTGGGATTAAAGGTGTGTACTAAGGCCGTGTCTGTATTCCAGCCAGAGGGATTAAAAGTGTATGTCATAAGGGCTGAGCCACACTACAACTAGAAACAGGTTCTTTACAGTAAATAACACCATCTCAGGGTTTACAGTGTGATCAAATATCCTGCAACATTACATTTTTCTTAGGTTGTGGAATTTTTGTTTATTTGTTTTTGAGACAGATTCTAGCTACCTGTGGCTGGCCTGGCAGTAGAACTGGATATGTAGACCAGGCTGGCCTTGGAGTTAGGACAATCATCCTGCCTCTGTATCCTAGGCACTGGAATTTCAGTGTGAGCCATTGTCCCAGCCTTGTATGTATGAGTATGTTTGTATGTATGTATGTATGTATGTATGTATTTTGTAACAGGGTCTTCTTATGTGGTACAAGATGGCGTCACACTTGGTATGTAGCCTATCCCAGAAATCCTTATCCTCTTGCCTCTGCCTCCAAAATGCTGAGATTCTGGGTGTGTGTCACTGTGCCCAGCCATGTATACTTTCTCTATTTTTTTTTTTTCCTGTTGAAGTTTACTGAACTACCTGGATGTTTAGGGTTTTAAAATAAAATTTTAGACAATTACTGACCATTAGTCATTTCAAACGTTTCTTTTGTTCCATTCTCTCTTCTCACAGGAAGTGGTGAGGACCCAACAGCACACATATTAGACCTTTTTTTTTGTTTTTATCTAATTTTTGATCCTCTGTTTTATTTTGTTTACTTGTTTTTTGTTGTTGTTGTTGTTGTTTTTTTTTTTTTTTTAAATCTTTGTGGTGCTGGCATAGAACCCAGGGTCTTACACGTGCTAGGCGATTGAGTATTTTGAGTTGTATTTAAGTTCATTGATCCTTTTCTGTTTCAGATTAGACTGCTGTCAAATCCCTAAAGTAATTATATAATTTTTAGTGTATTTTACTTTGTGTGTTCAGGTGTGTGTATGTGGTATTATTATTTGTTGTATTGTGTCTGTAGAGAAAGTACACATAGCTGGGCACAGTAACACACGTCAATCATCTAAGCACTTGAGGCAGAGACAAGAGGATCAGGATTTCTGGGATAGGTTACATAGCAAGTTTGCACATGGACATCGAAGGAAGATCTGTGGTAGCTCTCCTTTTTACCTTATAGCTCTCCTCAGGCTTGAAGCAAACACTTTACCTGAAGAACCCCTTGCTGGCCCAAACGGGATATTTAAATATTTATATGTATAAATATAGATGAAATTAAAATTAAAGATTAATATGTAAATATATACATTAAAAATTTAGATGTGTTTATTTTATGTTTATGAGTGTCTTTCCTGAATGTTTGTAAGTGAACCACATACAAAAGCCTGGTACCTGTGGTGGTCAGAAGAGGGAGTCAGAGCTCCTGGAAGTGGAGACATACCTGTGAGCCTTCCTATGGGTGCAGGTGCTTTGCGAGAGCAGTCAGGGCTCTTGCTTTTTGGTTTTTAGATAAAGGATTTTTCTGTGTAACCCGGGCTGTCCTGGAACTCTCTCTGGAGACCAGGCTGGCCTCGAACTCAGAGATCTGCTGCCTCTGCCTCCCAAATGCTGGGATTAATGGCTTGTGCCACTACTGCCTGCCCTGAATTCTTGTTTTTGATCCCTAGACTCCTATAAAGCTCTCAAGAGTCCCTCAGACTCACTTTCAACTTTGGTCTCCAGCTGGTGGGACTGTTTTTGGGGGAGGTAGAAACTTCAGGGTGTTTGGCCTAGCTGCAGGAAATATTTGGGGTGGGGTCCCTGGGGCATAAGAGATCATTCCTGTCTCTGCGTCCTGTCTGCTCTGAGTCGAGAAGCCTCTGCTTCTACACATAGTCCCATGGTCAGCATCACTGTGGGAGTTCAACCATGGGCTGAATGTTTCTGAGAGCTGAAAAAAACCCTTTCTACTTTAAGTTGTTTATATTGGATACTTAATGCTAGGAATCATAAAACTAATACAGTTCTCTAGAAAAGAAAAACAAAACAAAACAAGGTAACAAAGAGTAAAGACCAGATCTGTGCCTGTAAGAGCCCTTGTCAAGACCCCTGAAGACCTTCCCTCGTGTCTGGTAGAACCATAGCCAGACAAATGGTTTCTAAGACTCATATTAAGCCTCATATTGCAGCCTCATGTCAGTCATGAACAAAAGTCATCTTGCTGCCTGGCTCTCATCATATGCAGGGCTGTTTTTCAGCTGTTGGCTAAGGGGATAATAGCATTGGGACACAGGTGAGTACTAGTTCACCTGTGGCCCTCCTCTGCTCTCTCTACAGAACCTAGGCTAACAATTTTTTGTGATAAGAAAGATCTCCCTTTGTATGTTTTTTGAATCACACCTGACACATTGGCTTTGTAAATATCCAATTGAATCTTGGAAATTTAGGTTTGTAAAAATTTTTGTACAATTTTTTTGGATAAGGAGATAAGGGAACTCCATTGTCATTTATCATGATCTTAAAATCATTCTCTGAAATGTAGTAGCTTGTAGCGGCACCCACTTATTATTTCACACAGTTTTTGAAGGCCAGGAATCCAGGAGAGGCGTAAATGGGTGGTTCTGGCTCATGATCTCTGATGAAGTCATAGGCTGTGGCTGGAGTCGTCTCAGAGCCGAAGTTGGCCTGGAGAACTCACTTCCAAGCTTACGCACATGGTGAATGACTGGCGTGGATTCCTCATAGCCATGGCTTGGAGTCTCTGTTCTTTGCCAGTGGGGCTTTCCCTTGGGTGCTTGAGTATTCTCATAAGACAGCTGGCTTCCCTCAAATGATAGAATGAGAGAGAGAGAGAGAGAGAGAGAGAGAGAGAGAGAGAGAGAGAGAATGAGAGAGAGAGACAGAGAGAGAGAGAGAGAGACAGAGAGAGACAGAGACAGAGACAGACAGAGACAGACAGACAGAGACAGAGACTCACATAGAGAGAGTACCCAAGTAGGAACTCAGTCTTTTATGACCTAATCTAGGAGGAGACATTTGCTGTCTGCTGCTGATCTCACAGATCAAACCTGACCTTATTTGGGAATACCTGGAGGAGGGTATCATTGTATGATTTATTTTCTGTTTTTTTTTTTTTTTTTATTTAATAAAACTTTTAAATTCTATTTATTGTTCCGGTCAAGTGTGTTGGTATACACCTTTAATCTCAGCATTTGGGAGACAGAGGTAGGTGGGACTGTGAGTGGAGGTCACCCTGGGGTTTATAGCTAGTATAGTATAGCCAACCAAGGTCACATAGTGATACCCTTGTCTTTCAAAACAGACAGACAACAATAAAAAAACCCACCAAAACAAAAAATTGTGTGTACGTGCACATGTGAGCATGTGAGTGTGTGCTGCAAGCCCACAGCGCAGTACACATGTAGAGGTGAGAAGACACATGTGGGTGTCAGTCCTCTTCTTTCCTGTGGGTCCTCGTGATAGAACTATCAGGCTTGGCAGCCAGTGCTTTACCCAAAGAGCCATCCGGTGGACTCCCAGCTCGTTTGTTCGTATACCTTAAAGCTTCGTCTCTGGTAACCCAGGCAGGCTTCAAATTTATTACATAGGGGAGACTGGCCTTGAACTCTTGAACTCCTGGTCTTTCCAGGGCTAGGACTGCAGACATGTCCTATGAAGCCTGGCTTCATTTACCATCCTCCTTAGGCTTATGATGGACTGTTAGTTCTTAGTCTTTCACCAGGCCTACACTCAAGACTCTGTGACCCATAAAAGGGCAGAGCCTTTCCTTTTAGTCCTAAACCTTCTTGAAGAAGCTAAATCAGAGTGATATCTGATGCCATTGGAAGTGTCAGAGCTGGGTATCATGGTATATACCTCTGATTCTAGCATCTAAGTTGCTAAAGCTGGAGTAACACAAGTTTGAGACCTGTTTGCACTACCAATGTTCTCCAGGCTGGATATCATGTGTCAGAACCAAACTGTAACCAAACTTCTGGACTTTCTGGTTGTCCTCTGGTTCTGTGTCCCTCAACATGGCTTTCAGCTGCATTTACTCACATTTTCACAAGCTTTCTAAACCTTCCCTTAAACTCTCTTCTCCATATTTCTCTTTCTGCAGATACCCTGCATAAGAACAAAGATAGAATCCTAGTAAACAAAAATGAAACAATTTGGAAGTGAACTTCAATGGATTTCTGCCCAAGTCCCTCTCCTTTTAAAAACTTACAAAGTACTTGCCTGCACTTCGTTCTTGGGAATTAATTCTAAGGTCAGGAATTGCACACAGGAAGGCATAGAGTGTAGCACCGCACTGAGCACTGTCCCATTGCTAGCTGTGCCACTCAATCTCGGTCAGATAGGGCAGAGATGTCAAAGTTAATCCAGCCCTGCCAAGTACCACTGTCTGCCAGGTGCTATGTTTGCTTACAGTAGACTTGAAGATGGGGGACCCAAAGAGCAGACAGAAGAAGAGGAGAATGAGGAGGGGGAGAAGAAGAAAATGGTAGATATGACAGACACAGGATATGCATTTGCCATTTCAGGTGTTCCACAGATGAGGCAGGAGAATCACTTGAAGCTATGGCCAGCCTCCATAGCAGATCTTAACACACAGCTTCTATATGGATCACCCTAGGTGATGAATGCACAGTCAAGTTTGCTGAAACTCCTTCCCTCAACCTTGTGTAGAGCTCTTAGCTCTTATGCATTGCTACCTAGATTTGGCTTTATTTATTTATAGTCTCTCTCTCTCTCTCCTCTCTCTCTCTCTCTCTCTCTCCTCTCTTCTTCTCTCTCTTCTTCTTCCTTCCCCTCCGATGTGTGATGTGTGTATGTGTGTGTGTGTGTGGTATGTGATGGTGTATGCGTGCGTACATTCATGCTCGTGCACAGGTACAAGCTTCTATCTATTTCTCCTCTTCTCCAAGGCTAATCCTTCACCTTTGCTCCAGAGAGTCCTCATCATCCTTGCCTTGTCTTATCTCGTCACAAACGCATCTAAATGCTTCGTATTCACCCACGTCTGAAAAGCTTTCCCTCGATTGACTCCCTTTGGCTGCTGCCTTCCCCATAGCATAACGATAGCCTAGAATCTTCCTCCTTTGCCTGCCGACAGCCCTCCACAGGAATCTGAGGCGGCTGACCATTTTCAGTATTTTAATTTTACTTCAATGCATTACAATGCCCTATATTTTTCCTACTTAAAATGTTATCTCTCCTTGCTCTGATAGAAATACAGGAAGTAAGATAGATTTCCCCATTTCCCATTAATATTTTATTCATCTTCTAATAGGAAAACAAGCCAATTATCCAGGAGTAAAAATGCTTACTACCATTTTTTTCCTCTAGGTTTCTCATCTTCAGAGACTTCAGAGACCTCTCAATACTTCTTCTGTGAAGAAGGCAAGCTGTGATTCACTACTCCCTGGCAGGCAATGACACAGTAACAGAGTAGTCACTTGCAGTGGTGGTCTGGAATCCCAGCTCTGCCGTTCACCCGCTGACCCAACACCATCGTCTCTTAAATGAGATGAAGATAAGAAAATCTAATCTATGTGGTGACTTGAGGCTGAATGCTGATCATATCTGTCTGGCAAGTAGTTGTTCATGATGACTTGTAGTTATGGTCTCTGTGTGTGTTGTAGCTGGTTTTATAGTTGTTGCCATGCATACTCCTTGTGGGTGGCCTCTGAACCCTTTCCCTACCTGTTTAATCTTTCATAGTTTCCTGTTAGGCCTATTCTAGTCTCACAATGAACTAAGATTCTCCCAGGGTTTGTCCAGACCCATTTTTCTTGCTACTTTGTTCTCTGTAATTTCCTTTCCTTTCCTTCTAACGTTGAGAGTTGCTTGTACGTGGCTCTGTCCATAAAGCTTCGGACTCCTGATTCTAGCCTGTTAGACATATCCACTTGTTTATCCAGCAGATGCTCCACATTCATGTTTCCCAAGCCTACACCTCTCCTTGAGTGATGTGATGGCAATAAATTAGTAACATCAGGGACTGAGAGTGAACTTAGACACTTCTTTTTCGTTCATCAATTCATTCATTAATCATGAACTCAAGTGCTTTATGCTCTGAGACTTCACCAGTTCTCCGTCCTCCCAGAACTGACTCCCAAATCTACTCCAATCATTGCTGCACCCTATCCTTCCTTCTCAGATTCCGAGTCCTGTTGTCATTCTCCAACTGGTTTGCTTTCACATCTTCTTTTCATTTTTACTCTATGATAAGGATGGTCTTCATGAATGAAGCCAGAGAATATTTGCTCTTTGCTTCTTTAAATAACAAGAAGTTCCTCTACTCCTCCTTCCTTTGTCCCTCCTCTTTCTTTTGAATCTCTCTATGAAGTCTTGTAGGATTTCAGGTCTCAGTTCCAACTTAACATTGAAAGAATCCACTGCCCCAGGACGCATCCCGGGAGGGGCACATTCCTTAGTCTGAGGACACTTGCTAGATTAACATTCAGAGGAAGAAGGGAGAGGCTGATTAACATTCCTCAGACCACAGGGGAGGGAACCCACCTGCTGGTGAGAAAGGCCCAGAGCACAAGATATATTCCAGGAGAACCAAGATGAGAGGTAATCAGGAAGCTGGGCCCTTAATGTGGTAAACCTGGACAAAGGGAAGACACTCATTGTCATAATCTGAGTCACCTAGAGACTGGACCTGGGAAGGTCAGCCTTTGTGGCTGCCCTGTGAACTCTGTATAAAAACTGTTCCCAACTTTGGCTTGGGGGTTCTTCTTGCCTGAGTTTCGAGAGAACCCCTGTGCACTGGTTATCATTATCATTAAACCTCATGTTTTTACAGTGAATCCCCTGTCCATGTGTGTTTCTGCGGGAGCACATCCCCTGGTTTGGATCTTAGAGTCCAACAGTCTAGGCTGTCCTTGAACTCAGATCTTCTTGCCTCAAGTTCTCTAGTATTAGCATTCCATGCACTAGAGCACTTACTTTTTTAAAGCTTTTAGAATTAAGTTTAAATGTCATGAGTTGATGCCAGTTTATACTTTCCACCTTGTCTTGAGGGGCTATCTTCTTTCCCAACACTTGATTTTCTTCTCACATTTCTAAAACACTTGTGAGTTCCTACTTTAAAATACAGGTGAAGGCCAGATATGGTGGCGCACACTTGAAATCCCAACAGAGAGGTGGGAGACAGGGAGCCCAGACCAGATATATAAATTTTGTTTTAAAACTCAAACCAAAAACCAAAACCATAGAAAACAAAACTTACAGGTGTATCCCATTCCATTACCAACCTCCTTTGTACATTATTAACATAACTAACATAACATAACATCATTAACATAACTCTTAGAATTTCCTTTTAAAGTGTGTGTGTGTTGTGTGTATTACTTGGAACTATTTAGTACTTTAAGTCTATTCACTTATATAGATAAACATACTTTATATTTTATTCCCAGCTGAGCAGTGGTGGTGCATGCCTTTAACCCAGCACTTGTTAAGCAGAGTCAGGCAGATTTCTGAATCTGAGGCCAACTTGAGCTACAGAGTAGCTCCAGGACAGCTAGGGCTACACAGAGAAACCCTGTCTTGAAAAACGAAACAACCAAACTCACCGATAAACTAAAATATAAAAAAATAAGTACTTGATTTCTGTATTAAGGAACCATGAAACTTAATTGACTAAAACTAGAAGACACAAATAAAGGCAGAAAATTGGTCATTCCCCAACTTTATTTCCAAATAAACTGAATACATTTATGTTGGGAGCTTTTCTGTGAGTATAGAAACACCAGAAGTGGGGACAAAGGTGGAATTGCTGTAGGTTAATGTATTTCTTCTCTTTACTTTTTCCCCTGAAACTTTATTATATTCTGTCTTTTACTTTAACAATGCTGTGAGGTGACACGGGCCTTATGTACACAAAGCAAGCAGCCGACCTCTGAGCCACATTTCCAAAGGATACATAGACACAAAGTAAATAAGACATGGTTTAAAAATGAAAATAAAATAAAATAGAGTTGCTAAATATTTGACAAGGCCAGCATGGGCTACATAGTGAGTTTCAGGCTAGCCTGAGTCACAAGGTGAGTCCCTGTTTCAAAAACAAACAAACAAACAAACAACCAAAACCAAAAAAAAAAAAAAAATCTAAGGCTATCTTAAGTAACAAATGTGAAAAGTCAACTCAGGTGCTGGATAGACAATTTGGATAGGATGAGCTCTGATTTCTTCAGTACGGAGATTCTGTGAATGAGGACAGGAAATGGGAATGTGTAACACTAATTGGACTGAAATGACTAATAGGCAATTCTCAGAAATTAGAATAGAAAGTCAGATTTGGGCTGTCATAACGGCCTGGCGGGCCAGAGCGCTGCGTTCAGAAAGTCGATTTATAGCCTGGTTGATTCTGTCTTGCTTGGGAGCTGGGTGTGTTACATGTACGTTGTGGGGAACTCAGAGGAGTTGATTTCCCTAAGTGATGAGTGTGTGGTCTGAAACCTTTCTTTTCTCTTTTTGTCCGTCCCCTCCCGTCCTGCACCCCCTCAACTTTAAGGTCAACTTTTAGCTGTCGAGTGCTGAGGTTTAAACCCAAGGCTTTCTGCATACCAGGCAAATGTTTGCCACTGAGCTACATCCCCACTCCATTATTAAACACTTACAATGATCCAGTGGTAGCCAACACATCATCACTGTTATGCCGTTCATCTCTGAACTCTTTGTCTTCACAATAAAACTCTGAAGCAAGCAACTGCTCACTCACACTTTCTTAAGCTCCTGGCAGCCTTAGCTGCACTTCCCATATCTGTGACTTGACTTTCCTAGGCACCACCTGCAAACAGAATCATACCCTATTTAACCTTCGTGAATGCATATTCACCCATATACTGTCACCTACAGCCTTTGTCCATGGTTACATCTCTGAAATACTATAAACACCAAGTAAGTCTCTAGCAAGTGATTGCATCATCATTGAGCTGAATTTATCTGTGTCATCATTGTATAGCCAATAATTCTTTCAAGGAGCTGGACTTCTGGGGCCTGGGTTAGTTACTGTTGAACCACTTAAAACTTGTTCAGCGTCTTAAAATTTTATCATCTGGCAGTCTACAGTTCTTAGAGACTTTTGATTCTTAGATAGATCTTCCATTCTCCCAAGAAGTAAGGCATCTTAGGGCTAGAGTGGAGTTAAATGGGAAAAGAAGTGAAGTTAAGGCTATAAGTAAGCTCTTGTTATCTTATTCCACAGGTATTTGAATGTCATGTCTGTGAGGAGTAAAGCAGACTAAGGTTGCTATAGTAACACTCCATCCATGATACCCAGATGGTGTTTGATGGAGGGGGAGATGTAAGTGATTAAGGGGCTTGACACCACTTACATTCCGTGTGCAGCAATCAAGACAGATGCTTGGAGAATGCTGTGTTTTCATTCCATGCAGCTGTGGCTACAAATCCAGAAACAGTCAACTAACTGCTGAGGAGATCCAGGGAAGATGCTTCCCTTAGTTCTCTTCCTTCCCTGTTGTACCTGAGCCCCGCTGAGCTGTTACTATGTTTTTACTATGTAAATGTGTCCATGTGTAAGGACAGGTACTGCAACATGCAGAATGATGTAAAGTGGACTTTCCCCCCTCCAGACACTTAGATCAGACACTTGGGTACATTATCACTGTGGCCATATTAGATAAAATGGGATTGCCTCTGAGTCACGGCCCTCAGTCACCCACGATCTCCTACATGTATCATCAGACTGATGCAATTTCTTTGGCGATTTTCTGTAAAACAGTGATGTTTTTGTGTGCCTCCCCGTAATAGTACTTTTGATTTATACCCAAAAACGCATAAATGGGCTGCAATCTTCATAAGCACACACTGAGCTAATTTTTTCTTGTTTTCTTCTTGAGTTCTCCTCAATAACATTTTCATCATAGTGGCAGGTTCCAAGAAGTTTCAAACCAAGGAAGCCAATCCAAAGATTAAAAACATATAAACCATTTTCTCAAGTAGTGAAGCCAACCGGAATGAAATCTGAGAAAGTGTTTTTTTTTTTTTTTTTCTATTCTTTCATGTTTGCACCACGGAAGAGAAATTTCCCTGTAAATAAGTTCTCTTCTTTCTTCCAGAACAGAGTCAATTACAAAGAAGCTTTTTGAGCGCCTCTGGGGAATGGAAATCCCTATTCTTTGACTCATCCCAGTAACTCAGTGTGAGTCGATGCCACAAACTTTGGTGGTGATGATCTCACTGTTTTACCATATCATGTCTACAACGTTAGCTTACATAGTAAGGCTGTCTTGTGTGATGAAACTCCTCCTGTCTGAGACCAAATTGTTGTTGCAGTTTAATAAATCCTCCCTATTAGCCATGACTCACTCTGCACTTTGGTGTGTGGTACCTATGAGTTAAGTCAACCAGGCGAAGATGGTCTGGCTCCCGGTCATTACTGGTATTTGTCATTTGCCATCTGTGAGTAGAGCAGGTGAGAGTTACTCAGGCGAGTCCTCAGATAGCAGCACGACATTTTAGGAGAGACAGTGGCTATAGCCATGGCCTGGCTTCTGCCTCTGTTCTGTCTCCAAGGTAAGGACACGTACTTAGATGCAGTGCTCTAACGGCTGAACAATAACAAGATCTCCTACAGTGTCTCCCTTACTGCAGCCATGCTAACATTAAAGTCAGCTTCCAGTAAGAGTTTTAGTGCCATAAAACACTACACAAGCTAGAGTTCTTAGCTTAGGTTCCAAACGTCTGTGGTTGCCATAGAGATAAGGAAGACATCTGACATTTCAGGCAGTTTTGTGGATTTGTGACTGTTTCTAGGGAGAGAATGCATAGCTCACATCAGAGACTCAGGAATGCCTTCTGTGGTAGATGATCTTCACTTTCAACTCGACAGCATTTAGAGTTACCATGGCAGTGCATGGCTGGGTGTGTCTGTGAGGCCATGTCAGGTTCCATTCAGCATGGAAAACTCACCCTGAAAATGAACAGTACCACCCCATGGTCTGTGGTACTGGGTTGAATAAAATGGAGAAAGTGAGCAGATTGCCTGCTGTCATCTCTCTGTGCTTCCTGACGTTGGCACACAGAGGCCAGCCAACACCAGCTCCTGCTGTCATGCTTTGCCACCCTGACTCCCTTCATGATGGATGGACCCTATATCCTTGAACTATAAGAAGCCATAACAAGCCCTTTCCTCCAGAAGCTACTTGGGTTTGGTGTTTTGCCTCAGCAATGTGCGATGTGACTAGTGCCTCCTCTCAGGGATTCAGGATGACTTCACTGGGATATCTGTACTTTCTAATTATTTACTGAATTTGTTAAAAGATAAAGGATAAGAGCTGAATATAGCAGCTCACCCCTCTAATCCCAGCATTAGGAGGCCGAAGCAGGAGGATCACATGTTTGAGGCAAACATGGGCTACCTGGTGAATTTCAGATCCGACTGGATTACAGAATGAGATCTTAACACTACCATCCTGCTTCAAAACCAAGAAAAAAACCAAAATGCTTAGAGTAGGGAGTGAATGAAGTCCTCCATGAAGGTGGATTGTTTGACATGGGCACATCCCCAGTGTCCAGAAAGTGTTCTTTGAGGCAGGCTATTCTCTAGCTTGCTGACTGAAGTCGTTGTTTGGGTAGGCCTGCAACTCACTATGTAGCATAAGAGGGCTTTAAACTCATAGAAATTCTCCTGCCTCTTCTTGCTTATAGCAGGGATTACAGATATGAGCCACCATACCTGGTCAGATAGCACCATTCAGATGGTCCGCCATGATGCTGGGGCATCACCACTGTAAATAAGAATATGATGGGTGTTTGTTGAAAGCTTGATTGTCTGAGCATTTGCTGAGGTATAGGAAGTGTCGCGTCTGCCTCGACCAGCAAGTAAGACACGACACGGTTGGATTCTTCTCAATCAGCTTTATTTCAGGAACGAATCTTGACTACGGGGACCCCGAGCAGCAGAAACGAGCTGCTTATATATCCGCCCAAGGCGGCTAGGTGGCTCAGGATAGGTTAGATAGAAAACACCTCATTAGCATAGGTCCGTGTTCTTTCAGGATAGGTTAACTGCCAATAACCCATTAGCATAACTGTCACTAGCTCATTAGCATAACTGCCAGTGCCTAATTAGTATAACTGTCAACGGCCGAAACGCATGTGCAACAGACTTGTTTACTCAGGAAGCTGAGCTGGCCTTGGAAAACCGGCGCCATCTTAGAATGGCGGCCTAGAAGTAAAAGGTACACTGTCCTAGCCAATCACGGATCGTGGCATGGTCCGAGCCCATAGGTCCAGAGCGGTCAGATGTTACCTCACACCACTGTCAGCATAGCCCCACGCCATATAAGGAGTTGTAAATGGCAAAGACAAGCCAAGGCTCACGCCCGCCCTTGGGGCGTGGCTAAGCGGCTCTCCACAAGGAAGGGCAGTGGGAGGGCCTCAAACAAGATAGGAGGAACAAGGGGCCTTATTTGTTCTGGAGCTGGGTAGCTATCTTAGTCAGAGTTTGTATTGCCCGCACAAAACATCATGACCAAAAAGTAAGTTGGGGAGGAAAGGGTTTATTCAGCTTACACTTCCACATTGCTGGTCATCACCAAAGGAACTCAGGACAGGAACTCACACGGGGCAGGAACTTGGAGGCAGGAGCTTGTGGGTCCCCTGTTCCAGAGGGTGTCCCATGAAGATCTCCCGGCTGGGGGTGGAGTGAGAGCATGGAGGGTCCGCTACTGTCTCTGCTGCTGCCTCTGCTCACGTCCCCACTGTCTGTCAGTCTCTGGCCCAGCCTGGTGTGGGAGGTCTGGGACAAAGGGCACAGAGTGCAAGCAGGGAGGGGAGATTGCCTGCCCCCGTTGCTACCTCTGCTGTTACCACTTGGTCACTCCCAGGTGCTGCACCTGTCTCTCTGTGCTGAACCAGCCTGAGCTGGGCCGATAGGAAGCTGGCTAACAGGCAAGGAAACAGCTTGGTGCCCCAGGAAGGTTCTGGGAAAGCAGATCTCTCCCCAAGTGTTACAGCTCTTGAGACAGAAACTCTCAGACACCAGGATGATTCTCAAACACCTTTTACTTCTCCTTAATAGAGCCCTTATATACAGTTTCAGGGTGGGTTAGGGTCTGGCAGCAGAGAAAGGAGCCTCCCTTGAGGAAATGCCTCCATGAGATCTAGCTGTAAGGCATTTTCTCAATTACTGATCAAGGATGGGAGGGCCCATTGTGGGTGGTGCCATCCCTGGGCTGGTAGTCTTGGGTTCTATAAGAAAGCTAGCTGAGCAAGCCAGGGGAAGCAAGTCAGTAAGTAACATCCCTCTATGGCCTCTGCATCAGCTCCTGCCTCCAAGTTCCTGCCCTGTGGTGTGAGTTCCAGTCGTGACTTCTTTTGGTGATGAACAGCAATGTGGAAGTGTAAGCTGAATAAATCCTTTCCTCCCCAACTTGCTTTTTGGTCATGTTGTTTTGTGCGGGAATACAAGCCCTGACTAAGACAGTAGCTTATCTAACTCAGTTGGGTTCACAGAAAGGAAGCGTTCGGTGATCTAACCAAAAGGCATGTGTAGGCAGCCACTTGTGGTGACAGAGGTACTTGGGATTGGGAAAGAGCATACTGAACATTCCATGTTTGGACTTTATATACTGACTGTCATCCGTAAGTGGTCAACATGTGGGGTGACACAACAAAAGCAGCAATGTTAGAAGAATCAGGCTCCAGGGTGAGTAGGATGAAAGGAAAAGTGGTGCTGATGTGAATTAGCCAGCATGGGAGCTCTGTGGCAGTGAAACAACCAGCCAAGAATTTTAGTGTAAGTGTGTGGGAGGAAGGCCACTGTCTATGACATTGGGAATAAATTGGCACCGAATGGCAATGGCGTTTCTCAGTTGCTTCTTAAGAGCACTGGGCTGTCAGGTCAGATTGCTTCTGGGAGGAGGGCAGATTTGGTTAGTGGTCATGTGTGCAGAGGCTCTGTGGAAAACAGGGAGGAGATAGAATTGCTGTGCCCGGGTGACTTCAAGGTGGCAGGATGTGTTGATAAGACTGAAAAAAAAATCTACTCCAATTTCCAATACTGAGAGAGAGAGAGAGGAGAGAGAGAGAGAGAGAGAGAGAGAGGAGGAGGACTTTTGAATTTGATTTACTCAATTTAAGACTAGCAGCTAACCAAGTTAGGTCTTGGCAGCCCAGTAGCCCTGCCTAGCCACATTGCACAACTACAGTGCACACCAGGAGGCCTGTGCAGTGTGCCATGGGGAGCTGACTCAAGTCCCCAACTTCATTAAGTCATCTAGTTATTTTCTCCTGTACAACATTCACCCATTCAGCGCTTCCAATCCTAGCTTATACCTGGAAAAACATAGTAATGCGAGGGTCTGATTCTGTACTGTTAAAGGGCTGTTAGTGTTCTGTGCCTTACTGGGACGCAGATTCAGCTTTCTGCACACGTCGTTAACTGCTGCTTGGCCAAGTGACTTCAGCTCCTGTGTTAGCTCACTTAATCCTTACAAAACAGAGCTGGCAAGATGGCTCTGTGGCTAAAAGATCTTGCCTTGCAAAACTGGGTAACCACATTCGGTCCCCAGAACCCTCAGTTGAAAGAAAGGCTTCATTCCTAATAGTCCTTCTCTGACTTCCACATAAGTGCCATGGTACACGCCTGCATTTAACCTCCCCCTCACTCATATATACACACATACATACACACTTATATACACATACATACACACATACACAAACACACAAAAATAAAAAGTAAAAAATCTCCATAACACCCTATAATTGTTAGATGAACATCATCATTATATAATAATAATAATAATAATATTATTATTATTATTATTATTTATTATTATATTATTTTGCTTTAGGTTGGAAGTGCCACTGAAAACCCAGGCTGTCAGCCAGTAGTTCCAGAGGGGAGAACCTGTAAGAAATGAGGCCTTGTGTTAGGAAGTTAAGTCACTGGGAGTGTACTTTGAAGAAGACACTGGGACCCAGGACCCTTCTTTCCCTGTGAGGATTGGCTTTGAGGAAGTGGTCACCTTTACTGCGTGCTCTCTCTCCACCTGGAAGTGCTGCCTTGCAGCAGTCCAGAAAGTAATGTGACCAGGTGACCATGAACTGAAGCCGCAGGAACCACGAGGCAGGCTTACATCCCTCTTGAAGTTGATTTTCCCAGGCATTTTGTCAAAGCAGTATAACATTAATGCCCTACTGGTTGAGGACTCTGAAAAATGTGACTTTCAGAAAGGTGTGAGGAAATAGAAGGAGCCGTGCAAACTTTGCTGAGCACTTACTAGGTAATTCCAATTCCACTGCATGTGTCCAAGGTCACAAAGCCATCGAGGCCGAAGCAAAGAGTCACTGGGTTCTCCTGGCATTTTAAAGTGACGCAATTTCTGTCACAAGCCAACTTCCTGGGTGTGTTTGCTCACCCGCTCAAGAAAACTCTAAGTACTGGCACCAGAATCCAAGCTCTTAGACTTCAGAAGATTGAAAAAAAGTGGTGGTGGTGGTGGGGGGTCAAACATTCCCAAAGGCAATATTGTTTCCTTTCAGCTTACAAAGTCAGCAAGAGAGATAAAATCTAAAAGGATACTTCTGTGTTTTATTTTCTTAGGGGATGAAGTTTGTTTTTATTTATAATTTCCCTGGAGGAGTTTAAACCCTGAGGGGGATAAATTAACACTGGTTTTTTATATCAAACATCATTAGACTGCCCTGTGCAGATATCATGTTATTAAAATGAGCCCTGTGTGTCAGATCATTTTATCTTGTTACACTGCACACTAGGGCAAGCTGCTCAGAATCAATGGAAATGAATAATTAATTAAAGAGAAAAGAATATTCCTTTTAAGTTCCAAGATACATTAGTCTTGTTCTTCCCCCCCTGGCTTCTTCCTACTTCCTCTTTCCACTCTTCTGTCATTGTGAACCATTCACCCCTTGGTTTATTCCTTCCTTTCTGGCTCAGGATAGCCACAATGTCACTCGAAATGCAGGCCAGGAGCCAGTGCTCTCTGAAGTCGAGGCCACAGGAAATCAGGGCCAATGCTGTTCTTTCCTCAGGAAAAGGGCATCATAGGCTCCTAGAAATAGCCCCCTTCCCACTGATGGATCCACCACCAACCAGGCTGGCCAACAGGAAGAAAGCCCTGGGGTTTCTGGCTAAATCGAGGCAGGCTTCAAACATTTTTTTCCATGGAAGGGCCATTTCCTCTGATTCTTTGCTTCAGCGAGACACAGCCTGGTTAAGCTGAGGGAAGTCAAAACTCCTGCACCATTTACAGAATCTGGGAAACTTAGACCTGAAGACTCTTGAGCTCAAGCCTACAGGATCTAAAAAGATAGTTTAGCAAGTCTGCCCTGGTAGTCTAGATGCTGAAGTCTAAGAAGAGCTGGTCTACAGATGTCTTCTTGCAAACAAATATTATTATTTTTTCTTTTCTTGAAACCATGGCACATACTTGAAGGGAAACAAATGAGTTAAGTCCACTAAAATATGAGTTACTAAAAACTATATCTTTACATGTAAATAAAGTTTACTGACACTAACTGGAAAACACATTCAACTTAGATTTAAAAAGTTGAGCTATTTCATCTGTTTTGTTTTTTACAGTCTGAATTGATTAATGACTTTCTTTGCTGAAATCATTGATATCTCTTGCAAGTTCTGTTCAAGACAGGAAAATGATACTCAGGAAAATAATTAGAAACAATTAACACTAATCCAAATATGGTCTCTTGTCAATTTCTAAAATATAGCCCCTTAGGCAAAGAGAAATGACCAAAATCCAAAAAAAAAAAAAAAAAAGACACAACTGAAGATTGTCTGGCAGAACAAGTCCTAATGTTTATTCAGTCTTAAAACAAAACAAACTCAGCTCATTGAAAAGCTGCAAAGATTAATTTGATTATTTACTTGATATTGATCTACTTGATTATTTCCATTTGTGATTTTTGTAGTTAAAAAAGAAGAACCTAATACTTTGTATTTTTCCATTGTTTCTTGGAGACAGTGTGTCACTTAGCCAGGCTGGCTTGGACTTGCTATGCAGTAGAGGATGGCCTCTAACTTCGGATCCTCCTGCTTCTGCTACTCTAGTTCTAGGATTGTATGTGTGCATCAAACCCAGGGCACGTAACATGCTTGGCAGAGCAGGAGACTTCAGCAACATTTTTAGATTTTCTTGATTTCATTTTATAGGTGTTTTATTTTCCAGGTTTGGGGATCAAATTTTGCAGGTATTGGGAAAGTGCTCTACAGCTGAGCTGAATTTTGAGGCTAAAATCATTTACATGAGGTTTAGTACCAGTCTTAGTTAGAGCCTTACTGCTGTGAACAGGCACCGTGACCAAGGCAACTCTTATAAGGACAACATTTAATTGGGGAGGCCTTACAGGTTCAGAGATTCAGTTCATTATCATCAAGGCTGGAGCATGGAAGCATTCAGGCAGGCATGGTGCAGGAGGAGCTGTTAATTCTATAGCTTCATCTGAAGGCCACTAGGAGAAGACTAGCTCCCACGTGGTTAGGAGGAGGGTCTCTAAGCCCACCCCCACAGTGAACTTCCTTCGACAAGGCCACAACCTACACTAACAAGGACACACCTCCTAATATTGCCAATTCCTGGGCCAAGCATATTTAAACCACCACAGTACCTGATATCACATGAGATTGGATAATTAACTGCTCTTTATTTTGAGTCTCAAGTTTGTGAGCCTCAGTTTCTCTCCTTTACAGCCAATGACAACACGTCAACCTTCATATACTTCAACAGCACAGAATTTTCTGACTGAGTATGGGTATATATCTGTGACCCAGGAAAGATTTAGTAGGATAAACCTGTGATTCTTTAAGTTTATTACTATTATTTCACTAGGACTTATTTATTTCATTATATTTGATTTATTTTATGGTGGTTGCTATTTTATATTTACTTGCATAAATTACTCACAGAAGTCTATATAACCTCACACTGGCCTGTAACATTAGGCTCAGATCAGTCAACTGATGCTGTGGCATCCAACTGGTAGAAAGAAAGAAAAAAGACAAAGTGATGTGTCAGCTATGCCAGCGTAGCTAACTCAGTTCTTTGGATTGGTGGAGGGCTGAGGGTGAGAGAAAGAAAACAAGGAGTCATTTGGTAAAGGCTAAATGCTATATTTTCAACTGCGTAGCTCCCTTTTATACTCCCCACAAAACAGGAACGAAACAGGAACAGGAACAAAACAGGAACAAGAAGATACACTTGGCAGCCTATCACCCTAGTTTTGATTTCTCCTCGAGCAGTCCTTTAGGGGAAATGCATGGAGATGGGGGAGCAGGCATAACAGCACAGGTGCAGAGGATGGTGACGCACAGTGATGAACCAGAGAAAGATTTAACAGAATAAGATATGCCCAACTCTCACAAGAACAGAGAGAAAAGAGAGGTGATGAGAGAGGGGGGGAGGGAGGGCAGGAGAGCAGTTTTACTGGGACAGTTGTACAGAAATAGGTTGCAGAAAAAGAACAAGCTAGACACAGGTGAAGACAGAATGAGCCAGAGAATGAGAAGGAGCCAGAAGATTAGAACAAATTGTTAAAAGTTAGTTTGGGGGCAAGCAGAGCAATTCAGTTAGAAGCTGAGAGAAGCCAGATTGAATCAGTCAGCTTGGAGAGGAATTTTGAGAAGCCAGAACAGCTGAGTTGAACCAGTCAGCCAAACTTCAGAAAGAACTAGAAAGGGTGAACTTATTAAGCAGTAAGTCTCAGCGGCTAAAGCCATCCTAGGCCTAGATAAGATTGTATAGAGGCTAGAAGCTTCCAGGATTAGGCCTAGGTTAGCAGATAGAGGCAGTAAACCTCAAAAAGGACAATTACATCAGGTAAAATAAAAGTTACTTTTACAAGATGCAGTCATAGTTCCAGTAACTTCAGCTAATACAAACGAAGCAAAAACTCACACTGTTTTGACAGTATTCTTCTAGGTAAGAGAGACCAAACAACAGAAATATATTGGAAACATTGAGAGAAAGGAGAATAAGTAGCCAGGTATGATGATGAATGCCAGTAATCCCAACACTTGGGAGGTGGAAGTTGGAGGATCAGAAGTTCAAGGCCAGCCTTGACTATAATGTGAGTTTCAGGACATCCTGAATTATATAACACTTCTTCTCAAAACCAAAACCAAACCAAAACCTCAAAATAAAACAAACACACACACACAAAAACAAATAAACAAAACAAAACAAGGGGGTTGGCTGTGTAGTTAAGAGTACTTGCTGTTCTTCCAGAGGATCTGGGTTAAATTACCAGTACTCACATGTCTGCTTACAACCATCTGTAAGTCAGTTCCAGTGGATCTAGTTCCCTCTTCTGGCTACCACAGGCACCAGGCATGCACTTGGTACCCATGTTTGAATGTTGGCAAAACACCCATACACATTAAAAAAAAAATAAGAAAAAGGCCATGTGTGGAGGTGCACACCTTTAATCTCAGCAACTGGGAGGCAGAGGTAGGTGGCTGTTTGTGAGTTCCAGGCCAGCCCTCATCTTGTGGAGTTCTAGACCAGCCAAGTCTACACAGTGAGACCCTGTCTAAAAGGAGAGAGGGAGGGAGAATAAGAAAGGTAGTATGATGTTAATGACTTCTGGAGGAGGTAGAGTCAGTTTTCTTTAAGGAGGTGGCCCCTGGTAGGTTGCCCATACTCTAGTGAGTGATCCCATTCCATAAATATGTGGGCAGAACACATTTAAACCAGTGGGCTATTAACAAAAAGAGAGAGAATGACGATGGGAGGGATGGTTATGGGAAGAGTTAGATGAAGGACTTGAGGGGACTATGATCAATACAGTGTATGCATGTATAAAATTCTCAAAAACAATACAAATATTATGTTTAGGAAAAGAATGAGCTGGTCATGGCTGTCAGACATCGAGGCTCGCCATGGACAGGGTGCTGTGCTAAGTACTTTGACACACAGCTTCCTGAGCTCCATTTTACAGATGAGAACATTGAGCCAGGGAAACTTTAGCCATTAAAATTGATACTTAAACCTATATTTATCTCTGTTGTTCTGCCCCTCTGATAGAGTAAAGCATTTTTTTTTTTGTACCATTTATACATTGAAATGAATAACCTCTTGATACAAAGTTTACTTTGTATCCCTCAGGGTTTTGCACAGGACTGAGCTTAAGTGCCCACAATCCCCATCCCCAAGGATGAGCTACAAACTGGATCACCATGTGACCTGCCAAAAGCCCATATTCTTGGCTCTGCTAGGTCTTTTCTGAAAGGAAGGGCATTAAATGATGGGGATCAAGTTACCGTCTCATGATTTGCACTCCCTTGGAATTCTGTTGCTTTCTAAAATGTTCCATATTCTTTAATCCATTTGGTCTAACAGAACACCACTCATCGGTGGACCTCATAAACAATAGAAATTGATTCTTCATCAATTTGGAGGCTGAAAGTTGAAGATCAAAGTGCCACAAGATCCAGTGTTAGGGAGTGAAGGTAGATAATGCTTTCTCTGTCTCACAGATGTTGCTTTAAATGGTGAAAGGGGCCAACAAAAGTCTTTGGGGCCTGTTTTATAAGGGTGCTAATCTTATTCAAAACAATTTCTTTGACTTAATCCTCTGGTAAAGATCACAACCTTAATAATACCAACTTAGGGGAGGGGTAAGAATTTTAACATAAGAATCTTAGGTTATACAATCAGTCCATTGCACATGCTTTTGGGATTTTTCTCTTGACTTTTTGTCTCAGTCCACCAACTCTACTTCTAAGAACTAATATGGTCTTTATCACTTTGTGAGGCCCTAACCTCTTCTCTGCCTTGTCTTCTACTCTTCCTGCTCTCTCAACTCTGTATAGCACACATTACACTTTGTGGAGGATACCCACGGTCCCCATTTCTCTGTAGCTATGGACTGTTTGGGGAGAGTTCATTCTATTTGGTGAGGGAGACAAAGATGTTACAGAATATCCATCTATGTTTGTTTGTGAGATTTGCCTTCCATCCTTAAGCTACAGATGTTGCATTCATGAGTACATGGCAGACACTGGCAGCTAATTTATATATATTATCTGGTAGAATGTGATAAGGAGTACTCAAATGCTCCATAAGAAATTCCCCAAGGTTTTGAGGCTAGGGTTGGAGCTCAGTGGCAGAGAGTTGTTTTGGTACATGTAAAGACATAGGTTTGATCTCTAGCACTGCAAAAAAATATAAATAAACAAATAAATAGATAGTTATCTAAGCTTTTAATACCAGTTTCTTGAAAAGAAATGATTGACTACAGTAGTTTGCTAAATTCCAGGTTGAGTAAAATAAAATTATTATTATAATTATTCACTGTATCTTTGTATTAATTACTGCATCCCTGGCTAGCCTAGAGTTTGCTAACTAGACCAAGGTGTCCTCACACTCACAGAGATCTGCTGGCTTCTGATTCTTAGGATTAAAGGTGTGTACCACCATGTTCAGGCTAAAGTTAAAAATTATAATGTGTGCTTAATTTTCCCCAGCAGTACTCCTGAGACTCTCAATGGGCTAGTGGACATTATGACTCTCTAAAAGCAAATGCAACATGTAGCATTTGCTAAATATATCTAAAGACATAGTTTAAAATTAGTTATGTGTCTTAGAGTTTCATTTAAGTGAAGAGACACCATGACCAAGGCAATTCTTATAAAAGACAATATTTAGTTGGGTCTGGCTTACAGTTTCAGAGGTTCAGTTCATTATCATCAAGGCAGGAAGCATGGCAGCTTCCATGCAGACATGATGCTGGAGAAGGAGGAGTTGAGATCTCTACATTTAGATCCAAAGACATCCAGAAAGAGACTGATTCTTCTTCACTGGGCAGAGTTTGAGCATAGGAGCCCTCAAAGCCTACGTACACAGTGACACACTTCCTCCAACAAGGTCATACCTCCTAATAGTAGCACTTCCCAGGAGCCAAGCATATTCAAATCACCACAGGAGGAAAAATGTTTGTCTGTTAGGCTTGATGGCTTAGATCCATCCCAGAGCCCAGATAAAAAAGCCGGATGCAGTGGCCCACTAATGTCTGCATTGCTTGTAACCTCACTTTATAGTGGGAGGGAAAACTGGGAGGGATCATATAGAAGCCACGGTGGTACCGCACCTCCCCCCAAACACCCGCAGTAGCCAAGGATGCTAGTGTCTCAAAGCTTGCTCTCCTCCCATCCCTTAGTGTCTCCTTAAGTATGTGTTAGATTAGATTTCTGTAGTCATTCTTATGTCTCCTAGCATATTCTTCCAAAATAAAAATAAGACAAGAAGAAAAAGTATACTGAACTAATAACTCATGGTTGTCAAAAGACAAAAATTACAACAAATTTAGTTTAAAAACCAAGTTGACTTTTTTGTGATTCTAGAACCAGACTCTGACAAATTGGGCAGCTACTTGTTTTATAGGAAAAAAAAAAAAAAACTCAAAAAACAACAACAGCAAAAACAAACCAAAAACAAGGTTACTGAAGAATGTAACTCCCCCCAAAAAAACCAAATATGCTGTTAAAAAATCCACATTTTTAGATTTATTTTTACTTAATGTGCTTGTGTTTTGCCTGCATGTATCTGTATCACTTGTCTGTCCACAAAGGCCATCCGGAGTGACAGCAGGTTGGTGGGGCTGCGATAGAACCCAGTTTTTCTATAAGAGAATCAAGTGCCTTTAATCGCTAAACAATCTCTCTAGCATCCCAAAGGCCACAAGTTCTTGTGTTGTAAAGGTTAAAGCTACTATTCTGCCATGTAAAACTGGTTTGCTTAGGGATTGGCTGTAATCTCTCATCTGATTTCTTGGAAGAATAACTTTTCTTTTTGGCAACCTTAGATTTCAGCATAAGCGATTTCCCTTTTGCTCTGGATCTCAGTCCAAGCCAATGACCTCTTATGAGTTTTAATTGACATATTTATGCTTCCACACAAATTCAGAAGAAAACCTAAGTAATACCCAGACCATTTGTTCTTTCTTCTTTAAAATAAATTATTTATTCACTTTACATCCCAATATCAACTCCCCCTCTCCTCCCAGTCCCACTCTTTCTCATTTCCTCCGCCCTCCCCTTCTCCTCTGAGAAGAGAGAGCCCACCCTGGGTATCTGCTCCCCCTCCCCCTCCCCAGGTGTATTAGCCACTGCAGACAGTTCTTTCTAATTGGGCTGACAACACAAAAGGAACACTTATCTTTTTTTTAAGACAGGATCTCACTATGTGGCTCTGGTGTTACTGTAAACTGGGTCCTATCACTGCCTTCACCGACCTCCTGGAACTCTGGCCTCAAACTCACAGAGATCCTCCTGCCTCTGCCTCCTGAGCGCTGGGATTAAAGGCCTGTGATACCACCAACCGGGAGATCCCATCACTGTTCTTGATGGAAAGAATTTTGCTTCTGCCAATGCGTCATTTTAGACCGAGCTATGAGTTACTATGCACAGATACAGGGCACCACCATGTAGAAGGCCCTGATACCTCTTTGCTATGTCTCTGTAGCTCTGTGCTCATGTGCCGCCTAGCTGTGGAGTAACCAGTTCGTGGTGTAGGGTCAGGGGACACTAAGGTTCTTGACAGGAGCCAGCTATTTTTTTCTGGCAAAGGAAAAGCTCACATCTAGCAATGTGTTTGTTTACAAAATCTTCACAACAAAAACAAAGCTTAGAAGAAAACTTTAAAGGGTCATAAAATGTAACCCAGGAAGTAGCTTTCCCAGCTTCCTGGTTAATCTTGTGCTTGTGTCAAACTTACTAATCGTCTAGAAAATTATGGAGAGAGGATTTGTAGAGAGAGCTCTGGTTTCCATCCAGTTTTTCAACAGTGCTTTCTGCGCAATGCACACAAATAAGCTTTTCAAAGCAGCTATTGGAATTACTGCCAGTATAGAAACAGCAGCAATGGCGCACGGGACGAAGTTCGCAGGGCATGGAGCAGAAGCATCCTGTTTTTAAAATAAACGAAAGTGAAAGTACGTCCTGTGACTGAGCGCTGCTTGTCAGCAGAGGCCAGGTTTGTGTTTTCGAGGTGGGGTTCGGTTCTTAGGCACCGGCTTCTGGGAGCTGCTCCGGCGGAGCGGGTGAGTGCTTATCCCATCGATCCGGTCTGCTGTGTCTCTCTGGTCCCGCGGTCCCGCCACTAGCGCTCCACCCAGCGCATCTCGGGTCTCAGGGTCCCCAGTGCGCTGCCTAGAAACTCTCCCGCTCCAGGCCCTTAGGCCTTGGGTTGCTTCCCTTCCCGGGAAAAGGACACTTACAGTCATTGGGACTGGCTCCAGAGTGTTCTTAGTAAAATGGATTTCTCAGGAAGACTATTATTATTGATATTTCCTTGGCAGGTGCTGAGTTCTGTAGTCATGCCTCACTTTTCAGAATATGTAAGATTTTTTTTTTTTTTTGGAAGGAGATGTTGAAGGGAGAATATCCAATAAAAGTCCTAGGAGGTCACAGGTTTGGACTAAGAGGACTCCTGTTCCAGAGGTACACAAGCTAACGTGTGCCTCTGAAGGAAACTTTTCCTGTGTCCTGTCCAGCCAGGAGTGCGGGAAATCACCTGGTTCCACTGGACCACAGTGAAATCACCTCTCTTTTAATCCCCACAAAAAGCTCTTGGCCATTCACCAATCAGTTATTCTGTTCAGGTCTCCCTGGCCCTGGCTTGCAAAGAACTTAACTTTGAATCCATCAGTTCGGTTTCTGCTTTTTCAGCTTTCTTCTCTGCCTATAAAACAAACTTCTGCACAGCAATGAAAGCATTTGAGGCAACTGCTTTCTATTGACCTTGTGCTGGCTTTGAACTCCTGATCCTCCAGTTACAGACCTGTGCCACTACACGCAGATAGACCACTTACTCTATCTTATTCAATCAAGTGTCCTCTGATTGTAAAAGAAATACAATTAAGATCTTTTAATTGTTAAAATTGTATCCATCTTTTGATATGTTTCTGGTCTGTACAACATTGGATACATTATATTCTCTTCCTTTCTTTCTTTATGCTGCCAGGAACTCTTGTGTGTCCCTCCACCATGATATCTTTAGGTAAATTAGATAATTGTTTCTTTAAAGTTTACTGCCATAATTAATTACATGGTCTTGGTGGCTTATACACACATGTGCATGTATGTACACACTTTTCAATTTAAAAATATTTACTTTTAGTACCATTTTAAAATTAGATGTGTCTCTCTCTCTCTCTCTGTGTGTGTGTGTGTGTGTGTCTCTGTGTTAGGCGTCTGCAGGTCTCCCTGGGTAAAGGGGCTGGCAGAGCTGTCTTCTGTTCTGGGAGCTCTTGGGATGAACCCCTTCCACCTTCTGGATCAGCCCTCTTTGCTTGGCTCAGCGTTCAGTCTCCCATTTCCAAAGTCCCACCAGCATTGCTTCTCTGGATCATGTTCCTGCCTCCTATCTCAGTCTAACTCTGGTGTTATCCCTTCCTTGACTCTAGAGGACCTTCTGGTTTATGTTAAGTTTTCATACACAATACAGGATGATCTCCATATTGTGTGTGTGTGTCTGTGTGTGTGTGCCCGTGCGCATGCGCATATGTGTATATACCTGAGCATGCACCTATGGAGGCCGGAGGTGGAAGTCTGGGCATTTCTTCTCTTTTGCTCCACCTTAATTTCTGAGTCAGGATCTCTCAATGGACCTGAACTTTGGCTAGACTGACAGCAAGTTTTAGGACACCATCACACCTTGCCAGGATGGGTAAGTACCAGTGCTTACCCAGCAATCTCTTTACTCTGGACCCATCTCTCCAGCTCCTCCCTCCGTATTTTACAGACAATCAGCATCCTGAATTCAGTTTGCAGCCTTAAATCTTCTCTGCAGTGTAATCTAACATTTTCACAAGTTCTTGGGATTAGAACATGGATGTCTTTGAAGGGGTCATTTTTCAGCTTACTATAAGATTGCTTGAAAGGGAAAATATTCAGATGAGAAATATGATGAAGATATTCTGGGGGTGCTGTGCAATAGACCACTTGCAGGAAGAGCTTTTAAGAATACTGGTGTTTGGGCTGGAGAGATGGCTCAACAGTTAAGAACACTGGCTGCTCTTCCAGAGGTCCTGAGTTCAATTCCCAGGAACCACATGGTGGCTCAAAATTATCTGTAATGGGACCCCATGCTCTCTTCTGGTGTGTCTGAAGACAGTGTACTCATATATAGAAAATAAATAAATCTTAGAAAGAAACAAATCTAAAAAAATGTTTAAAAAAAGAATATTAAAAAAATAACAATATTTAAAAACAATTATAATGCTGTAGTTTCTTAAGAAATGTAATAAGAGAATTCATATATATATTATATATATGAATATATTTTCTTGGGCAGAAAAAAAAACAATATAAAATACACAGTGTAACACGCAGAGTTCTTGGTTGCATAGGTTCCTGGCATAAATGCAAACAGGAGTGCCTGCCTGTAGGCCAGCTTTTAGATTTTTGTTGATTACTCAAAGAAAATGACACATAATTAAAGTGCCCTGTAAGCAATAAAGAAGAACTAGTGTCTTCTGGGGAGGTCAGAGAAGGGTTCAGGAACCTAATGGAGGTTTGCCCTGACCCTTGAAGAACCAAAGGTTTTCGTTTGGTGGAGGCTGAGGCAGTGGAGGACCCATGAAGAGATCTCTGTGAGTTAAGGATCTGATTAAGGCTGAGGGTTACGTTGTGGTTAGACTGTTAAATCGTGGATGTATGCACATGTCTATGCAATTTTAAAGAATGTATCTGAAACTATCTTAAACTTAAAGGAAAGCTGCATGTCATATACAATGGTCTTTCTCTCTGGATTATTTGAGAGTAAAATTTCAAGCTATCACCCTGTCATACTTGAATGGCTATTTCTTACTAAAAGGGTGGCAGTTCCTTTTGACTATAGCACTGTCTGAAAAATCAAGAAATTAATTTGTGATATGCCCTAACTTCTAATGATTTTACCATTTGTCCCAATATGAACATCACTGAGTGCATATAATTATGTTTCTGTAGTTTCCTTTAATCTGGAAATTTCCCCATCTTTCTTGAAAAATACATTGACTTAAATAAAAAGTCAACCAGTCAAACTGTAGCATAGATAGATTCTGAATCTGAGTTTGTCTGCTGCCTTTCCCTGCTTTTGTTCAGACTGTGCATATTTGGTCGCGGTGTCTCATCAGCCTAGTCCAGCCTATCAGGAGCCACAGGATTTGATTTAGCCTATTGTTTATTTTGATCATTTCATTTTGGTCACTTGTGCTGGGTTTCTCCACTGTGAAATTACTCTTGTTTAAAATTTATTTTAAGAGCCGGGCGGTGGTGGCACACACCTTTAATCCCAGCACTTGGGAGGCAGAGGCAGGCGGATTTCTAAGTTTGAGGCCAGCCTGGTCTACAGAGTAAGTTCCAGGACAGCCAGGACTATACAGAGAAACCTTGTCTTGAAAAACCAAAAAAATCAATCAATCAATCAATCAATCAATATATAATTTATTTTAAATTAGTTTTCAGTTCACATACAAAGAAACTGTTTGCTCTATGACATTTTCACATGTGTATTACTGCATGCATATCTGTGTTACTGCATTCTTTTCATATTTGCTCCCTTCTTTCATAACATATTTTATATATGTTATTATAATACACATATTCACATATATACACACATATACATATATGTAAATGTATGCATAGATACATGTATATATACATATATATTATACATATGTATTTGTGTGTATGTGTATGTATATATGTGTGTATACACACACACACATACACACACACAAACCCTGGGTCTGACATGGCTGTGTAAGGCGAGGGGTGGCACAGTTCCCGCCTCTGGAGCATCTCTGGGCCATTGATCTCCACAGTCCCCATGTGTGCTGATGACTGCTGTTGGCCTGAGACTGATCTACTGTCTCTTCTATTTTACTTTTAATCTCCTTTCTGGGGAATGTGCTTCCCCCATTACTCAGAGCTAATCTTGTCATAATAAATGAAACAGATGTGGTTCTCAGGAATGAGGCATGGAAGTGGTCATGAGGCTGGGGAGGATGAGGAGCAGGCCTTCTGCTTAGCCTTAGGGTCATGGGAAAGGATCTAGACAACATAGTCACAGAGGCCATAAAAGCCTACTTGGTCCTTTGTATAAATAGTTCATCGCCAGACTTGGCCTTGAGTTTGCATCATGAGGAGATACATTTTGCTCCAGTCCAATGGCTGTTGCATTAATTAGCCAGGGTGAACTTAGGGACATCAAGGACAAAGTAATCTCCAGAAGAAAAACTATGGCTAGGAAAAGAAGGGATCTATAAAAAACAAACAAACAAAAAAACCCAAGCAAATGATAGATAGGTTTATTTTATAGGAGAAAGGCTTGTATTCAGTCTAGAAACAAATTGTGTCAGAAGGAGAGTATACGAGGCTATGGTATTGCTAGAATGAGGAAAAGAAGATTAGAGAATTAAAGATTACGTATAAGCATATAAAACATTAGTCCTTCATTCTCCTGGCTACTTGAAGAATTGGAGATGATAATGTCTGGACAGATATTGGAGATACTGCTAACTGCTTTACTGGCATAAATTTCAAAAACTTTGTAAGAAAATTTAACCCTAATCTGTCACTTTTCAGTTCTTACGTGAAAGTAGTTACTAAAGACTGCTGCGTGCTGTACCAGGAAACCGCAAGAGCTGTGCCCAGAGACCCGTGAAGAACAGGCTGTGTAAACCTGTAAGGAAATGTGCTTTTTCTATCTGTTTAGTGTCTATTTTAAGGAAGCAGGAGTTGGAATTAATGATCCAGGATTCACAGAATTCATGTAAATTTAAGGATTTCTAGAATTAACATGTTAACCACGTTCAAAGCCTTGAAGATGTAACTTTAGCAAATAAAAAGACTGAATTCAGGCTCTCTGTTTTAGAGAAAGGAGAAAGCTAAAGAATGGGAAGAGAGAAGGAAAAAATAAGGAAAAGAAGAGAGAAAGTAAAAGATGGAGAAGGGAAAAGCTAAAGCAGGAGAGGAGAGAAGGCTAAAGGATGAGAAGGAAGAAAGGAGAGGAAGGAAGGGTGATGGGGATCCTTGGGCAAAGAGAGAGCACTTGACCTGACAGCTGCATCCACTCCTGACTCTGAGTCACTATGGAATTAGTGCCACTCCCATTCCTGCCTTTCTCAGGACTCTCCTCATGCCGAGGCTGAATCTCGATGTGTATATAATATATATAACAATGTATATATACACACACATATATATGTGTATATGTAACATAACACATATATACATACTCCATTGCTCTCTTCTTAAACCTTCATCTGCCCTCCCTTTAGGCTACTTCCTTCTTTCTCACAGTGGCTTGTCTGGTTTTGAAAAAAATTCCTCTCATGTGTATAGGTGTTTTGCCTGCATGTGTATGTCTGTGAACCACATACATGCCTAGCAGTGCCCTTGGAGGTCAGAAGCGGTGTGGGATGCCCTCACTATGTAGATGTTGGGAAATGAATTTGGGGTCTCCAGAAGAGCAGCTAGTGTTCTTACCCTCTGAGCCATCTCTCCAGCCCACTGATGGCTCTCACTCTCACTCTCTGTCTCTTTTCTCCCTCCCTTCCTTTCTTCCTCCCTTCCTCCCTAACCCCCTCTCTCTCATACACACACACACACACACACACACACACACACACACACACACTTTCTTTTGTTTGATTTGTATTAAAAATTTAAAGTTAATATATAAAGTAATGATTCTATCATGGCATTTTTTTTTTACATATATGTCATTATAATTTCCTCTTAACCCCTCACCCATATCCTCTCCCACCTTTTGATGTTCCCTTCTTCCCAGCCTTTATCTTTCACATCACACATATTCCATTACTCTCTCTTCCCTGCCCTTCTCCCATGAAATCATTTATAGTCTTTTTCACACACACACACATACCTTGCACATGAGAGGATACAGGTAGTATTGACCTTTTTGGTTTATTTTATTTAATATACTGATCTCTAGTTCTATCCATTTTCCTATAAATACCATAATTTTATTTGTATTTATAGCTTAATGCAATTCCATTGTATCTATACTACATTTTCTTTATCTATTCATTTTTGATGGATGACTTGTTTGGACCTATACCTTGGCTACTGTAATCATGTAGCAGAATATGGGTATACAGTATGCTGTCTCAGATCTTTTGGGTGTGTATATGTACCCTGGAGAGGCATTTCTGAGTCATATGGTAGTATTTATTTATTTATTTATTTATTTACTGAGGAGCATCCATACTGATTTGTTGCTAAAATTCCTTCCCAGGAGAGACAAAAACAATTGCTATTTTTCCTAATGTCCAAGCAACAAATCTAGCACCATTCTGCTCAAGTTCACACTGGAAAACCAAATGAATTCCTTACAGAGCATAGGTGAGAGGTTGTGAATACTCTTCCCCTGCAGGCCACACCCGAAAAGCCTTTACCCAGCAGGTTGAGGGCTTCCCCATGGTCTCAAAGGAGTTAACTCCTCCCATTTATTCTACTGTCTCCTTGAGGTTACAGCATTTAAGGCAGAGGTACCTACAACAGGTGATAGTGAGTGCTGGACACTCAGGTGAGGTTATGGGACGGCCCTCCACAAAACCAGGGCTGTAGGAAGCTGGCAAGTCCAGCTGGGACAAGCTTTTCTTTGTGGCACAGCTGAAAGCCCAAGACTGTAGTTGCTTGGCTGGGAGGACAGTCACTCACAGCAGGATTTCCTCAGTCCCATCCACAGGTCCTCTTTCCTCATGTCATTGTCAGCATCCTTGATGGATACTGTCATTGTCAGCATCCTTGATGTAGCCATGGTGACTGGGGTGAGAAGCAATCCAGAACACTTATAATTAGCCTTTTCCTGCCCTTTAAGGATGTTAAACACCTTTTCAATACGTTTTTGGCCACTTGTATTTCTTCTTTTGAAAGAAGCATGTTGGCCGGGCAGTGGTGGTGCATGCCTTTAATTCCAGCACTTGGGAGGCAGAGGCAGGCGGATTTCTTAGTTCGAGGCCAACCTGGTCTACAGAGTGAGCTCCAGGACAGCCAAAGCTATACAGAGAAACCCTGTCTCGAAAAACAAACAAACAAAACAAACAAACAAGAAAGAAAGAAGAAGAAGAAGAAAGAAAGAAAGAAAAAAAAGAAAGAAAGAAAGCAACATGTTCTATACATCAGCCCATTGATTGGCTGGATAATTTGGGGCTTTAGTATTAAATTTTTCCAGTTCTTTAGGTATTCTAGATATTATTCTCCTGACTAAGACTAAGACTAAGTTGCCAACGGCCCTTTTCTGTTTGGTAGGCTGTCTCTTTACATTAGTAATTCTTTCCTTTGGTGTGCAGAAGCTTTTTAATTTCATGCAGATGCGATTCTATTTGTTAATTCTTGGGAATATTTCTTGTGCTACTGGAATCCTTTATAGAGAGTCTCTCTCTCTCTCTCTCTCTCTCTCTCTCTCTCTCTCTCTCTCTGTCTCTCTCTCTCTCTTGTTTTTCATTAAAATTTTTTTTTGAGACAAAATCTCATGTAGCCAGACTTACCCTGAATTTGGTATGTATGCAGCTGAGGCTAGCCTTGAACTCCTTATCTTCCTGACTCCAGCATTGTACCATCAAGCATTTTGCATGTTTTCCTTTAGCTGTCTCAAACCTTACATTAAGGCCTTTGATTTATTTTGGGTTGATCACTGTTTGGGGTGAGACTTAAGGACTTGGTGTCACTCACTAGGTCATCCAGGTTTCTAAGAATCATTTGTGGAAGAAGCTCTTTATGTCTTTTTTCTTTCTTTTGCTCTTTTGAAACAAATATTTTTGACACCTTTGTCAAAGATTAGTTGGCTGTGGCTGTGCAGGCTTACTTTTGAGTCCTCTATTCTATGGCATTGGTGCATATAACTGTTTTTGGTGCACATAACTGTTTTTGTGCCAACGCCTTGCTGCTTTTGTCATTTTCCCTTTGTAATAGAGTTTGAGATCAGGGACTGTGCCACCTCCTTTATTGTCCTTTCATTCATTGGCTACTTGGGTCTTCGATGCTTGTGTGAATGTTAGGACATTTGTTTTGTTTTCATCAAAGATTGTCAGTGGTATTTTGGTGAAAATTCACATTGATTCTAAGTGTATCATAATCAATTTCACAATATTAACTCTGCTAATCTATGAACATGAGGTGTTTTTTGTATTTAAATGTCTTATTTATGTTTACTAATAGATTTATTCCTTGGTAATTTTTAAACTGCTGTGAATGCTTGCTTTCCTCTCTCTCTCCTCTCTCTCTCTCTCTCTCTCTCTTCTCTCTCTCTCTCTCTCTCTCCTCCTCCTTCCTCCCTCCCCTCCCCCCCTCCCTCCCTCCCTCCCTCCTCCTCCCTCCTTTCTTTTTCTTTATTTCTTTGTTTCTGCATTCTCTTTCTTCTTAGGTAGTTTGTCATTGGTGTACAGAAAAGCTGATATTTTAAATATTTACTTTTAAAGATATGGTCTTAACTGTGTAGCCCTGGTCTACTTAGAACCCACTGCATAGAGCAGACTGGCTTCCAACCCACAGAGATCCTCCTTATTTCTTTCTTGTGTGCTGGGATTAAGATTTGTACCCTCCTGCTTGGCAAGCTGCTAATGGTTTATATCCTGCTCCCTTGCTAAAATTACTCATCAGATCAGTGGGTCTCCATCTTCCTAATGCTGCAACTCTTTGATACAGTTCCTCATGTTGTGGTGACCCCCCAACCATGAAATTATTTTGTTGCTACTTTGTAACTATACTTTTGCTACGGTTATGAATTGTAGTATAAATATCTGATATGTAACCCCCAAAGAGATTGAGAACTGCTGTATCAGATGGGAGAGTTTTCTGGTGGAGTCTTTTGGATTTTTTTTAATAAAGAGTCATGTCATGTGCAGCTGAGGATACTTTTGCTTTTTCCTTTCATATTTGTATCCTTTTTGTCTGTGTCATGTTCCAGCACCTTACTAAAGAGGAATGGAGAGGGTGGGCATCCTTGTTTTGCTCCAGATATTTTGAGAAAACTTACCCAGTTCTTTTCCATTTAATATAACATTGGCTGTAGGCTTATTTCATTTAACCTTTATAAGGGGAGACATATTCCTTTTATTCCTGAATTCTTCAGGCCTTTGTGCTGAAAGGATGAATGTTGTTGCAATGTTGATTTTCATATTGATTTGGATGACCGTGTGGTTTCTGACTATAAGCCTATGTACATGCTGTATCACATCATTGGCTATGTTGAAGTAAGGAAACCGAGTTGTCATGCATGATGTGTGATCTTAATGTTCTTGACATTGGCTTGCAAGTCCTTTGTTGAGAATTTTTGCTTGTGTGCTCACTAGAGTTGTTCGTCTAGAGATTTTCTTATTTGCTGTGCGTCCCTATTCAGTTTTGGTTTCAGAGTGATGCTGGCTTTGTGGAATGAGCTGGCATTCCATCGTGGAAATCCCTGTTTGCATCCTCCACGTATCACCCCTGCTTGGTCAGGTTCCTGATCAGCATGGTTTTCTGAGCACTGTGAGCTCATTCACTGTAGTCTTGTTTCTTTCTGTCGTATTTCTAAAGGTGCCTTTAAATTGTCTGTCATCTCAAGCTATTTCAGGCGTATCTTGTGTATTTCCTATCCCACATTTAGAGTCGACCATTGCTTCCTGGTTCTTTTTATTGGAGAACAGAATTAGAAACCACTGGATGTGCCATGATCCCTTGTTTTTCTGACAGTTCTGTATTCACATTGGGTAAACTAAGGCATGACTTTTTTCTTTTGCTAATTTTTTTTCCATTTTAGTTTAAAACATAGATTTTTTTTTCTGCTTCTCTTACACGAATACTGAGAATTTGAGCACTTAAAATCTTTGTAAAGCATATTGCATGCAGCTCCAAGTATACTGAAATATGGATGCCAGAATACTTGAGTAAACGTTTAATTTATTTTTATTAGGTTGTCTTATTACTTGTGTGTGTTGATGTGTGCATGTGTGTGCACACTCATATGTGTGCAGGCGCTACTGCATGCATGCAGAGGTCAGAGGACAATGTATGTCAGTCAGTTTTCTTTTCTACCTTGAAGGTTCCAGAGATGGAACTCGAGTTGTCATGCTTGGTTGAAAGCATCTCTTTTCTAAGCCATGTCTTCAGTCTCAAAATATTGATATATTGCTATGTGTCGCTGTATTGTAACATAGCATGAAATCTAGCAGAGAGTTTAATAGTTCCTATAGAAACTGGGTTAAGAACAACATTACAGGGCTGGAGAGATGGCTCAATGGTTCTTCCAGAAGTCCTGAGTTCAATTCCCAGTAACCACATGGTACACAACCATCTGTAATAGGATCCAATAGCCTTTTCTGGCGTGTCTGAAGAGAGCTACAGTGTACTCACATACATAAATAAATACATTACAGCTGATGTATTAGCTGTATTAACAGTACCTTTACTGAGCTCCCTCTTATACAACTAGAGATGTAGAGTTCTTCAAATTACAGATGACATTTGGCTGTAAGTCACATGATAGTCAAGACTTTGAAGATAGGAAAAACTTACAAAGCAAAGAAGACAAGTTTCTTCCATAGAAGGATAAAACTATTATTTCTCTTTTCGTGAATTTGTGTAGTATACTGTTTTAAAAGCCCTTTCTTTTTTATTAGAGAGTAATGGATGCTGCTAAAGACAATATAAAGCAAGCTTGTGACGAGTGCTCATCAGAGATGGACATTATGAGAGGCGAACAAAGCAAGGTAAAAAGGATAAGTAGAAGAAACAGACAGATGGCTCACATCCATTCACTTTTTTTTTGTTTTGTTTTTTTTTTTGTTTTGTTTTGTTTTTTTAAAGGAGACAGTTTATCTTTCCTTACAGGTCCAAAAGAAGAGTCCACAGTGTGTGTGGAGGGGGTAGCCATGACAGAAAGTAGTCAGTCAGGAAGCTGAGAGACCACATCTTCAGTCTCATACAGAAAGCAGAGAGAGAGAGAGAGAGAGGAGAGAGAGAGAGAGGGCAGGCCATGGGCTCTCAAAGTTATCCCTCAGTGATGGCATCCTCTAGCAAGGTTGTACAACCTTCTCTAACAGTGTAGCCAACTGGAGACCAGTGTTCACATACCTGAGCCCATGAAATACATTTCTGATTCAAACCACTACATTCCATTCACTGACTCCCATAGGCTTATGGGCATATCATGTTGCAAAGTATATTTAGTTCAATTTTTAAAGACTTATATTCTTTAACAGTCTATTCATTTTTAAGTGAGGCATGCTTTATGTCTTTGGCATCATAAGGCTGTTTGACTTTTTAAAAGACCCTTACATTTGCTTTATTGTAAAAGCTTCACACTGACAGTTGTGTTCCTGTTTCATTTCTTAACAAAAATAAAGTGTTTTCTCACCTCCGTATTTTCTGGATTTGTACCAGGAAGTGAAGTGTGAACAATATCCATTGAGGCCCAAGTGGAAACAGAGGTCCAGGGCTCAAAGCTGTTAGCAAAGCGTATGTTTGGCTTGTCAAAGCAGCTGGCTACTGTTGTGGGATATTTGATCACATTGTGAACCCCAAGATTGTGAACTGGAAAAATCTTGTTGTGGTGTGGCTCAGCCCTACCACATGCCTGTAACCCAAGAGCTAAAGTCAACCCTAGGTCAAGAAGCAGAGCAAGCAACCAGCTGACAGGGAGTGAACATAAGTAAAGAGAAAGGAGAGTTTGAGCTGAAGGGTATTTAAGACAGTGTGGAGAAGGAGGAGGGGCTTTTATCTTCTGAGACACTGGTAGAGGAGGAAGGTCAGCTGGGTGCTTTCTCTGCCTCCCTGACCTAGCTCGCCCTAGCATCTGGCTCCTGAGTCTTCATTGGTAAAAATTCGAAGTCTGGAATTTTTGTTTTTTAAAACAAGTGGCTACTATTGGAATCATTGCTGATAAGAGAAACAAACAAATAAATAAAAAATAAAAATAAATAACCACTTCAACCACAAAAGTATAACACAGATGACAAAACAAAACAAAGCAAACAAAAAAAAACCTGCCTCAATATAGCCTGTTCATGATTAGAGTATAGTTAAGTCATATTATAGCTTCAGATAATTTAGGAGTATTTAGCTAAGTCCAGAATGTCTGGGTCTCATTCCTTGGCTTAATCACAAAGATTTCTGGGTCTATGCGGAAGGTATCAGTTTCTTTGTTCATATAATAGCGCTAAAATATCTTAGTAGGGATCGAAGACTCACTGGGCTGTGGAATAAGATGGTAAGCAAATGCACAATTAATGTGGGCAAATTCATTCTGAGAGGCTGCCTGGGCTTAGGGTAGGGGGATTGGCATTTAATTAATTTAGAAAAAGGAGCTTCATTAAAGATGTTTAACTTTTTTCCAATTATTTACTATTTTTTAGGGATTACTTCATGAAATCATGAGGGAAAACACCGAGCTAGATGAGGAGATCAAAAAACTTGAAGCTGAATTACAATCGGATGCCAAAGAATTCCAAGTACTGTGATTATCTTATATATCTGTTTAATGGACATGTACATGAGAAAGTGATTTAGTTATACAGGATTAACTGCAAGACATTGTACCCTGTTACCACCAGGATTTTTTTGTTTTTGTTTTTGAGACCACCTCTGGCTGGTCTTGAACTCATTATGTAGACCATGCTGGCCTCTGCTTCCTGTGTACTGGCATAAAAGGGGCATAGCATCATGTCTGGTTTGGGCCGCTCACTGTATGTAATTGCCTCAAAGGGAGAACAACCCAAGTGCTCTTCCATAGTAGAATGAAGTAATAAATTACTGTGTAGCTATACAAGTGAATTCTAGGCTATAATGAGTAAAAGATTGTATAGAATTCTATGCCATAATGAGGACAAACAATTGTATACAACGTGGATGAATGCGACCAACATGACATGGAGACACCACAGGCAGAGCAGGGCATTCTATATGCTCCCATTTAAATAAAGCATGTTCCAAGCAAAATAGTGGTTCACTCTGGAGGCAGGTGAGACCCTTGGGAAACCAGGAGGACTTTAGTGGTTCTATCTGTTGTCTGGGTATTAGCTTCATATGATTTCTTCATGCACTATACTTGTGATACGTATTTTTTCTTACTATGTATGGACAGCATGATAAAACTTAACAAAACCCCAACAAAATTAATAAAAGTTAAAAAAAATAGAGCCTTGCTTATTGTAGATTATTTTTGGATTAAACATTTAGTCTTCTCACAGGTTGCACTTACTGTCTTCATCTAAGGTATTGAAGTAATTTAAATAAATTTCATAGTTTAAGGAGTTTGGCATAATATGGACATAGGGACTCACACCTTTAATCCTAGCACTCAGGAGAGTGAGTCACAATGATCCCTGTAGGAGACTTGCCTGGTCTCCAAAGCAAGCTCTAGGCTGGCCAGGGCTATACCGTGAGATCTTGTCTCAGAGCAAACAAGTCAGGGATATATTAATCTTTGTCATTTAAAGTCTCTCCTAAATTTTCCTATGTTTGAATTGTCTATTAAGCTTTTATCCCTATTTCTTCTCGACAAACCAGGTTGTTACAGCATTGAAACTGTCACTATTTTTGTTTCTGGGGATAGGGTGTCCTGTGATTATGACATGGGTGACCAGGCACAAGATTGTTAGGATTTGATTACTCGTCTGGCTCTGGCAGGATCAAAAGGCCCTGGGAATCGTACTACCTTAGTGAACCCACTTTACAGAGGACCAAAGTGGGAATATATTTTTGTCTTTGTCTAACTCTTGTGTCAGGAGGTTTGAATATTATGTGTTTTCATATCATTGGCCTGCCTCTCTGCAGGCTTGGATGATTGTTTGGAAGTTAGCCTACTGTAACTAGAACTCTACTGATTCCTTGTAAAGGTATAGTAAGTTTTAAAAATTATCCAAAGACTCATTGACTATTTGTAGTTCTTTCTTATAACACATTTTATTTCAGCGTATAAGATAACCATGGTAGATGGATATGTGTACATATAACTCACTGGTACATTTATGCATACTTATACATCTGTTGATACCAATAATTTTAAACAGGTAAGTATAACCACCCACTTTTATTTTGTGGGTTACAATTCTTATTGACAATATTTGCCTCATTGTCACATAAACTTAAATTATGAAAATGATAAAGAGTTGATAGATAGACTAGATATGGTGACTTGCCCGTATCAGCAATCTTAGCATTGGAGAGGCTGAGGTAGAATCCTGAGTTCAGGGATAGCCTGGGCTACATAACTCCTGCCTCCCACCCCCCAAAAAAAACCCCTAAAAACAAACTAAAAAAGTTCTTTGGAGATTTGGGGGAAGTTAGAATTTAACTTTGGCAACTTCGGCCCTAAATGGAACACCTACATTACCTGATGCAGGCTCAAGGAGCGTTGCTGAAGAGAGTGGAAAAAATGTAACAGTGAGAGGACGGGGATATAAGCAGTAAAATGATGTCTTCCGGACGTGACATGGCCATCATGAACTTGATGGACATGTGATTACCTGCCCAAGATTGGGTAGTTAGCAATTCACCACCAATGGGAAAAGGGTCCATGAGGCCCAACCCTCCTTGAGAGTATACTATCTGTTAATCTTTGGTGGGAGTGGGGTGCCATTTCCCTCAGTGGTGTAGCCCCTAATAAATTGCCTTGCTGCAGTAAAAGACTTCCCGCCCATGCTCAAGACTCAGGGGTGAGGGGAAGGAGACTTGCTGGGTTAAAGAAATGATGTCATAGGTAGAGAGGAGTGAAATGAGAGAGGGAAGAGAATGGCAGTACAAGCCATTGTGTGCCATGTGTATGGAGCTGAACGAATACAAGAAGCCCTACAGTGTGCACAGCCTGAAGCTTACCTCACTTCCTGTGCCTTCTTCACCATGAAACCAAACATAGCTTTTAGCAGTTGGCTTCTGAGATTGCGCATTACTGGCACAGTTATGTAAAAGGTTCTTATTTCCATAAACAGTGGGCACTTTGGAATTGAACACTGTATGGTATTGATTGGCTTAAACATTGGTTAGGGAAAGGGAGAGGATTATATGCTTATGATTTCATCTACAAAATGACATTAAAGGATCAGTATTCGATTATCTTACTGAGAGGTTACACGGGAAGAAGCAATTAGAGGTTAAGTAAGATCATAGCCAATAATATCCCATGAAGCTCTAATGTCAGTGGAGATCGAATCATTGGATGACTAGATTATACTCTCATTGGAAGGCCTTAAGCTATTTCTTGTTTTGGTTTTAATCAAACACATCTGTTTTAATTAGATTAAAGAGAATATACCGGAAAGAAAGCTTAAATTCATCTCAATGGAGAGTCCTGAGGATGGCGGCTATTTCTCAAATAGCTCCTGTTCGTTTCAAGTGAGCTCACAAATTCTCTATGAGCTACAGAAAGGACAAGCGCTTATCACCTTTGAGAAGGAAGAAGGTATGGCTGATCTTAAAACCATGACCATGTCACTTTTGTAAGCATCCGGATCTTCAAAGATTTTCCTACATGTTTGGCTATCACTTTACAATTTGTGTCCTTGCTGTTTCTTCTTGTCCTCATAGTGGCATTCTGTGGCAGATGTGATAGTGTCAATATACTGAGAAGGAAACCAAGCATTAGGTGTACTAGATGTGGGTATATTACCTATAATATATAATGATGTAATATATATGTAATATATAGTATTATATATAGTAATGTGGAGTACTGACAATTCATATGTGCAATGATATTAAAGGACACATGTTTATCACACATTCAAAAAGCAATGACTCTGGAAATAAAATATAGGAATTGAGGTATGCAATGTCAGCCTCTTTCTAGTCCATATGTCTAAATGATAATAAGTGCATTAGATATTATAATTAGACATTATACTAATACTATAAAGAAGTAGAACTTGGCAGGCATAGTGGTGCACAGTTTTAATCATAGCACTCAGGAGGCAGAAGCATACCTATCTCTGTGAGTTTGAGGCTAGCCTGGCCTACATAGTTTCAGGCCAGCCAGCACTACATAGTGAGACCCTGTCTCAAATTTAAAAAAAAAATGAGTAAATAAAATTTTAGAAATATAAAAGTAGTAGACTGTACTTCTCCTGGTCTTCTTTGAGACATCTCATTCATACTCATACATTTCTATAAACACAGAACAGCAAAAATATTTGTGTGTATTTGGTAGGCAAGAAAACAGATTCTAAGGATGTTAAGTAACTTAGTAAACTGGTTAACCAGTAGTTAGCCAGGAATGAGAGATTTGGATGGATGCTGATGTTGGTCAAGTTCAAAACAGGATGAGCAGAGCTTGGCTGCCTTCTTGATCATGATTTGGCTTTGAGTGCCAGCTTTGTCCTCTCACGCAGGCATGCCCTTGTTCTTTGTAAGCCTCGGAATTTGATGACAGGCTTTGTGATACCCTGACTTCATGAGCTCTTTGTGTATGCAGTGAGAAATGTGCATGGAGTGCACACAACCAACAAACGCACCCATGTCATTGCTGAACTCCAGAGCTGAGAGGGTACCTAAGGGCCTGAGCACTTCCTACAGGACGGACACTCCTGAGGGCAGGCCACTGATATTCTGGTACTGCCAAGCTCCGACACGGGCTCTCAGGCTCCTTGGAGGCCTTTAAGGTATAGATCCTTAGAATCTGTGATTCTAACCTGTGTCTTCTGGCATCTGGCCCATCATACTGACCTGGAAAGAAACGTTAAAGGAAGCATATAAGTCAAGACAAACAGAGATGAAGCCTTCACCCATAGGGTAATTTTGTTCCCCCTGGAACCCACAACCGAAGGGAAGATTTGCTGGACATGGTCAGGCACTAGGATATTACTGGCAGAGATAAGGGACGATATGGGAGCAGGTTTCTGCATGGTAGTCACTGCATGGTAGTCACCTGGGCTTCCTGGGATTTGGAGTCGCTTCAGAAGCAGCCTTGAGGCTGCTTGCTCCCTGGATGTGGTTCTGAAGTCCCCATGCCAGAAGCAGCTCCAGGGGAACAGAAGTAAACAAGAGTTGCTTTGACAACTATAGTCACTAAAGTTGGGATACCAAGGTTCCACTCTGCTGAGTCAGATCACCAGATGTTAGGGGTTTGGGGATAAGGAGAGGATCATCTGAGTATTACTTCAGTGAGGGTTTCTGTTGTCATCTGTTGCCATTAGCAAAACAAAACAAAACATCTAAACTCTAGACTCAAATTGTGGTCCAGTGAGCCTGAATTCCCACCCAACAAGGTCCTTCCCTTCCGCCTTGCTTCTTCCTTGGCTCATGGTGTGCTCCCTGGTGTCATAATCACACACGACATTTATAATAGAGGGAGTAAACATCTATCTTCATGATAAATAAGAGACTGTGCATATCAACAGCTGGAGTGTTATATAAAGTTGTAGCATGAAATTAAGGAGAAACACCTACCAACATACATTTACTGGCATTGTTCATAGAACTTTCATGAAGATAAGAGAGTAAACATCTCTTATCTTCATGATAAATAAGAGACTCTGCATATCAACAACTGGAGTGTTATATAAAGTTGTAGCATGCAATTAAGGAGAAAGATTTACCAACATACATTTAATCGAGTATGGCGTTGTTCATAGAACTTTCATTGGCTTTGGTGTAGTTCTATTACAGAGCCTCTCTGGTCTGTGTGGAGAAATGAGACTGCTCTGTGATGGGAACCATGGGGCTCTCAATGTTTTAAAGAATGTGAAAAAAAAAAAAAGCAAAGTAATGTATTTTGTTTTTTTGGAAAGACAGAGACTAAAATGATCATTTTCTTTGTTGCTAGCAATGTATGAGCATGGCATAGAATAAAGCAAGAGAAAACTGATTATCAAAATGACGCTGGCCCACAAAAGAATTTATAGCTTACAGAACAGGTAGGACATTCGGACTGAGAATTTACTGTATTAGAGGAATTCCCTGGTAGTGCTCTGGAAAAGAGGCATGTATGGCTAGACCAAAAGAATAAAGAAACTGCAGAACTATTAGGCTTATGTTGTAAAAGGAAAAAAAAAAGGTAGATTCATCCTTTAAGATAAATTTAGAAATTGAAATTTTCTATGTTGCCATTTTTGTTTGTTCACTGTGACAATGACTTTTCCTATTTTGTTGATAAGCTAGTATAACATGGAAATCCCAAAGGGGGAAATTATTAAGATTTGATTCTTTAAAACTGAAGAAAATGGGGCTAGCAAGATGGCTCAGCAGGTAAAAGTATTTGCTGCCAAGTCTGAAGACCTGACTTCCATCCCTAGGACCTACATCCTAGAGAAAGAGAACCAACTCGCACAAGTTGTTCTCTGACCTTTACACAAATGCTTCCTGATAAGAACACACACACACACACACACACACACCACACACACACACACACACAAGTAAATGTAATACAACAAAACTGAAGAAAATGTAAAAGACAATAACTTGCCCTTGAATAAGAAGCATGCAGTTTTCTCAGTTATCATGAATGAACACTTGTAAAATTCTGTTTCAGTCGCACAGAACGTGATATCAATGGGGAAGCACATTGTGCAGATGGAAGGCACCCGGTGAAGGTCAGTGCACATCCAGTCCTGCTAAACACAGGTGTCAGATTCCAGGTGAGACCATCATGAAAGCTCTGGCCACTCTCTTGGACACAGGCATGTTTCTTGTCAATACTTGTGACTATGAAATGCTTTTCTAGGTTCATGTGGACATTTCTAAAATGAAGATCAATGTTATGGGAATTCCTGATGAGCTCTCTGAGGAGCAGACAAGGGACAAGCTGGAACTAAGCTTCTGTAGGTCCAGGAATGGCGGCGGCGAAGTGGAAAGTGTGGACTATGACAGGAAGTCCAGAAGCGCTGTCATCACGTTTGTGGAAGCTGGAGGTACACAGACACCTCGCCGCCCATTGCAGTATTCCTGCCTGTTTGTATATTTGAAATGCACTAGCCTGATAATTGGGGGTTCTGTTTTGAACACTCTTTTAAAAAATTTGTTTTCTTAGATTTGTTTATCTACTTAATGTGCATGTGTATGTGTGTGGTTGCTTATGGGCCTGCCACGCGCTAGTAAGGAGGTCAGAGGATTGCTTGCACCCACTGGTTCTTTTTGTCTACGTCTTGCCAGCCCAGTTGGTATTTTCTCACTCTTATAAAAAAAATGCACAATCCAGGAAACAGTTTCCAAATGCTCGTGAGTATGTTACAATTACAAACGTGAGATCACATGTCAGGCAGGACAGTGGGTGGATGTGTATATCCCCCCACCCCCTTTTATCATCACCAATTCCTTCTCATTATAACTCTGACATAGGTGATACATTCATGCCACTGACAGGAGGCAGAGGTCTAGAGAAGATAAGTAACGCCCCTAAAATCACACAGTCGGTATGCAGTAGAGCGATTTTGGCTGATCAATGGTGCACACCTCTGCTCTTCTTGTTAGTATAGTTCTATAGCCTTTCCTAAATTTACAAATAATAGAAATCCTGCTATACCATTAAAATATGGACTGATTAGTTTTTTTCCTGGTAAATTAATTTTTTTAAATTATTATTAAATGTCTTTTATTTTTCTTTCATACATTACATCCTGACCACAGTTTCCCTTCCCTTCACTTTTCCAGTCTCTCCCCACACCTCCCTTTCCCAAGGTCAACTCCTCCTCTGATTCCCTTCAAAAAAGAAAAGAAAAAAAAGAGCAGGCCACCCAGGGATATCCCCTGAACAACATGGCTGAAGAAGATACAATAAGACTGGGCACAGCTGGACTTGGCAACTCATTAGATAGTGAAAAGGGTCCCAAGAGCACACAAAAGAATCAGAGACAGCCCCACCCCATTGTTGGGAGTCCCACCGAACATCAAGTTACACAGTCTTAAGGTATATGCAGAGGATCTAGCTCAGACCCATACAGGGTCTGTGTTTGTCATTTCCATTTCTAAGAGTCCCTTTGAAACCTTCGAAGTTGATTCTGTGGGCTGTGTTCTCGAAGTGTCCTTCACCCCCTGGATTCTACAATTCTTCCTTCCCCATCTTCTGTGGTGTTCCCCTGGCTGACCTAGTGTTCAGCTCCCAGTCTTTATATATGCTCCCATTGGTCCATTGGTTACTAGATGACACACCTTTGATGACAATTGAGCTAGGCATCTATGATCTATGAGTACAGCAGAGTATCATTAGGAATTAATTCATTGACTTTTTTTTCCCCAATCATGTTTGATTCTGTCCTGGGTCTCTAGGCTGTCCTGCCTCTGGTTCCTAGTCATCCAGTCAGTGTCAGGTGCAGGCTTCCTCTCATGATGTGGGACACAAGTTGAAGCCAGCCTGGGTTAGCTACTCCTACAAGTTCTGCACCACCATTGGCCCAGCATGTCATACTGGCAGGAGAGATTGTAGGTCAAAGGTTTTGTGGTTCGGTTGCTGTCCTAGTCCCACTGCTATGAACCTTGCTTGTTTCTAGAAGATAGCCAATTCAGGCTCTGTATCCCCATTACTAGGAGACTTCACTAGGGTCACTCTAGACTCCAATGAGTTTCTACTACACATCACCTACAAATGCCCCCCTATTTCTAATCGTCTCTTCTGGAGATGAGGGAGGGAGGGCTGTTGGGGGGAGGTTGGGCAGGCCCTCTGTAAATGTTGAGAGTCTTTGAGAGGGGTCTTACCTGGGGTTCTGGGTATTAGAATGGCCTCTGGTAGAGCAGGGCAAAAGTAATATGTGTTTTAAAATTGAATTGTAATGATGACAGTGAAATATTAAGTATCTCCACAAAATTCCCTTTCCTCTGGTGTATAAGTAGTTCTGGTTAGTAACAGACATTTCTAGATCTTTCTATGGGCATATACAAGCCCACCACTATTCATTTTTTTGACCGGAGTCTGTGGGTAATGCTTATGAATTCTCCATGGGTGTGTCATAGTGAAAAAGTCTGAAGTGAGGATGTCTTCAGAGCAGCCTTAATATATTACCTTTGAGATGAAGAATAACTTAGTGGAACTTTATAGTCATGGATCCAGATTTAAATTTTCCAAATCTGTAAGTTTAATTTATCAGACTGATGTTTGTTGTCCCATCCCTTATATTTAGAAACAACCAGGAGAAACTCAGCTATAAATCACAATGTAATTTGATACCCTGTTAGCTAGGAGACTTGTGTTATTTTGTCCTCCGGGAGTCCTTCTTAGAGGTAGTGTTCAGCCAATGTTATAGTTTTAGGTAATTCTGGAAGAGTATGAAGTTTTCTGAAGGTAGATATTCTGGTCACTTCATAAGTAGTGTCTTATGACCTTACTATAACCAGGTAGATGCTGTAACCACTTGCATTTCTCAGGAGAGCCCAAGCTGCAACAGGTCACAACCAGTGCAGTTGGGGCTGAGGCAGGCCTGTTCACCTGAGGCTCTTCCTCCCTCTCCCTCCTCTGCTCCCATCTCCCTTTACCACTTGAAACACTTGAATTGTACTGTTTAGGGGCCTCGACATGGCTTAGCTGGTGAGTGTCTGCTGTCAGGTCTGTGAACACGTGATCAACCTCTGGAAACCACAGGGTAGATAGAGAGAACCAATTCCTACTTGTTGTCCTCTGACTTCTTGTACACCATGGCATGCATCCACACATGCACATATAAGTGCACACAAAGTTAACTGAAAAAAAATGTGTACAGTTTAGTGGCATTAAGTAAAAAGCATACGCAATATTGTGCAGCTAACAACACCATTATCCATCCTCAGAGCGTTTTATCACCTTAAGTAGAACCTCTACCTCCTTTCCACTTCCTCTTTCAGTCCTTGGTATCCTCTCATATTTTGTCTCTATAAATTTTCTTGTTCTAAGTACTTCAGAAAATAGATTCATGTAAGGCTGTTCAAGACAGAAGGGCTCAGCTTCCTTATTGTGTAGTCTTGTGTTTTTCAAAATTATTACTGGGAAGTCTTCAATATGAACTATAGAATTTCTCTGAAATGAACTGCTCACTTCAGTGGTTATTTTGATAGTATTCCTTTGGAGGGAGGTTTTAACTATGATTAAACATGTTTATGATATTAAAGCAAAATAACTTCCTTTTTGTTTACTTCAGTTGCTGACAAGATCTTGAAAAAGAAAACCTATCCTCTCTACATGAATCAGAAGTGCTATAGCGTTACGGTTTCTCCATTTATAGAAAGACGTTTGGAAAAGTACCAGGTAGAGTGGCTCCCTTCCTGTAGCTTCATAGTGCAGTACTGCACCTCACCCACACAGACCATAGAACAAACAGTGCGTCATATGCATCTTTTCACTGAGGGCGTCAAAGCAGTTTCTTCACTTCAGTTTTGCTTAGTTGGTTCAGAGTGAGTTTGTATTTATAAACAATATTCTAGGGCAAAGCTGTGCCTTATTTTAAAAACTGATGCCAGGCCTGGTGATGCATTCCCGGAATCCCAGCTATTCAGGAGGCTGAGGAAGGAGGATCTCAAGTTCAATGCCAACTTGAGCTAAATTGAAGAATTCAAAGATGACCTGGGTAACCTTAAGATCCTGTCTCAAAATAAGAAGTAGAAAAATGTCATGGGTTGGAGGGTTGGGCTAAAGCTCAGCCGTAGAATATCTTCCTAGAATGTGCAGTCCCCTAGCCTGTATCCCAGTATGAAAACAACAAAGACCCCCCACACTCTCCGAACCTCTGAAACCAGTCAGATGATATGATTATTCCTTATTTTATAAACAGAGACTTACCTAGCAATATTTTGTTGTGTGCCTGTCAATCACTGGGCTTCAGACAATATTCTGCTTACTGTCACTCAACTTCCTCTTATTCTAAACTTGCTCCCATTTCCTATTCCTCCTCAGATACTGGATGGCAATGCTACCTACCTACTTTGCCTACCAACTTTCTGAAAACTATAACACCGCCCCCCCATCCTCCCATTTTGGGGGAGTCTTGAACACTGAATCCAGGCCTTCCTGAAAGCATTTTTTGTAACCACTCTACCATTTCCCTGTCACCCACACTCTTTTGAGTCAAGGTTGCCATATAACTTAACCTCAAACTCACCATCCTACTGCCTCAGCTTCCAGAGTTCTGCAATGACAGGCATGTCATCCCACCTGCTGACAACCCATATCTTAGTCTGTATTTTTAAATCCTCCAGCGTTCATCTGGTCCTTGGTATTGCCAACCAGTCACACCTCTAACTGCCCGTGGACTGTTCTCTTCTGTCCTTTGAGATGCTGTCCTCCCTTTATTTTCCTAGTGTCTCAGAGTCATCTTTCTCAAATTCAAGTTTCCCTTCTGGCATTCTCTTGCTTGAACATGTCTCTTCAGTTCCCATAATAATTCGGCTCTTTCAGAAGCTGATTTTTTTCTTCCTTAGGTGTTTTCAGCTGTGTCCAAGAAGACAGTGCTTCTGACCGGATTGAAGGGCATTTGTATAGATGAGGAGACTGGGGAGGACTTACTCAACATCCACTTCCAACGGAAGAATAACGGAGGGGGAGAAGTGGAGGTGGTCAAGTGTTCTCTAGATCAGTCCTACACAGCATATTTTGAAGAAGAGGCCAGAGAAACCATATGAAACTTATAGCTTTGAGCTCAAATCACTGCCGACATTTACAAAATATTGTTTTCCTTAAAAAAATTAATTTGTCAGTGTCTTCTTATTCTTTGATGCAAAATCTATTCCTGAGTCTTAAAATTCTTCTTCGTTTTGAGCTCTACTGTGTGTTTACAAATGCATGAGTGGCCTGTGTGGAGGAATTTGTTTTTCTTAATCTTGGTGGCTAGACTCTTTGACTCTCAGACAACACTCAGCCTTTTGGATGTCCCCTGCCCTTGCTGTCTGCCTCTGTCATAATCATATGAGCCAATTCCATTTTGGTCCCTTGCCAAAGAACCCCAGTTCAATTTAGCAGTCTGTGGATTTAGTAGGACTTAACCAGATTCAAGGGGCTGTCCCACTTTGTATAGCCTTTCAAAACTCCACAAACCCCAGGTTCTCAGAGCCAGGTGGCTGTTTTCTGCTTTACTTAGAGTGCCAAGCATCTACTGACTCTGTAAAGGCCAGCATTTCCTTTCTCTTACATCTTTCCTCCTCCTCTTCCTCCACCTCCTCCTCCTCTTCCTTCTCCTCTCCTTCTCCTCTTCTCCTCTTCTTCCTCCTCTTCCTCTTCCTCCTCCTCCTCCTCTTCTCTCCTCCTCTTCCTCCTCTTCCTCTTTTCCTCCTCCTCTTCCTCCTCCTCCTCTTTTCCTCCTCCTCTTCCTCCTCCTTGTCTCCTCCTCTTCCTCTTCCTCTCCTCCTCTTCTCTTCCTCTTCCTTTCCTCCTCCTCTCCTCTTCCTCCTCTCCTCATCCTCCTTTTCCTCTCCCCTCTCTCTCATCCCTCTCCCTTCCTTTCCCTCTCCCCTTCCTCCCTCCCTCCTCCCTTCCTTTCCCTCTCCTCCTTCCTCCCTCCCTCCTCCATTCCTTTTGTTTGTTTCTTTTTTTTTTTTGAAACAGGGTCTCATTGGGTAGCCCAGGCTGCCCTTGACCTCCTGATCTCCTGCCTCAACCCTTGCACTTGTAGGAATACAGGTGTCTGCCACCATGCCTGGCTTCTTTTACATTTTCATTAGGAGGAATCAGCATAAGAGATGGAAACTTTTGGCATGTATCCCCGGGGTGCTAGGTGCTGTGGAATGCCTGTGTCAGAACTCAGCACCTGCCTTCTTGCAGCTTCTTTAGTTGGAGAATGTACAGAAACCTTAGTGATAATATTAAAGCTCCCCAATAGAGAAAGAAAAACCCTTTTTGCCAAGGAATCTTTGCACAGGTTTTATTCTGACATGTTTCATAACCTAGAAATAAGATTAAATTCAAGCCAGGCATGGTAGTACATACCTTTAATCCTCACTCATTCTACAGTTGGTTTTGCAAGTCCATTGATAGCATGTCTTCTTTATAAAATTGTTAAAATTTAGTTTAATCCATGTATTTTCCCCCCAGTACTTGTGATGTCATTGCTTCCCAAGCCCTGGCCAAATCCAATGTCATGAAGTCTTCCCTATATGTTTCCACCTTGGTGCTTACATGCAGGTCTTTCTGGTAGCTTGGATTAACTCTGTTGATTTTCATATATGCTTTTAGGCAAAGATCCACCTTCCTTTGGGGGAGATTGTACCATAAAACTTTCAAAAAAAAAAAAAAGGATTTTAAAAAAATCATCCAACAGAGAATGCAAAAATCAAAGCATTTATTAATGTAAGGAGACTATAAAACCTTCATCTACATAAAGAAAAGCCATTCATTCATGTTCACCTTCACCCCAGTGTATTTTCTTTTTTGAGGCTTGTACCCCTGAGATGGTTTAGTCATGATGATTGACCCGATCCACTCTAAGTACAGCAACCACAATATTAGTAGCCAGTTTAATTGCTCAGTATTTTTCCAAGTAAGTATCTAGAATACCAGTTTCCAACATGACTTTTACGGCAGAATTTCTGCCTTAAGATCTAATCCAGCAGTTTTATTTCCTTCTTGGTTTACTACACAGACTTTAGAGATTACATCATTGGCCTTAACGCTAGGATTTTCTGACAATGCCCAAGTAATAGCTTCAAATGTGTGATGATTTGTATATGCTTGGCCCAGGGAGCAGCACTGCTGGGAGGTGTGATGTTGCTGGCATAGGTGTGACCTTGTGGGTGTGGGCTTTAATACCCTTGTCCTAGCTGCCTGGGAGTCAGTCTTCTGCTAGCAGCCTTCAGATGAAGATGTAGAACTCTCAGTTCCTCTTGCACCATGTCTGCCTAGATGCTATCATGCTCCCACCTTGATAATAATGGATTGCACCTCTGAACCTGAAAGCCAGCCCCAATTAAATGTCCTTTATAAGACTTGCCTCAGTCATGGTGTCTGTCCACAGCAGTTAAAACCCTAACTAAGACAAAATGCTACAACAAGCTTCTTTCTAGTGTACTGTTCAAGTCCAGGACTTGGCTCTCCATATGGTGTGATGTGTTTGGCTAGTTCAATTTCTGATGGTACACCCCACACCCTCCAAGCAAGATATCTATCCCTTGTGAGAACTTCAATGCATTAACACCATCATCTCTTGCTCCTCCTATATCAACCATCAGATCACCTATAGAACCTCAACACAGTATAGTTGAAATGGTACCACCTTCTTTTTCATGGGTGGTTTCATGCAACCACCCTTGCATCTCTAACTTAATGGAGACAAACGCTGTTACCTCCATACTTTAAAGAAATGTTCTATTTCTCCAAGAGTAAGAGGAATCCATCTGGGGAGAGCTGTACTTCAACTCTTTTATTGTCTTCTGAGATCCCATTTTGAGTTTGAGCCTTACCAACACGGTATTGTATTTGCTAGCATAATGAAGACCAGTGTTTGCCACTTTGTCACCTGTTATAATGACATCTTCACCACTTCTAACTGCTTTGCTTTGGGCACCCATGAGATTCTCTTCTCTTTTAATGGCATCCAGCAGTCTTTCCCAGCACCATTCCCTCATCTCTGTTATCAAAAGACAAGAGTACTTTCAGTTTCCTTCTTAAAAACCAGTCCATGCATTATCAGATCTCAGAAGTTTACAACTCTGATGTTTTCATCATTGAAGTCACTGGAATCTGGGAAAATAGATACAGATGGATGGGATGAGCAGTAAGTGTGATCAAAACTGTGTTGTTCACACGGTGTGCACTCATTATTGGGATAAGAAGTCATCAATATCCTGAGAGATTTACAAGATCTCATCATCCAATCAGAAGGATACACATAGGCTTGTGTGTGTATGTGTGTGTGTGTGTGTGTGTGTGTGTGTGTGTGTTTGTGTGCTACTACATCTCTGAAACTGATCAGCTAGACCTAAGAAGTTATTCAGCTCGTTCTGGAAGGGCTTCAGCAAATACCAGAGCAGAGTTTGTGCCATCTCCAGCTTCTTGAGAGGCCATGATGTCATTTGTGCAGTAGGATGCTATACTTTCCAGTCTTTCAAAATGGGCTCTGTATCATTTGTCACAAACCACTCCTTAGGAGACTGAAAAACATTTAATTCATTCCACTTGGTCCCTATGCTGTACGGAAAGTTTGGGAAGATTACTTGCAAGCTTGCGTTTTTATATCAAAGAAGTTTCCAGCCTCTTCTTATGCTGAAAATGTTTTGTTTCATTCTCAAGCATCTGGGATAAGCCTGGAGGCCTGGGAACTTGAAGTGATGTGGTCAGCCTGCAAGAAGCTGTTTATGTGCTCCTTTGGAAATCTGGAGGAACTGAAGAGCAGGCAAGCTCAGCTGCTTCCTTCCATCCATCCCTCCCTCTTTTCTGTCCTTTCTTCTTTCTCTTCCTCCTCTTCTTGCCTCCTCCTCTTCCTCCTCTTTCTCCTTCTCTTCTCCCTGCTTTTCCACCTCCACCATCTTTCTTTCTTCTGCTTCCTGTGAGACTGGGTCTTTCTATGTAGCCCAGGCTGTCCTTAAACTCATCATTGAACCTCAGCCTCAAGAATGCTGGGATCACAGGTAGGTGCTACCACACCTGTTATGCTTGTTTTTCAGTTTCTTTATACAGTGCTTTAGAGATCGTGTGAAGAACAACATTGAATCTGTAGGTGTGTGTATGTGTTCAAGCACACCACATAGCACATATGGAGGTCTGAAGATAACTCGTGGACTCTGTTATCTCCTTTTACCATGTGGGGCCCGTGGGTCAAACTCAGGTTGTCAGGCTCGGCAGCAAGCATGTTTATTCACAGACATCTTACTGGCCCTACACACACACATGCACGCATACACACACAGACACACATGAAAGAGAGAGAATATGTCTAAAATTTACTAAAGAGGTGGTGATTGAAATTTTCCCTTTGCTTTGTCCCCACCCCTTTCTGTGCTGCCTCTTGGGCTGTGGGCTGTGTGTCAAGATCAAGCTGAGTGTCCCCTTCCCAGCCACTAGCTGTCAGAAGTGCACTGCAGTGAACAGTGGATGCAAACTTTGTACTTTCTATGAGAAGCCAATAGTTGCAGACATTCCTGATGAAGATCTAGATGAAGGATGGGAGGGTTACGAGGTCTGAATCAGTGGTGAGAACAGAAAACAAGGTTTTCCTATGAAGCAGGGTGTCTTGACCACAGCAGACTCTCTTTTGTTGTTGAGAAAGGGGCATTCTTGTAGAGACCAAAGAAAGGAAGCACAATTCTCTTCAGGGTTGCATTGTGAATGATGTTCTCAAAATGGTTATTATAGAAAAAGGAGAGAGGGGTACTACTATGCTTAGAGACACCACCGTGTTTCCACAGTTGAGGCCCTAAAGAGCTTGCAGAATCTGAAAACTTTTCAGTCTCTCTAAAGATAATGATGTCCACTGGTATGTTGGCAGGATGTCCTTTAAAAGAGAAGGCGAGAAGCCCAAGACCAAAGCCCCAAAGAATTGGCGTCTTGTTATGCCTCATGACCCACCACAAAAAGCTCATGAAGCTCTGAAGAATTAGGGCACCAAAAAGTAAAGAGGATGCTGCAGACTATGCTAAATTTTTGGCTGAGAATGAAGAAGGCAGAGAGCTGCTACTTAAATGCTGGGTCCAGTCAAAAACAACTCTTTAAGGGTAATAAATAGATAAATGATCAGACTTGAAAAAAAGAAGAAAAATTTCCCCTTTGCCTTTCACAAGTATGTTAGGGAAGGGGGAAACTTCTTACAGTGTAACCTTGTGATATATTTTTTTTTTTGCCAACATAAATGCAGTTTATGAAAATGTCAAACATTGTTTCAATAATTTAAAACTTTAGAAAGGGTCTTTATGATCATGTATTAAGTTCAGTTTTGTCAATTTGATACAATGTAGCTAGAATCACCTAGAAAAGAAGTTTCAATGAGAGATTGTCTAGGCTACTGGGTCCCTGTGGTTATATTATATATAGGTGGTATCATTCTCTGGGCAAGGGATCTTGGATTGCATAAGAGAGGAGAAATCAAGCCAAGTAAGCATAGGTTAGTCCACTGCTTTCTGCTCCTGTCTGTGGGTGTGGTGCCGTCGGTTGCTTCAAAGCCATGCTGACTTTCTGCAGATGAAATTGTGAGCCAGGAGAAACCCTTTCTCCATTAACCTGATTATATCCAGGTATTTGATCATAGCAAAAGGAAAGGAAATGAAGGCACCATGCCGTATCAAGAATGTAAATGTGGAGTGTAAACAAGGCGATAGAGTTTGAAACCCTATCTCGAAAAACCAAAAACCAAAAAAAGGACAGAAAATGTCACAAACATCCTACAGTATAGAGATAGTTCCTCAACTGAAGGTTCTCTCCCCAAATGTATCAAGTTGACAGTCAATATTAGCCATCTCAGCCTGTCTGCACTCATCTTTGCTCCGTGCAGCATTCTTTCCTGTGGGAATGAGTCTTCCCTCAAATAGAAGGGAGTAGGTTTCATAGCTTGTTTGGGACCCACTATTTTATAAGACCCACTTTCGGGAAGAGGAATCCTGATTTCTGTGACTGGCGTAGGATCAACAAAGGTGCAACACAGAGTCAGGAAGGGGTCAGAGGGATTTGGCTTTCAAGTATAGGGCATGCTAAAGTATGAATGTGAGGAGCTGTGTTCTGACTCCCTGAGAGACGCCCAAATTCTTAGAAATGTTTGTGGCATTTGCTAATTTGGGCAAACCGGTTGAAAATTGTTATCTCACGATTTTAGTTTCTATTTCTTTACACGGGAGGAGTCATGCTCTGCCTTTGCTTTCACATTTCTTTGATTTCACTGGGCTAAATTTCTTGTGTGCCAGGCTCCAGCGCCATCTGGCCAGGTGGTTGAGTTCTGTGGGCAGGAATGGTACCTTCCCCCTGTGCTTTGCGCTCTACTCCAGGTGATGAGCCTGGGCGATCCCGCTGGCCGGAAGGTGGTGTGGGAGATCGGGCTTGAGAAAGTGCTGGACTGACCAGGACGCGGCCCAGGAATCATCCCAAGTCCCAAGAGAAGCCCAGATGCCCGTGGGGCATCTTGCTCTGGAACCACAAAGGCGCCCAGAGACCGACCCAGCTGGGTGCCGCCCTTCCAAGCTGAGTCTCCCGGGTGACGGGAACTGGAAATCGAAAGCGGAACCTGCTAGCCGCAAGCTTTAGGCTCCCCGCTGCCTGAGCATCTCCTACTAGCAAGTCGCTTTAACCCGGGTTGCGGTGCAGGGAGGAGCGCCGAGGGTCCCGGAGCACGTGTCTCGCGCGATCGTGCGCCACAAAGTGGCCGTCGTGGGCGCGGCAGGTCTGGCTCCCACGCGTGGGGACACGGGCGCCTTTCGCAACCGCCTGCCGAACAAACAGGGACTCGCGGGTTTCTCCAGAAGGTGGTTTGGGCGGCACTGGGGTTAGGAGTGGGGGGCGAGGACAGTGACCCAGAAATGGAGGCCATAGCTAACTACTGAAAGGAACTAGTAAGAAGGGTACCAACTGAGGGCACTGGATTGCTGACCCTCTCTCCTTCGGCGCTAGGCCAGGGCTCCGGGTTTTTGTCTAGATACCCAGATGATGACTGTGTTTTGGAGCAGTTACTGTGTGTATGTGAGTTTCTGTATATGTTTCACCTGATGAGTGTGTGTGTGTGTGTGTTTTATTTGGTGAGAGTCAAGGTATAGTCCGTGAAAATAAACAAGTGATTGAGAAAGCAAATAGAAACTAAAATAGCAAATAAAATATTTCTTCTTAGTGCCACACTTAAAATATAAGCCTCTCTCTCTCTCTCTCTCTCTCTCTCTCTCTCTCTCTCTCTCTCTCTCTTTCTCTCTCTCTCTCTTAAAGGCCCAGAGCTTCTTAAAGCAGAGCATGGAAACTATAAAATGACACCATACCTCTGCTGAAATTTTCTTGTTTCACAGTCTTTGAGTGGATTGCTTTTCTTCAGGACATTCGGTTTTTCTTCTTTAGGGTGCATACAGGAGTCTGAAAATTCTCTGCTCATAACGGGTCTCTGGAGAAGACATGCAGCCATATGTCCTCATCATAAGTGAGTTAAGAAGAAGGCGCAGGGCATTGAAGTAGCTCAGGAGATCATAGCATGCAGTGAGGTCTTGCAAAATAAGGTCTACAGGGAGCCTCTTTGATCCTGAAGTGTATGTAGACTATTGAATTAAGAAACACATTAGTGCTGATGAGTTGTGGAGATTTCCTGAGCTCAAATAGATTTTTGTCTTTGATATTGATGAATGGCTGGAAGGACAGTAGTTCACCAGCCACTTACCACCAAGGCTAGTGTGGGCTGTCAGGGCACTGTGCCACAGAGATAAAAGCCAGGAAGTCACCCAGCCTAGAAATCTGAAAAGTCCCTCTTGTAAGAGAAAATTACATTAAGCGTCTGGGACTAGACTGAGGAGCACTTCAGTCTGGCGTATTTTCAGCTTGTCACTATGCCATCTAGAAAACAAGTCGTTTACTTCTATTAGCATGTCTTCTTTGTTATATATGCAGTAAGTTTTTACTTTTTATATTTTTGAAGATTTTATCTTCAAGAAGTCTTCCTTTGTCTTGTATTCTATTAACATGAACCATGTGCACCTCCACCTCCCTGCCCCAAATATGTATGCTGAAAAGAACTTCCCCCTCCTCCCTCCCCTCCCCCTTCCCCCTCTACTCCCTTTGGACTGGTTGTCCAAGACAGTATTTCTCTGTGTAGCCCTGGCTGTCCTGGAACTTGCTTTATAGGCCACCCTGGCCTCACACTCACGGAGACCCGCCTGCCTCTGCCTCCCAGTTCTGGGATTTAAGGTGTGCACTGCCACTGCCCAGCCTGAAAACGTCTTTTATTGATATTTGGTTGTATTGACTCCAATTCTACTCCAGCCTTCAAGGCCTCTCATACATGGAGACTTTTATACTTTAGCCAGAATTAATCGTGCTTCTTAATCCTGGATAGCATTTACTGTAGTTTTTTTATAGTATTTTATCATGGGTGACATGTGTTCTAAATGAGGTGTTCCATTTCTTTCTGTGGAGCAATAAAGCTTGGTTGCTTTTATGCAAACTGAGCTCCTTTGAAATGACTTAAATGTCCTTCTCATCCGTGAGCTAGAAGTCCCCACCATAAGAATTGTAAAGCCCACTGAATGCTCCACGGCAGAAAGACGACACAGTACATTTTTATTTGTTAAGTTTATTTTATCATATTTTGTGCGTCTGTTTTGCTTGCATGTATGTGTGTATACCACATGCATAACTGGTATTCTTAAAGACCAGAAGAGGGTGTCAGAGCCCTTTGAACTGGAGTTATAGGCAGTAGTGGACCATCATGTTCGTGTTGGGAATTGAACCCAGGACCTTTGTAAAAGTAGCAAGTAGTCTTAACTGCTGAGCTGTTTTTCTAGCCCCCTACAGTATATGTTTTGAAGAGAGCAGAATTTCCTGGTGACAGTTTTCTTTCTGCTCACCAATTCTAGTGCCCAATGTGTTGTCAGATGTGGAACGTGGAACGTAAGTTCGATGAATACAGTTTTTATTAATGTCTTAAGTGATAGGATATATGTGTTAAGAGTGTTATACATACATTGTAAACTTAAAAACACAATTTTATTAGATAGGCGCCTACCTGCCATCTCATCTTGATACAGCAACCCGGTAAAAGGCAGAGATTCTGAGACCGTGCATCTTCTGGGCCATCATCACTGCCTTAGCTGTTTTCTGAATTCCGCTATGGTAAGTGAGGAGGAAAGAATGCTTTCTTCCATTTTCAGCTTTGGAAGCTGTAGTCTCACTTAAAAATTTTTCTTTAATCTGTTTTTGTATTTTCTACAATGTGCCCAGGCTAACTAGAGTCTCTAGAGAGTTAATTTAGGTTTCTTTCTTAAGGAAAAGGTTTGTCAGTTTTCACTGAGGTCTGTACCAGTGTCTGCCACTATAAGGTTTGTGTGCTCAAGCCTGTGTGTGAGTCTAAGTTGGGGCTAGACTGTGTTGGGAACAAGCTGGAGCGATTATTTATAGGTAGCCGTCCATGACTTGTTGTGCATGTTCCTTTTCTTCATGCTTGAGGGTCTGCCGTATAGACTGTCACCTTTACCCCACAATCTCCCTTTCCTTACTCTATGTTTATTTCTTCTGTCTTGTCCTTACATACATCTGTGCATATTTTTGTCTCCCTGAAAATGATTAAAGTCTGTCCCACTGAACTAATTTTATCCTTTTACTTTCATTTTTAAGGCTGTCAGGGTGAACAGTGTATGTACATAGACCATTCATTTGCTGTCCTTCTGGGAAGCTAGAAGTAGGCTTTTCCCCCGACAGATATTATTTGAACTATAGTCCTTGCACTGAGAGCCCGCAGGTCCTTTGTGATTTGTTAACCATCAGTTCAGCTCCGGAGGCGTTGTCCTTCCTCAGCTAGTTAAGATGGATTATATCTGAACTTTGCTGCAATTGGTCCTGACTAACTGCGCACATCTTAGTGAGGCTGAGGCTGATGGATTCACTGAGGTGGGAGACAAATGAAGGTGTTAAGTAGAAGTGGATTTAAAAAGTGGATTTAAATGAAGGATTTTTGCTGTGTACTCTACACGGCAGCAGCTTCTGCAAGAGCATGTCCCTCTGTGACTCACTGTCACCTCAGACCCCTGGTGGAAAGTGGGGTGTAGTCTACACAGCCACTACAGTATTGCAAGACTTCCCATTGATTCTGACCATAAGAGGGATGACTTTCTCACTGGCTTACATACTTGGCTCTCTATAATCCAGGAAATGTATAGCCTCGTTCAAACGCCGTTTTTGTAGTTATTTTAATAAACCCAGGACGTTGCACACTTGACTCAAGTACTCTTTATCCCTGAGCTGTATCCAAAGCCACTTTTAAACTGTTAAAAAACAAAAACAAAACAAAAAACAATGGTACATCTCTCTGGGTGTGGTTGCACACACCTTTAATCCTAGCACTTGGGAGACAGAGGCAGGAGGATCTCTTGAGTTTGAAGCCATCCAGGTCTAAATAGCAAGTTCAAGGTCAGCTAAGGCTACAAAGAAAGGCCCCGTCTCAAAAAGCAGACACAATCAATCAACCTTTCTTTTCTTTCTTTTTTTTTTTTTTTTTTAGAAGCAGGTTTTATTTGTTTTGCTTATACCATCAGAACTGAAACTACTGTCTGTCATTTCCCTAAAACAGAGAAATGAATCTAAAACACATACTGGTGCTTTTTGAAAGATAGCAATTTAAAAGGGTGGTAGCAGCAGGCATTTGATATCTTTTTCTTTAAGAACTTTCAGGCTGCAGGAGAAAAACATGTGACCAAAAGTGTTATGATTATCTATCCATTAGAAATTTTCATCAGTACCTATTACCAATATGAGTAACAATACAGCAAGATCCAAGGATGAGTGATGACAATGCACACTTCTACTTTTCTTTCTTTCTTTTTCTTTTTCCTTTTGTTCTTTATTTTTCATTTTCTTTTCTGTTTTTATATGACACTCTTATTTTGGGCTTTCCTAAAATCAAATATTTAATACTATTTTCTATCTCTTAGAAAAATAAAGGGATCACTGTGCACAGGACTCTCAAATTTGACTGAGGTCTATGTTGGTAGATGGAATGAGGCAAATAAACTCCTGCTGGTCATCTTTGTGGAAGAAGGTCTTGCATCTTACTGATGTGATGGTACCTTTCAGTAGATTCATATTTAAACAGATCCAACTGTTTTTCTGCAGGCGTCAGCATTGAAGGTCAAAGGTCCCACAGTTTCTGAGAGAACAGTTGTGGTTTCTGGACTTCCAGTTGGCCTTTCAAAGGACCAGATAGTGAATCGCTACTTCCGAGATGAAGGTAGACATGTGGAAGAGGTGATATATCCATCAAGATCCAAAGGAGTTGCATATATCATCTTCAAGGAAATGAAAGGTATTTTTTAACCAAGATTTTATCATCTGAGAAGTGCTTTCTTAGTGACATTAAAATTTCATATTGTGAAAATGATTGATGGGATTGGCAGCGATTGAAGTAGTATTAAAAATTACTCCACTCTGAAAAGTGGCCAGTCTTATATTTGCAAAAATACATGAAAATAGCTCATGAAAACGTGTCAGTGAGTGAAAAAAAGTTTGAAGATTTTAAAACGTATTGAGCTTCTGTATATATATCTCGAGAGGTAGAATAGAACGTGTAAAATAAAGTTAAATTACATATAATCTCCTAGATAAGACAAGTACTTTGGGAAGTTTCAGGTGGCAACAACAATATAATTATACTCTCTCCTTCTAATCCCTCAAAATATCAAGTGGAAAAAATTTTCTTTTTTTAAAGATTTGTTTTATATATATGAGTATACTGCAGTTGTCTTTAGAAACCCCAGAAAGGGCATTTGGATCCCATTACAAATAGTTGTGAGCCACCATGTGGTAGCTGGGAATTGAACTCAGGACCTTTGAAAAAGCAGTCAGTGCTCTGAACCACTGAGCCATCTCTCCAACTCATCAAGTGGGAATTCTAATGACGAATCTGCTTTCTTATAACGTTGAACTGAGAACTATGGGCCGCACTTGAAATAGGACTGAGCCATTCTGTCTCCCACCTCAGCCTGAAACAGGCAGCTGGTGGCTGTAGATTGTCCTTGCTACTCCAGCCTGGAGGAGGGACAGTCGTTTTTAGGCTTAGATGCTAGAGGAATAGATGCCAGAGAACATTCTCTGTGCTCTACACCGTCATGAGTGAAAGTTCCATGCAGGAGGTGTGTTAGAAAAAAAAAAAGGCTCATGTTCTGTTCTGTTTAAGGGGATTCATGGGGGGGGGGGTGTTGAGGAAAGGCCATGATCAGGTTTGTGGCAAGGGCTTGCCATATCTTTAAAAATTCGGAAGTAGTGGCGTAAGGTAATTTTTATATGCTGAATATTGCTAACTACTACTATTCTAGATGTTGAGAACAGAACCATGAATAGAATAGGCAGTCTTTTGGTTTTCATGAAGTGTACATCAATGAGGTTGGTCTTTTATTGGGGAACAGATGTATTATATGTTTGTGCTTTATTTATATCAGTATGTTTACATTTGTTTATATGTTAACATATAAATGTTATGAAAAATATAAAGAATAATAAAGAGATTAAAGTGATGGGTGGTACCGTTTTAGGTAGACTAGGTTGAGAAGTTTCTTTTGCTCTTTTAACATTTTATTTGAAAAAAGTTATCTCTATTATTTTTATTTTATGGTGTGTGTATGTGTATGCGCGCGCATGAGTGTCTCAATGTCATGTGTATAGAGGTACTTGAGAAACCCAGAAGAGGGAGTTGGATCCCTGGCGCTGGAGGTACACACAGGAGATTGTGAATCACTGGATGTGGGTGTAGAGAATGAGACTTAGGTCCTCTAGAAGAGCAGTAAGTGCTCTTTCCTGGTACACCATCTCTCCAGCCTTCTTTCTTATTTACTTTTTGAGATGGAATTTTATCGTGTTACCCTAGATGCCTAGGCTAGCCTTGAACTGAGGGCCTCCAGCTTTACTTCCTTTACGGTTGGGAAACAATGTGTGTGTTTGTGTGTTTGTGTGTGTGTGTGTATGTTGGGGACTACATCCAAGCTTTCATGTATAATAGGCACGTTGGGGGTAATATCCAAAGTTTTATTTATGCAAGACATGCTGTACCAACTAGGTGTGTTCCAGATCTGAAATACTCTGTTTATGTAACAACTGAGCAGAGACCAGAATGAAGCAAAAGGGGTGGGGGCGGGGGCGGTAAGGGGATAGAGAGGGATTCATGAGGTTCAAGGGGAAGAACATTCTAGGATAAATGAAGGACTGGTAAAAATTGTTGAGGTGGGGAGTGTGGTGAGGAGGGAAAGTATATTGAGTGTTTGCAGAAATAGGAAGGCAGGAGTGGAACGAGTGTGGGCAAAGTCATAGGTGGAGGTAGCTTGTGAGCCAGGACCCCTGTGTGCTGAGCAGCCTGTGGTCTAGGAGAGGTTTCTGGGCTGTTTGTGGTGAGGTGGGAGCTGTTGGAGGTTCTAAGTAAGGGACTGAGGATTGGAGTTGTTTGTTTTGAAACAATGTTGCAGTGCGGAGAATAGGATCTAACTGCGGCTGCTGCTGTACAGAGACTGGAGCAAAGCCAGTGAGTACTAAGCACATGTTTGAGGATGCTCAGGGGAACACTGACCAAGAAGCGAGCATTCCTTGATGTGACACCTATTAGGACAACGAAGTAGGAGCAGAGGTTTGGAAGTGATAAATGTAGAGATGTCTAAAGCCGTAGAGGTTGAGATTAGCCATGGGTGGATATAGTGAGCAAAGAGGCTGCAGTCTGGATTTGTTAGTGTCGAGAGAGAGTGAGCAGAGTTAGGATAAAAACTTCAGCAGTGTGGAATTGGTGGAAGGCAGTATTTTTCTGATGGATGGCATGGAAGATTGACATTAAGTTATTCCTTATTACTCATGTATGGGTTGTGTGTATTTAAATGTAGAATTAAGTCAATTAAAATAAAAGTAACGAATAAAATTTAAGAAGGTCAAAAAAAAAGTAGAATATCCTATTAACACATTTATGGTGAACTTTAGTGTGTTAAAGCACAAAGGAAATGTTATTTGAATGTCAGGTGTAGGAGAAAAATGTAGCAAAGAAATCTTACTTTGCAAAGAATAGAACTGAACATCTCTGTCTGTAAATTAAGGTACTTGTTGGTGTGTCATGCCATAGACACTTTTGATGCTAATGTTTCCTGATGTTTCCCTAGTTGCACAGGATGTCATCAGACAAAAGAAACATCCTCTAGGCTCAGAGCCTCTGCTTACAGTCTCTCACTTCAGTGAAAAGGTGAGTGTGAGACCTGGGGTGTGTTTTGAGGCCTGGACCCCATTTCCTTTGGGAAGTCTTTCATACACAAGGATACACAGAATGTTCTTGTTCCATGGGTTCTTAGGAATCAAAGTAGAAACTTCTCAGTTCTCAAAGGCAAAAGCTGCTTCTAGAAATGTTGTTTTTGTATTTCAATATTGTGTGTGTCCTGTGATGCCTTTAAAGTGACCATGAGCGGTTTTTTTGCTGTCATGGATGACAGCAGGGTTGAAGGCTTTATACTGGGGAATAATTAAGATGAATATTAAAAAGGAACTTTGGAGGAGCAAGGAAAGTGGGTATAAAGAATGAAAGTTAAAATCTAACCTGTCAGTTCCCATGTAGATTCTTTAGGGAATCCAGGCTTCTGGTGTAGCCAACTATTGAAATTTAAGCCGGGAGAGGTAGGGCAGGCCTGACTGCAGAGAGATGTCTGGAGTCTGGCTTATACCAACAGTTTATATATATTGATGGATTCTGAAAAGCACTTCGTTTAAAAACGGCATTTTTTCTCAAAATATTGTTTTACTTTTCATTTCTGGGGTGTGTGGTGTGGACTGCGGGTCCGCGTGAAGCAGAATAGGCTCTCTGAAGGGGTGGTTTAGAGAGAAAAGCCAGAAGCCTAGGCTTTGCTTTAGAGCAAGCACTGAACCGCTGGGAAGAGCAGCAGGAGACAATGTGTCAGTTCTCGCTTCCCTAGGCAGTGCTGTCTTGACGTTTTCTCTTTCTTGTTGTAGGTCTTCAACTATGTGATGGCCATTCTTGATCTGTCTGTTTTTCGACTCAAATTGTGCTAGAAAGTCTAGTAGTGGACCTGAAAAAGAAAATCCCAACTTTAAACTTTAGCCCATTGGGACCCAGTGGGAAAATCTCTGTGCAAGGTTCATATCTGGCCTTCATGAAGCTCAAACAGGTTTTGCTATCAAAAGCCATTTCCCCTTTAGAAAACAACAGGACCTATGGTGGTGAAAGGAGAAACCAGAACGGACAGAACCCTAGAAGGGTCCTGCAGAAAAGCGAGAACTCTGTGCCAATACACGGTACCTCTGTACCTGAGCCTGCCGGCAGCCCACCGATACTAAGGTCCTCTGTATCTGAGCCTGCCGGCAGCCCGCCGATACAGGGGACCTCTGTATCTGAGCCTGCCGGCAACCCAGAAACACTTGTACTTGATACGGATATTTTCCTTTACCTGAAACACAAGTGTGAGTTTTATGAGCTCACACTGAGCAAATACCATGTCCTGTGTCAGGAGAGGGTAGATGGTGACGTCACTACCATTTGTCTACAAGATGCCCCGGATAGCTCTTGTCCTGGCAGCGTCAGACATGTGAAAGAGTTCATTGAAGAGTGTGCCCAGGAGTTCCACCTTGAGCTCAGAAAAGAGCTTCTGGTTTTGGAAGGAAGGGAGAGAGAGAGAAAAGAAACATTAGGCAGGCTTTTGAACAACTGTGTTGCAGGTATCCTAGAGTTTTGATGAACGTTCACAGCACACATATTGATCTTATAGGACCTCCTTCTGACACATACCTATTTAAGACACAGCTCATGAAATCTGCAGGGCAAAAGGTCACTTGAAATCTCAGCCCCAGTTATCATGGTCACGCCCCCCGCCCCTCCCCCACCCAGGGTGTAGGAGAAGATTTAGGGACATGAAATTACTTGTCCAATGTTACCCAGCAGACAATGAACGGGACTGGCATTGAATAAAAAGTAATATCTAGATCAAACCTTGAAAAAAAGAACTGACTGAAGGTTGAAGAAATCTCCCTTTCCCTGCAAATCCAAAATTGTTAGGAAAGGAAGTCTTCCCCTGCATAGGTGTGCATGATTGTTATGGCGTTGCTAAGCTCTCGGGGTTTGTATTCACCTCACATAGCGTTAGAATGTTGGCCAAGCTCACTTAGGAAGTTGTGGTTCTGTTAGAATTGTGGGAATCTTGGGAGAAGTCTTTGCAATGGCTTTTGTGGGTTGTTTTTTGCTTTACGGTAGTGTGGCATCTAGATGAGCATTGGAAGTTGAAAACATGGTGACTCAGAAATGCTTTTAATCCAAGTAATTTGCAGAACATGCTAGACTTGCCAACCTGCCCACGGTGAAGACATGACTGCTTACCCTGGTTGCTGCACTGACTGACAGCCCATTGCTCATTGCTGCTGCTCGGCACTGTTAGAGAGCCTCGTATCGTAGATCAGCACTAGCCTGGAAAAGATTCAGTGTCTGAAGTACAGTTCCTACTGACTCTTTATTGCTTTTGCACCATAATAAAGTAAAACTTACAGAAAAATTAAATTGTGAGCTGCCTCATTATTGAGCCAAGGATCATCTGCGTTCGGAGCAGCCACAGTCTTCTTCCTCAAATGCTATTACTTAAGCAGTACAATGATAAAGACCAAGGAAAGCCATAGTGATTTGTTTCCAGGTCTATGACTCCCTTGACTTAGCCTTAGAGTAAGTCAATTTTACGTAATGGAGCTCTGTAGAGCTCATCTTGGTTAATGAATAATAGAACTCTATCAGTCCCTCTTAAAGTAAACTAACTTACTTGTGACTATTGTATCGGTAGAGAAACCTAAGAAAAATCTATTGGGTCTTTATTTTTCTTTGCCATCTAAATCTAAAAATGTTCAAATACTTTGTTTCCTTAGTATATTTCTGACACCAAAAACACAGGCAACAAATCCAAAACTTGACAAATGGGACTACATCAGTCTGAACAACATGTGTGCCCCAGAGGACGTGATCATTCTGTCGAAAAGAATGCTTCCACTTGTTTGGGCTGCTGTAACAGGTTTTGAGAGGTGACTTAAACAATAGACATTTCTCACAGTTTAAAGGCCGGGGAGGCAGATCAGGGTGCAGCCACGGCTGGGCTGTGATAAGAGCCCTATTCCTTCGAGAAAGCAAGGTAGTCAGTCTCCTATCTCTTAGAACACTAATTCCATCATGAGGGCCTTCCTTCATGACTCAGTCACCCCCTCTCAAGGCCCCACCTCCAAATACTATCTGTGTAAGCTTCCTGTGGCTGTGACAAAATACCAGAGCAAACTCACAAATTAAGAAAGATACATTGTAGCTCCCAGTTTCAGTCCATGGTTGCTTGACCCCAGATAGTGTGGTAAGAGTGTCCCACAGTTAGCTTATTTCCAGTCATCCAAACATCCTCCCTTTGATGTTTTAGGATATAGTTAGTATTGCACAGATCCAGCTAGTACCAAGATGCTAACTTAAAGCATGGCTGTCCAGGGCAGGCATGAAGTCACGTAATTTATTACACACATCTTCCAGAGGGTTCTTAGACATCTGTTTTGAACAATAAGTATTTTCAGGGCTGTATAGGAGATGGGAAGGAACAGCTTGCTTCTGATGGGGAATTATCGGAAATATTCACCTTTCTGCCTTTCACCTGAGAGCTGGGTTTTAGAGTGAAAATCCCACATATTCCTTCCTGTGTTCTGCAGACTTCCAAGCATTTGCATTTCATCTCCAGATCCCCTTTCCTTATCCTCTATGCATTGCCTTTCACCTTTGAATAAAGCTTCCTTGTACTTTGAGGTCTGTGTGCACCTTTATTCATCATCTCCTTGCTTAAGATGTGGTGATGGTTTTGGTTGTGGTGATGGAAAAACCACCTGAGTAGGGAGCCTGACCTGAAAGATTGCCCAGACTGCCTTACCTCATATGGGAGCATCTTCTACTATCAGCTTAGATTTAAAAAAGAAAATCACAGGAGGAGGAAGAGTTCTCTTTTTGGCTCCCCTGGCCTTCTCTCTTGCTGCCAGGGCTAAGGGAGCACTGTGGGAGAGGCGGTGGGTGGGAAGACAGTAAGTTACAGAGGCAGGCAAGACTGGGGGAAAACAGCGTGTTCCAGGCCTGATCGCAGGACTGGTAGAGTCATGCACTCACAGCAGCCATGCTTGCTTGCACAATCTCAAGGCAGTCTGCATTCCTGAGGGGCAGAGATCATGTGAGCTCTCACTCCTGACTGAGGTGGTCAGTGGTTGATGGCTGCTCGACGAGGGAGAATAAGTTTCTTTCAGGCTGTGGTCCCTGGGAGGTTGGTTATGCTTCAGTGTCTGACCCCACACCTGTGCGTATGCAGGTAGCCCTGACTGGGTTCAGTGTGCTAGTGGAAGAACATGCATGAAGAACATGCATGAAGAACATGAAGTATACATGAGACCTGGGAGGAGCTGGAGCAGGAAAATAGGGAAGTTGAATATGATTGAAATACATTGTATGAAATCTCTAAAGAATAAGTTTAAAATGTTTATCTGTCTGTCTTTCTGTCTACCTATCTGCCCATCTGTCACCTATTGTCTTAGAGTTTTATTGCTGTGAAGAGACACATGACCAAGGCAACTCTTTTAAAGGACAACAATTGATTGGAACTGGTTTACTGTTTCAGAAGTTTAGTCGATTATCATCATGGCAGGAGGTATGGCAGGGTGTAGACAGTCATGGTGCTGGAGCAGCCAAGCGTTCTACATCTTGTTCTAAAGGCAGCCAGGACTGTCTCCCAAAAACTGCCAGGAGGATACTTTGATTCCACATTGGGCAGAGTTTGAACACTAGGAGACCTCAAAGCCCACCTCCACAGTGACACACTTCCTCCAACAAAGCCATGCCTCCTAATAGTGTCACTCTCTATGGACCAAACATTCAAATACATGAGTCTACGGGCCAAACCTATTCAACCATCACACCTATCAGTCTTCTATTCTATTATCTATCTATCTATCTATCTATCTATCTATCTATTATCTCGTTATCTATCTATCTATCTACTATCTATCTATCTATCTATTATCTTCTGTCTATCTACTATCTATACTATCTATCTATCTATCTATCTATCTATCTATTATTCTGCTATCTATCTATCTATCTATCTATCTCATCTTCTCTATCGTCTGTCTGCTGTTGTCTGTCTTTATTATCTATCTGTCTATCTATATCTATCTATCTATCTATCTATCTATCTATCTATCTATCTATCTATCAGCAGTGGTACATGAGTAAGGGTACATAGGGTGGGTTATTGTTTGGGTCTTCCTTTTATGGTGCTCAATTGGAAGAGGCGTTGGTTACTAATGAGCAGTGACCAAGCTAGCTCAGTCAGGCAAAAGGTTCTCCAGGGCAGGAGCAAGGATTAAAAAGAAAAAAGACAATTAGATAACATTGTAGCATGACCCCAGACAGTTCTGAGGCTGAGGTGGGTTTATTTTTTCCCAATCTTCTTTTATACCATTTTAATTACATGCAAGTAATAAGATCAGTTCTAGGTTGAGGAACAAGCAACACAATAGATGCAAATAGTCAAGGAACAAGCAAGGCAATAAAGTCCTGTGATCACTGTTTCTAAGGGCTTATCAGGATGACTAAGATATCTGGGCCTACTTCCCTGCCCTAGCCCAAAGTCATATTCATGCCTGAAGCCTACTTCTTTGTTCTAGCTTAAAATCTGATTCCTCTCTGAACTTACTTCCATGTCCTGGCCTAAAGTTAAATTCATGCCTGGAGCCTTCTTTCTTGTCCTGGCCCAATGTCAGATACCCGCCAAGTGTCTAGAAGCAAGTGTCCCCAAAAGGCTCTCTACAGAGCAGAGTATAGGTGGCTATGTTTTCTGTATTAGTTAATTTAATGATACTGTGATAAAGTATCATGACCAAAAGTGACTTAAGGAGGAAAATGTTGATCTGGGCATATGGCTCTAGAGGAAGAGTCTATAATGGCCAGGGCGCGGCAGCAGGGAGCCTGAGCAGGAAGCTGAGGCATAACATCTTCAACTGTAAACATGAAGCAGAGAGTGAACTGGAAGTGGGGCAGGGCTATGAACTCTCAATAGTCCTCCCCCAGTGGTGAACTTTCTATAGCAAGGCTCGACCTCATAAAGGTTCCAAAGAACATCTCACCAGTTCTGAGCAACTGTACTGCCATAGTGTATTTCACCTTGCCAAGAGCCATAACTGACTCATGGGTCATTATATTACAACAGAATTTTGATGATGAGAATCAGAATCCTGTCTTGCAGTTTTCCATGTCTGGAGAAGGAGGGAGGGTCTTGTCTCCAGTGTGAAGATAATGATGAATCTACCTCTTAATTCCTTGAAGGAACTGAGCTCTGGCTGTATCCTGAAAACTGTTGGTTACCTTAAAGGAGCTGCTGCGGGGAATGTACATACTGTTCTTCCCTGAGGATGCTTTGCAAAAACAGATTCTCAGCTTTCATGAATGCCTTGTGCACCTTATGTTTTTAGTGGAGCATTCAACTAAACCTGGTCAATAGGAAGTTGCTCTAAACCCTCTTCCACTCTGAATTGATCTATCCTGTTTCAGCACACCAGAGCACAATTTTCAATTATTTAAATGACAGAGACCAATTTTGATTAACCTTATGGTGGTTTGAGTGAGACTGGTTCCCATAGCTTTATATGACTTTGTTGGAGTAGGTGTGGCCTTGTTGGCAGAAGTGTGTCACTGGGGTGAACGTTAAGGTTTCAAAAGCCCATGCCAGGCCCAGTCTTACTTAACTTGGTCTGTGGTGAGAATGTAGCTACTTTCAGCTACTGTTTCAGGGTCATAGTGATAATGGACTAAACCTCTGAAACTGTAAGCAAGCTCCCAGTTTAATGTTTCCTTTTATAAGAGTTGTCTTAGTCATGGTGTCTCTTCACCACAATAGACCAGTGGCTAAGACATTTACCATTATAAGAAAGCCTTTCCTGCAGAGCATGGTCATGCATCCCTTTAGTCTCAGGATTTAGGAGGGAGAGGCAGGCAGATATCTGTTAGTCTGAAGATAGCTTGGTCTACATAGTTAGCTCTAGGGCATCCAGGGATACACAGTGAAACCCCTGTGTAGTGATTTGAATATGCTTGGCAGTGGCACTATTAGGAGGTGTGACCTTGGAGTAAGTGTAGCCTTGTTGGAAAAAGTGTGTCACTGTGGGGATGCCAATGAGACCCTCCTCCTAGCTGCCTGAGGACAGAACTGTTCTGTTTGTCTTCAGAACAAGATGTAGAACTCTCAGCTTCTCCAGTACCATGCCTGCCCAGACACTGTCATGCTCCTGACTTGGTGATGATGGACTGAACCTCTGAAACTATAAGCCATCCCCAATTAAATGCTGTCTTTTCTAAGTGTTGCCTTGGTCATGCTGTCTGTTCACATCAGTAAAACCCAAACTAAGACATCTTGTCTCAAACAAAACAAACAAAAACACGCCCCCCGAAACCAACCAACGAAACCAAACTAAGACAAACAATAAACCAAAGAATAGCAAACATATTCTATGCTACAAAACTGAAGATTGCCTTTTTCAAGTTAACTAACTATAACTTGAAGCCAAGATCCTGCTATATGAGTTCAGACTGGCCTAGAACTCATGATCTTGTCTCAGCCTTCCTATTGATGGGATTTTAAAGCATGCAACATCAGAAACAGTTCCTTTCAATCTTGTAAAACTGGAAAAGGCATTAGGTAAGTAAAATTGTTTGCCACTTTGTGGGCACCAGTAAATGGCGTTACAGGTAAGCACATAAGATCACTCACAAACATGGAGTCAGTGATAAATGAAGCCAATTGTACCCAAGAGTAGAAGTCTCTGCTCATAAAGATGCCTGACCCTGGGGGCCAGCTCCATAGGTATTGTGATGAATACTGTTGAATATAACTAGTCTAACTCTGCTTTCTTCACTTGTAGAACCTACCATATCAGTGATGGCCACCAGACATAGTTAATGAGAATGACAGGTCAGTGGAGACAAACAGATGAACAATGTCTTAGTTAAACCCAGTGTCTTAGTTAGGGTTTTACTGCTCTGAACAGACACCATGACCAGGGCAACTCTCATAAGGACAACACTTAATTGGAGCTGGCTTATAGGTTCAGAGGTTTCCAGGCAGGCATGGTGCAAGAGGAGTTGACAGTTTTACATTTTCATCAAAAGGTTGTTAGAAACTGGCTTCCCGGGACCTAGGCCACACTTCCAAGTAGTGTGACTCTCTTGACCAAGCATATTCAAACCACTACACCCAGGTGACAAAGATTTTTCCCAGCCTTAACCTCTTCCACTCAACAGACTTTAACTTTTAGAATCACATAATTTTGTTCTACAAAGCTCTCTGTCATGATGACTTGCTTTGCTATGAGCTGAAGATGATGGGAACTGAACAACTGTGTATGGACACATTTGAAACCATGAACCAAAACAAATATTTCTTCCTCTAACTGTAAGACTCTTGTGAGCCTTAACTTACTGGAGACCCCCTGAGTGAACCATGTGGAGACATGAATCGATGCAAAAAGCAAGAAGAATTTTAATGATTCAATGCATTGGGGTCGTCCTGTACTCAAAGGAGAGGTGGCAACCCCTGGCAGCCCATTTGGTCAGTTTTTATACAATTTAAGGGGTAGACTAGAGAAACAATGACTAGGCACAATATGATTGGCAGAACAGTGTGACTTTTAAACTGATTGGTCTTTAGGGAATGAGGTGGCAAGGACCTCCCTCATCTGTAGGTGGCAAGGGTTGGTCTGTCCTGCAGAAAGTGTCTATGTGCTCTGGGCCTTCCCCACCCGCAGGTGGGTTCCCTCCCCTCTGACCTGAGGAATGTTAATCAACCTCTCCCTTCCTCCTCTGAAGAGTAACACTAATTAGTCTCTCCCATCCAGCAAGTGTCCCATGACCTTTCCAAATTTCCTGAGTTGACCTCTTCATAACTTGGTTTCATTTAGGTATTTTGTTACAGTCATGAAAGCTGACTAATACAAGAAGCTGTGAGAGGCTGTCTCCACTACTACTCTTTCTGCCAAGAGAGTTGCAGATTAAAACTCAAACATCAGAGAGGTCAGGTACTAGAGACAGCTAGCACTTGATCCTGAAGGATGAGGAGAGAGTCAAGGGTCAAACCATCACTTCCTTGTAGAGGAACAACCATCCCTATGGCAACAGCATAATAGACAGTGCATGCTTCAATGCTGTAGGCAAGGTATGGAAAAAAGTCTCTTCATTTTTTTATTTATTATTCTCTCATTCTGTCTCTCTGTCTATCTTCTTCACCCCTACCACTCTCTCCCTCTCCATCTCTCTCTCTCTCTCTCTCTCTCTCTTTCTCTCTCTCTCTCTCACTCGTCGCGCGCGCACGGCACACACACACACACACACACAACACACACACACAGAGGACAAGTCTCAGGAGTCAGAGAGTCAGTTCTCTTTTTTGCTGGATTCTGGGGAGCTAACTGGTCCTTAGGTTTGTGCAGCAAGCACTTTATTACTGACCCATCTTGCTGGTCTAGAAGTCTTAAGGATGCTCCCTGTATAGCTGAGCCTTCATGGCCCTGCTGGATGGAACAACATTATTGACAGAAAAGCAAGGCATAGTCAACTGGGCTGACTGAATCCAAAGATAAGAGCTGCGATATCACAGGTTCCAGATATTTCCTTTTTATTAGGTAGTCTGAGAAACTTGGGAAGCAGAGAAGTGTTCCTATTCTCACTAGGATTTTTTTTTTTTTTTGTTCTCATAGAGGAGTCTTTCAATTTCTTCTTCTCCTCCTCCTCCTCCTTCTTCTTGTAGTACAGCCTCCCAGGAACTGGACCAGACCATGCCAGATTGGGGTACCTAGGGGAGAGGTTAGGATATGCAATGAGAGGTTTTCAAAAATAAATCCCAAGTTATGTATTGAACAATTTCTGAAGCTGTAACCTGAGACTCATAGGATCTAACCCTGTGTCTTTCCTAGGGATGATAGTTCAGTGCTTGCTAATTCAGTATTCTTGGGGACTTCATAGAGCGTAAATACCAACAACGGGTTTGTAATGTCAGGGAGGCTGAGTCAGCAACCATCCTTGTGTAAGGGCTTGGTAAGGGCCAGACTCTACTAGTTCTCAAAAGGACCTCACAGAGCCTCTTGCTGTACTCCAGTGGGCTCTGCACTCTCTTGACAAGGGAGCCTTGTGTCCTGTGTCCACTGTTTTCTGAGTAGAAGACAAAAGACGATAAGGTAATCTTCAGCTCAATAGTACAACCCACTCTCAGCCATTTCAGCAGACTTCTGGCAGTCTGCAGCCTCTGGTTTTTCTTTTGGGCCAGATACAGAGGAAAGACATTTCTCATCCTGGCTTTGGAATGATCTGTAGCGAGAATGTCCCCCACCTCCTCATTTTCCTTTTGATACGTGATTGAAAAAACATAAAGGAATCACACACTAGACTGTTTCTGAAGATCTGAGCCGAGGGAGAGCAATGTGAAGACTGAAACAACCACCAGGGCTGATGGAAACTTTGAGTGACTCAGTCTGGCAGCAGTCAAGGCAGGTTTGCATTGGCCTGGGGATTGAAGTTACATTGAACTGAAACTGTAGTGGACGTGATGAATTGTAACTTTTTTTTTTTTTTTAAGATTTATTTATTTATTATGTACACAGTGTTCTGCCTGCATAGATGCCTGTAGCCTAGAAGAGGGCACCAAATCTCATTACAGATGGCTGTGAGCCACCATGTGGTTGTTGGGAATTGAACTCAGGACCTCTGGAAGAGCAGCCAATACTCCTAACCTCTGAACCATCCCTTCAGTTAACTTTTGATGATGAATTTAAAGGTGACAATGCTGTAAATCTGACTTTCTCTTCTATATTCATTAAGTCTTGAAAAGTTGTTACCACTGGGCTCTTGTATGTGCTCATTTGGTGTCCAGGATGTGTTTATACTTTGCTGCTCTTCTTATTACACTGTCTCCTCTTCCTCCTCTTCCTCCTTCTCCTCCTCCTTCTCTTCTTCCCCTTCCTTCCTCTCCTTCCTTCCTTCCTTCCTTCCTTCCTTCTCCTTCCTTCCTTCCTTCTCCTTTCCCATCCTCCTGTTTCCTCTTCTCCTCTTCTTACAGAGTTTTGCTATATTCCTCAAACTGGCCTGAAATTCAGGATTTTCTTGCCTTAGTCTATCAAGTGTTGGGATTATAGATGTTCACTACAATACCTCCTCAATTTTACCTAACCCCCTCAAAATGTGTATTTCAAAGTAGCTCATGGCATTGTGCTGGTTGGCAAATGTTAATTTGATACAAAGTAGCACAACCTGGAAAGAGAGAATCTCAATTAAGGGACTGCCTCCATCAGATGGGCTCATAGGCATCTCAGTAGGGCATTTTCCAGATTAATGATTGATGAGGGAGGGTCCAACCCACTATGGGTGCTGTCATCTCTCGGAAGGTGGTCCTGGGTTGTATAAAAACTCAGGCTGAGCAAGCCAAAGGCAGCAAGCCAGTAAGAAGCATTTCTTCTTGACCTCTGCTTCAGTTCCTGCCTTCCCGGTCCTGCTTAAGTTCCTGCCCTGATTTCCTTCAATGATGGACAGTGGAAGTACAAGCCAAATAAATCCTTTCCTCTCTGAATTGGTTTTTGTCAATGTTTATTGCAGCCAGAAGAAGCAAACTATAACAGTAATGATTATTTTTAAACACACAAATAGAAAAGTATGCTTTCATGTAGTTGTAGCAGAAACTGCATGCTTCAATAATTTGGAGATTTGGAATTATCCAAGGTAAACTAATATTTCTTGATTTGATGTTCCTTTTACTTTTACATCAGTTTGACATTCTGCATAATCAATTATTGCTCTAAAATTATGTTAATTTCAACATCTTATTTAAAATGCATCATTTCTAGGACAGTTTATAGTTCTTTTGTTTTGTCTTCTGGTCATATGGCCTGGCCTTAAGAATTTTTATAATGCATATTTATGATTTTCTTTTATATCACCTCTCTTCTGTTGTTTTAGTGTGCCATGACAAAAGCCAGGAACCATTCATCACCTTTAGAGTAGGCCTTCTTTACCTTCTCTAGGACAACTTGAAAGTAGCTATGAATGTCACCAAGAAGCAGCAGTTTGAGGCATGAGATGTTAACACAGTGGAAGTGCTAGGGAACAGTGGCCAGACACTCCAGCATAAACAATGGTGATGTCACTCTGAGTGAGGGACTGTGACATCCTCTTTAGTAATCTGAAGACTCAAATCAATGGACAAACTGTTAGCTCCTGATTCTGAATGTGGATTTCAGTGTTATTCTCTCAATATTAAAGAGACTCGCTGCTAAGGAGTGTGTTATAAGTAACTTAACGTGAGTGGAAACTAGTTACACCACAATTGGTTTTTTGTTTTAAAATTGGGTTCAGACGCAGAAGCAGTTAAAATCCGTGAAAGCACTAGAGGGCGCCAGACCCCTTTGTGAGGAATTCTTCTTTGTCCTGCAGAGCACAGCACTTTTACAGCAGCCTGCCGACCTGTGAATTCAGGGATCAGCCTGAGTCCATAGGCACAATTACACATGCATCAGAAATGTAACAATCACGGACTTTAGAGAGTAAAGTTATGACTGTACATTAAAATGGACTTGAGAGACCTATTACCTAAGACAATCTATGGACCTTACTTGAGTCATAGTGCAAACATCATTCTTAAAGTGATGTTTGTGAGACAACCAGGGAAATTTGATCAGGAATAAAAGTTATATTACAGAATTATTATTTGTTTTATTAGGTGTGGTAATGGCATCTTGGCAATGCTAAAAATTCCCTAACTATTAAGTGTTTGCATGGAATTACTTGATGCCAAAACTCATTATAAAACATTCTACAACAAGGGTGGGATGTAGCTTGGTTGTAGAGAGTTACCTAGCATTTACGATAAAGTGATAGTCTCTTTCTCTCTCTCCTCTCTCTTCTCTCTCTCTCTCTCTCTCTCTCTCTTCCTCTCTCTTCTCTTTTCTCTTTCTCTCTCTCTCTCTGAGTAGTAGATAATAGAAGGCAGAAAATGGATAATATCTTGATAGTTGCTGGAACAGGAGTTCATTGTAGCATCTGTTGTACTTTTGTGAGTTTCTGAAAAATTCTATGAAAAGTATAGATGAGGCCTGGAGAGGTGGTTCAGCTTCTGAGGCAAGTTTGACAATCTGAGGTTGATTCCTGGAGCCCACAGGGCAGAAGGGAAGAACCCACTTCTCAGACCAACACACACAGGTACCAGAGAGCAAAGATGAAAATGTACTACATTCTTTCAATATATATTTATATTTAATTTACTGTCATATACAGATCTGTATTTCTTAGGTTCTGAACTCAGATGTGCAAAAAAATTAGTACTTTCCCCCCTCCATACTCCAATACTTTCAATTTCTAGTTTGAGCCTCTGTTCTAGATGTCGGAAACAAACATCATTTATGTCAGACTTGCCTAGTATTTCACTATCAGAAACTTAACCCAAGAGAGTCTGGGATATCTCCTTATCTTCCACAGAAGAGTTGCAGAGTGGGAGTCAGGGCATACAGGGGTGGTGGGAGTTTGCTGAGGGATCTAGAGTGTCATCTGGGGTCAAAAATCTCATAAGACCATCTTGGTCTTCTCTTGCATCCTTGTAAACAACAACGACATTGTCTGATAAAAATCTGCAAAGGCTCTCAGGTTTGCCTCTCAACTGGACTCCCAAGCCTGTTTTTGAAACAGAAGTAATACTGCAAGTTTCTCTTTTAGCCTTCTTAGCTCCATGGTTCAGCCATTTCTGATGGGCAGATGTGGTATGGCGGCCTTGAGAACCCTAGGATACTTGCTGCTTCCACAGATCCAATAGGACAATAATTACTTCTGGCTTTCAAATCCTGTGACACATCTAGGCTTTTGGATTCAGTTCCAGAGAGAGAGAGAGAGAGAGAGAGAGAGAGAGAGCGAGACACAGGTCGCCTTAAGGGATATTGAGAAGTCTACTATCTCTCTATGAGGCACATGGTTGCTCTTCTGGTGGATAGTTAGAACATGCAACCCTCTTATAGACTAACAACAAAAACACGCTCCAGTCCTTCAGAGCTCTGGCTGCACAGGAAGGTCATGAGTTCACAGGGATTATGAAGAACACTTTGTTACTTAATGCAACACTGGATTATTGTAACTAAAAACTTAACGTTTCCTTTTGCATAGAAAGAAACTAGGGAAGCATTAATCAACAGTACCAGCAGGGTAAACGGCTAGTAAAGGGTATTGGCCAGTGATACAGTGCATGTCTAACACGCACATAGACCTGGGTTCCATCCCAAGCACCATACACACAAAAGGTAGTAAGGAATGTGGGGTCTGGAGTTGAACAGACCTGTGTTCTGATCCTGATCCTATGCCTTTTTTTAAAGGGGGTATCAGGCACATATTTAAGTTTTTTTTTTTTTTAATACAACATGTTAGTATTTATAAAGCAGAGTCAATGTGAGTTTTGATTAAGCGAGAATATGTATAACAAAGGGAATTTGACCCTTTGTATAAAACTCATACATGGCAAGCATTTAAAAAATATTATTAACAAAAAGACAACAAGCAGGAAAAGCCTCTTATCTAATTTTTCCACCTGGTTACTGGATCTTTCTCCTAAGACTTATAAAGCTATTAGCTCATGTCTTAAAGGGCCGTGTGGGAATCCAGGTGGAGCCCCAGGCACCGAAGCTGCCACAACTTGGGAAAAATGTTCTCTCTGGCATCCAGTCCAAGATCTGTAGAGCTGAAAGTCCCCTGGTATTTTAAGAAATAACTGGAAAGCTTTCATTCCCAGTGGGCCCATCCTTTATGAGCTGTCAGTGGAAAGGAAACAGATGAAAGGGGGGGATTCTCACAGTATCATGTCACTGCGGCCTCAGGAAACAGAGGAAAAGAAACCCAAACACTTTATAGTGGACAAGTTTCCAGATGTTTATTGTCAAGACCTCTGCTCAGGATAGAAAGAAAACCTTAACTGTGCTATGCCCCTTCTCCTGCACTCCGTTCCTCAGGTCCCCCTGCCTTGATGGCATGGGCAATTTGGTCAGGAGAGAGAAAATGGTGAATGGCTGTTGTGTTTCTCTGAGATATCTTGACAAAAACTCCAGGCTAAACTGCTGCTGACTCCTTTCTGATCCTGGAAGTCAGGTTCCAGCCCCTCTGGAAGGAGATGTCCAGCTTTGGAATTAGTTTTCTTCTACACGCAGGATGGTGTTGAGAAGGTACCAAAGAACCGGCTCTGCGTGAGAAATCCCATTCTCTCACACACAAGCTCTGTATCCAGATGCAATCTTTTAATTAATCATAGGAGCTCAGAGTGCTTGGCTGCATTTTAATGCTTTTAAAGTAAGTTCAGTGAAGAAAAAAAAAAAGCTGCGTTTTTTCGAAATCAATGGTTATTATATCGTTTCTTAACAGAAATCTTTCAAGTCAGGATGTCTTAAAGAGTCCATGGAGGCGGGGGGCTGTGAAAGTTTCCTTTTAATGCTATAAATCTTGTGATTACATTGGGTGCCCTCAGATAATCCAGATAAGTCCTCTATCACAGAGGCCACAGCATTTCGCATCTGCAAAGTCATTTTGCCTTATAAGGTAGCATATTTACAGTCTTTGAAGACTAGGGCTGGATTCTTTCTGAACCATTATTCAACCTACCACAGTGTATTTCTGACCACCAAAGATTTATTTCCCTTCCTCACACAGGATATAGCCACCCCGTCCTACTTATCTCTGAAAGTCTCAACTCAAAATATAAAATGTCATCAATTCAAAGTCTCAGATCTCAACAGGCAAGGGTGAGGCCAACACAGGCCATTCTGAGGCAAGAGTCCTCACAGTTAGGGAGCATATGCATCTCAAAAAACGCTTTGTCTGCTACTCCTCCACAGTGGCAGGGTTGGCAGAGGATAGGATAAGATGCATTCCAGGGAGTCCTGGGAGGAGTAAAGATACCACAGCCTTGTGCTAAGTAAGGTCAAAACCCTGCTGGGATGATAGCATCGGATTTCATAGTCTGGGAAAAGTGCCCTCCATTTTGTAGTTCCATGCTCTGTGCTTAAGCCTTTCTCTACAGAATATTCTTCATGGAGAATAGCCCATGTTTGCACATGAGCACTTTTGTAAGTCGGCTTCCTGACTGGAGAGTCTGTGTGGGAGCAAGCTGCTCAGTTGGTAGAGGCCAAGAAGCAAAAAGAGAGAAGACCAATGCCCCACAGTCCTCTTCAAGGGGAGGAGTTCCAGTGACCCAAGACTTCCCACCAGTTCCTATCTCCATTTGTTGAAAGCTCCCTCACCTCCCAATAGTGCCACAAGAGACCAGCCTATAATAGACAGACCCTGGGCACCATTTTAGATCCAAAGGTAGCTGTTCCCTGATTCCAAGTTGGCTGTTTCTGCAGCTTCACGTGAACCCTGTGAGCCTCCCATGTTTGTCGTGAGGATTTACTCCATTAGACCAAAAGGCTTCTTTGGCCTCCACCACAATTGATGCTGTACCACAGATCCAAAAGCATCAGAACCAACCTGGAAGCTATGCCCAAAGTGTCAACACTGCAGGCCAAAGTAAAACTTGTTTCGTTTTCATTTCTATCGGCCCATCCACCTGGGCACTTGTTATAGACAACCAACACTGGGACCAAATAGAAGAAGTGGAGGGGAAGCAGGTTAAGGCTTCCTAACTTCCATTGAGATGCTGAGGGGACCCATGAGTCACAGGACTAATCTCTTCAAAGAATCCTCCTGTAACCGAGCATTTTTTCTGTCTCATTGATCTTTCTGAGGCATCAGCGAAAGATATTTATCCACGTCCTTAGCTTCTATCTTATTAGACATGATTTTCCTAACTTTTGTGTGTTTTTTTTAAGATCAGAATAGGTTGAAGCCCCAAATCATCACTGGCTGGCTTCTCTTCCATTCAACAATTTTGGCAATCTACCCTTTTTTTTTTCTCTTGCATTTTTCTATAAGGAGTAAGACAGAGGTTACACATGGAGCACTCGGGAATGTCAAGTCCATATCCAAATTTATTGCTTAAGTTTTCTCTCCATGCAACTATAGGATATGGACCACTGAGGCTTTCTGAGACTATATAAAAGGATCTTTTTATCCATAATTCTCAACAACACATTTCCAACTTCTGTGTGAGTCCAAAGGGCAGTGCCTTTAACTGTCTGTCTTTTCACCAATGTTCTTTTCGTGACAATTTAGATATTATTTGAGAATATGGGTTTTCTTCTGCCATACTTCCCACTTCCTTCTGAATCTTCATTAGCAGAATTAACTTAAAAATTTAGTTGAAAAAAATGTACCACAGTGATATAAGATTTTCATAACAGGGGAAACTTGAGGATAGGAGAATATGAGAGCGCTTGGTCTTCCCGAAGCTTTAAATCACTTTATAAAACCTACTAAATGGGGCTGGAGAGACGGCTCAGTGATGAGGCACACTTGATGCTCTTGCAGGGGACTAGGATTTTGTGTCCAGCACCTATTCAGTAGCCTACAACTATCTGCAATTATACTTCCAGGTAAGTCAGTGCCCTCTTTTGGTCTTCTCGGGCACTGCACACACATGGTGTGCATATATACATGCAGATGAGTACTCATAAACCTGCAATAGAAATAAACTTCAAATGGACTACGGAACTAATAAATTCTTAAAAAGCATCACTTGCAAGTCAGCTAGACAGTAAGTTCAACTTGAGACATCAGAGAATACTGCAGAGAGTTGGGACACATGATCGTGACCATCAGGATGCAAGTTGATCTAGTTGTGGGCATTCCAGTGTTTTTGCTGGTTGAGTTGGAAGAAGAAACCTCCCTAAATGTATATCCTATTGTTTTTACCACTAGAGGAAACATGGATAGCTTTTATTTTGCCTTTATTTCAGTCCTATCAAAGTAATACTCAGATATAATTTAAAGTAGCACATTTCAGAATATATTTGAGTGTCGTAAAAATGTGTGCTTTAAAAAAATCTTTTGATTTGTAATTGATCTTTAACAATCTTTTATTCCATCTAACACATTCAGGACATAGTATATCATCTTCTAGTGTGGGGCTGGGGAAGTATAGGCTGGTAGCCAGAAGAACGAACAAATCTCTAGGGAGCACAGGTGAAGCCTGCCATTGTGCAAGGGCAGTTTGACATGGCTACATGGCACCAGGAGTTGCAGCAGAATCCTTCACAGAAGTATATGTGTGTGTGTGTGGGGTGTGTGTGTGTGTACACATGCACATAGACGTTGGAACAAAATCACATAGCATTGGGTTGGGAGGCTCTTATAGTTGTTCTTGCCCAAGAGACCAACATAGACTATTGAGCTGAAGCTATAAGTTCAACTATTTTATTCTCCTTTTCTTACCAATATTCCCTTACATTCTGTGGAATATGGGTTCAACAATATGGCATGTTAGGGATATCAGAATTTTCTGTGGGAGTATGCATGTTCTTAGAGGCTCAGCAAATCTCTGTTTTCTTCTCAGTGATAGTGTGGTTGAAGTCTGACATTTTCAGAGAAGACAAAGCCAACAGCATTGAAGACACCTATGGTTCACTGCCAGCAGCAGAGTGATTAACACCCTATGTCTAGTAATAGTCTGTAAGCACGCTAGGCTTTTCTTACTATGTTCCTATGTCTTTTCCAGCTACCCGTTGCTCAGTTCCAAAGCTAGCTTTTCAGGTGTGATTTACAGTAGCACCTCCTCTTGGTTCCTAAATCTATATGCATTTTCTATTAGACCAGTTTCTAAAAACTCAGTGATTTAAAACAATACATATTCCTTGCCTGATGAGCACAAATGTGAATAGTGTGTCACCAGGTTGCAGTCCACATGCTTCTCAGGGCTGTGTTTTCTGGAGTGTCCAGGGGAGAGCCTTTCCAGCTTACAGGAGCTGCTGGGCTTCACTGATTTATGTCCCCCTTTCAAGAGTCACATTGCTCCAATCTATGCTCTCTTCATGATAGCCGCCCTGCCCCCTTTCTGACTAGACTTTCCTATTTCTCTATTTATGTTATAAGATCTTTAAGGGCTCTGGATGGAGCAAAGGGCATGTGCCTAGTCTAGCATGTTTGAGGACTGATCTTAGTCACCCCAATAAAGGAGAAACCATCCTTATGGTCACATGGTTCCTACCTGTGGAATAGAAAGTAATTTCTTTATTTAAAATCCCTTTGTTAATTACACTGAAAAGTTTGTTTTGCAAGTAAGGCTACACAGCTATAAGTTCTAGGGCTGAGGACACTATAGACTTCCTTCCTTCTTTCCTTCCTTCTTCCCTTCCTTCCTTCTTTCTTTCCTTCCATCTTTTCTTTCTTTTTTCCTATCACCACATCTCAGCAGTCTCAGGTTTAATTTTCTGGAGTCAGACACTGAGAGTCTGTCTGGGCTGTAAAAATGCATCAGGAGTTAGGTACTGAGGAAGGAAGCAAAGATGAACAGTGAGATATGGGAAGTGTGATGCAGGCCTGATTAAACTCTGGCTCCTGCAAGGCCAGCTGCAGCCAGAATTGTTCTGTGTTGAACCAAATGTTCGGACTTCTGCTCCCATGCTGTGCTCAGTCACTGCAGAAGTGCTGTGTGCAGCTTTCTTCAGCCACAGCAGACACCGAAGGAGTCTGTGGCTGGCAGTGGGCTGCTGGCTTCAGTGGGGGAAGCCCTTTCTAGGAGGATCTGCACTGTGCATCTTTGTGATTAGGGCTCGTGCTGGGTCATTCGAACACTCAGGGGTTGGACGGTGTGTACTTAGGCTTCTGTGACCTTTGAGTGTTAGGCTGGAAGCTTCTGGACCAGCTTGAATCCTGCAAAAATCATGGTAGAATTTCATAGCTTTTACAATCTTTCTGTTAGCTCAGGAAAGAGCTGGGTTTGATTCTTGGTAGCTGCAGCTATCTTGGAAGATTCCTTTCGAGATTTAGATCATTAGAGGGAATCTAATTGATTCAAGGCCTAGTCATGACCCACCTCTCTCACAAGTACTCATTCAGAGATAGAGAGGTTGCCTGGCATATATACATAAAACTCTGGGGGGAAAAATTCCCAATGTTTATACCAATATTCATCACTATAGTTATCATCAAATTAAATATTGATATTATGTGTCAAATATTAAATATTTGCAAATATGCAAGTATATGCAAAATACCAAATATTTTGCATGTAGTATCTCATGTGATCATTTCAATATATTGAACCAGTTCAGGAAGTTAGTGTGGGGTCAGCTAGAGGAAGTATCTGTGCTCTGCTATGTGCTTCTTCATGGGATGTGACATCACAGCTTTGTAGTGACATAGTGTGTAGCACTCATTTTGGCCTAAAGCTTGACAGACAGGTAGCATGGAGTTCAGTTGTTTGAATTCTAGAATATAATTTGAACAACCAACTCTAATACTAGCATGTTCTAGTATTCTTTTGAGGGTCTGCACATTCTTACCTTTGAAAAAGTAGAACTGGAATGCAGGAGATAGCTCAGTGGGTGATGTGCTTGCCATATATGCGAAAAGACCTGATTTCTATATGCAGAATCCATGTAAACAATCCAGGTGTGGTGATGTGCACCTATAGTCCCAGCATGGTGGGATTTGGTATGTTGAAAGAGTTCAGGAGGTTGGATCTGTGGGGCTCTGACTAGCCTCCAATTGGTGAGCTCCATTGAGACACCCTGTCTCAGCAAAACAAGACAAGGTGGACAGAATGTGAAAAATGAATGACACCCAAGGTTCAGTGACTTCTGCACGTGAGTATATACTCATGTGCACACACAGAAACATACACATATCCACATGGTATAATTGGAAGCTATGCCTATAATTTCAGCATTTAAGAAGCTGAGACAGACTATCTGCCATGAGTTAAGGCTAGCCTGTAAAACACACACACACACACATACACACACACACACACACACACACACACACACACACACACACTATGGATTGTGATTTATGCCTTTTTCTTGGAAGGACTAAGGCGCAATAAAAGGACAGATCTGGCATGCTGCCTATATCATTAAAGTCTAATTGCGAATTAACAGTGCTAAGTGAGACTATCAGACTGGAAGCTTTAAGAAAATGTGACCCTCCAGGTTTCTCTGTTGGTGTGAATTTGTATGTGTGAGTGAGTGTATTTTTGCCTCCGCTCAGTATTTGTAGTGATCACAAAACAATCCATCCTATCTGACATAGAGATGGAAACCTGTTTGCAGACATGCTTGAGGTTTATGTATAATGTGGTGTCTTTTTGAAGTTTCGGGCTTCGCTATGAGAATCTGTTCCACTTTTGTGAAGCTAAACATTTTGTCTCCTTGTAAACGGTGGTGGCCTATCTGTGGGAGACAAATCAAACCCTCTCATTTTGTAATTTTGGACTCAAGTTTTTAGGCCACGTGTTTGAAGTCTCTTGCATGATTACAGACTGTGTGCATAATTTCTCCACAGCACTGTTCTCTCCCGAATTCTGTAAAGTAATCAGATATGTGTCTGAAGCTTTCAATCTCCTGCCCATTGCTTTGAGTCAGGATTTTGAGTTCTCTGTTAGCAAGGAAACTTGAGAGGGCAACTTTCTTATAGAAATCAGATTATTTAGTTCAGCCATTAAGGCGAGCCTCAAGAGAGAAAGGGGTATGAATAACTACTGATCTATGCTATGAGGCAAGTCTCTAACAGTGGTGGGTACCTGATAAAACCCCTTGTCCCTAGCCTTTCTGAATTTAGGCTGTTGCTACACGTGCCCTGTATCGGATTGCTGTTTCTGCTGTAACAAACGTCTGCCAATCAGTGGTGGTTTCTAAATGACACAGAAGTTCAAATTGTACCCTGTGGGAAATCAGGGTTCCTGCAGTGCTTGTTCCTTACAGATGATCCAGAGCATCCTTGTTTTGCTCAGCTCCCCTAGGCCACTTGTATCCCTTGGTAAACAGCTGTGCATCACTCCAACCTCAGCTCTCTTTGTCTTGTCTTTTGTCTCACTCTGACTCTGGCCCTCTTTGCTTTGTTTCTACAAGGAAGTCATTGGTTATACTGGATAAGCCAAAATAGTCTTCCTGGTTCAAGATCCTTAATAGAATTACAAATGCAAAGTCTCTTTTTGCCATGCATGGCAACATACTTATAGATTCCAGACATTGCAATAGTGCTTTTAACACTTGCTGTGTTCTTGTTTAACATCAGTCTCACAGGCTGCATAACTGCGTATATAAAAAAAGGCATTTATTTCTCAGGATTCTGGAGTTTGGGAAGACCAAGGTCAGGGCATCAGCAGGTTAGAGTCTGGTCTCTCTGCTTGCAAAGGGGTACCTTGAATCCTGCATCCTCCAGTAGGAGGAATACTAGGTCCTTGTGCAGCAGAGGAGCAGAAGGGAGGAACCTACCCATCTACCTTTTATGGTTGTATTGTTCCACTAACCTCCATGCCTCCAGTAGGCCCCCAGCTCCCAAGCCATTGCATTTGTGATTGGTGAAAAATACTTACAGCTTAGCAGATGCAGACTTCTTTGGTGGGCTGCTGACTTGCCCAACACATCCAAGTGTTGGGCACATTCCAACTAAACAGGCTTCTCTAGACAACTTTCTAGTCCCCTAGAAAGTCTTCCTGCACACAGGGTCATACTTACTTGAATCCTTTGAGAAGCCTTTTGCTTTTAGAACCACTTCTCCTATACAATATTAGCTCTTATTTTTGCCTTACATTTACCTTCTGCTTTTCTGTATCTGGTTAACTGCAGCCCCTGTGTCCATTCTGTCACGTGGATGTCTGCTCTTCACTTACTCCTGAATCCCTCTTATTTTGCAAAGTTTTTTGTTTGTTTGTTTGTTTGTTTTTTTTTTTTTTGGTTTTTTGAGACAGGGTTTCTCCGTGTAGTCCTGGCTGTCCTGGAATTCACTCTGTAGACCAGGCTGGCCTCGAACTCAGAAATCCGCCTGCCTCTGCCTCCCAAGTGCTGGGATTAAAGGCGTGCGCCACCACCGCCCGGCTTCATTTGGCAAAGTTTATGATCAAGTCTTACCTCTAAACCTAGACTTCCATGCTAACTCTTCCCATTTTGTTTACTTCTTCATGGATGTCCAAAGTGGTGGTTCTCAACCTGTGGGTCGAGACCCATTCGGAGATCAAATGATCCTTTCATAGGTGTTGCCTAAGACCATAAAAACCATTAAGACATCATGATTCATAACAGTAGCAAAATTACAGTTATGAAGTAGCAACAAAAATAATGTTACAATTGGTGTCATAACAATGTGAGAAATTGTATTAAAGGATCAAAGCATTAGGGAGGTTTAGAACCACTGATCTAAAGCATTCATTATCTGTGGATACAACTTATGTTCATGTTTTTTTCTTTTTTTTATTGGTTATTTTATTTATTAACATTTCACATGTTATTCCCCCCTTCCTGGTTTCCCCTCTGTAAACTACCTATTCCATCTCCCCTCCATCCTGCTTCTATAAGGGAGCTCCCCCCCACCCGATCCTGCCTCACTGCCCTAGCATTCCCCTGCGTTGGGGCACAAAGTCTCCAAAGGACCAAGGGCATCCCCTCCCCTTGATGCCAGATAAGGCAATCCTCTGCTACATATGCAGCTGGAACAATGAATCCCTCCATGTGTACTCTTTGGTTGGTGGCTGAGTCCCTGGGAGCTCTGGGGGGTTTGGTTGGTTGATATTGTTCTTCCTATGGTGTTGGAAATCCCTTCAGCTTCTTCAGTTCTTCCTTTAACTCCTCCATTGTGGTCCCTGTGCTCAGTCTGAGGTTGGCTTTGAGTATCTGCATCTGTATTGATTAGGCTCTGGTAGAGTCTCTCACGGGACAGCTACAACAGGCTCCTGTTAGCAAGTGTTTCTTGGCATCAGCAAAAGCTCTGGGTTTGATGTCTGCAGTTGGGATGAATCCACAGGTGGGAAAGTCTCTGGATGACCTTTCCTTCAGTCTCTGTTCCATTTTTTTGTCCCTGCATTTCCTTTAGACAGGAACATTTCTGTGTTAATATTTTTGAGAAGGGTGGGTGGCCCCATCCCTCAACCAGGGGCCATGCCTAACTTCTGGATATGGTCTCTACAGGTTCTCTCTCCCCTTTGTTGGGTATTTCAGCTAATGCCATCCTTGTTGGGTCCTGGGATCTTCTTACTTTCCTGGTATCTGGAACTTTCTAGTGGTTACCCTCAGTTCCCCATCCCCCACTGCTACACACTTCCATTCAATTTCCTGACCCTCTACACTTCTTCCTCATCTCTTCCCACACCTGATCCTGTCCCACTTTTTCCCACCCCCTCCTCTCTCCCTCTCAGGTCCCTCCATCCTTCTACCTCCCATGATTATTTTGTTTCCCTTTCTAAGTAGGACTGAAGCATCCACACTTTGGTCTTTCTTCTTCTTGAGCTTCATATGGTCTGTGAGTTGGATTGTGGGTATTCCGAATTTTTTGTCTAATATCTACTTATCAGTGAGTACATACCGTATGTGTTCTATGTTCATGTTTATATAGATATGTCTTTTTGATACTTGCTTCCTTATTTTGATTGTAAGTTCTTTGAACACATCCTGTTTGTCATGAATATTGAATCCCCCTTGACCTGGTGTAGTTGGGAATAGCAAGGAAACTATTTGTTCACTGTCTTGTTTAGAGTTGACTTTTGTTAAATCCGTGTTTTCAGAGATGTTCACTTAGAATACAAGAAACAGAGTCTAGTCTATCATTTACTGAAGAAACAATAAGAGAATCATTTTTCCACTTTATAGTCTATTATTATTTATTATTTATTTATTTATTTATTTATTTATTTTTCCCTGTGAGCAAGCACAGGCTGGATTCGAACTTGGGAGAGAGACGGCCGCCTTGGACTCTAGAGCGCAGCTACTGCAGCAGTGCACCACCGTTGGCTGGCTCCATTTTATAGTCTAATATCTCCATGATGTGAGACTTTTCCTTGAGAAGTATGTAGACAGCCTATAAGAAACTGATGGCAGAATAAAGAGATTATTCCCCCCTACATCTAGCTTGGCAAACCAATGAATTTATTGGGGTTATTTGTAGGAACATAGGGGAGGAGCTGCTTACAGGAGCAGGGATGCTTCAAAGACAACAGCTTCATGGGAAAATCCACTCCAGAGAAATTATTTCTACAGGCTGCATCCCTGGAGTCCCCTGAGGAACTTGTAGGTACCTCTCAGGAAACCTTCTCCTAGCAATTGTCTGTTGCTTATATAACCTTGAAAGGACCTTGTGAATCCTCTACTTCTTTTGAGTTTCCTGATCCTGGAAAGTTTCATGAGCTTTCTGAGTGTTTTAAGTTTTGTTAGCTTCTCAAACCCCATGAGCCTGCCTCTGCACTCCAGGAGGGAATGTTTAATTTGGAGGCAATGGCTATATAATCCCTCATTTGCATCTTGATTTCTGTGATGCTCTGTGTTTCTATCCAAACTCTCTCAGCGCTGGGGTAAGAGTCCCATCCCATTCAGTCCTTGGTGTATATTCCCCTTTACTGTCCAGTGTAAGGAGGGTTCTACCACTTTTCTTGAACAGGTAGTTGGTGCCCAGCCCTCAGAAACTGCTGTGTGGCCCTCAGAGTGAGCTGTTCTTGTTGGTCAATTGTAATGACCTTACAAACTTATAAGAATGGACCAGATGGTTACTGCGTTTGCTTGCTCTGATTATTATTATTATTATTGGCCTATGGTTTGTAGTAGTTTATTACTGTGGATGGAGCTGCAGAGAGCTTCCCACTTACTTCTAATTCTGAATCTATCAAGGAAGCTTTCAATATTTTCCCAAAGAATTTCACAGCTGCTAAATGGCCATTTTGGCTTAAGTCAGTTTCCAATAATGAACCTAGAAGAAAGTTAAAAACATATTACCCTCATTGTATATATAAATTAACAGAAGAATACACTAAGGCATATAACACCGAGTGACCAGTCAGTGAGACTATAAAGGTTGGGATCCAGGCAATGAACATGCAATTGTCTTTTCATGTTTATACTAAACAATTGAGGTGGGAGCGGTCCACATATCTGTAACCTCAGCACCCAGGATACTGGAGAGGCTCTGAGTCCAACGACAACAGCAAAGAATTCTAGGTATATTTCCACTCACTGTAGGTAACTGTGACTTTTCATGTAAATAATAGACCTTCCCATATAGAATAGATCAAGAAAATACTAAAGGATTGGAAGTGGCTGGCATAAATGGCTTTTCTTTAGCATGAGCAGCATTGGAAAATAAGGCATGTCTTTTGACATTCAACAGATGGACTTTGTTTCCTGCTCTCTTTCCTCTGGAAGAGAAGATAAGTAGGAAGGAAGCTATTGATTTCCTCCCAGGCAACATTACTAGAGGAATTTTTCCTGAAAAGGAGTTGTATTGTTCCCATCTACCAGGGTGAGGGGCCATTATTGACAGCAAAATCACAGTTATGTGAGAGCTAGTGGTCCATAAAAATTGATTTCTGAATGCACACACATACACATATTGTGAATATGCCCACATGCATGTTACATAAAGCTATTTTGATTTATGTCAATCAATTCAGTTTTTTTGTTTACTCTGAAGCTATCTCATAGTTTTCTTTGGTCCAGAAATATCTGTGCTTTTATAGAATTAATTATTGACTACAAGAGAATGTTTCCGTGTTATTTTTGTTTTTGTATAATTAGGGTAGATATTAAATGATAATTAATTTTAACCAGAGCCATTTGCATTAGGATATCATTTTCAGTAAAATGTATGAAACACTTAACACAGCAAAGTAAAGAATTTGGCTCTTCCTGGTAACAACTGATGTCTGATTTATGCTCTGTTCACAAATTATGATACAGCCATCTGCATCACTGTAGATTCTGGAAGACTAGAGTAATATAATAGCCACTCTTCATAAAAAATGGAGAAGCATAAAATGTTAGTCTTTTAAATTTCCTTATTGGCTGGTAAACACATCTAAACTAAAGAGCATCCTTAATCATCATCACATAAATTCCTGCTGTTGCCTCAAAACAAAGTATGTGGAGTTGCCCACCGGGTAGGCAGCCCACTGCAAACCGATGTCTGCCTGCTTATACCATTTAGTAAGGACTTTTAAAATTTCAAACCGTGATTTATGTTTTATGTTCAAAGAATCCTAATGTATAAGATGTTTGTTTTCAAACTGTTAACTAACAGTATTTTATGCTACAGTTTTAGCCATTCTGGGGTGCTTGCCTGCCCATGCCATAGCTTTGATGTATTATTTATGTTGGAGAACAGTCTTATGTAGCTGGTAGTTTTCCCATCTAGGTAATTCCATATGTAAATCCGCATTTGATAGGAATCGGAACAGGTCATTCACGCCTGACATAGAAATAGAAAATGGGTGGAAATATATTTATTTATTTATTTATTTATTTATTTTTGGTTTTTCGAGACTGGGTTTCTCTGTATAGCCTTGGCTGTCCTGGAACTCACTCTGTAGACCAGGCTGGCCTCGAACTCAGAAATCCACCTGCCTCTGCCTCCCAAGTGCTGGGATTAAAGGCGTGTGCCACCACGCCTTTATTTATTTATTTATTTATTTATTTATTTATTTATTTTTTATATAAAGTAGAACAGGAGAAATGAAGACTGACATAAAGACAAAGCAATAATGTTAATTAACCCTTGAGACTGCTGAAGGATTGAACAAAGGCAACGTGATAAACTTGAACAGAAATTAACATAAGAGCCTCATACTGGGCACTCAGAACACTCCATGTAAATAAAGGCTGAGGAAAATGTAGTTTAAATGAAGTACATACTTCCATATCCTTCTAACATCCACTGGGCCCCTGGAGCCACAAGAGTGGAGTTAGGCCTGCGGGGATAACAGGTTCTCATTCGCCTGAGTGAGTCACTCAGGCGACTACCATGTAGTCAGTCTGTGCTTGTACTTTTCTGGGATCTAAGAATTGGTTCTGAAGTAGTGCAAGCATTAAGAGGCCCAATGCTTTCAGTCAGGATCATGGACACACTCTCTAGCCAGGAACTAACATGCACAGAGAGCAGTTAATTAGAGAGAAAAAAAAATCAACATGAACTCTGAAAACCTCGGAGGGATAGAGTGAGTACACTGGATGGTAAATTCATGCAACAGGGGGACTTTACAGTCACAGCAAGAAATACACTTCATTTGTAGGTTTAGTTTGTTTGATATGGATAATCTTTTCTTAAAAAAAGCTTTATTTAACATAATAGTTTTTGTTTAAAAAAAACTTTTAAATAATACAAGCACTATTTTGATGAAAAAACAAGATTTCTGAGCTTAGAAAATAGATGTCAGAGTTAGGGTGATTGGTTACCCACCTGTTGTGAAAACTTTAATAGAAACATAACATTGATAAAGGAGTCTACAGATTTATCTCAACTTATTAATTCAAAAATTGAAGTATAACATCCCAGTTCACAAATATAAAGTGTGGCTAATTAAAAGAGAACATTTATTTTTCTTTTAAATTAAATTTCCTTTCTTTAATTTATTATTTATCTCTATTTCATGTTCATTGGTGTTTTGTCTGAATTTATATCTGTATGAAGGTGTAGGATCCCCTGGAACTAGAGTTACAGACCGTTGTGAGCTGCCATGTGGATGCTGGGAATTGAACTCAGGATCTCTGGAAGAGCAGACAGTGCTCTTTTTTTCTTTTTTTATTGGAAAATTTTTTTTACATTTCAGATGTTCTCTCCTTACCCCATTTTCCCCCCTCCCTCCCAGGAACTCTTAACCGCTGAGCCATCTCTCCAGACCCAAGAGAAAACTTTCTTAATTCACTAGATAACAATGTAAGACATTGCTGTGACCCCGTCATCCCCTTGACCATTCAATGATTGTCCTGAAGGTGATCATTCAAGTTTCAGTTTCCATGTTCTCTTGTATCAGTTTTGAAGGAACTTCAGTGAGATGCTGAGAAGAGGGTATACTCTCTTGTGTTTGGTTGAAATATTTTGTAGATACCCATTAGGTCCATTTGCATCATAACATCTGTTAGCTCCAGTGTTTCTCTGTTTACTTTTTGTCTGAATGACCTGTCCTTTGGTGAGAGTAGGGTGTTGAAGCTCTCCCACTATCAATGTGTAAGGGTCTATGTTTGATTTAAGCTTTAGCAATCTTTCTTTTGCAAATGTGAGTACCATTGCCTCTGGGGCATAGGACTTAAGAGCTGATGAGTCATGGGGTGGATTTTTTCTTTGATGAGCATAAAGTGTCTTTCTCCTTCTCTTTGGATTGATTTTGGATGGAAATCTATTTTGTTAGATATTAGAATAGCTATATCAGCTTTGTTCTTGGGTCCATTTGCTTGCAAATTCTTTTTCTAAGCCTTTAGTCTGAGGTATTTTCTATCTGTGATGTTGGGGTATATTTCTTGTATGCAAAAGAAGGAGTGATTCTGTTTTTACATCCATTTTGTTAGCCTGTGTTTTTTAAATTTGGTCTTGAGTCCATTGATATTGAAACATATTAATGACCAGTGATTATTAATTCCTGTTTTGTGTCAGGAACTTTTAGGTTTTTTTATTTTTTTTTATTTTTTTTTATTTTCAGCAAATCAAAAAAATTTAAAAAGCATTCAAACAGAATAAAATGAAAAGAAACAAACAAACAAGCAAAATACCAAGGGTCAGATATACTTATACAAGAATTCTATAGAGCCTTCAAACAAGCAATACTATTTTTATTTTTTTTTTTATTTTAAGGAACTTTTAGTTTTAACATTTTCTTTGACTGATGTATCTATTTCTTCTATCCTATTTCAATGCCTGAGATTCTCTCTTCTATCTCTTGTATTCTGTTAGTGATGCTTGAGTCTGTAGTTTCTGTTTGTTTACTTAGATTTTCCATTTTCAGAATTCTCTCAGTTTGTGTTTTCTTTATTGCTTCTATTTCCATTTTCAGTCTTGAATAGTTATTTGTTTCCTCCAACTGTTTTTCTTGCCTTTCTTTAAGGGATTCATAGTCATTTCCTGCAATTATTTGTGTTTTCCAGGATTTCTATAAGGGATTTATCAATTTCTGCTTTAAGGCCTCTATCATCTTCATAAAATTGGTTTTGAGTTTTATTCTTGTGCTTCAGCCATGTTGGAATATTCAGGGTTGCTGTAGTAGGATAGCCAGGCTCTGGTGGTGACGTTGCCCTGGCTGTTATAGATCATGTTCTTACACTGACATCTAGGCATCTGGCTTTGGGATTCATATAGATCTAGGAATCAATTTCTGAGTTTGTTTTTTGTTGGACGGTTGCTTTTTCCCTTCCTTTCTGATTCCTTTTTGGTCTTCTGGTCTTTGTGGCCTGGATTCTCGGCAGCCAGTGCAACCTCTGCTCCACAGCAGGGGGTCTCCATCTGAGTTAGGGGCTAGACTTCTGGTGCTAGACTCTCTTTGGTCTACCAGGGAGTCTTTTCCCTCATGGGGGAGGAGGAGTGGGACATGGTGGTGAGGAAGGGAGTGGGGGCTGGGTATAGTTGTGGGGGACACAGAGGAAGGATCTGCAATTGGGCTACTTACCTGTGTTTCTGGTAGCCGGTGTGGTCTCTGGTTTAGTAGGGAGTCTCTGCCTGAGTCCTCCTACTCTTTCTCCGTCTGAGTGGCCTGCACCTGAGTAGCAAATAGTTAACCATGTCCAGGGGTGGGGGTGAGGCTTGGCAGCAGGGGTGCTGGGGCAGGAGGGGGTGTCAGTAGGGTGGCTGTTTGAGATTGGAATCTAACTCACTTTTCAATGTTTTCTAATTGCTTTTCTGCTTTCTCTCTGAGACATTTGTACACTACAGATATTGTAAGTTTTGTCTTTTACATTATGACTGGACTTTTCAACTCTCTCTCTCCTTTATAAAATTTAAAACTTTATTTTAGAAAAAGGTGCCAAACTCCAAAACACACAAAAAATTACACATTACACACAAAAATTAACCAGACCAAAATCAACAAAGTCTATACAACCCAATGAGATTCTACATAGAAGAGCCATTCAGAACAGAAGTCATGGAGCTTCACACTGGCTTTCGTCCTCTCACGGTGGAATATATTTTTATGCACTTATACATTGATAGATATGAGAAACGGTGACAGACTGAGAACTAGAGAAACACTAGCTTTGTCTCCTCTTTCATAACTCATGTTAATTGCCTGCATTCAGCCAGTCCTCATAGTCTAATATTTAGCTTTCCTTGTTCTATTTTCATAGAACATTGAACACATTAAAATCTATTAAGAACAATAAATAAATACACTCCACCCACACGCACATTTTTTCCCTCTCCTAATGGTGCCTTTAATGAACAGAGTTGTAAAACTAAATGTAATCTAGTTATCGATCTGTTCTTTTCCTTAGTACTTTGAATCTCATTTGAATTTGTTTACGGGCTTATTGCCAGGAACACATTTTTCCTATGTAAGTTTCCAGGGGAGTTCATGATTTTACTCTTCACATTTAGCTTTGTAATTAACATGAATGTTTATATTTGGTATGATCTAGAAATGCACACTTTCCCCCTCCCAACTGAACTGAACCATTCATCACAGAGCCTTGTGTATCACCAGTAGGCAACTATGTGTGCTTCTAGAATCAACATATTCTGTTGGTCTGATGTCTAGGCTGGTGTCAGTCACACACTTCTTATGTGCTGTTAGGGTCCAGGAATCATTGAAAGAAGACCCCAGACTCAAATAGTATGCAAAGGCAAAGAGCAGAGGTCAATCAAAATGGTGATGACCTGAGGGGATCAAAGGCCCTCTTTTATGCACAGCTAGGAAAACTTTCCAGAAGGATTATATAATCTCTAATATAATTGGTAGGGGGTAAAGCAGTGATATTACCACAAGTTTGATTGGTTGGTATGTCAGTTCCATGATGTGATGGTTTGTATATGCTTGGTCTAGAGAGTGGCACTTTTAGAAGGTGTGGCCCTGTTGGAGTAGGTGTGGCTTTGTTGGAGGAAATGTGTCACTGTGGGTGTAGACTTTGAGACTCTCATCCCAGCTGCTTGGAAGAGAGTCTTCTGCTAGCAGCCATCAGATAAAGATGTAGAACCCTCAGCTCCTCCTGCACCATTTCTGCTTGAATGCTGCCTTGATGATAATGGACTGAACCTTTGAACCTGTAAGCCAGACCCAATTAAATGTTGTCCTTACAGGAGTTGCCTTGGTCATGGTGTCTGTTCATAGCAGTAAAATGCTAATTATATTTGGTGAGACCTTGAAGAGTTTCAGTAACTAGCTTTGCTCTGGCCTTGTTATCTCTCTCCTTCAGCAAGGTGTCCCAGGAGCTGCCTCCGCTCTGGAGCTATCCTCCCTAGTTCAGAGTCATCATTGACTAAAGACCCATTGTCAGTGGTTCATGCAGAGGAGCTCAGCCTACTTCCTATGGAATTGACATTTTTATTCCCAAGGTTTTTTGACCTCTTGGTTCAAGGGCTTCAACCGCCGAGGCTTCTCCCATCATTGTCTCTGTGTTATTTTAACTTATGTAGTTTTGAAACACAACTTGACATCTTCCAGTGAATGCCTTCAATATTGTTCCTTTTTCAAAGATCACCCTGACTCTTGTGACCCCCATTTGTTGTTGGTCTTCCTAATGCCCCCTCTATCTTCTTTGGGGTTACCTTGGGTATACATATTTTTTCTTTTCTGAGACAGGGTTTCTCTATGTAGGCCTGAATCTCCTAGAACTCGTTCTGTGTATCATGCTGGCATCGAACTCACAGAGGTCTGCCCACTTCTAGCTTCCTCCTGAGTGCTGGGATTAAAAGTGTGCATAGCCACAGTCCAGAAAAATTTTTTTTTATATATAATTTCAAATCACACACATGGTACTGTTTCTTCTGTCAAGGTCATACACAATATCTTTATTGTATAAATAAATACTTTTGACAGATTTTCTGCATTTAATGTATTTTTTTCTTTGTGGTATTAGAAATGATATTTATAAAAAGTTTGTCATTCATTGAGAAACACTTTAATTTTCAAGTACCAAACTTATGCTTTATGATATTACTAACTTGCTTTATTTCTGCTTGCCTTTGTATGTACTCTGTGTATTAGATTCTTTAAATTACAGCATTTGGGGCATTGTTTTACTTTTTCAGTCTAGGTGGTGTCAGCTGTAGAAATTTTTCTACTAGTTTCTTAGTTCAATGTCATCTCAACAGGTTTCACAGAAGCAAAAATAGAAACTCAGAGACACCAAAGCAAAACATTTTGAATATAAAGCTCTGTATCAAAAGAGCTTTTATTCAACAGAGAGAGTGAAATAAAGACATTTTCGGAAGAAGACTCAGAGAGTTAAATACTCCTGTTACTTTACTAAGAATAGCTACATAGTATATGCCACTAAAAGAGAATGAAGAATATAATAATATTAGGGAAAAATGGAGAGTGGTGGGGATTGATGCTGAAGTGTTTTAACAAGTGTTCTAGAATATTGTGAACATAGCGCTTGGTAGGCAGAGGCAGATGAGTCTCTATTAGCCTGGTCTACATGGTGAGCTCCAGGCTAGGCAGAGTTGCCATCTATCTATCTATCTATCTATCTATCTATCTATCTATCTATCTATCTATCCATATGTGTATCTATGTATCTATGTAACTATGTATGTATGTATGTATGTATGTATGTATGTATGTATGTATGTATCTGTCTGTCTGACTGTCTATGTATTCATATATGTATCCATCTATGTATCTATGTAACTATGTATCTATCTATGTATCTATGTATCTATGTATCTATGTATCTATGTATCTATGTATCTATGTATCTATGTATCTATCTATCTATCTATCTATCTATCTATCTATCTATCTATGTATTCATATATGTATCCATCTATGTATCTATGTGTCTATGTATCTAACTATGTCTATCTATCTATATATCTATCTATCTATCTATCTATCTATCTATCTATCTATCTATCACATCTATCTATCTATCTCTATCATCTATGTATGTATGTATTCATATATGTATACATTTATGTGGTGTGGTGGGTTGTGAGAGGTAGCTGGGTACCTACCTGGTCAAGCACAGACTTCTAACCCTGGAGACCCTAAAGGGATGGTAGGTGTTCAGCCTTGCACCAGTTGTAGAGCTTTAGCTCATGCATGGGCGTGGGTCCTGTTGGGCTGAGTTGTGGATTCTGCATGTCTGCGGCCCTAGGCAGCTGGAGCCGTGGCTCAGTGGGCAGAATCTTGGGAATTCAACTGAGTTCACTCCATGAAGCGCCTGGAGGACTCCAGGCTATGGGAAGCCACAGAGCTCCACTCCGGGCATGGGGAGATCCCAGTCTGCAGTCCTATGGGAGGCAGGGCTCTTGGGTTGAGGACCCTCAGACAAGAAGGCAGGTAGGGATCAGCTGGTCCCTAGCCCTTGGTCTCCCAGGCATCACTGAGAAGTCTCTAAAGAGTTGAGAGTACAGGCTAGAGTGGCCCACAGCCAAAAAGGGCAGAGGGGGAGAAGATAAGCTCTAGTGGTCCCCAGTGGGGAAATGAGAGTCTTGGGCACTGCAACACACTTGGCTGGGCCTTGGCTGGCTCAAATTGCTTGCTTGAGTTGGTGGGCTCTGTGGCTGGAATGTAGAGAAATCCTCAGGCAGAAGATTAGGCAGTGGCTTGGTAGTTGAAGACCCCCTCCACAGCAGGGGGGTGGGCAAAGGCAAAGACGAGAGGTAGTCCATGGTTTTAAAAGGTTTATTGTCATGTTGGAAAGTGGATGAAGCTGTACCCTGTGTTCTTAGGGTGGGCCTGAGGTTAAACACTTTTTGCAAGTCGGAGGAGGGTCTGAGAAGGAGTGCTTAATTGGGTATGCCCTCTGGCCTTTAGGTATCTCATTAATATGGAGATCTCTTGAAGCTCTGTGACCTGTAGTCACCCCCTCTCTTTGTGCTACGTGACACAAACCTCTCTTTGGGAGGGGGCTGTAGAGGGTTGTCCTAAGTGAAAGGAACCAGGGCCCAGGAGCAAGGCTAAACACCTACCGTCCCTTTAGGGTCTCAGGGTTTGAGACCTGTGCTCGACCAGGTAGGTACCCAGCTGCCTCTCACAGCCCACTGCCCCACACATCTATGTATCTTTGTATCTATGTATCTATGTATCTATGTATCTATGTATCTATCTATGTATCTATCTATGTATCTATGTATCTATGTATCTATGTATCTATGTATCTATGTATCTATGTATCTATGTATCTATCTATCTATCTATCTATCTATCTATCTATCTATCTATCTATCTGTCTGTCTGTCTGTCTGTCTATGTATTCATATATGTATCCATCTGTCTATCTATCTATGTATCTATATATCTATGTGTCTATGTATCTATATATCTATCTATCATCTCTCTATCAAGAGGGTGGAGAATATTGTGAAAAATTCTTTGGCAATGCTTTTGAAACTTTATCATAAAAGAACACTTTTCTGAATAAAATTTTCAAATTGGATTCAACAAATCACAGAACACTGAACACACCAAAATCTGTTAACAGCAAAAGCCTCATATAAAAAAGTGCAAAACCCAGGCTAGGACAGTTCACTGGTAAATTTCAACAGTCCTCCCAAGACAGGTTGCCTGTAATCTTGTGATGGGCAGAAAAGAAGTTTCTACTTCCAAACTCATTTCACAGCACTTGTATAATTTTGGTATTAGACAAAGTGTACAAGGATAACACAAGAAAAACATGGACAGAAAAACTAAGTAAAATACCAAAATTGGTAACTGTTTGTCATGACCAAATATACCATGTCTAAGTTGATTTTACTTCAGAAATAAAAGATGTTAGTAAGAGATAGCATGTAAATGTAATTTGCAAACCAGGAACTCTTTTCATAGCTGAAAAGTCCCCTGAGAACGCGTGTGCTCTGCTGACACAGTTTATATTTGGGGCTTATTTAGGAAGATTAAGACTGTTCTCTTTTGAATTCCAGAGAACCTTGTATTTGGAAACTTTCATACTGAGTGAAAAAGCACAGTTCATGTCTGAGAATTTGTGCTCTATAAATAGTTTATTCCTGGGTGTCAAGGAGTTCATTCAAGCACTTCCAGATATCGAAGCTTCACGTTTCGTTTTGACATTCAGACAAAGACAGACTGCTTATGTTTTAGAGCATTCCAACTTAAAATCCTGCTAAACCTAGTTATATATACATTTCGTAAAAGAGCTTATCCATACATAAATAAGCCACGAGTCATTGGAAAGCCTGTGACTGAGACACTGCCGTTAAATTATGTAATAAGGTAGAAATGGCTGCTATATAAACATTAGGCTGGAAAGCCTGCTGTTGTTTTGCGGCAAGGAAGAAATATAACAGGTATGAAAATCTGAAACAAAAGGGTTGATAGCTACAAAGATGAGATGTTTGTGTAGGTGATACAAAAGAATTAGACCAACTAGGAAATGTAGTGTTTGCTACATAACACAGTTAATGACATTTTATAGAGCGACACAAAATAGAAAATATAACTAGAACCGACTTCCATATTCAGTGTCAACACAAACAAGCAATGTGTTTAAAAGAGATTGGTTTCTTTAAGATATATGAATCTTTATTTTTAAAATTATACAAATTAAGCCAGATGTGGTAGGGAGGTTGCAGTAGGAGGATCACAAGTCTGAGACCAGTCTGGGCTACAGAATGACTTCTGGCCAGCCTGGGCTACAGAGTGAGGCCGTGTCTAAAACAAACAAACAAACAAATGAACAAACAAACAGAATTTGATACAGATTTATTGAAAAGTATCAGAGAATATGTAAATAAAGGTACTTGTCCATAGGTGCCTCAACGTTGATACATTTATAGATTACTCAATGTGGTAACTATCCCTAAATTAATTTATGAAAACTGGGTTTTACTATGAAAGAGCAAGAGATTTTTTTTCCCATGAAATTTATGTTATTGAGAAAAATATCTGTTTAAGATCAAGTCCAGCAGATTTTTTCACAGTGTCAATACTTATTTCAACTTTACTATTAGGTGTAGTAATTAGCCCACTTTTATATATTTTGAAGACAGGTTTGTTCTGTATTACACAGGGTACCCTTAAAGGGCAGACTTTTTGGTCCCAGTTTCCCAGAATGCTCGGAGTGCAATGTGTAACTACCATGCATGACTTGAAACATGTACTATAAATGCAGAAATAGATGCACTTCTGAAACAAAATTGAAATTCTAGAAACATATAGATATATTGAGCTTTGTTATAGTTTGAGTAGCTACTAAGCAATCTCCTGTTTGCTAGAGCATGCTTCTCCACTGTCTGCAAAATTCTTTTAACAGGATCCTAACAGCTATAGAGAGATATCTGATTTACTGTCTGCTATGACCAGACTTCCTGATTCACCTGGTGCACTTCTTGTTCTTAATCCAGAATTAGCTGTTTCTGTAAGAAGTTTTGATTTACTCTATGGAAAATAGAATCACAGCATCACATTCTGTACAGCTGCAATAGAACTTGCCATGCAGACTAGGCTGGTCCCTAATTTGCAGCCATCCTTCTCTCTTTGGCTCCCATGTGCTGGGATTATAGGTGCAAGCTATAGATTTTTATGCTCTCATATATTACCTTTAATATCTTCTTCAACATTAGAAGTCATGGATCTTACAGGCTTAAAGAAAAAAATCCAAGTCTCCTATTACCACTAAGGATATCTGAGAGGATTAACACAACCAGCATGACCACAGAAAAAGCTGATCGGGTTGTAAATACTGTCAGTGGTTTTGATTTTGCTGTGTAATTGTTTTGACTGCCTTCCTAGGAACTGGGGATCATTCATGTCTCTGCTGCTGTTTCAGCAGAGGCATGTGCTGGCTCAGAATAGGATCTTCCTTTAAAAGTCTTTGAGATCATCTCCAGATAAAGGAAAATACTAAAGGGCTGGTCCAGCTGGCTGATGATTGCTGAGTCAAGCAGAGGGTTGGCATGTGGCTTATTACTAAAGGCTACTGCAATGCAATGGGTCACACTGCCATCTTTCCAGCCTAGCACTACTGGGGATTCTAGAATCAGGCTGCCAATGTGAGAGCAATCAAGTCTGTCTTTGGATTGTAGTCAGGAGGGTCAAAGTTTGATTTGGAGAGGTTTAACTGGCTGATAATTTTCAGCAATTCTTTAAAGAACAAATGAATATATAATTTAAATAAAAACAGTATGGTTATTGAAATAAAACGTTAATTAAAAAAAAAAAAACACAGCTCGAGGCTGGTGACTTTCCGAGTTCGAGTCCAGCTTTTGCTGCACAGTGAGTACATTTCACAGACCGGGAAAAACAAAACAAAACAAAAAAACCCACAATTGTTCTCTTCAGCCATCTTGCTGCTTAACTTAGCCTGTGCCAACATGGAGCCAGCATTTCTGCCAGAGGAATGTATCATGTTTGGTCACCCACTACCCATTTCCTGCACTTATGTACAAAGTCATAAAGAATTATCTTTATCTTTCAAAGAATTATCTTTCCTTAGAAATGTCCAGTTTTTGGAAATTGTCTACACCAAAGTCAGACTCTAACTTGCTGGACCCTCTTGGAACTTGCTGTCTTGACTGGAGTCACTCAGAGAGGGTACAAGACAGGCCACTCATTGCAGTGGTGCCAGAAAGAATGACTGTCTGATTCTTAGCCTTTTCCTGCTTGTCTCTCTGATAGGCTTCTCTGTTAATTTTATATGTTTTCTTTTCTTTTTTATTATTTTATTTATTTACATTTCAAATGTTGTCCCCTTTCTCAGTCTCCCCTCCACAAACTCCTCACCCCATCCCCATCTCCTTCACCTCTAAGAGGGTGTTCCTCCACTCACCCACCTCACCCCTCTAGCATCCCCATTCTCTAGGGCATCAAGTTTCTACAGTATTGTCTCCCAGTGAGGTTAGACAAGGCAGTCCTCTGCTATGTACGTGGAGGAGGCCATGGAACAGCCCATGTATGCTCTTTGGTTGGTGGCTTAGTCTCTGGGAGCTCTGAGGGGTCCAGTTAGGTGATACTGTTGTTCTTCCTATGGGGTTGCAAACCCCTTCAGCTCTTTCAATCCTTCTCCTCACTAATTCATTGGGGTCCCTGGGCTCAGTTCAATGGTTTGGTTGCAAGTATCTGTGTCTGTTTTAAGTCAAGTGCTGTCAGAGCTTCTCAGAGGACAACCATGACAGGCTCTTTTCTGCAAGCACATCTTGGCATCAGCAATAGTGTTGGGGCTTGGTGTCTGCAGATGGAATGCATTCCATGGTGGGGCAGTCTCTGGATGGCCTTTCCTTTAGTCTCTACTCCACCCTTTGTCCCTGCATTTCTTTTAGACAAGAACAATTCTGGGTTAAAAATTTTGTGATGGGTGGGTGGCCCCATCCCTCAACTGGGGGCCATGTCTATCTACTGGAGGTGATATCTCTCCACTCTTGGGTATTCTAGCTAATGTCATCCCCACTGAGTCCTGGAAGCCTGTCACAGCCCTGGTGTCTGGGATTTTCTAGTGGTTCCCACCTTCTTTTTCCCACTTCTCACTGCTGAATTTTTCTATTCATTCTCCTGGACCTTTGGGCTTCTCTCTTGTGTTATCCCCCATACCTGATCCTGCCCCCATTTTTCCCTGCCCCATCCCTCTATCACACTGGTCCCTCCATCCCTCTACCTCTCCTGATTATTTTGTTCCCCCCTTTAAGTCAGACTGAAGTATCCACACTTTGACCTTTCTTCTTGTTAAGCTTCATATGGCCTGTGAGTTGTATTATGGGTTCCGAGGGTTGGTTTTTTTTTTTTTTTTTTTTTTTTTTTTTTTTTTGTGGCTAATATCCACTTCTCAGTGAGTACACACCATGTACGTCCTTTTTGGTCTGAGTTACCTACTCAGGATGATATTTTCTAGTTCCATCCATTTGCCTGCAAAATTCGTGAAGTTCTTGTTTTTAATAGCTGAGTAATATTTCCATTGTGTAAATGAACCACAATTTCTGTATCCATTCTTCAGTTGAGGGACGTCTGGGTTGTTTCCAGCTCCTGGATATTACAAATATGGCTGCTATGAATATGGTGAAGCACATGTCCTTGTGGTATGGTGGGGCATCTTTTGGGAATATGCCCAGGAGTGGTATAGCTGGGCCATCAGGTAGAACTATTTCCAATTTTCGTAGGAACTGTCAGACCGATTTCCAGAGTGATTGTATCAGCTTGCAATCCCACCAACAATGGAGGAGTGTTCCACTTTCTCCATATCCTCGCCAGCATCTGCTGTTGCCTGAGTTTTTGATCTTAGCCATTCTGATTGCTATAAGGTAGAATCTCAAGGTTGTTTTGATTTGCATTTCCCTGATGACTAAGAATGTTGAATATTTCTTTAGGTGCGTCTCTGCCATTCGAGATTCCTCATTTGAGAATTCTCTTTTTAGTTATGTATCCCATTTCAAAAATTGGATTATTTGGTTTTATGGAGTCTAATTTCTTGAGTACTTTGTATATTTTGGATATTAGCCCTCTATCGAATGTAGGGTTAGTAAAGATCTTGTCCCATTCTGTAGGTTGCTGTTTTGTCCTATTGACAGTGTCCTTTGCCTTACAGAAGCTTTTCAGTTTCATAAGGTTCCATTTATCAATTGTTGATCTTACAGCCTGAGCTATTGGTGTTCTGTTCAGGAAATTTCTCCCTGTGCCAGTGTGTTCAAGGCTATTTCCCACTTTCTCTTCTATTAGATTCAGTGTGTCTGGTTTTATGTGGAGGTCCTTGATCCACTTGGACTTGAGCTTTGTGCAGGTGATAAAAATGAATCAATTTGCTTTCTTCTACATGTAGACTGCCACTTCAACCAGCACCATTTGATTTCTTTTTTCCACTGTATGGTTTTGGCTACTTTATTGAAGATCAAGTGACCATAGGTGTGTGGGTTTATTTCTGGTTCTTCAATTCTATTCCATTGATCTACCTATCTGCTTGTCTCTGTACCAATACCATGTGGTTTTTACCACTAATGCTCAGCTTGAGGTCAGGGATGGTGATTCTCCCAGAAGTTCTCTTATTGTTGAGAATAGTTTTCTCTATCCTGAGTTTTTTTATTGTTCCAAATGAATTTGAGAATTACTCTTTCTATCTTTGTGAAGAATTGAGTTGGACTTTTGATGGAGATTTCATTGAATCTGTAGATTGCTTTTGATAAGATGGCCATTTTTACTATGTTAATCCTGCCGATCCCTGAGCATGAGAGATCTTTCCATCTTCTGAGATCTTCTTCAATTTCTTTCTTCAGAGACTTGAAGTTTTTGTCATATAGATCTTTCACTTGCTTGGTTAAAGGTACCCAAGATATTTTATATTATTTGTGACTATTGTGAAGGGTGTCGTTTCCCTAATTTCATTCTCTGCCCATTTGTCCTTTGTTTAGAGGAGGGCTACTGATTTGTTTGAGTTAATTTTATATCTAGCCACTTTGCTGAAGTTGCTTATCAGGTATAGGAGTTTTCTGGTAGAGTTTTTGGGATTGCTTATGTATCCTATCATATCATATGCAAATAGTGATACCTTGACTTTTTTGTTTGCAATTTGTATTCCTTTGACCTTCTTTTGTTGTCTAACTGCTCTGACTAGAACTTTGAGTACTATATTGAATAAATAGGGAGAGAGTGGGAAGCCTTGTCAATGTCTCTGATTTTAGTGGGATTGATTGTTTCAAATTTTTCTCCATTTAATTTAATGCTGGCTGTTGGTTTGCTGAATATTGCTTTTATTATGTTTAGATATGTGCCTTGAATTTTTGATCTCTCCAAGACTTTTAACATGATACAGATCAGAAACATTCATCTTCTGTTTAAAACTGGTTTCTTTTCAAACAGCTATCAGGAATCAGGGGCAGTCTCTAAAACATCTTAACATTTGCAACCTGTCTGAGTGGGGTCACTTTTCCTACAGTTCTGATCCTCCTTTCTGCATTAAAGTACTTTATAATTTACTGAAACTTGTTCTCATTGTCTCTCTCCACTCCGATATGAGCTGTGTGAAGGCAGGCATTCTTTATTTAAATTCATTTCTTTGAGTCATGTTTACCAAGCACATAGGGCAATTCCTGGAACAAACTAAGCACTCCAGAAGTATTTGTTCATTTAATTAATAAAGAGTGTATCTATATGTGTGTGTACGTCTGCGTACATGCCAGTGTGTGCGTGTGTGTGTGCCTGTGTGTGCGCATGTGCATGTGTCAATGTGTGCATGCATGCATGGGTGCCTCTGTGAGTATGTGTCTATTGTGTGGGTATGTGCATGTCCCTTGCCAGTACGTGCTTGCATTACTGTGTGTGTGTGCATGCATGTCTCCCTGTGTATGTCTCTCTCTGTTTGTGTGTGTGAGTGTGTATATGTGCGCACTCCAGTGCATATGTACATGTCTCTGTGTATGTACTCGCTAGTGCATGTGTGTGCATGTGCCAGTGTATGTGTGTATGCCTCTGTGTATGTGTGTGTGTGTGTGTGTGTGTGTGTGTGTGTAGAGTGTTTGTTCCTCCTTCCACTTTGTTTGAAGCAGGCGCTTTGTTTTTCACTCACGATCGTCAGGCTAGTTGACCCACAAGCTTCTGGGGATTCTCCTGTCTGTTTCCCATCTTGCCGTAGTAGCCCTGGGATTATAGACACACATGACCATGCCTGGCTTTCTATGGCTCTGGAGGTTTGCACTCAAGTCCTCATGCTTGTGTAGCAAGTACCTCTCCAATCGAGATGCCTCCCTCACCGTTAACAAAAGTGTCTGAGATATCATCTTTCAAATCCCTCGACTGTATGCATAATGCTTAGTTCTTGGTTCACTGTGAGACTTTGCCATGCTCCTGCTGAAGTTGGCCTTGGTGTGCAGTCACATTATGGGTTTGCCAAGAAAATGAGGAAACCTGATGCTTGTGGAGAGTTTACATGGAGTTTCAGCTCTTGACTCCTAGCTGAAGCTCATTTTAAAAAAGGGAAAGTTTGAAATTAGCAATACTGTTGATAAGATAAAAGAAGATTTGACTACAGGGCTAGAAATCATTGTATTCATTTAAATAAAAACCTTGAAAGTTTTCACTGATTCCAAATGAATGACATTGAGTCCAGCCGATGTAATGCCATGGTTAGGAGTGGAATCTCAGGCGGCAAGGGCGTCCAGGAAAGGGCGGCTGAGAAGTGATTGGTGAATCACCACAGAGATTGTGTTCAGAATGAAGTTAGTACCCTCGTGTGATAGTTGCCAGCAGAAGAGAAATTGAACACCTGATCCTGCAGGGAGGAGGAGTATTAACATGTGTTAAGAAAGTATTATGTTTCTGATGAGTTTTACATATATCATTTTATATTATGACTTTCATATGTATTTTTTACATTATGGTCAAGATAAGCCCATGATAACAGTTTAATTTTATGAATAAAGGAATAGAAAATAGCGAGGGTAGTTGATTTGCAGCTATACAACAAGAGAGGGGCTGACCCAGACTCTGGTGTAGGTCACATGGTTCCCAGTCTCTCACGCTTTCCCAGAATCACCTCTGGCATAGGAGACATGTTAGGTGTGAAGGCACAGAAAACAAGCCTGTTGTCTGGGTGAAGACAGGGGAGAGGACATATTCAGGCTCCTTGTCAAGTTCTAAACCCTTTTAATATCTACTACAACAATATTGTTTTAAAAAAAGGCAAAACTGCTTGGCGACAAGAAAATGAGAGAGAAATTGATGATAAATCGATGGACAAGTGGTGATCACTGAGCAGTCTCCGGTTGTAAACGTCTGGGAGCATGGAGGCTGCAGTTGCCCATCGAGCACACACAGATCAATCATTCATAAACATGCATGCTAGGACTCCTGAGGAAAGCTCTGCCATCCCCTTGAGCCTGACTCATATGGGTAATGGCTTGTGAGGTTACCCTGGGCACATGGTCTCCAAGTCCCTGAAACACTGTGTCTTTGTTAAAACACATCCACACAGGACTTCAGAAAGACCTAACGATACTAATATCATGACAATCCATTTCTGTCTTTGCTCTGAGTTTCTAATTCTAATAATACAAAAAACAATCCTGTGGCATGAAAGTACAAAATAAAATAATCCATTTTTTGGATACGGGTATCTTTACATGATCCTGGTTGTTCTGGAACTCACTGTGTAGAACAGGCTGGCCTCAGACTCGGGGATTAAATTTTCTATCTTAAGTGTTGATTTCAGAGAATTTACATGACTGTATAGAATAGAGCCCCAGAATTCTCACCTTATAAAACTGAAATTCTCTATCTATCATACAACTCCAATTCCTGCCCCCTACAACCACTATTTTTCTATTTCTGGGTTTAATAACTTCAGAACTCTCTTAAGTGGAGTTGTAGTGGATTTCTGATTCTGTGATGGCCTTATTACACTTAGCATAATGTCTTTGAGATTCATCTGTCATGTAGAAGATGACACAATTGCTTTATTTTCAAAGACCAAATAATCTTCCCACTTTTAATCAATGTTGATTGATTAAATATGTGTGGACACTTTACAGTGACCAGGAATCAGAAGAAAGCCTATTGCATGAAAGATGAGAGACACAAACACACGGTAGACTATCCACTGGTAAGACAACTCAACAGAGACTATCAACCAAAGCATGTGTGAATAGGAGATGTTCTACCAGAGAGCAAGCCTAGGGTAATTATAACAAAAAGAAATAGAGAAAACAACAACAGAAGCCAACAGCAGTAATGAAGAGTTTTTAGGAAAACTCAAAAGAATGAAGCACAGAGCTGGGGAAATTCCTTAACAAATAGAGGAAAAATAAAATACAGAAAATCAAAAAGAAAAGAAAAATTTAGACCAATAGGTTAGGAAATAAAAACAAACACACAAGCAAGCAAGCAAACAAAACAAAATAAAACAAAACCCAGACCAGAGTTCTACAAGATGAAAATAAGAACAGAGCAGAAGAAATTGAATACAAACAGATGCATACCTGGGCATGGTTCTGTACTCCTGGAAGCCCAGCATGCAGTAGGCTGAGGCAGGAGGATAGTAAGTTGAGATCAACCTGTATTGCAAAGTAAGATTCTGCGTCAAATAAACAAGAAACCACCTCTACTCAATTATGCAGACAAAAAACACATGGATTTCTTAGTTGAAGCCCCCCATTCCTTCCGGTTCCCATCGTGAACATTAGGATACTAGGGCAAGCACACTCTTGGGCTTGGGGTACAGCTCAGTGGCAAGGTGCCCAGCGAGCATGCATAAAACCTCTTGGCTCCATACCTCATATAGGGAAACAACAACAAAGCAGGCTCTCTGCCTTAGAGAGAGGGACTGAACACAGAAACAAGGAGTAAGTTCCCATCAACAGGACGACAGCAATGCTAGAAACATCAAGATAACAAAGACAACTACAAAGAACATGAGTTCTATGGGAATCCTTATCCAGCTAGTTTCTTAAGCTGTATTTTATTATCCAAATTCCAAAATACTATTAAAGGAGAGACAAAGATAGGGAACAGGGAAGGAAGGAGTAAGGAAAGGAGTAAAAGAGAAAGAGAGATTCTTAAGATCTTTTAAAAGTTAGCATCTTGCTTTGCTACTCAGTCTGGTCTCAAATCCACGGACTCCAGTGAATCTCCAGTCTCCTGCCTCAGCCTTCTGAGTTACTGGGATTGCAGGCACACACTTCCTTTCTGTCTTGCTGTGTTTAAATGGGTTTTCATGGTTGAAGTTTCATCTTTATAAGGAACCGTGACATCAGTTCATGCTCTCATCAACACATGTATACACAGTTGGCCACACTGCACTTCACCATCTATAAACCAGTGTTTACACATTACCATTAACTCAAGTCTATCCTTAATTACAAGTTTTTCCTTTCATCTTTACTTAATGTTTTCTGGTCCAGCATCCATTTGGATGAGGATGTGATACCTACTATGTTGCTCTGGGTTATGACAGAATTATGACACAAAAACAAACTTGCCTTGTTATTACCATGGCTCTGAGCAGAAATGGCCAGGCATTTGCAAAAGGGACTTATTTGCTGTGTCTTCCTGCCTAGACTGGGGTTCTGGGTATTGGGAACTGCAGAAGCACAGTGCCCTTCTCATCATGACAGCTGCTGTCGGCCTGACTACCAGAATGAGGGTGTTATCTCACTGTGAACTTTGTCAGCTCTGCTTTTCTTCTTACTACAGCCTTTGAAAGGCATCACGGTGTCCAGTCTGTACTTCAGTGTGAGTGCTGTGTCTCACTTCTGTAGCATGGAATGGCTTCGTGCAAAGATTTTTTGCACAGTAGGCAAAACTTATTTAAATGCGTATTGTCTCATGGATAGTTATTTATGGTTTGGGTTATAATTTGATGTAATTGTATTTGGTTATTGATTTTTTTTTTGCTATGCATTCCTTTCACTGGGCATATATTCATTGTATACTGTGCTGAGTTCCATATAGACAATTTATTCAAGCGTGTCATGTACTCTGGTCATATTTATCTTGTTATGCTTTTTTGTTATGTATGTAATGTATTTATTTCAGAGATGCTGTAATGTCAGAAACCTGTAATATTCTTTTGTCGTTGTTTAACTTTTTATTGATTTATGCACCCTAATTCCACTCATTGCCCTGTCTCTTTGTTTTCACCCTTGCAACCTCCACCCCAAAATAAAATAAAATAAAAAAAAAAATAAAATAAAACCACATCTAGTCATGGAAGCTGTAGTGTGTCTCACAGTACACCATTTTTGTCCACACACCTTTCCTTGCAAATATTCGTTGCAGTGAGTCATTAGTCTGGTTGAGGTCTCTGGTTTCTGCTACTGGATCCTCACAGAGATTCCTCCTGCTGCCCTGTGTCATGGAGACCCTGGAGCTTTAGGTCTGCAGGACAGTTCCAGGACAGGCCCTTTCATGTGCTCCAACAGATCATATTGGGATAGACATTGGGTGGTCCAACTCAAAGCCCTGGATCTGGCCCTGGGGAGGTAGGTGAGTTGGTCAGACTGCCAGCTCTCCTGCACCTACACCATCAACACAATCTCTCCAGCACTGGCCCAGCTTAATGCCGCAGCTGCCAAGGGTCAGTGCCACCTCTCCCATCCAACCCTCAGGGCCGACTGCCCTGCTCCCCTAGCAATGGGGTCAGCTCTACTGTTCTGCCCAGGCGAAGTACAGAGCCCGTTCTCCTGAGTGCTGCAACCAGTGAGGGACAGGGACAGTTCAGCAGCTCTCATGACCTCAGGGCCAGCTCTGACCTGCTGCAAAGGGGTAGGGCATCTCTACCTTGCCTACACCACCCCAAGGCAGACAAGAGGCAGGATCAAACACATGCTTTCAGGCAAGCTCTCCCACACCACTGCCATCAGTGTCAGCTCTACTGTGCCGCCCAGGCAAGGGCTGGGGCCAGCTCAACACAGTGCCTTAGGAGGCAGTCCAGAGCAGCGACACGTGAATGGACTTTGGTGCTAAAATGGGCCTGGGACATCAACACAGACGGAGCTGCCATAGGACCACGGACGCAGACATGACCCAGCAGCAACAGCACCGGCCTGGATGTCCCCATGGCCTCAGGTGGCAGTATAGGACACTCAGATCCGCATATCCCCGATCAGCATATCTCCCTGTGGCAGCACGGCCCTCAGTCATCCAACATGGTCTCTGGTGACAGTACAGACCATAGACATCCGCTTGGCCTTGGTGGTAACTCAGGCCACAGAGATTGAGAAAGACTCCAGTTACAACAGGACTGTGGACCCAGACACATCCTTTGCGGCATTCTGGGCTAGGACCTTGTCAGGACTGCCTCATATCTGCCAGTTCCTCACCACCATTGAGTTTCCAGTTCCACGTTTCTTCACAAAGCACGGACCCTTTGGCTTCACTTTCTCTTCCACTTCTCCATTGCACACTCTCTCTTTCCCATCTCTCCATTACAGATTCGTTCATCTTAGTGGTGCCCTTGGCCATTGCTTGGGTGTCTTCAGCCTTTTCTCTCGGCCTCCCTGGGTCAGTGTGGCTGGGGCGGGTGCTTCAGTATCTTTCTTCTGGTTGCTGTCGGTGGTGCTGGGCTGGAATGTTCTTAATTTTTTTTGTTAGTTTTTTTTCTTAATCCTCTTTTTCCTCCCACCCTTCTCCCCTCTCCCTCCCTCCCTCCCTCCCTCCCTTCCTCCTTCCTTCCTTCCTTCCTTCCTTCCTTCCTTCTTCCTTCCTTCTTTCCTTCCTTCCTTCCTGTTTTCAGGTCTTGCTATATAGCTCAAGGTAGCCTGGAACTCACTATGTATCTTAGGCTGACCTCAAGATCTCAGTATCTCAATCCTCCTGCCTTAGCCTCCCCAGTGTTGGGATTACCAAGCCTTCTTGAGACCCAGAATAGTCTAGTTGCATTTCTTCTCATCTATAGTCTTCAGTCTAGACTCCATAACATATAAAATTGATGTAGTGAAGAAAATTATTCTCCAACTTGTCCACAAGCCATAGACTTTTATTAGAATAGATGCAGCCACTGTTTTGTGTGGAGCAATGAAAGCTATTCCACAGAGGGCATGGTGCCCGCAGAGACCATGGGCTGCTCACACGCTGTGATGCCATTTCCCCCAGTCTGTTAGCAGAGGTGGATTTATGCTGTGTATTTATCTGAGCTGGTGTGGAACCCAAGGTATTAGGATGCTCAGGTGTTCTGACTGGCAGGAGACTCAGCCTGGCAAGGAGTATCTATACAAAAGCATCACTAACTTTCAAATGATGTTTCAGCAGAGTTCACAGAGCTTCATAAAAAAGGATTAGAGAAAAACAAACAAACAGACAAAATCCAAAACAACCCTTAGAAGACTTAGATCCGAAATGATGGATATTTCTTTAAACAATATGTGCTTTACATTTTTAACTAGATTTTTCCGCATGTGATCCTCATGATATAGACTGTGTCTTCAGTTGTGTAAACTACAAAGCGCTCAAGACAATGACTTACAATGTGCCTTAACCTGGGCAAGGCCTAGATTAAGCAATCACCCTAGACTTTAAAAATTTAATAACATAAAGATTTATATACTATCTTAAAATTAAAAACATAATTACCAATCTGTAATTTATTATTTATCTTATTAAATTTTTATTTGTATTTATTTCTCCTTTCATCAGACTTAGAAACATTTTTCTATTCTATTGGTTTCTACTAGTCAGTTTAAGAAATTACTTTGTTGTCTTACCGATTTTCACTATTCTATTGTTATTAATATTGTTGTGTGTTACAAACACAAAAGTCCCTGAAGCTGGATCCAGCTAGAGTTAACCACTACAACCCATTATTCTTTGCCTCCTGTGTGGGCCCTGTTAGAGAAACCACTACTACCTGTTATTTATTCTTTATGTCCTATTTGGGGTGGGGGAAGATTGCTAGTCCCTCCTAGAGCTAACCTCCTGCCGAACAGTATCATACATGGATACTCCTGCTATTTTTGGTGTTCTGTAGCTCCCTCCTCAGTACATGATGTTTCAAAGGTTGTGATAAAAGAGACCATATGGCAGACAACATGGAAGCCCCTTGGTAGACTGACTTACATAGCAAAATGGACAGACATGTTTGCCCTAATGTGTGTTGAGCCTGTACTTAAAATGCCATGGGAGATTGTCTTCTCAGTAATATTTGAACACTGTTAAGTTGGAGTCGTGGCTAAGTGGTTAAGAGCGTTTGTTCTTTCAGAAGACTAGAGTTCCATTCTCAGCCCCTACATGATGGCTCACAACACTCATTAGTCTCCTATCCAGGAATCCAAAGCCCTCTTCTGACCTTTGCAGACACCAGGCATACATGGAGGGAAAATATCATGCACATAAAGTAAATAAATCTAAATGACATAGAAAGCATACATACCTGTTCTTTTCTGCCTCTGGGTCTGTTTACGGCCACCCTTGTGGGAAAAGTTCAGTAATGAAGAAAATGAAAAATATCTGCATTTTAAATACAGCTTGCCATTACTTTCTGATTTGCTTTTTCATTCTTCTTCATAATAATTCTGTAAATTTTAAAACCACTACTGATTAGAGCAAGAATTCTGTGGCCACACAACCCATCTCAAGTCAATGAGCCTGTTTAGAAGTTGGAAATTTATTGTCCTGAGTCAGGCTAACACCTAATTGTGTCCACCTTGTGAGAAGAGTAAAGGCCACTGTGACAATGGGGCCGAGAGTTTAGTCGATTCAATTTATTTAACACCTCATAACATCCTGAAGTTTTTTTTCCCCAATGCCTAGGCTTGTAAAAGTTATTATGGACCTTTAATCCTTCCTTCTGCTTTCCTTAGATTTTAAAAGCTGATGTAAAACAAAGCAAACAGCCTGTAAAAACATGTCTGTAGCTACACTCCTGATGGCTGTTGCATGCTATGCAGACTGGCCAGCCCCTGTAAACACCTGTTCCAGACATCCTCCAGCCCTGGTCTTTTTCTGTAAAAGCAATTCCAACAAGAAGTCAACATTTGAAGAAATTGTGTTATTCATTCTGACTCTGCTATTTAAGTACTATGATTTGAAATATTAGGTTCACATATGCCTACAAATAAAAACCAATCATTGTTAGTTTTACAAACGAGACAGTATATTTACATGGAAACAAAATAAAACAGGACAGAAAAAAGTAAGATTGTCCTACCTTTGTTTGATTATATAATATACTAATTATATATGAAGATAAATACATTTGACCCACCTGCGGGTCCAGTTATTGTGGGTGTCAAGGAGGACCTCACCTGAAAAGGAACATGGGAGAGAGAAGGGACAGAAGACAAGCAAAATGGAGTCTTGTCAAGGTCTCACTTTAATGCGGGAGCGCTTACAGATATATTCTTAGGCAAGGGGGAAAGGGGAACAAGGGACAGGGTGGAGTCATTGCTTAGGGTTATCCCACTATTGAATGCTATTGCCCTAGAACATCCCACTGTGTAACCAGCTCTCAGGAAATGCCAGACATTCTTTAAGTTCCTGGGACCTGAGACCTGAGAAAGTCCTTTCTTAACCTTGTACTGACTAGCTTCTCCAGAACAGCAGGCAATTTCCTGAGGTTCTCTTGGAACAGCAGGTAGTTTCCTGGGTTTGGCTCCCACATACATTAAAATACAAATATATTTTATATATTATAAATCTATATTATAAGATTACATATAAATATATAGCATATATTTATTATGTATAAAATATATAAGGATATATTGTGTTTTATATAATATATATTTTTCATATATAATATATAAAAATATATTATACACATATAATATATTTAACTATGAAAAATGTAAACATTGTATAAAGTGCTGTTTACTTCAGAATTTAAGGCTTTACAAAACCAAAGTAATCATCAGTAATCAGGCTAACAAGACAACTACCAACTAATACAACCAAAAACAGAATAAAATCTGGAGGCACGAAGATTCTCAGAATGGCCAGTTACTAGGTGTCATTTCCAAGGACAGATGACAGCTTCTGTTTTTGTCCTAGCAAAAAACTGATGATAGCAACACATGAGCAAGCAAACAAAGTCCCGGGCCATCACCCATACAAGCAAGAGTCTTAACCTTGAAAGAAGATGCTACATCCTATCACTTATCATTCAAATGATACATTTTGTGGATCGATGGAGATTTTCTCGCTCCTGTTGGATTTAACTCAGGAAGCTATGGGGAGTTGGGCAATCTGCCATCACCAAAGTCAGCAGAGATAGTGGCTTTGAGTTTGTTATCTCAATTTTGAGAAGAATAAGAGATGCAGAGAGGAAGAGCAAGAGAGAATGTAGATGTATTCATTAAAAAAACAAAAAACAAAACAAAAGCAAAAAAACAAGAAGGGCCAGGTAGTGGTGGCGCACGCCTTTATTCCCAGCACTTGGGAGGCAGAGGCAGGAGGATTTCTGAGTTCGAGGCCAGCCTGGTCTACAGAGTGAGTTCCAGGACAGCCAGGGCTACACAGAGAAACCTTGTCTTGAAAAACCAAGGGGGAAAAAAAACCCAAGAAGTGATGAGAGAGAGGAGGGAGAGGAAGGGAGGGAGGGAGATAGGGGAGGGAAGGGAGGGAAGGAAAACAGGGGAGGGAGGGGAAGGAGGAGAGAAAAGAGAGAGAGAGAGGAGAGGAGGAGAGAGAGAGAGAGAGAGAGAGAGAGAGGATTAGTTTGCAAGAGAGAAATAAGGATTGTGGTCTTGTCCAGTGGCCTTATATGGTTGAAGACTGAAGTCATCTTCACTTGAGATTGCTCATTTTTCAGTTAGAGTCACAAACACTGGTTATGTGCCTTCTCTGCCTAGCCAGATACATAGTCATGTGTTATTCTCCACCAGGGCCACACATTGCGGTCACCCTCATCCACCGTCTTTTCCAACTCATACCTGTTCTGCAGGCTTGATTGCATCACTTTCTACATAACTTTCTCACGAGCCTCCATCACACATTGTATCTTAAGTGGTCCACCTTCATTTTTGTTCTCTTCAGATTTGCCTTCCACAGTTTTCCATCTCAAAGACAACTCATCCATAGGGATGTCCTACTTGAGACCTCTTGATGATGATGATGATGATGATGATGTGTGCCAACTGTCATGGTGGACTTTCCGAGTGAAGTCTACATTCTTGAACATGGCTGGTTTTCTAGAGACACAGAATCAGTAGTGTCTATATATATATGTACTAGCAAGATATAGTAGCTTTGCTACAGTGTTCTAGGGTAAAGATGACATGAGGACACAGGTCTCACTTTTTCCCTTCTCTAGGTTTCTGTGACCTCTCTGTGACACAGGTGTTAAATGCTATGGACATGCTAAGTTGAGACCTCTGTGTTCCCCTAGCTAAAATTGTTTTCTGCTTCCCATCTCGGAAGTCGCTCCTCTTCCCATTGCTCTACTACTGGCTGCCACACATGCCAAGGGGACACTTTAGGAAGACCCCTGGCTTCCCATGATTTTTACAGATTGTGCTTTTATACATATTATTCTACCTGTGATTATACACTCCTTAGCACACTACGTTGGAAATAACTGTTGGTTGTCCAAAACAGAGATCAACGCACGATATCTTCCCAGAGAGGACTCTTAACTACATTAGTAATTGATGGTCAGAATGCCTTTGACATAACACTGTCCAATTAACGCTCACTGACCAACGGGGTGATTTTTCAGTACATAACAATTCCACACTGGAGTCGAGTGTGGGGTAGATGGTGTAAATGAAGACAAAATAGAGATTTGCTTTGGTGATGTTAAACAAAAAGAAACTCAACTGAAGTCCACCAGCAAGCTTTAGATTCTTTTGGGAAAGTGACTCTGAGACTTCTCATTGGGCTTTAAGAATGTGTGGAGGGCCAGAATCCAGTATGAATTTCTTCCTCGTGTGCTAAGAAACATCTGGAGGGCCTACATTTTAATGCCAGGATAGGTCTGAAGATTCAGAGCAGGAACAAGTGATTTCTGTTACCCAACAGATACAACCAGATGATTCTTACAAAAATAAGATTATTATTATTGTGCTTTTTTGAAGAATTTCAAATGATAAGATGACTATCATCAGAGTTTTTGTCTTATACTTAATACACAGTCATTTTCCCTGCAAGCCAGTCCATATCTTACATTGTAGTACCCGAAACCATGGAAACTATGATTTTTGGAAGAAATTTAATTTGGCTTAAACATCTAGAGGCACTACTCTGCCAATTATTTCTGGAAATGGTTTCAAAACGTTTGATGGTGGCATATTTTTATTGTCATTCTGTCTCTGCCCTCCTCCAATTCTTGCGTTTTTCTTTTGATCCAGTAACCTTCCCCATTTCAGACTTGAGAGATTAAAAATAATGTTCCATCACAAGGCTATCACTGGACCATTTACTTTGAAACTAGGCTCGCAAACTTAGTGGGTAAAAATTGGTACCTCTAAAGCAAATAAATCCTAAAGCCCCTTCCTCATTTACCTATGAGTTAATACCATGGGGAGTTTGAAGTAATTTTAAATCCTAAAAGGCAAACACAGATAGGAAATCTCTACCATACTTTTACACATGTGTCAGAGCAAGGAGTAAGACAAAATCACCTCATTAGAAAGTGATTAACCATGGGAGAATGCATATGCAATTCCAATGGCATCTTTCTTGTTAAATCTCCCTGTATTTCTCCAAACACACGAGCTGAATCATCTATAGATTACTAAGATTGGTGTCACAAAACAACAGGCTGAGTTTCAATTCTTAATACTTCTCACAGTTTGGATTTAGAAGCTTCTGTTAAGAATGAGTCAAGATGAATTCTCACATTTGTCAAAACTTGTGGCCATACATGGAAATTTTCCTTCCATTCAACTGGAGGAAGACAATTTTGTCTTCTCTCAAAGTCAGCTAAAGCTTCTTGTTGATACAATATTTACAAAGCTGTACTTTCAGAGCTCCAATCATGATGGCAAACACGTCTTAAAAGAGTTGTGGCCAAGTGGGAGTTCGGTTAAATGCATCCTTAGCGATTTTGACAAGTTAAACAGAAAGGGGGTGGTTCTAGGTCATTGTGAATCACTATTCAATGACTTATCTCTTAACCCTTTTGTCATTGCAATTGGGGAGTCATACAAATAATATAACTATTAAGATATTTTTGCAAATTCTTGTTTTATTTCCAAGTATTCATATGACTTAGTTTTCTTTGCTTGGATCCTATATGGCTCAGTATATACTGAGTCTATTAGTAGCTGAAATACTTTTATAAGTAAATAAGAAATTAAAAATTCTTCATTTCTGTATGTAAAAAGTTCCTTCCTCAGGGGATAGTCCCATTTCTTTTTTTCAGCAGTCCTTTGGTCTTGTGATAGCCAGGAACATTAAGAAATTATGCAGACAGTGTGAGACTCTAATAAGGAATCTCTGCCACAATCCTCCCTGGGGCTCAGGCTCTCCAAAGCAAATTCTACTTAGAATTTAGACCCACCCCCCTCCACTGTTGGTATTGGGATTACCCTCAGCATTGCTGTAGAAATATTATATAAGTTTTAGATGTCAAGTTGGTTGGTGCAAGTTGCCTGACAAATTCACATTGGTTTTTTTGAAGTAGTGTAGTGTGATGGCTTTTTAATTGTGCAGTTTAAAAGGTATGCCTACTTCTTCCCCCACCCCTCCTTCTCAGGCAACTCTGTTCTTGTTTACTTAGTGAGGGGCCTGGATTCCCTCAGGTGTCCAGGACACTTCCTACTGCCTGGATCCTCTTAGTAAGACACAGTGCCACAGCTGCCTCACACAGTGGAGTGCCTGATCTTACAGCAGCGACAGCAGGACTCCTGCAGACCAGAGCTGCTGCACTGGTGATCTCTGATGTTGGGCACTCTTCCTTTGAGCTTGACTGATAGGAAGAACTCAGATACTTGAGGCCTTGTAGCCACTGAGCTGGTGCCACAAGCATAGCAAGATCCCTCTACCAGTGCTATAGGCTGGGAGCCATTTGTGTCCAGTCTGACTGGGTGAATTGCCTTTTTATCCATTGGACTGAAGAATTGCAAGGGAGCATGAAGACTTGCTTATGCTTTTTATTATGCTCTGTAAATGCTCTGTAAGGCTGTGGTCCTGAATGAATGCCCACTTTCTTAAGCAGAAAAACACCTGTTTCTTGGCTTTGCCTTCAGTCCTAAAATATTTGTCACAAATCAGGCCAGTCCCCTGCTGATCTCATCCCTGTGATCTCATCCTGATCATTATTTAACTCCCCAGTCCTCTTCATAATGGTTCATCTTTCCATCTCCTGACAGCTATGTATGCATGACCTCAGAAGTAGGCTAAGTGATTACAAATCAGAGAGGAAACGTAGCTCTCTTCCGGATAGGACTTAACTGTTTAGCTCTCACTGGCAGTGGAATACAGTCATGCCATGTGCTGTTCTCCAGTCCACTACAGTCTACATGTTTCTCTGTAAATATGCCATCAGATTCACACATGACTCTCTGCTACATCATTGCTAACAACTCCTCAGAGTCTTCTCCTTTCCCTCACATAGTCCGTCCTTCTATTTCATTGAGCTTCATAGTCTACCATTGGATATAGAAGGCAGTTGGGAGTTTATTTATGTGGCTGAGTATGAGGTGGGTCATCTTCCATCACGCCAATGCAAACACACTCTGCTATTGACGTCTGTGGTTGGATCTCTATGCATAGGTAGAATCCAGTGTCATAAGATCCTAGGATGGTCTTCTGTGTTTCAGCGAGAGCCCTGGGATACAACAGGCAGTTCTTTGGGATCACCACTGCTTCCCTTTCCCTCCTTTCCAGATTTCGAGAGCATACACTCCACCATACTTGGTTGTTTAAAAATCAGAGCTGATGCTTGTCTAGTCCTTCTAAGCCTGCTCATTTCCCAATCCCAGCTAACTGCTTTTCATGCCCCATGAAGCATCACTCTTGGTCTCCTGCTCACCAGAAGAGTGGTCAGCATCCTCTTTCATTCAAATCCACACTCACAGCTCAGCAGAATGTCTCAGGTATCAACTTCCCTCTTAGGATGGCAGGAGGGTGTGCTGTGGTTAATGTCTTTGATTTTTTTTTTTTTTAAAGATTAAAAAAAAATTTTTTTTATACATATGAGTACACTGTTTCTTTCTTCAGATACTCCAGAAGAGTATTATAGATGTTTGTGAGCCACCATATGGTTTTGGGGAGTTGAACTCAGGACCTCTGGAAGAACAGCCAGTGCTCTTAACTTCTGGGCCATCTCTCCAGCGCCCTGTGGTTAGTGTTTTAAACATGATTTTCATTCTTCTCTAGTGGAGTTTCTCAGCTTGTGTTAAGTTGCTATATATTTTGTTATTTGGAAGGGGAGGAAGTAAGAGAGGAAGAAAGAAATATCCTATTTCCATCTAGGTGTTCATTGAACAGTTTGTAATTTTGAGGGATGTGTGTGTGTGTGTGTGTGTGTGTGCACTTTGTTTTCAAGAATGAAAATCATATTTTACATCTTCATAAAGTTAAGCATCCATGTTAGAGTAGCAATAAAGGCCCACTGTTTTCAAGACAATAACATCTTTGACCTGGGTAGAGTCTAATATTTTCATTGGGCCTGGTTGGTCAGTTGGTAAGGAACCAACCCTAAAACCGTGAGTTCAACATGCTCAAAAGATAGGAGAAATAATTAATCCTTTAATGAGATACTGAATTTTTCTTACCCAGAATCCAAACCTCTAGTGCAGTAGCTTGCTGAATTGTAGCCATGTAGCTTCCTAAGTCTGTTCACTGTTTTCAATTTCTCGGAAAAGTAAAACACATTTTGTCTTTGTATTTATTTTCTAACTATGCTTTGTTTTATTATTATTATTATTATTATTATTATTATTATTATTATTAAGACAAGGTCTCACTATGTAGCCCTGGCTGTCTTGGGACTCACTAGGTAGACCAGGCTGACCTCACACTCAGAGAATTGCCTACCACTACCTCCTAGTTCTGGATTAAATGCCTATGCCACCCTTTCCTTGACGTGTTAGATTTCTCCAACATTTCGGACTTCCTTATTTCTGTAAAGAAATTTCCCTTCTTCGTACTCTCCCAGCATGTGGCTGCTTGCCCATGTGTCTTACCTTCAGGCCAGCTTCAATAACTTGGCTTTTCTTCTCTTCTCCATGCTCCTCCTCTGGGATGCTGCTGAGGATTACAGCTTGCCTGCCTTGGAGTTTTTCTCTTTTGAATGCTAACAAAATTGTCCTTGAGCTTCACTTTATGTTCATTCTTAAGTTCTTCTATTAATGAGTAGAAGAACCCCTAGTGGAGATGCTGGTTTCTCCTGTATCAAGGGAACTACTTTAAAATTATGATCTACAAAAATACTTTTTAGAGCTATCATGCCTAATACTGGAAACCTAACTAACTGATCAATGTTAGCGAAAACATGGCTTTTTGAGGAGAATTCATAATCACTGATTTACTCAGCCAGTGTAGTCCCTAATAACAATCTGTAAACATTTGTCCTTGTACCCATAGAGAAACATTCTCTTCCTCCCTCATCAAAGACACTTCTCTTTCCAACAGGTGAGGACTACCTCAGAAAACCATAACCAAATCAAAATGTGGAGCCCAATCCCAGTGGATGCATCTACAATATACTACCAAACCCAAGGCTCAGGGAACATTGTAGAAGAGGAGATGGATAGGCGATATGAGCCAGAGGATCAGGAGTCTGCCATGAGGTCATCCTTCCTAGTAACATCAGAAGCTATATTCATGAAGTCTCACCAACATGACCAACCACACATGAGCTGAAAAAGGATGACATCAATGAACATGCCAGGTTGGGCAAAGTCTGCAAGGCTTCAACCCTCCACAAAGAGCTATAGGCAACTAGGTAAAGCTCGGGGAGGGAGAGGTGGACCTATCTAGGAAGGAGAGCACCAATTGGTTGCCCAGTGCCAAACAGCCCAAAACATACAAGTTACATTATATGTACTCAACAGGTTATATTTAGGAGTATATATGAACAAACACACATAGGCATGCAATAACGATGAAAAAAGAGGCCATGATTTTGGAGGAGAATTGCAAAGAGTATGTGGGAAGGTTTGGAGGGAGCAAAGGGAAGGGATAAATTAAATTATGATCTCAAAAATAAATAAAAAAATTTCCTTCTAATCTCAGAAAGGAGTAAGAAGTCTCAGATCTCAGCTGAGATCAGATTAACAGAATCTTTAATGAATCGGCTGTCTATACTTATTAGTAGATTATATCTACTAATATCTATATCTAATAATAGATATATCTGATAATATATCTAATAATAATGTCTATATCTAATAATAGATTCCTATTAGTAGAGAGATGTAAGAAACTAGAGAATTGAGACAAGATGTCAGAGAATCCTATCCAGGAAAATTGTACTATTAGGAGGCTTAGCACTAGGCAAAGATGTCCAGGTAGAACACATGCAGGAAGCTACAGTGGAGCAAGAAGTAGTCGATGAAGGGGAGGGTGGGGTTAGAGGTAGGAGCTCGTATCAAAGGACCTGGTGTGGTGGTACATGCTTGTAAGACCAGCACATGGGAGACTGAGGCAGGAATACCACAAGTTGGAGGCCAGCCTAAGCTATACACTGAGATCTTGTCTCAGAGTACCAAACCCAAACCAAATCTGTGCTGGACGCTGCAGCCAGAAGAGGGTATTGAGTCCCTGGAACTGAAGTCAATCGCTGTTTGTGAGCTACCATATGAGTGCTGGGAACTGAACACATGACTTCCTCTGCAAGAGCAATGAATCTCATAAAGATGCCTCCCCAGCATCCTGATTTCTGACTGATGATTGGTGTCCACTCTGAATGGTGCCGTTCCTGAATAGTTGGTCCTGGGTTATATAATAAAGCAAGCTGAGCAAGCTATGGGATGCAAGCTGTAAGCAGTGCTCCTCCATAAACTCTGCCCCAGTTCTTACCTCCAGGTTCTTCCTTTGACTTCTTGTCTTGGTTTTGCCTGATGCAGACTGTCAACAGTAAGCAAATTAACCTTTAACTCTCAGAGAAATAGACAACAAATTAGGACAAAACCCAAACCAAACCTCTACCACCAATGACAAACCTTCCCTACCAAACATCTCAAAAACAAAACAAGGTCAGGGGTCTATGGGTTGTGACAAGCTGACATAGGTGGAAACAAAACGAGATGCGACAGAGAGGATGGAGAAGAGAGGAAATGAAAGCTGGCAAGATTAGGGTGGAGTCAGAATCCAGGCAAGAAATTTGTTAGAAGTATGAGTATGAGAAAAACAAAACAAAACAAAACAAAACAAAAAACAAACAAAACAAAACAAACAACAAAAAACCAACCAACCAACCATCCCCAAAAGTTCTGAATTCAAGCCATCCTGAGACAGAGACAACTATCTCTCTATGCTGGTGAAGATGAAGAGATTTATGATTAATGCAAAGGCCTCTCTGCTCAAGTCTCTACAGTAAATCTCACACGAGCTTATGTTGAATGCATAACTGCATGCATGTATGCATAAGGAGAGGGAAGACTGGGCAATCACAGATCAAATATTCAGAAACCATCTCTGAGAAGCAGAAGGGACATTGGATCATTTCATTTCCCTTTTCCTTTTGCTAGCATGCTTTAAAATTGGCTGCCATGAATATGTGTTATTATTTTGAGAACAGTATTAACAATGTTCCTGGATGAACTCTATTCAAATGAACTGCTGTGTCTTCACAGACAATTCGAAAATTTGGTATTTTATTTAATAGCTGGGTGACTATTCCTGTCTAGATGGGACACAGATGTAAAACCAAATTACTGCTGGACACAACAGATTCTCTCGGACCTTGTAAATTTCCACATTCAATATACTGCCTTTCATCTTATTATGGAAATTTTTTGTTTGAGAGAAAAGACACTTTCTTCCAAAAATAATCATGTAGGGTGGGTCTCTCTAGGACAAAATGAAAGAATATTTGAAAATGATTGAGCCAAGGTGATTAATTGCAAGGATTTCAACAGAATAAATTATGCTGGACCCTATTCCACCCAGCCAGCTGGATACTTTTTATTGGCTGGTTAAGTCCATAATGGGATTACGGAACAAGAATCTTGAGTTTTGTTTGCAGTTCATTTTGCAAATGAGAAAAGCCTTGGGCAAACTTCCTTTTGTTCTTAATGCCAAAATATTTCGTCATCACTCCAACACAGAATGTATTAGGTAACAATATTTAAACAAACTACTGACCCACCAATAAACTTCACAGCATTTAAAAATATTTCCCATCCCCAAAGTTTTCATTAAATACTATGTTACAAATGGGGTAAAATATATCAGTACAAAAAGATAAAGAGATTCTGTTATCAGTGAAATTTTCTATTCATATTTGAGAATTGGGTTATACATTATATGAAGAAAATTGGCTATTTAAGTTATATGCATGAATATGTCTGTCATGATTCTCTGGTCAAACTGCAGAGGAGGTTTGAATGGCAGGTAGGACACTAAGCTATTCTTGTTTGTGTGCCCTGTCTGAATTTTGGGAGGTCACCAGTTGCATTATGTCAAGGTTGGATGTTAGATAATGTGAATGCTGGTCCTTTAATTGAAGACCAATTATGTTTAACATGGATAGCAAATCGATTTATTCAAGCTCATAGGTTCCCATCACTTTTATCCATAGTTTAGACAGGTAAGGCTCACAAATGAACCTTACTATAATGATGGTAAATGGACCCTAACTGTGATATTCCTCACCTACACAGCCATTGAGTGAATTTCATCAGAACTCTGCTAATTAGAAGCACTCCCAGCTCTTTACTGGATGGAAGTAATATACCTTAGTTAATATCATTAATGTTCTGTGAACTCTGATTATCTCCATACACAAACAGTGGAATGGGCTCTAGGTGTGTGTCCCTAGGTTCAGCTATCTGTCCCAGCCTTTGAATTAGGCTGATAGATTTTGGTTATTTAGAGGACATGTCTAGACCAATCAAAGCAAAGCATTAATTTTCCTCCTGCATTTTCTCCATCTTTTATCTTGTTTACCAGTGGTATCTCTTGTGGGTGCTAGTCCCTGGGTATAGAAATGACATTCTCTCGTGACTGCCACTACCAATTGCCCTTATGGACATATTCTCATAGTTAGCTTCTACGTGATAACTGTGGGCTTGTCCTAGCCACCCCTCTTGTATGGATGGGTATTTGTGGACATACTGTCTTGCCACCCCTACTTGTCAGTGCAAGATGATCAACTGATCAATTGAAGGAAAAGACAATGCAGAATGAATGTAGTCTTCTCAGCAGCAGTGGGATCAGCTGCTCAAAGATTGAGGCTGGAAGCTTCTTAGAAGCTCTTTTTATTGTTACACTAAAAGCACTTTTAGCAAGTCAATTTCCCACTATGATCGCACTTAAAATGACGTATTCCTTTTCTCTCTAAGTACTATCAAAGCTCTGATCCTTCAAGAATAACCCCATAATCATAACAATCACTGATAGCACTTCAGCTGGTGCCTCACTCTGATTCTCTAAGGTTCTGCTAAAATTTGCTCCTCTATTCAAGTGACTTGGTTCTGTCAGCCTGCTTTTTGATTTGACCGCATTGTCCCTAACTTACCTTAGATGCCATCCTTATTGCATTCAATGGACCTTACTCTCTCTTCTCTCTCCTCTTTCTGCTTCCCCCTCTCTCCCTCCTTCCTCCCTTTTCCTTTCCTCCCTCCCTCCTGCCTTTTTCCCTTCTTTGAACTGGCTCCCTCCTGACTTCCTCCCTTTTTCTTTCCTTCCCTTTCTCTTTGTCTCCATTGGGAAACAGGGTTTTGCTATGTAAACCCTGGGCTTGGAATTTGTGATTCTCCTGCCTTAGTCTTCTTAGTACTGGGATTATAGGCATGTGTCATCACATTCTGACTGTTTTCATTTAAAAAAAAAAAGTTAAATTTCTCAGGTCTAGGTTTCAGGCTATGTGGAATTCAAGCTGGACAAGTTTTGTGTGAAATTACACACACACACACACACACACACCACACACACAACACACACACATTTATTGGTGGAACATAACAAGCTCAAATTTGCAGGACCACTCTCCAGGTAGCCTAGGGCTTACACAGACTGTCTCATTTCTCTTGGATAACTAGCAAGTCTTGAGAATCACTGAAGAATGCAGTTCAGAGTTGGGAGAGAACAGCACAAAATAGCCTTGGCCTGTTCCTGTCCCATTTGGGAATGCAACATCTGGAGAATCAGCCTGGGATTTTTCCCATTTTTCTCCAGTCAAACAATGTCCTCCAGAGACTTACCCTAGTGAGTCATGTCATCCAGGAGGGACAGCCTCTCAGTGTCTCCAGAGATGGTACAAATAGGGCGTTCCAAGTTTGACTCTGCTGGTTTTGGCTGCTTTTCTGAGACTTGGGGAAAGGTTCACAATGGACCTTAGGTTCTTGTCCCTTGCTGCCAACCTGCGATTCATTTGCTGCATGTTACCTGTTGACTGTATGCTCTGCATTCCAGATACAGACAAACCAATAACTAGTACACAGTGAGTCCCTGGGCCTTCTCCATGCTCTGCTGCACTTGGCAGTTTGCTCCTAATCACAATAAGTAAATAACTTAAAATTCAGTGGAGTCAACAGGGCAGGGGCACACCTTGCTGAAAATACTAGAAATAGAACCAAAGCTTACAGCCGAATAGATCTTTGCTAATCCTAAGGGAGCTCATTATGTCAGAGAAGACTTTGGGGAAATTTAGGAAAGCAAGGAGTCCTGTTCTCTTCCTCTAAATAAACCACAGCTTTAGATTTATCTGATTCACAAATTTACATTTTTGTTTGTATTTTCTCTAATGTAATTACTTCTATAAAAGGAGAATTTTTTTATAGCAGAAAGAGACAAAATAGAGGTCATATATAACTCTTTTATCTTTTTGTTTGCCTTTCTACCTTTTGGAGGAGAGACTGGTTTCTTCAACATGTTTCCTGGGTCCTAAGGAGTCACTGCAAGGATGTATCTTCAGCTCTTCTATATTTTATGAACCTGTTTGGGCTCCTTTGAGTGGACACAGAATGAAGCAGGAGTTTGCTTCACACTTTGAGCCTTAGATGACTACATGATTTGAATGGTCAGCAAGACTCTCCTGGACTCTGGCTTTTCTAATCCCTGGATCAAGCAGAAGAAGTTTATAAAATCAGTAAATCTGCACCTGCTAGTACAACTTTAAAAAGCAAACAAAAACTCAAGAGTCCAATTTTGAAAAAACCTACCAAATCATGAACTTCTCTATTCATATCCTAATACTTACTGCTAAAGACCACATGTGTCCTTTTGTGAACTAAAAATAAATGGCTCAGAACTTTGGGGAAACATATATTTAATGCTGCTAAGTGATTCATGTCCAGCTCTGACAAACTGCATTCTTGTGCAATGGTGGAATCTATTTTCTCAGGTGGTAGCTCCGACTCAGTTCTTACGACTCAGTTCTACTGAGGCCTAATTATGATCTACTGTCTGTAGTCATGAGAAGCTCTACAGGGTAAAATCATGAAATAAAAAGAGGTGCCAGAAGAGAAGGCCAGTCTTTGGTATTGGAGACATAACCTGTTTTAGCTGGATTAGATTATTATTATTAATTTTTTGGCTGGTTTGGATTATTAAGTCTGAAGGAAATTTGGGAATCTGGTAGATGGAACTACAGAAGCCCCCATGGTCATGGCCTATATAGCACTGAGCTCCAGAAGGTGATTTTGTGTCTGAACTATTGAGCAAGTTGCTAAGGTGAATTATCTGCTGGAGATGGTGTGTGTCCTTTAGGAATCAACTGCTTGACCAGAGAGCTGTCACATTATTCCAATGTGGAAGCCTGCTGTTTTTTGAGACAGGATTTCTCTGTATAGCCCTGTGGACAGGTTGGTCACAAACTCAGAGATCCACCTGCTTCTGCTGGGCTTAAGGGCAGGTGCCATCACCTCGTTAGGTATAATCTGGGTTCTCATTCATCAGTTTTCTGTAAAGAAACCATAAGGGAGGGCAGTGGGTTTCAGATGGGTCTAAGGGAAAAGGCAGAACACATTTGTGAGAGTGATTTCTCATGACCCCTTCCCCCATGTGCCAGACTTTGATGCTAGAGAGAGAGAGTAGTAAGATCAAGCCTGAGTGGTGGGTTTCCAAAGCACAGCATGTGTAGAGTAACATCTCATGCTTGTCTTATTGAAGGAAGAGGAAGGCTGGGGTGTGTGGTGTGTGTGCATTTTCAGAGCTCATTCTGTGTATGTTGGCTGCTGATGTTTTATTGGCACTAGTATAGGCTTTTGCCATAGCTAAGCTTTGTCAGCCTCCCCAGTGGTTGTCACCTAACATACGAAAATGAAATGAATGTGTCCTATGGAATGTGCTCAGATTGTCACTGTTCACAGGTCTGTAAAGTCAAACCATTTAATTTCCTTATTTTTTAATCTTAAATTTTGTAGTGTAATCTGGTTGATCTTACATACCATTAGAGGAGAGTTAGATATGTTTTCCTGATATCACTCTGTGCTTTCTTATTGCTTATGCAAGGAAAAATGGACCAAGGGTAAAGTGTCGATATGTGAGTCTAAGACACAGCCTCATGTGAATATAACCTCAAAATGGTGGTGCCTGACTTCCTTTCCATGAAATTCCTATTCATTCTTGTTTATGTGTCAACAGAGACCAGACTTCTGTTCTCCCTTCCCACCTCCCTACCTAACTCCTGTTCCTGTAACCCTTCATCAACCCTTTAGAAATCAATGGAGCATGTAATTATTACACCTATAGAAACAGTGGGGGGGAACAAATGGCAAAAGGTGAAATATGGAGGTAAGTCATTCAGAAAAACATGAAAGGAATGTCCAATTTATTTTAAATTTCTTAATACATATGGTTGGGTTTCTCTTTTTCAATTGGTACACTAAATTTTTTGGGCAACAAGGAAAGTGATTAAGTGCATGCGTCTATAAAGACCCCACAGAAGGTGTGCTAAAAATTAAAATGTTCCAGTTTAAATGATAACAGGAAACCAGCACAGTCTTGGACATTTACTTCCTTGGTTCAAATGTTTGACTATACCTAGAGTGATGACATTTTCATCTGCTAGTAGCACAGATCACCTCTGGCTGATCTTAGAAAGGTACAAAGGTGAGCCATTAGCTTGACAGCTCTTCGCATTGTGCACAAGTGCATGTGTGCTTAGTGTGCACATCCATGGGGTTGGAAGTACTAATAAATGTTGTTGTAATTTAAAACTCTACAAAAAGGACATAGAAATCTAGTGGTATAAAAGGTATGTGTTTATGCAAGCATGATTATCACATGTATACATGTGCATATGTATGTGTGTGCTAAGATTAACCTGTCTTTCTTAAAAGGTTTCCTGTTTTATATTTGGGGGGCTGAGGATTGAACCTAGGGCCCTATGCATACTAGGCATCTGCTTTCCCACAGAATTTCATTAAAAAAATAGGTGTATGTAAATCTTGTAAATTTAAGAATATTATTTTTACATGTTTAATTTTGAAATATTAAGCAAGCTGACACTTGAGCCTGATGCTTCAGGATTTGGGAGATTGATGTGGGAGGGTCACCTGAGCCCTGGAGTTTGACAATATAGTAGGATCCTGTTTCCAACAACACTGAAATAAATAGATATAGAGTATGGTACCACAGAGAGCATTGGTTTGGAGAATTTAGTAGAAGATTTGGTTATATGTCTTCCACTAACTCTTCATTCTGATCTATGGGTGTCTATGTCTTTAATTTAGTGGTCTTAACAATGAATTAAAAAAAAAAATCAATGAGTAAGCTCTCACAACAGTTGTCATGTCCAGACTCCACCACTAGACGAAGTAATTTAATGGGTCTGTGAGTGGCACTAAGCATTGGTAATTTCTCAGAGATCCCTTGGTGAGTCTAATGTGCAGTTAGGGCTGACAGCCACTCAACCAGCCTATGTTGAGACACAATCATGGGCCATGTCCAACAACATCTGCATCTTGATCTTGAATTTGCTGATGTTTTTCTTGTCTATCATGATCATTGCTGGAACCTAGAGATGCCCCAGTCTTTGGAGATGGATTCAAAAGTTCCTAAAGTCAGGTGACTTGATCAAACCTAGAAATGTAACTGAATTATATTGATAACATGTGGACTAGTGAGGAGGGTTCTGGAGTCAGACTTGACCTTAAGGGTTTCTTCATTAACTGGTTGGTTGAGTGATGATGGACATATTAATAATGTGTGGACATGATAAAGACATAACCCCTTAGTTCTTGAGCCAATTAATTGAAGGAGGATTTAGTCTTATGTTGCAGGTCTGGGTTACTTAACCTCTCTTGGCCAAAATTTTTATACATATAAAATAGGGATAGAATTGTTATGCCTTCTTTATAGGTTAGGATGTTAAGCAGATTAACTGAAGTAATACATGTAAAGCCACTTTTGATAATTCCTAGCATATAACATCTCCAAAATATTTTAATATTTATTCAAAGGCTAATTTCTTCCATTTACTCAGACTGTGTGTGAACTTCAGTGTGATGTTCTAGTGTTGGGATATGGGACCTTTTGTTCATAGGACCTGGAGACTAAGTTAGATTCTTTGTATCACCAACTTATCTGAGGAATGGATTCTACATCTTTCATAACAGTACCTTGAGTTGCTGCCTTCTTCCTTTTTCTCTCTCTCTCTTTCTCTCTCTCTCTTCCTCCCCCTCTCTCTTTCTCCCTCCCCTTTTCTTTCTTCTTTTCTTTGTTTGTCTTTTGAGACAGTGTTTTATTGTATAGGCTTTGACTGTCCTGGAACTCATTCTGTTGGCCAGGCTGGCATCCTACTTAGACATCTGCTTACCACTGTCTCCTGAGTGCTAGGATTAACCACTATCACTTGACTTAGTGCCTTTTCTTATAAGGCAACTATAGATGCAGAAAACAAATCTTTCATTGCTTATTATTATAAATAAAATGAAATAGATGTAAATAGAATTAGAATAGATGCACAAATACACTTCAGAAATGGAACACAAAGAAGCCTAGCAGGAGAAGAACGGCACAGGACAGAGTATCAGGAAGTGAAGATGTTCAAACACATTATATACATGCGTGAAAATGTCATCACAAAACTCAATATGTATAATTAATATATGCTATATTAGTCAGATATGCTTCTAGAATAATAGAACTTATAGACTGAATCTCTCTATATATAAAAGAAATTTATTGGAATGACTTACAGGTTATGGTCCAGCTAATCTGACAGTGGTTAACTGAATGGAACATCTAAGAGTTCAGTAGTTGCTCATTCCACACGGCTGGAGATCTCAGCAGGTCTTTAGTGTGTGCTGGAATTCTGAAGTAGTAGGCTTTAATACCAGTGAAGGAATGAAGTTGCTAGCAAGGTGAGGGCAAGCAGGCAAAGAGAAAGAGCTCCCGTCTTCCATACCTGAATTAAAGGTCCTTCTCACCTCAAGATCTAGATGAAAGGCTTGTGTTTTTCTATCTCAAAGGTTCAGACTAGAAATGGATTCACCCACTTCAATCCAAGCAAAAAAATTCTCTCACAGGTGTGCACTTCATTTCTAGATTGTAGTTCACTATAGATAGAGTCAAATTGGACAACCAATAATAGTTATCACATATGCTAATAAAAACATTAAAAACAATGAAACTTAGATGTAATAATAGGAATAATATAAAATATCACATTAACTGTGTTCCACATATAATCTTAGGTGTTTTACATAAAACACTGAAATACTCTGTTGTGAATATTATAGAAGTAAGAGGTAATTATGTACGTATAATATAAATCTTCATGTACTTATACTCACTCATTGACAATTTTGTCTTTACCCTGCATCCTTACTATCTTGACATCATAAACATTTTTGACTTTGTAGATCATTGTACATCTTGAAAAGATAAAGACCTTATAAAAAGTACTAACTGTATCATTGGTATACACAGGTGCAATTCTTACTAAAGCCTAGTGTCCAACACTAGTATTGTCTCCTTTTCATGGATGAAACTAAGGCACAACCATTAAGTAGCATTCTCAAATTCATATGGCCAGTGTCTTAGTTGGGGTTTTTATTGCTGTGACAGGAAACTATGACCAAAATTATTTTACTTATACTTCCATTCCACAGTTCATCATCAAAGGTAGTCAGGCCAGGAACTCACACAGACTGGTACTCTGGATGCAGGGACTGATGCAGAGGCCACGGAAGAGTTCTGCTTGTGAGCGTGCTCCTTCCTGGCTTGTTCAGCTTGCTTATAGCAGCCTGGGCTATCTGCCCAGGGATGGCACCACCCACAATGAACTGGACCCTCGTACATCAATCAATAATTTAAAGAATGCCCTATAGACTTGCCTATAGCAAACCTCATAGAGTTATTTTTTCCAATTCAGAATCTCTCTTTCTAATATAACTATCTCATAGCAAGTTGACACAAAACTAGTCAGTACAGCCAACCAGCAGAGTTAAAGGCCAGGTGGACTATTGATCTGTCTGGTTCTTAACTGCTTTGACTCATCCACTCTCCAAGTGAAGAAACAATGTTGATACCTAGCAAGGTTGTCTCTGTGTATGGAAAGGTACAGGTTTTCATGTTGTTAATGTCTTTACCAGATGAGTACCCTGCTGTGAACTGTTGTCTAATTTGCATTTTTTATAATATGGACTTGAGTTTCCAGAAGAGCTGACTTTGAGTTCATTAGTGATGTGACTTTGTATTACTTTTGATTTATGAACTATAACTACTTTGTTATATGATAGTACACCTCCCTTAGGGAATTATAGAAAGGACTGACTGAGTTGATGTAAACAGAAAACTCTGTCCCATGCTTTCTACATATTGAATGGAATGTGTTAAGAATATGTGGTACTTAAATTAGGAAGTTAATTATTTAGGAAGAGAACTATATATTTCCCATAGTTTGTATATCTAAAGATCACTAATATGGGGGAATTCTTTTATACTATGGAAAGAACATAGTCTATTTGACTGCAAATATTCAAGGCAGTAGTCTTGAATAACCAGGAACTGACAAGATAAGGATTCAGTGTAATGGATTTTAAAATGCCTTCTAATTTACGGGAGACAAATGGTCAAGTTTGTTAAACCCAAATGAACACTATCTATGCTAGCTAGTTTCAGTAAAGGAGCATCATCTTCAGGGAAAGCCACTTCTCCGTTTGAGCTTCTTTAAAATAATTTTTTAACACCATTTGAAAGTGCAGTGAGAATTCTCGTGGAGTCATGGAATACACATGCACATTCTTTGCCGCTTGGCTTCCTTGAGTCCACCCTTCATCTGGAAACCACATTGTGAGCAATAGGCTGGGTGTGAAAACGTTAAGACCAAGGGAATGTAAAAGATTATCTGTGTGTGTGTAGCTGCCCTTTAAAATTAATTATAAAAATTTGTTTTTACTCCAGGAGGGGCCCATATAGGCCCAGGTCCAGCATGTAACATTGGTTTACTCCAACATCTATTCCTTCTATAATTACTGAAACACATGGAGGAGCCGATCTGCCAGAACCAAATGTTATAGTGAATAGGACTGGTCCTAGGCCCAGTGTTGAGCTGCTACAGCTGCAGCTTACATGGCTTTCCCAGCTAGGAAACAGAGAGCACAGGGCAGAGGTACTGTCTGAAGGCTACAGGCATGAAGGTCAAGCTCATGTAACCTCAGGGTAGCAGATACTGAAGGTGAAGTGTACAGCAGCCTGGAGCTCAGGCAAGGATGCTGCCCCCGACAGCCTGCTTAGCTACAAGATCACCCTGACTCTGGACAACCACAGTATAAACGAGACAAGTCTCTGTGATGGTCCGGTATTTACGCTGTGCCAAAAACCAGAAACCTTAAACCTGATTAATGACTTTGCAATGAATATTTGCATGTAAAACTACTTGGGCAAATAAATAGATAGATAGATAGATAGATAGATAGATAGATAGATAGATAGATAGATAGTTCTGTGTGACACGCAGTTTTCAAAGCCACTATGACAAGTGAATGAATATGAGATGGAGAGACAAGAAAGAGGGAGGAATGGAGCAGTGCATGCAGGGTAGAGAAAGGCAGAATTAGAGACGAATTAGAGACAGTGGAGACACACTTGAGAGAAGGCTACAGGAGACGGGGAACATGTCATTGCAGAGTAGAGTTGTTAGGGTGATGTGCAGCGGACTGGAGCCTGTGCAGTCAGCCTGGGACACGCTGCCCAGTGGCAGGATAGCCCTAGCTCCCAGCAATGACATGATATGTGAAATAAAGAATGGTAATAATTTCTTGGACTGGACTCCCTCAAAAGAACTCTATGGTCCATGCTGCTACTGGAGGCTGTGTTGATATCTGTAGTCCGCTGCCCCAGATATGTTGAAGCTCGAGGTTCTGGTCTGGGGTGCCAGTGGAGGCCATGTAGAAGTCCAAGGCCTGTGCTGTGGATGTCCGCAGTAGTCTGTGCTACCTCAAGGGGCCACATAGTGTCTATGGAAATAGCCTGCATCGCCGCCTGGGGCCATATTGGAGTCCTTCGTGCTGCTACAGTCGGGGGCTGTGTTGATGCAGGCTGTGTTGCCATCAAAGTTATACAGATATCCTTGGTCTGTGCTGCCACATGAAACCACCAGGGACCATATTGGTGTCCTTGGCCCATGTTTCCTTAGAGAGCATGTTGATGTCTTTAGCCTGTGCTGCTGCTGAGGTCTGTGATGGTATCCATGGCACAGACTTGGGTAGAGGTCTGCTCTGATACATGTGGTGGTCTGTACTACCAAAGAGACCATTTTGAGGTCTATGGCAAGTTCTGAGCCTGGAGACCTGGTGGGTGTCTGGTCCGTCTGTCGCTGACTATAAAGGACAATGAAGCTACTTTTGCAGTTGTATCCATGACTGGAGACTCACAGTTGAGAAAGGGGGACATAAAAGGGCTCTGAGATAACCTTCTCCCCACTCTCCACAAGTGATGGCTTCTGGAGGGTGAGCTGGTGGGAAAGGATTCAGTTTTCTTTAAGGGGCTGGCCATTGGGAGTTTAACCATGCTCCAGTGAGTATACGGGCAACATAAATTGAACATTTCTTTTTGTTGCTCTTTTTTTTTTGGCGGGGGTTGAACCTGGGAAGTGTGATTGGGGTGCACAATATGAAATTACCAAATAATCGATCAAAATATTATGTTGGAAAAATGTTTCTAGATTACCTGTTTTGAAACTTGTGTCCCATTTCTATGTACCACTAATTTGGATAACAGAGGCTTGACCACATACAGAATGTTTCATAGAGAGCATTTTTTGTTTCATAGCATCTAATATTTAGAGCATGGACTTCATTCCAGACTGGATTTTATTTCTTGTTCACATCAGTTCTTCTCAGTGTTTATATTGAGCAATTTACCCTTGCCAAGGAAAATGCAAGCTTTTCTAACATTCTATTTAATTGGTATCTTGCTACTTCTAAGGTATGTGATTGACATAGCATACACACTTTGACAACAATAGTGTTCCTCTAAGTATCCCCACCAGGTAGAAAAGACACCCCACAACCTCATTTTCTCCCTCTTCTAGTCTTTGTTAGGTGGTTAGGTGATTTTGATTTACAAGCAGAGGCTGAGCTTGACTCTCACCTTGAAAACATCCTTCCTCAGTGATGAAAACAAACATTTAAAATGTCCTATAAACACAGAATTTGAGACTTTCCCCCATGTCTTTTACATCCTCCTTTTGGCCCAAGGCTTCTTACTACCTCTGGGTTTGGGATTTTTTTCAAACCCAGGCACATCTGCATCATTTTCCATGACAAGCAGAGAGAGACTTGTTGAGGATGATGATTTTTTGAAATTCTCCGTAGAAACCCATCCTCTTGCCTCTAGCTGTGTGAATACAGAGGGGAGGGGTGGGGAGGAGCAGGCTGTTTGCTTTTCCTATGGCCATGTCAAAGTAATAATTGATGCTGTGTGATTAAACTCTTTGCAGGTCTTAGATGACACTCCAACCCTTTAGAATTTTGCACCCAAAAATCTCTGAATGAAATAAAACCCTCCAAATTATATTCAGTTTAGTTAATTTGATCCTAGTGTAAAATTAGAAAACTAGGAATGTTTGTGTGTCATGTGGATTAGTTAGGCTTGTGGGGGACAGTTGTTTCTTTTATCTACTTGTCTCTGCTACCTATATTTATCTTTTTATAATTACTGTTTTGAAAGGTACTTTTAATTCCATAAAGTCTATCAATTATATGTGTGGAGTTTGTTGAATCTTGGTATTTGTATATGTTTAGGTAATCAGTACCCCAAACAAGATACAGAATACTACCTTCAACCTTTTCTGTTGGCCCTTCCAAGGTGGTAAGGAGAAAGAATGCTTATTAGAATCTGTCATTCTTAGAAGAAAGCACATCTTCAAACCTATTTATAACTGCCCGGCTTTTCTTTAACAAAAGCAACATTTGCTGTAATGACTTGATTATAAGCAGAAACATGCAGGCAGTAAAAGTGCTCCTACAATGATTGACAGCTCAAAGTGGAGGGGAGGAAGTGAAGTGCGCTGAGGGTGGGCAACAGTTTATTGCACCTGCAATCAGCTCAGGAGGCTCTAACTGGCTTCAGAGGGACCTAGTTTCCTGTGGCTTTAGCAAAAGGGATAAATTATAGTTGACATCTTCAGTGAAAGACAGCAAGATGCCCCGGGGGTGTTGGGGGGGTAGGGCACAAAACAACAAATGTGGTAGAAGTTAAGAGATCCTTGTTGAACTGTTACTCAACAAATGCAGGTTTGTTTGCAAAGACCAAAGAGGCAAACGGTGCAAGGTACACGTTCAAATAAAAAGCAGCAGACAGGGTGCACCAAACATTGGCCGAGGTTCTGCTTCATTAAATCAAGCAGAACCAGGGAGTGGGGGGAATGCATAGGGAAGAGTTCAGAATCATTGGTATAGTGGCATCGTGGCTGAGAGGCTGAGACCCAGACAAGGAAGTTGTTGGTCCCAGCATTCTTTCTGATGAGATAGTACTGAGTTCTTTTTCCACCTCTCTGTGGGTGTTTGATATTGTTCAGACAGCTCAATTATAGGATTTTGATGCCTTTAGTGGCGCAATCAATCATTCGTAGGAGGGTTTGGATGCTTGAGTATGGTATATGCCGAGGATGAAAGCAGTGGCTCTTTCATTATGAGAAAAATGGGGCTGCAGCTGAGGAAACATTCAAACTATTACAGATCGAAATTGTCTGTATGCAATTAGATCTGAAAAGAATAGCGTGGGAGACAGAGTAAGATAAAAGCCTCGGCTTTTCTCATATGCCAGGCCATATTTAATTTTATTATGCTATTTATGCCACATCATTTAAACCAAAGCACATGGAAGTTGGTCCATAAGATGCTGAATGAATGAGAACTTCTTTGTGGAGTGGGTCTAGCTTGATTACCACAGAGTCACGAAAGGAGGCAGAGAGGAAGGGACGGATGCAGTTAGTGTGGTTGAGCATCACAGTTGATTTTCCAAGCCAGAGTATTTTGCTGATGTCAAGTCATTGGGTGAATGATGATGGTGCCACCAGAGCTAGTCTTCTATTGGTATTCTCTGCCATCTTGCCAGCTGTCTAGCTGATCATAACAGGCTCTCCATGGGGTGCCTAAATCCCTCATGGAGATGGTGGTATTATTGTCCTTCACTGTGATTTAATTCACTGAGTTTTATGACGGAATTGCTTCCATCTCAGGGGTAGAGAAGAATGCACCTTTTCCAGTGTGTGAAGGCATTTTCTTGCCATATGGTCCATATAATCCTTATACACACAGGCAGTTTTTGCAGACATGGGATTGAATTACCAATGATTTGTTGTGGATTCTGTCAATATGCAGCAAGCCAGCAAGTCTGTCCGATGGCTTTATTTCTTCTACGACAAAAGTTTCTTACAGTGCTTCTAGTACATGTTAATTCTTTTTAGTGCCTTCAACCCTCTCTTTGAATAGAGTAAGAAAATCTTGGATTTATCAGGATCAGAACATAGTGCTGTCCAGGACATTTTAATTATGAAATGAAACCAACACATTAAATTCTGATTAAACAAAAGTCATATAAGCTTTGCCCTATAATTCTCCAAATCGCCTTTTAAATATAATATCTTTAACCTTTGGATATTATTCTCTCTCAGTTTTCTGTTTGCATCCATTGATAGTATCTGGATAACAATGATTTTACCTTTCTACCTTACAGCTATTCAAGACCTTGACCTGCTGGTCCTAATAAAAGAGTTATGAACCATGCCCTGCTGAAATGACTTCACTCCCCCTTTTTTTCCCTTCGCTCCTCTAAATTCCCTTGGTGGGTGATAAAGCTTTGCATTGAAATGGATGCATTTGGTCTCTGTTAAAGCCATTTAGGGTGATTTCTCTGCCACAAGCATTATTCTTGGGGCAGACAGATGCTTCTCGTTCAGGGCCCATTTCATAACATATTCTTTCAGGATTCCATAAAGTCCTTTGGGGCTAGCAAATTATCCCTTTCAGCAAATGTGGTCACACAGGGCATCTTCATCTAGGGAGTCAGTGCAGATGGGGAAGAAAAAGAATACACAATGGGAATTCTACCTTTAATTTTTTAAAAGAAAGGAACTAAAAACAGCTTTTGATTTCTCTTTGTCTTCTTCCTCCTGCTCCTCCTTTCCCTCCTCCTCTTCTGTCCTCTCTTCCTTCTTTCTAAAGATATGGTTTCATATTGCCTAGCTTGGCCTTGAACTCCATATATTGCTGAGGCTGGCATGAATGCCCTATGCCCCTGGTCCCATTTCCCGAGTGCTGGGTATGCAAGTATGCACTATCACACCCGCTTCATATTTTTAGCTTCCTATAAGTGATTGACTAGCAGTTGTCTCAAGAGAAGAGAATTTCTATTTTCTGCTATTTTGTTTCTGAAAGGTCACAAAGTAGATGAGCATGCTACAGACCCAGGCAAACAGGCACTCATGTTTTGTGTTCGATTCTGGGGCCAAGCGTTTTCAGTTGCTCAGATAAATACATCACAACTTTCCTATTTATCATCTTGAGTTTTATATCAGTTTAAGGAATTGAAAATGACTACCTGGGCTGGGCTGAGGGAACAGCTCAGTTGGTAAAGTGCAAGTCTGAGGACATGAGTTTGGATTCTAACACCCGGGTGAGAAGTCAGGTGCAGCGGCACATGCCTATAATCCCAGCCAGTGCTGCGGAGAACAGACAGGAGGATCCCTGGGGCTTGAGGAGCAACCAACCTTACTAAGTCAGTACCAGGTTCGAAAAAAATGGGGTGGAGAGTAGGAGAAGAAGGCAACGCAACTTCAACCTGACCTTGAGTGGGCATGCTCATGTGTGTGTGCTTGCACACACACACACACACACACACACACACACACACTAAGGAGTAGAAGAGGGAAAGGAGGGAAGGAAGAAAGAAAGGGAAGGAGGGAGAGACAAAGAGCTCTTGGCTCCATTCTGGTTTTCTCCAAGAACATTAGGCTCCGAAGCTGCTGTGACTACTTAAATATACGGTTAAAGAACGCATTCATCAAAATTATTGTATTTTAAAAATAGACTTAAGTTTTTATTGCAATTTTTGGTTCATAGCAAAACTGGCTGGAAAAAAGGGATTTCGCTCACATTTTCTGTCGTGTCTCCCTCCCCTAACCCTAGTCCCCATCCCTGCCGCAGTACATAACATCCTCCCCTATCCACTTGCCTGCCAGGGTGGTCCAGTTGTTAGAACCGAGGAACCGGCACGGGCACACTATTACCATCCCAAGTGCGTTGTTTAAATTAGGCTCACTCTACTTTGGGTTTTGGCCAAAACAACACCAAGAGTCGTCGCTCACTACTTATCAAAGCAGGGAGAGCCTCTACATCAGGTTCCCAGGTGGTGGACAAGATCATCTTAAGTACTCTACTTGTGAGCCGGCTGGGAGCCCAGCAAGGACAGGCTTGGCGCGGAGGTGCCAGGTCATCCTCTCCCTCCTTGTCACTTCCTGTTATCAAGTCTGTAGTGCTACAAGCAGACTGCACGGTCACCAGCTCCACAAGACAACATGCCCAAACAGATGATCCAATTTCACTGAGGCCAGATTCCTTTCTTCTACTGTTCCCAGAAAATAATTTCCATCTGTGAGCTACGGGGAAGTGCGTTGCTGAATGCTGCATGGCAAGTTTCTTCTCAAAAGCTGAGAAAAGTTGAGGCCGTGGAAGGAGGGTTTGGAAGACAACATCTGTTTCTGTTTGTCAGAGGGGAAAAGTCAGTGTGAAGATTGGATGGTGTCCTGCCCCCGAGCCACCTGGAGTCACTAGCACAGAGTCTGGTGCAATGGAGGCAGTCACATACTTCCTAAATTAAAATTTCTGTGCTAAAATAATTTATGAGCCAAAAGAATAAAAATAGCATTTTAAATATCATGTTCCTCTAGGAGCTGTGTTAGGAAGAAGACAAATGATTCAGGTTAATGGGCACAAATGTCTACAGGGTGTTTACAAAATGATTATGTAAAGTTAGCGTCTCTTCTTTTTATGCTGGGATTGGATGAGATTTCCTTTTTGTATGGTTTGATCTTCGACTGTTCCCGTTGCTTACTTTGGAACTGACTCTCACATTTCCTGTATGAAAATGTTTGAAAAAAAATCATGTTTAAAAATTGATTCAGAAGCTCTGACATCATTTTGGAATCACTTTTCTAAAGTTTGATATGTATTTGGGAGGAACCCCAAAACAAAAAGGAATGCTCACTCGGCAAAAGTCCCCTTGAGATATATAGGATTATCTATGTGTGGTGGAGACATAGTTCAAAGGAGGTCATTATATTTGTTGAATTAATTTCAGAAAAACAGGGAACAACCTGAACCTCTAGTATTATGGAAAAGAGCTACCAAGTTTTTGAGAATGTTCTTTCTGAAAATTAGAATTTTATTTGAATTGATATTACTCAGTCCACTTAGTAGACATTTTCTTTGCCTCTGGCTACTCTGCAGAAGGCCACACTACATAGATGATGGCAGTGCTGCTTCTTTTCTTCAGCAGCTCACGGACTGGTGGGAAGAATGAATAATCTTATTGACTGTCACCTCAGCATGGCAGCCTGTTGGTTTGTTCACTACTGTGTGCCCAGGGTCCAGAATAGTTTCTGGTGCACAACAGATGCTCAATGTTGCGTATAAAGATTGGTGGATATTATATTGTTGTTTAAAAAAAGAAAAACGGTGGCGGCAGAAGGTTCCAGGAGGAGAAGTTTATTTAGGTGGAGGGAAGAGAGGAGAGGGAGAGCAGAGAGAGGCGGCCAGCCATGACCACGTGGAGGGGGGAGGGGAAGGGGGAGAGAGTCAGATACGACCTGCAGGTGGCACGGGGTCACAGGAGCAAGAGAGCAAGAGGAGGGGCCAGACAGCCCCTCTTATAATAGTGGGCAGGGCTACCTGGCCGTTGCCAAGTACCTTTGGGGAGGAGCATACCTAGTTGTTGCTAGGTAACTGTGGAGGTGGAGTTTAACAGAATGCTAACATATATCATGTTGGAAAACGTTTCCAAAATATCAAGTATTTGTGTGGCAAATAGACACTAGTATAGAAATCATTAGGCTCTCACTCAAGCCCTGCTGTGATTGCTATGATCTGCAGCAGTTCATCAAAGTTGCCACTGTTTTCTAATTCTGGATTAAAAGTTGGTGTATGTAGAACAATGTAGAAATTCATGTAGTGTTAACTTTCTGCATACATAGGAAGGATAAAATGAAAATCCAGGATTTCTTTAAGACAGCTAAGTTTCAAAAAATTTCTTACAGCAATTGATTCTTCATAAGAGAAAGAGTTCATGTCATGGAATATGGTCTAGAAATGTTAAACTAATAGCATCCTGAGATGGATCACGGGCAATCATGCAACTGTGTCATTCCCAGCAGGTAGATTCCATGACCAGAAGAGTGATCACAAGTGGAATCAGAGTAGCTGGGCTCCTATCTGATGTGACCAGACCCATGAGGGGGTTAGAAAGTCAACTGAGTCACAAAAAGGGTTTTCTAATGACTTATACATATTATCAAATACCTTATAAAATGTGAATGAGCAGCCATTTGATGTCGATGTCATGATGTAGGTTTGGGCATGCTTTAAGTGTTGTTTTGCTGATTGGATACCCTTCTTTCTTTCTGACATAAAACATGTTTATACTGTGTCTTCTGTAACTTCCATTGTAGGTGTCTTTAAATAGAGAACTGAAAGGTTCAGACTGAGAATCTGAATTGAGAATTTAAGCACAATTGAACGTGAGTTCCAAGTCTTTCTTTGTATCTATGACATTTGCAGTGCTGTTGTGTAAAACCTCCTGATTCTCCACCAACTCATTTTAAGTTAGGGTTTCCTCTGTTCAATCTTTTTGAAGTAATAAATTCCATTTATCAACTGATGGACACAAACTGCTGACCCCTGTGGTTTAATTAGGGAAAAGTTGGAAGAAGCTGAGGAGGAGGGTGACCCTGTAGGAGGACCAGCAGTCTTAACAAATCTGGACCCCCGAGATCTCTCAGACACTGGTCCACCAACCAGGCAGCACACACCAGCTGATATGAAGCCCCCAGCACAGCAGAGGATTACTGGTTCTGGATTCAGTCAGAGAAGACGCACCTAATCCTCAAGAGACTGGAGGTCCCAGGGAGTGGGGAGGTCTGGTGGGGTGGGGGGATAGGAGATGGGGGGTGGGGACATCCTCGTAGAGACAGGGGTGGGGGGGTCTTCCTGGTGTGGGATGTGGAACATTCAGAGGGTGGACTGGGAGGGGGATAAAATCTGGACTGTGGAAAAGATTAAATAAAATTAAAAAAATAAAGATATTTCTCCCCTAAAAAAAGAATTCCCTTTATGTTTTATTAAGTCACATTGATTTGAAGTGACAGATACACTGGTCAAAAATGCCTTCCAGAGCAAATACAACTGAGTCCTAGTTAGACTTCAACTCTGTGGGAGGGAGGAGGGATGTTGACTCCCATTGCAGAGTAGCCAATTAACCACACATGGAAATGGTGTTACAGTTTTGTTAGGGTTTTGTCACGGGTGACCTGTAAAGCTGTGGTGTTAGTGATGATCTATATTGTGTGACAACGAGAAATGACATGTAAGGTTTTCGCTGGGCAAGGAAGTACAGTTCATACTTTTAATATAGTATTAAACTATACTTTAAGAGAATATAAAATACAGCACTGAAGCTGGGTTGACTACACAGAAGGATTTGTTTCTTTGCATTGAGAGGAACAGCACAGTGTAAGGCCAGAAGACCCTTCAGCAAGAAGACCTGGATCTATGACTCTGCTCTGCCCCCTCCATCACTGGGTGCCCTGGGGCTTCAGTAATCTCTATGCTCCCCTCAGAGGTCTCATGGTTGCGCCCTGGATATCAATTCAGACTCAGCCTACTAGAGACCAAGTAGCGGTGTTAGGTCCTTTGAAGAAAAGCTTCAGCTCTGTAAGGACTTCACACACTAGTCACTGATCTCATTGTGATAGACGTCATCTGCATGACTAAGCAAAAAGTTAGCCCAAAGGAATTGGGAGTAGCTTAGTGATTCTTTGGGGGAGGCTCACAGTATAGGACCAGAGGGAAAGCTGCCAGAATGAGTGTTCCCAGCCTGCATCAGAACCAGTCCTCAGCTGCAGTCAAGGCAGATGCAAATATCTGTATCACCCCAGTACTGGAAAGGCATTTTAACCTAACCCATACTGATAGCATACCATATGTTCCTGCTACCAGTGTGCCAAAGACCTGCCTGTAGCATCCTACTGTCACCAAGAACCAGAGCAAGACAGGGAACTGACTTCATGTTCCTTCCTGCTATTATCCTGTCTATCCTGAACTAAGTCCAGGCTAAATGACTGTCTTCTGCAGCAGCCTTGTTATCAGAAGTGCTAAGACAGTAAGTTTCTGTCATTTTTAGCATTCATAGCAAGCACTCCAGACACAAATGCACCAACCAGAGAAAGTCTGAGCAGTATCAAAGGTTTGTGAGGTAGAATGCAGCCATGTCGAAACTGCCAGGAAGGGTCCTCCTGGAAAGTGCCTATGCCACTAGGCAGTGTCCAGGAAAGAGTCCAGAAACCTGTCTTTGCTTTGGAAGGAGACAATCCATGGAATCCAAGCCTATCAGGAATTTTCTCATGATGGCTGGGAATTGCTGCTTTATTCTTCTCAAGATAAAGCAAAACATGGAGATGAGTATGCAGGCCTTAACGTAGTATCTTTGAGGGTAATGGATGAGTACTTTCATGTGCCTGCTGGAACAGACACAGGAATAGATGTATTCATAATGGGATAATGGGGCCGTGCTGCAGTGTTCTCTGTCCCCAATTTGAGGAGGGTTTGGGCAGCTGTGATTGACTTGACACATCAAGGAGAGGATGGTGTGAAGGGATCCAAACAGCTGCGCCAATCTGGCAAGCCTCTCCCTGCATCCTTGAGGGCCTCATCAGACAATGACTTGGCTCCATTCTTGGTATAGAGTCTCTGTCAGCATTCCAAGTCTAGGTCCCAAGGATGCTGGATGCTGAAGTCAGGGCCAAGATTTTCTTGGCTGATGGCCTCTGAGTGCCCAGGGAGGCTGTCTCTAATCCTAATTCTGGAACAGGGTGTTGTGGGGAAGATCACATTGACAGATAATCAGCCAGCAGTTATTATACCCAAGGTGGCCTTTGGATTATGAGCCATTTATATATTTAGCAAATATTTATTGAGCACCTACAGTGCTCAAAACACAGGGCCAGGTGCCCTGATGGACACTGATATATACACATGTGTGAGAGAGTGGGGGAGAGACATAGGTCACAGATCTGAGTGGACTCAGGAAGATTAAAAGAATGGATTATCATATGTGACACTGGCTGGGAGGGACTTTTAATTTTTTTTTTTTACATGATAGTATAAAAACAAAATGTGTACATTTTCATCTTGGGCTACTTTGGGGTGAGAAAACTCTCTTTGGGGAGTTGGCTATGTCTGTACATGAGAGGATGAATGTTAGACTCAGTTGGAACTGGTTAGTCATGGTGAAGATGGTCTCAAGGCATTACACAGCCTTCTGGAAGCCACTGCTGCCAAATCCCGAGTTTGTGTGTGTGTATGTGCAAGGTCCACATAGCAACCTGATTGGTAGTCTTTCCATTGGCAGCTTAAGGTTGAAATAATATTCTTCATGTTTCAACTTCAGCCAGATGAACTCCTTTGTGGCTAACTTCGCCTCCTGTAGGAACACGGCACAGTGAGTTTGGTGGTTAGGAGGATTCTAACAAAGTCAGGTTCTACTTTAATCGCTGTGTATCTGAGACTCATCTGAGACTCAGACTCTCCCCTACAGAGAAGAGCTGTTTTTTTTTTCTGGGTCCTGCCAACTCTTTTATTGTAAAAGCAAGAAAACTTCTCCTCAGCTTCTGATAAAGACCAGCTGCACACTGGGACTGACCTCAAGTACAGGATTTGGGATGAAGAAACAAGTCTTTCTTCAAAGACAAATCCTCAAGGAGAAACGTTGCAGGCTTTGATGAAGAAGGTCCAAGTGTTACCTGAGGCAGAGGATGAGTATAGGAGGTGCTGTCTGATGAAACGCATGACTCGGGCATGCCGGTTTCAAGTGGAGGCTGACACTCTCCTGCTTGCTGTCCAGCACAAAGTGTGTGCATGTGCTGGAATCAGAAACCGGTTCTATGAGGCTGGTGACTCTCCTCACCACTCTCCCACCTCATGAAAAGACAAGGTACAGAGTAGGCATTGCTTTAGTTTTTTTTCTCCCAGAGACGTAGGAGAGCGGGTGCCAGCTGAGAATGTTCACCATCATGATGTGATGGCAACTTTCTCTTGAGAAGAGGGAGACAATGACTGCATAGAGAGTCAGTGTTGCCATGGTCAGGAACTCCATGCTACATGGCCTAGTCACAACGCCTTTGCTTCTTCTACAGACACCAACTTCCCTGAATGTGACAAATAGAGACAGGATAAGGAACAGTGAGCTACACCCATCCTTCCTTTTCTAGTCAGCCTCACACCCTTTCTTTATCCTTGAGATAAAGAGACATCTTATGCAGTTTGCAACTTTAGTAGCTGGCCCACTGCCTAGGCATAGCATATAGGAAGGGAAGTGAATGGAATACCCTTTCTAGAACCCTCCCTGCCTGAGGCAAGGCTTTAGGAACATTCGGTGGTATTGCTTTTTTTTCTCTGTGAAGAGCTGTGTTCACAATTCTTGACTTTTTGATTATCACATATTAATGACTTGGTGAGATCAAAGTTCGTGCAGAACTTTGCTTGCTTTCTTCGAACTAGATCCACTTGTGGCTGATTAGACTGATCACTCCCAGGACTCTGAAGTCTGTGCTGGGCCATGCAAACCTCTAACTGAAGGACGTGCTGGAAAGTGAGTTCCCCCTCCATCTTCTGTAATAGAACAGTGGTTTGGGGGAAAGAGGGATGGCTACACTTATGCCTAAAACCTGTCAATCCTTTTGATTGTTGGAAATGGGGGTTTTTTTTTATAGTGTCAGCCAGGGAGATTTAAACTGAGGGTCTTATGGCAAGCTTCTGGTTTCTGATGTAGGTTCTGTTGCCTCCTCCTGGTTTTGTGGCTCTTTCTGACTGTAAAGGTGAGGAGAGTCAGGGGAAGACAGCATCCTCCTTCCTACAGTGAAGCAATGCGCAAGCGGACTAAACCCAGTGACGTTCACAGAAGGACAGAGTAGGAAGCAAGATCAGGATCATGGTTTTCAGGTTTGAAAAGCTGCAGTAACTCTGGATTGATTTAGGTCAGCTTTCTTGCAAGAGTAAGCACACAGGAGACAGCTTCTGGTAGTCATGTATTTTTGTTGTTGTTGTTGATTATAGACAAATGTGATCTTTACTATTCTAGGAGGCATTTCCAAATTCAGAAATTAACAAAAGGTTAAAGATGGGAAGAGAAGCTGACAGTACTTATTATTCAATGTATGGAAATAACAAAACCAAATATGCTCCAATGTCATACATTTAGGAAATTGGAACCTGTGCTCATATCGAGAAGTAACATTTCAAATACTTTTGCCAGAGAAGTGTAATCCAAAGCATACACAGTGCATGGTAAGTTTTTGAGAATTATGCCAGTACGTAAAGCTGTCCCCAGTTGACTCATGAAGAATTCTTACTGGGAAAGTAAAAGGTTTGTGAATCCAGTTCTTCAGGAGAATGGATTCAATTCTAACAATACTAATTTGTGCTGCGGAAAATGTCTGTTTCTGGACTAGTGTGATTCATACAGTTCCCTGGACTGTGGGCCTGAGACCCAAAGCTTACACCTCACTTGGGGATTTGTAAAAGTATCGGTTCTTGGATACAATTACAGACCCACCGATTAGGAAATGCTAGGGGTGGCTTTAGATATCTGTCTTAACAAGTCCCTAGGTGTGTCCGAGGTACCTTAATGATGGAGAATCTCCTCTGTAGACTAATTTCCATCTGTTAGGAGAACCGAAAACACACCCCTCCCCCAAATCTGAAGCAATCAGCATCTCCCTGATTTGTGACTTGTCTCTAGGTGATCATTTCCAGAGAGACTGTCCTGCAGTGGTAAATTAAGAAGTTCACATTCTGCTTTTCAAATCAATCTGTCATCTAAGATGTAGTCCCTTCCTCCCAGGAGCCCGAGGTGAACCACTAATATTACATTTCTAAATCTGAGTTAATCTGTTTTATGGACAGGAGCCTCCGTCTGAAGCAACCAACCTCCCTTTATGTATTTTCATTACACAACGAGCTTACCAACTCATATAATATAATAATATATATATATATATATATATATATATATATATATATGTACATATATATTAAAAGGACTTTTCAAAGTTAAAAATAAGAATTTGCCACCAGAAATCCAGAATGTAAATAACCAGTATCAGTTAAGTACGTAAGAGGAAAAACACAGAAAACAGATCTTTCTAGCAGGTTGATTTCCTAGCTTAAACATTTTATAAGAGATGAATTCTACACCTAAACCAACCACACATTCAAAAAGGTGTATATATGTATATGAACTTTGTTTATCTATTTATACTAAAAGCTATCAAAATTAATGACCTGTTTTTCCCCCTCTCATAAAAAAGGTCTTTAAAATGAAATGTACCTTCCTTTAAATTAAGTCCGATTTGATTTTTTTCCTGCCAGAGAATGTCTTAAATCTTCTCTGCTTCATGACTGTGTTATAATTCTGTCCCAGAGGATGGAAGCAGGTTCCTGCTGAAGGAGAATTTGATCATAGTGTAGCTTCCATTGTTACCTGAGCGACAGCATGCACAGGGGGGCTTGATTAACCTATGGTTTAAAATATTTGACTTTTAGAAATGAAATTAATTTTCTGTTTTATCATATGAATTTTTTTCTGGGGTATGTTTATGCCTATACCCTTGTGTGGTGAGGTGTGGAGATCATGTGGTTTAGTTAAAAGTAAAACAGGGTGGTAAGCTGTAAATAGATTTATGTTGATTCTTTGTGGTATATTATAATTTTAAATTTATTTATGTATGTGTTTGTATGTGCACCATGGCACTTGTGTGAAAAGAAGAGATAACCTGCAGGAGTTGGTTCTCTTCTTCTACCATATGGGTCCCAGGCCAGGGCTCAAACGCAGCTAATCAGGCTTAACCCACTGAGCCAGCCCTGTGGTTAGTTTTAATAATGTATTTAAGTCTACCTGGATTACTTCCATGTGGCATGACCATAAACATATCATTAAACTTGAAGAAATAAAAAGGGGGATAGGAGAGATAGAGTCAGTGGGCATGCATGCTTTTGCAGTCATGAGAAACTGAATTCAGATTCTAGCATCCATGTAAAAACCCAGGGTTGGCTGCACAATTACTGTAACTCCAGTAGCAGTGTGGTGGTGGTAGTGATGGTGGTGGTTGTGGTGGTGGTGGTGGTGTTGTGTGGTAGTGGTGGTGGTGGTAGAGTGAGGGGGAGGATGGAACATTACTGGCACTTGCTGGTTGCTAGTTTAATTCCAAGCTCAATGACAGACCCAGTCTCAAAGGAATAAAGTAGAGAATGATAGGACAGGACATCCAGTATCCCATGACTTTCATATGTATGCACACAAGTACAAGTACCTGCAGTTATGTGCACACATATACATAGCACACATATTCCACATATATATACACTCATACACATTATAAAAAACCAATTACATAGAGAGTTTAGCAATGGTAACTATGATGGTGGGAGGAAAAGGAAGACTAGGTGGTGGATGTGTAGGATGAGCTAATTCATAAACCCAATGCATAGCACCAGAGCTGAACTTAGTCTTGTTCTGTGCTGGGGAATTTTGCTATAAATAGGTTTTCAGAGCTCTTCACAGATATGGGACACACACACACACACACACACACACACACACAAGTAGGATAGTTCTGTTAGATGTTTGTTTGTTTTTTACTATAATAACCTTTTACAAACTAGGTATCCATTAAAACATGTAGTATGCACCTCCTCTAAAACTCAAGTAATATTATGGAAGAGGGGGCAGAACAATGTAAAGCAGAAGACAGAGAGAAGGAGAGCTGCAAAATGTCATCTTCTGGCCAAGACATAGTCATTCCAATCACGAACTCACAGCAACGAAGGACGCCTGCACTGGATCTGTAGGAGAATGGATCCATCAGCAATCAAGCATGGACAAAGGACGGGGAAGGGGCCTTGCCCTTCACTGCTAAAATAAGTGCTATGAGTAGATTCAGGACAAGGGGCAGCCATTGCCTTCCGTTGTATACCCAGTGAATGCTATAAGGAATAGTTTTGATCTGATGGCCACATAGATGACCCTAGTGAAACTCAATGTTTCACAAAACTAACCTAAAGGACATGAATCTAGTAAAAGGATTATAGGGATAGGGGATGGTCTTGATAGAGTTGAAAGGAGATACAAATGTGTGGGAGAGATTAATGAGAAAATAGTATATACATGCATGAAGTTGTCAACTAATCAATAAAAAATTAAAGTAGAGTTTAATAAAAACAGATGACATACATAATAAAAGTTTAAACACTTCCACTTTTGCCTCTTTATCAGCGTCTGGACTGCTATTAGTATTATCATTTTAAAGAGTTTATGTCAAAGGTTGTAGAAATGTATGTAAAGAGAAGCAGACTGATGTTCCGGTGGGAGGTACCAGTAGGACCATGGGTTCTCATTCTCTTTTTGTCTTTAGGTTTTTTAATTGTTAATCCTGCAACAATATAGCTTGAATCTTGTATAGCTGAAAAAAATGGCTAAGAATTGAGAGGGTGATTGTTCTAGTTTTATGTTGGAGACCTGATAAATAAAAATAATATTTGAGGTAAAGAGGAAAGAAATACATTAAATGGAGACAATGGGTAGAGGTAAACTAAAGATATAGCTTTATAAACATTAGGGAAGACATAGGGAAGTGGGTCTGTTTGGGGTAATCAGTCCCACACGAGCATTCTCCATTTTCCCCATCTGTTGGGCCAGATGTGCTACCTACATTGTATTTCTATTCTGAATTGTCTTTCTTCATTGATGTGCTTCCTTTTTATAGAGACCTTCTGTTGATCAGTGATACAAGGCCTTAAATCTAAACATCAAATCATGTAGCTGTAAAAACATTTATGCCATGGGACCCAGTTCCAGGCAGGTTAATTTTGAAGCCAAGACATAAAGGTACATCTGGTCTGCCTTCCCTTCACCATAAGAAAATAAATATACAGAAAAGAAAAGCTAGCAATAGTGATGGACTTGAGCTCTGTAGACTTGTACATAGGATGAAGGCCAAATATGAACATACACTAATTGGCTGACTGACAAAAAGAGAGTGACATGTAGTGTTAACCCTATGTTATTCTTTGAACTGTCATGAATTATGCTCATAGTTCTTATTCCATCATCTCCTATAATTCGAGGATCAAAATAAAGCCTGCCCTCTTATCTTCCTAGGATTCAGTCAGTGTACCACAATTCTATATTTTTTCTTCTACAAAGCAAGATCAGCCTTCTGAATAAAAAATGAAGGTTGATGATAGACTTAAGGTTATCCAAAGGTTTTCAAACTACAACCTGCAGGGCTCCCTCAGGGACTGCAGTAGGCAAGTCATGAGAGAGGGAGAGAGAGAGAGAGAGAGAGAGAGAGAGAGAGAGAGAGAGAGAGAGAGAGAGAGAGAGAGAGAGAGAGAGAGAGAGAGAGAGATTACCTTTTCTAGAACTTCTATGTAATCTGACTCATAATTCAGTGTTAAGTACAATTTCGTTTGGTCACAGTTTCCTGTTCCTGTACTAAAAATTAAAACATGAAGATCTTGATGATTTTTTTTTAAAATTTCGTTTGTTTGTTTTAAATGTGAACTGTGGGAACCCCTAATCTTCCAACTACATTACTTCTTTATAGAGTCTGGTTTTGGTGGCTAGGCATCTCATCTCATTTTTCAGTCCAAATAAGTTTTTCTTTAGTGGTCCTGCAAAATCTACCCATTTTGCCAACCTGGATCCTTTCTCCAAAGTAGGTCTGTTAAGCTACATTCTCCATATTTTTGATAAGAGGTCTAGGGCTCCACGCACATCCAAGAGGGTGTGGAGGTCCATCTTATTCTTTACGCTATGCATCCTAAGCCTTAACTCTCTCTCTCTCTCTCTCTCTCTCTCTCTCTCTCTCCCCTCTCTCTCCACACACACACACACACACACACACACAGAGGAATGCATGCACACAGTAAATATTCACTTCTTTAGGTCTTTGAGGCATTTTCCCTCTATCACATTTGTCTATTTGTAGCTTATAACCTTTTTGCATGGCATGGGGGCCACATCACTTTTTGATGACCTGTGTCATGGGCCCAGGTAGGACTGTGATGCTGTAATTCCTCAAGTGCTAACTCTGTGCCTACAGCTCGGTGTTATCTATTTCCACACCTGAATGTTCTGTGTCAGAAAACACAACTTCTGCTCTCCCAGAGTTTATTGTGATGGTTACCTTCTGGCAGGGCCTCCAATCCTGATGTTACCCTCAACTAGCTGCAGAGTTCTAGAAAAATGTCAAGGCCTAGTTTCCTACCTCTAAGATACTGGTTAACTAGTCATGTGGCATGATGGTTAGTCTTCAGTGTCAGCTTGACTAATTTAGAACCATCTAGAAGACACACCTCTGGACAAGTTTGTCAAGGCATTTTCAGAGAGTTTAATGAAAGATAGAAGATCCACCCAGAATAAAAGGCAGCAAGTAAGAAAGTCTGAAGGGTACCCACATTCATCTCTGTCTGCTTCTTGAGTATAGATGCAATGTAACCATCTGACTCAGGTTTCTGCCTGTTTTCCCCACCATAAAAGTGTAAATCCCCTCAAATCATGAGTCTAAGTATTTCCTCCCTAAAGTTGCCTCTATCAGGTATTTATCAGAGCAATTAAAAAGTAAACTAATATGGACAATTGTTGCTCAGTTAATTACAGTGGTTTCTAGTATTGAGAATCCCCACTTGGGTAAAGGCTTTAAGTGATAAGTAGCCAAGTAATAGCAATGGATTCTCCCCACCATTTCCATAGATCACCAGGATGTTGCCAGAGTTTCTGCCCATTTCTGATTCTGGTTAAGGTTTAAGAACCCACCGGTCACCTCATCATTCCCATGGCTAAGTGACACTTAAGGAGCCTCCTAAACTACCACACAGTCTCTAGGTCCATTGTTCTCACAGAACACTTAAGTCCTTGCAGCTGACTGCCACAGCACCTGGGCCTTAATGGAAACTCTCTATGCTTGGAATCATCTGCTCACAAAACCCATAACTGACGTGAAGACTTTACTGAAGAATCATGGAGGGATGGAGGGAAGTATTTATAACACACACACACAAAACAAATCCATAGTCATTTATTAGAAACTCTTTGTGTCTTGGCTGCCCTCAATTTACTCTGGTACCACTCAGTACTCAACTTCTTTGCTTCTTATTACTGTAGATTGATTTCCATCTTCCTGTGCCAGTCTCCCATCTCCTCCAACTTGTTAAACCAAGAAGGTATGGGTTAAACAAAACCCACCCTTTACATGGTTTATCCCATCAGAAAGCACTTATTGATCACACTCTTTCTTCCCCCAACCCCCATTAAACAACCCAAAGCCAAGTGGGTTGTGACAGATTCTATTCTCATAGCTCTAGAGAATGTTAAATGTTACTGTGAAGATTGTCTTGCTGACCTGATTCCCCACCCCACCTCGCCAACAACAACAACAAAAAAAAAAAAAAAAAAAAAAAGAAAGAAGAAAATGTTTTCTGGATGTTTGCTTTGCCTTCACAAATCTCCAGGCCATTCATTTGAAGGCTTCTCTTTCACAGTTTCCTTCTTTGTAGACGCTGGAGTTTCTTGGGTTGAATGGGGGAGGGTTCCAGGCAGGCAAAACCTTTTTTCTTTTTCTCTTTTGTTAGCATCCTAAAGGATGAGTTTGGTCTCCTTCATTTCCAAGTGGGTGATAAGAGCAACATTGTACTTCAAATTTAATAAAGATGGAAAATTTTCTTCAAGGAAAGTCATCCTTCAAATGTCAATGGACAACTTGAAATTTGTGTTATACTCCTCTAGAAATAAGAACTGTTGGTGATTAAAGCAGCTTGGGAATGATTTTTGAATACATCCAAAATAAGGAAGTTTTTACTTTACTTGACAAGGAAATAAAGACAGTGAATAGATTATTCAGTGGCCTGCTGATGTGGCCCTAACATCCCTCCTGGCAGGTGCACCGTGCTCAAATATACATGATAATGCTTCAAATGTAAATAAGGTTAATGAATTTTAATATTCCTCTGGATCTTGTCTGCATGCTCCCATTTGCATAGTGACTTATTTCCGCAAGTCCCTTTGTAAATATTGCAATGAAATAAACATAAGAGAAGAACACAAAGAAGTGCATACAATTAACTCAGCAGACAGCCCTCCATGAAGGCAGATTGGATCATATCACAGGATCACAGACGTCAGGGGTGGAAGAGTCCCATAAGCAGGCCAGCTGATCCTTCTTTATAGCGGGAATTATTTTTTAGGGGCTTTCAAAAAATTAGCTTGGTTTAAATCGATGTCCTTCAGGTGACAGAGTTTGTCTTCAAAAGGACATTTGCAGTGTCTCCATTTGAAGTACTGTGATCTGGAAGATGTGTGAGGGATGAAGGGAGGACCCTACCAAACCCTCTGGGAACACACATACACTATGAATGGGGTAGCTCCTGGCTGGGCATCCTCACCAGGCCTTGAAGTTATTCTAGAAAGCATGATAGCACAACTATTGTCTAGAATGTGTGTGTGTGTGTGTGTGTGAGATGTGGTGTTCTTTTAGAGGTGTTCACTTGGAATCATTAGGGTCTCCCATGTGTCACATGTGGCTAGGTAAAGAGAGAACATTAAAACCATGTACAGTTAATTTTAGTGGGATGTACACATGAAGGCTTTCATATCTATCTATCTATCTATCTATCTATCTATCTATCTATCTATCTATCTATCTATCTATTATCTGTCTGTCTGTCTGTCTATCATATCTATCTATCTATCTATATCTATCTATCTATCTGTCTGTCTATCTATCTATCTATTTTTTACCTATGTGCTTCTATAAGATTAGCTTGTAGGCAAGTTGCTGGGGCATTTTCTTGATTTGTGATTGATGAGGAAGGGCTCAGTCCACTGTGGATGGTGTCACAGAGGGCTGGTGGTCCTGGGTTATGGAGAACAAGCCATTAAGTAGCTTTCCTCTATGGCTTCTGCTTCAGTTTCTGTCCTATTTTCTCTTCATAAAGGACCATAATCTCTAAGATGCCTTTTCTTCTTGATATTGATGATATTGCTTTTGTTATGGCATTTATCACAGCAATAGAAAGCAAACAAGGACAGCGTATAAGAGGGTAGACCACACAGTTTCTAAATACTGCCTTGAAACCAAGCGTGTTCGGTCAGCAGAGGGCGCTCCAATCAGGAAACTGGAATGAGGAGAAGAAACGAAGCCTGTTCTTGAGAGGAGGCAGCTTTCCAGCAGGGGTCAGGAGTTCAGTTAGAATTTTCTGAAGGAAAAACAAAATGAAAGCGGGAGAAAGGAAAGAGATCACAAAATTGCTGCAAGAGTAATAATAATAAATTTAAAATGGGAGGGAATTAGAAGTCATGATTAGCAGCTGTCACTACCTCAATCAAAAATGCTGGTTAATTGCCCGTGTAATACAGGCGCATAATTTCCTACCCATCCACTTCGCCCTAGACTCACAAATGAACTACACGCCACTTCCACTAGGTTGCTGAGGACGTAAGTCCAAGCCATGCCTTTGATTTAGAAGGAACTACCGTGGTAAAAACTTGCTCTCTCTCTCTCTCTCTCTCTCTCTCTCTCTCTCTCTCTCTCTCTGTCTCTCTCTCTCTCTCTGTCTGTCTCGTGTCTCTCTGTCTCTGTCTCTGTCTCTCTCTCTGTCTGTCTCTGTCTCTCTGTCTCCTCTCTCTCTGTCTCTCTCTGTCTCCTCTCTCTCTGTCTCTCTCTCTCTCTCTCTGTGTGTGTGTGTGTGTGTGTGTGTATACACGCACTCACGCGCACACATGCATGAGTGTTTCCAAGGCCTTGGATTGAAGGTAGGGATTGTGATTTACTTCTTTGTTACAGAGATTTGAGAAGGAGGCCTGAAGAGTTAAATTGCTTTGTCCTCAGTTGACAGACATCACAACACAAACACCATGAAGTTCATCATTTGATTATCCCAGCTAAATATCCCACAGAAGACCACGAGTTTCTTACAAGCATCCCACTTCTACACGCCCAGTTTTCTCTCCCTCCTTCACTCTGGCCTCTGGCACTTGGTGATAGGCAACGGTCCCCACAGAGATTCCAACTAGTGTGTGGGACAGAGTCCTAGTGGAAAAAAGAAACTTGTGAGGATTTGTTGATCTCCTCTTCTTTTTGCTCATCATTCTTTAATGCCTGACGGATGTCAAATGCAAACAACAGCAGTGACTGAAAAACATGTTCTCTCTCTCTCTTTTAAGGCTAAGCATACTTGGCTATTCCTTTAAAATATTCTAGTCCAGAAAACAGGGCAGTACCTTTCATCATACTTCAAGCACTCAGAAGTACCCCTCATCGTAATGCTTGAAGGAGGTGGACTCACTTTCCCCTTATATGTTTTTGAATTTTTTTAAAAAATGAAATTCATTTTCTTCATATAATATGTTTTGATTATTTCTTCCTCCCCCAAGCCTTCCCAGATCCCCCCCACCCCCCTACTCACCCAACTTTATGTTCTTTCTCTCTATTTCAACAAACAAATAAAAACATAGAAAATTAGAAACAAAAATATAAACAAAAACCATATACAACCCCTCCACAAAATTAAACATCAAAACAAACAAAGACTAATAAGGAAAAAAAAAGTCAAAACCAAGTCCTAATAGAGTCCACAAAAGATACAACTTTTTATTTCTTGGGCCTTGGGGCCTGCCCTGGAGTGTGGCTAATATACCAAAGAGACTTCTTTGGAGAAAATGTATTTTCCCTTTGCCAGCAGGTATCAATTGTCAATAGATTTTTTGGTTAGGGGTGGGACACTGTGCTCATTACTCAGTCTCAGAGCTGAGACCCCATTGGCTTGAACATGTGCAGGTCTTGTGCATGCTCCTACAGCCTCTGTGAGTTCCTGTGCGCATCAGTCCTGTTGTGTCAGGAGGATGTTTCCTTGTAGTCATCCATCCCCTATGGCTCTTATAATCTTTCTGTCTCCTATCCCACATGGATCTCCGAGCCTTGAGGAGAGGAGTTTAAGGAAGACATTCTGTTTAGTACTGAGTACTTCAAAGTCTCTCATTCTATGTGTAATGTCAAGTTGTGAGTCTCAGTGTTATTTCCCATGTACTTCAAAGATAAAGCTTCTCTGATGAAAGTTGAGAAAAGCACTAATTTATGGGTATACTACGATGTCTTTAGTAGTCATTTTATTGCTATGTTCTTTTTAGCAGAATGATAATATAGGTTTCCTTTTAGGCCCATGATCTATCTGCTGTAAAGTTGTTGTCTACTTTAACAGCATCAGGTATGTGTTGCATCTCATAGAATAGGCCTTGAATGCAATTAATAAGTGGTTGGTTACTCCTGTACCATCTGTGCTACTATTATGCCAGTCCACCTGTCAGGCAGGTAGCTGCTGAAGGTCACAGGGCTTGTAGCTAGGTGATATTGATAATTGTGTTTCTCTTCTAGTAGTTGCAGAATACCTTTCAGCACCATAAATAGCAGTCAGTAGGGATAAAGCTTCTACTTAGGCACTTGCTTGACTTCTCTGTGTTTGAGGACATAAGTAAGTGTTTTCTTAAGTAATAGGGCCTTGCCATTAGGTCGTGGGGAGCCACTAATAGCTTTAGCAATAGCCTGTGATGTTTGCTGCTGGGGTGGTGTGTATAAGACCCTTTGGACAATGACTCAACAAGATGGAACCCATTTCTGGCATTGGGGCTTTTACTTTGAGGCATAAGATGTCTAGTTGGTATGTGAGGGCACCTGCATGCATGTTGTGTACATACAGACACAAAGATATACACATGTACACATAAACAAAAAGAAACTTAAATTCTAACCTCCCCAACCTCAAATGTACTAAAGCTAGTCGGAAGGTTCAGTGAAAATGATATTTATTGCAAAAGTGTGCAGATCTGAGTCCAGATCCTTTTGAGAGACCTGTACAAAAACCAAAACAAACAGAAAGGTGAAGAGTGATTGAGGAAGACACTGTGCATAGCCCTCTAGTTGTGCATGGCCACATACCCTGCAGGCCTCCTCCTCAAAGGTATTTTTCTTGTCCACAGCTCAACTATTTTCTTAGCATAGACAGGTTTCAGTTGTAGAAGCCTGAGTTTATCTATCTCTATAATGATTATTATTGTGACACTTTTGTGTTTTTAAACTTGGATTTCTTATGACCATTTGAAAAGAATTTAAGTTTTCCCCCCCTTGGGTGCTGAAGTGATTGGAAAGTCTTAGAAGTACTTAGGACCTCATATGTACCAAACTGTTTACGTATACACATACATTGTACACTTAGATTTTTCAAAGTCTACTTGAATAAGGGTTCTTAAATTCTTCAACTTCCTTTATAACCCACTGTCCAAAGGTAGGAAAGAAAGATGGTTAATACGACAAGGGGGATGTGAACTTGTTTAGAAGTAGTTCTTGGTGGTGGTGGGGGATTTCAATCTATGTTGTCAGGATATTAGCAGTCCAGTCAAAAACATCAGTAGTGGCAGTTCAGTCCAATCAGTAAACACCAAACATGAATCAGTAGTACTGCCTCAATCCAGAAGAAACTTTGAGGCTCTGCCAAATTGGCATGAGTCTGCTGAAGTAGCAAGGAGCAGCCAGGATACCATAAATTCTTTGTGCTTTTCTCTCTATGAAGTCACAACAAGTGAAGATGAGAGAGGTGTTGCAAGGTAAACCAATACAAGAGCATTGTTCCCTGTCTGTTGGGTTCCAGTTATACTCTTTCCAAACGTAACAGGTCCTCTCAAGTGTCTGCCTCAGCAAACATCCTCTCACATGTGTGCTTCAACAAAACATCCTCTCAAAAGACAGATGCCAGAAAAGCATCACATGACACCACTGAGTCTCTAAAGAAACCAGGGATTTCCACTTCAATACATCTATCATAAACTAGGACAGAATAAAGAGTTGCCTCTTTCTTGAGTCAGAATTGTACTGATAGTAGGTAGACCATCCACCTGCAGCAACCTCTTGAGAATTTGTAGAGGACTGGATTTAGAGCCTCAGTGGTTGATGGAGGCTGATTTCCTTAGTTCTCTTGAACATGAACCTTTGATAATTACTCAGTTTTCTTGTTTCCTGTATGATAAATTGTCCTACTTTAAGACATCAAAGATCCTTTGATGGCTTTTAAAAACCTCCTTAAGAACATTTTTTACAGCACACTGTGAGCTCTGCATCAACAGGTAGTAGGCAATAACAGTTGACCTTTGTCCTTTAAAGATTTGGAATTTAAAGTTTGCAGTAATTTTTCTTAGATCTCCATATATATGTCTCACTGTGACTTTGAAAGGTGTGAATGGGAGGTAACAGATGGGAGGCAGAAGCTCTACACTTGTTTTCCAGTGAGCCCAGAGAGTTACATAGCTCCTGCACGTCAATATGCATTGAGAGCTTTACTCTTCCTGGCCAGTTTTAATCCACACTCAGTATACACATTTTACGTATTATGAAAACACTACACAACTGAGATATGACTTCAGTAATGGAGGCTATTTCTAGAAAATGCAGGTTTCAATGAAATATAATCTGAAAGAGAACTAAGACCTCTGCCAAAATTTTGGGAATTTATGAAGGTCTGGGAGCATTTACCTATGAATGTAAAGAGATACTTTTTAGGTGCATTTTGAAAAAACTCTAGAAGTTATATAACAGTAAAAATTTGTCATTTCCCTGTAGATTTCTCCACAGTTCCAATGCACTATCTCTCAGCTCCATGTCAAATTACTCTTCTATCTTGATAAGCTTGTTTGTTTGCATACACTGGTGGTAATAGGTACTGCAAAACCCTTTTCTTTCTTTGTGGATGTTTTGCCGTACCATATAATATTTACAGAGAAATTTCAGTTGGTGTGGGCAAATAGGAATTTATGTTACTTTGTTCAGAAGGAAGAGTTAACTTTAAAACTTTTCTTAATTTCACCCTTCACTTTTGGGATGTCTGTTGGTTCATACATCCCAGCTACATTACTGTATATATATATATATATATATATATATATATATATATATATATATATAAAATATATGTCACAGACCTACTGGCTGAATAGCTGAGCTGTGTGGAGAGGAGCACTCTCTGAAGACAGTTGTTTATCAGGCCTGGCAGTAAAGCATTAGAGATGTCATGAGCTCTCCCCAGTGTCATTTGGCTTACAGACTAACTTCTAGAGTATCATGCTGGCTTGCCTTGATTGGAGAATTGGTGTGGACCCAAAACCCAAGAGGGAAGAAGGATTAAATATCAATACCAAGGAGTGCTGACTCAGCGGGTAGAGCAGAAAATCTATTAACTCACAAATAATTTCAGTCACAGCAGAGATGTAGAAAATTCCTACTGTGAAGTTCCAGTGTTGACATCACAGGGTAACAGCTTATCAGGAGTAGGGGACTGTGGTCAGCTTAACAATACCTTGGTGGCTTGATCTTTTATTAACTTGATATATAGGTCAGTCAAAAGTTTACTGGCACACAAGCATGCAGAGTATTTATGACTGGGAGGAGACCATAAATGGAGGGCAGAGGAATCAATTTTTATAGATCTTCCATGAAAGCAAAGAAGCTTAAGCAACCGTTGTAGAAAGCCCACAGGGCTTTTGTTTGCTTGTTTGTTCTGTGATGTATATTTATCTTTGATGCTAAGTTTACAACTCCTTTGGGTCATTTAATTATGAAAAGTTGAAAAGAGTGTCATTATTTGTTGCTAAACCAGGTATAGGAATGCACACATGAGTGTAGGTACTGGGGGAGGCAAGAGGCAGTGGAGTCTCTCTGGAGTGAGAGTTATAGGCAGTTGTGAGCTGCCTGACATGCTTGCTGGGAACAGCAGCATAGTCTCTAACCACTGAGCAACCTCTCCAGCCTCCCCCCTTTTTGTCTTCATAAATCATATGTTCTTTGGTGTTATAAACCATCTGACTTCTTTAATTGTACCACTTGATAAAGATTTTAGAACCCATTTGTCTTCAGCAATTGTGTATTTATGCTAGAATTCTTGCTAGAACATAAAGTTGTATCATACCATTCTCACACCAAAGTAAGAGGCCAGCATAAATGTATTGTGAACAAGAACCTAAACTACCAAGGTGCTGTTGAATTATGTTAAGATGACAGAATGACAGATGAGTTTGTTATTATTTCATTTTATTGTATTTTCATTTGTGTTATAATTTTGAGCCACTTACCAGGGAAAATGAATGTATGAGGATAACATAATTATGCACCTGACCATAGTGGAAAGCTTGTGTCATCAGATTCATCACCTTACTTGCAGCTATCAGAAAGCAGCCAAGCGGGCCAGACATGAGGATGGGATGGGGAGTGGGACTCACCTGTCACAACCAGATCACTCTGCTGCATCTCAGCTATAGGTTAGCTGGTGCTCTTTAAGCAGACTTGAGAACTGGACAAAACGTGGCTGCTATAAAGAACAACAGAATATGTCATTTGCAGGGAAACAGATGGAATTGGAGATCATTATGTGAAAAGGAAGCAGACTCAGACAAATGTTGTTCCTCTCATATGCAGAAGAGAGATTAAAAATCATAGCACCGGGGCTGAAGACGCCTCAGCAGATAACAGTGAGTATTCATCTTCCAGACGACCTGAGTTCAGTTTCCTGAACCTACCTTGGGCAGCTCACAACCATCTGTGGCCTACACACACACACACACACACACACACACACACACACACACACACACGACAATAAGCAAGGATAATGAAGGAAGAGAAAAAGGTTCCATGTTCTGTACTGTAGAATCTTACATTTAAATCTACACGTGTATAGATTTCAATATATGCATGGATGTGACACAAAATCAGAAGTAGGATTATTTCAGGGGAGGAAGCAACCCATGGGAGAGTTGGAAGCAGGTAATTGGGGGTACTACGGGAAAAATATTAGCAAAGTATAATGGTTGGCCTACGTGTGCGAAAATGTGGTGAAGATGACTATTATTAAACTTAAATAGTGGTGAGTGGGTGTTTTCAGCTTTCTCCTGCAACCCAGAGAATATATACACCCTGTGTACAGACACACACTCACAGACATGCAAAGAGACTCCCCTCCACACACATGTAGAGGTCAGGCCCTACCAAGAACAGAGGCCCCCAGGACAGGCTGAGGCTGCATTTGTATTTGGGGTGCGCATGCTCATATGTAGAGCTCAGAGATTGATGTCAGGTGTTTCCCCCTCTTGCACTTCACCTTGTTTTTTGAGACAGGGTATCTTGATAAACCTAGAGCTAGTCAATGTGGCTAGAATGCTTAAGGGTCCATTTTCAACCTCCTCAGTGCTGGGAGGACACTAGAGATGGGAACTCAAGTCTTGATGTGTGCACAGTGGTGGCTTTGCCAACTGAGCCCTATGTCCAGCGTCTGAGCTGAGACATTTCATAGAAATAGAAAGGTCAACCGGACATAGACCCCTTGCCCCCTTTCCAACACTGCAACCCCTTTCCTGGAGGCATGCTTGGTTAGGTCCTACTGAGATTTGCCTTTGATCTGACTGCATTTAGAATGAAAATTACTCTTGGGAATAAATAAATAAGCAGGCATATCCTGTTATAATATTTTATTTTTACATACAGTAATTAAGTGCTAATTGGCATGCCAGGACATAGAACCTCATAGATTAAAAAAAAAAACCATCAGAAGAAAAATATTAAAAATATCCATAGGTGATGCTGGATTTGGAGCCATCAGTCACAAATTCTCAAGGACAATGATATTAAAACCCATAAGAGAGCTGATAAGACTGAAAATTTGCATAAAAAGGAATCATATGAAAAACAAAATACATGTTAGACTAGAAATTTTCATGGATCTTCCAAAGCATTTTGTTACACTTACCTTTTTTTTTTTTTTCCTGTTTGCTCGGTGGTGGCATCCTTGTTTGACCATTGTCTTCCTGTGGAACTCATCCACCTTATTTGAGAGAGTCTCGCTGTGTTGAAGTAGATGCTCTGAAGGCCCCCCTCTCCTGGGTTTGAGAAGGAACCTGGCAGGTATGAGAATAGTGAATTCCACCTCATAGCTTGCAGGCAGCTTTCTTCATCCTTGGGAGGTCACAATACTCTACAACACAGCCAACATTGGGCTGGTGTTTATTTCCAGCTGTTCCAGGGCACATCCCTCTGAGTCCAGATGTTGCCTTAGAATCTCCCTAAATATCACATTGAAGGTCATTATTGCCAAATTATTGCTTCTGGCCTGATTAGCTCTAAAAGCTTTTGGCTCAAGGAATCTTATTTGATAGTTGTCGGTAAATTGATTGGTAGTGAGTGTGAAGGCTTATGGGCAGTAGCAAGCATGAACGGGTGACAGGTTTTGATGCAATCAGGTTATTTAAAATTTTGGCTGCATTTTCTTTCTTATCTGCTACAAATTGGGCATCTGAGAGGAAGGCTTAGCTCTGAATGCATGTCTGCTGCCAGATCCTTTTGAGTCTAGTGCCTTCTGGACACAGTAAAAATCTACCCTCCATTCTTCTCAAGCTGTTTCCCCTGTGGCTTTTCCTCTGCTGCTCCAGTCGGCTCTGCAAGGCCAAAGGACTTACACTGGAGCCCTGGAGCTGCTTGTCTGAGCTCTGCATCACCACAAGGCCTGACAGATTCTAGAATCTGCACTGCTTTGAAAAAAAAAATCTCCTGAGAATGGCAGAGGAAGGCTTAGTTTTCAACTGTTGGTAAAGGTGAGTGTAACAGCAAGTTTGTTGTTACAAACTCAACCATATGAGTATCTCTTGGTGACCTCACTCACTTCATGCTGGATGTGTTGGCACTGATCTATAACCAAGCCATCTGGAGGAGGGAGCAGGACCACTATGAGGTGAAGAGCAGCTTGGGATACATGACAAAACAACACAAAGGGATCCCTGCTCAATTTTTAATGTATACACAGAAATGGACTTTTTGGAGCGTTTTGTGGTTCTGTTTTTGATACTTTAATGAATCAATGTATGATTTTCAAAGTAGGTTTCATTTGACATTCCTCCAACAGTGCCAGAGTCTCAATTTCTAGGTGCCCTTGCCAACACATCATTTTCATTTTCAACTATTCAATAAATAGTCCAGACTGTTAATTGGTGACTAATGCCTTATTACTTAATCAATGTCTTATGGAATTTAGAAATTACTTTTTACAGTTGTTATAAAAGACCTGTGTGGTGGATATCAGGTACAATTGGATCCATCTCACTGTTAGTACTAGACACCAGACCTGTAGAGCTCAGTTGCAATAGTTTATTTCAGAAGCCTCATCTGTTATGTGATAACTGGCAGAGTTGGCCCTTAAATGAGGCCTGAGATGATTATTTCTGCTTTTACTCAATGAGCTGGGGAATGCTGCCTGCAGATGGATTGTAGAAGAGAGTAAAAAGCTGTGGGCACTGTCAGTTCAATGGACTGTTTTTAATGAGGAGACAGTGCTGTAGTATAAACATCCAGCCTGCTTTACAAGATAAGAATCTTCCTATTGCTATGAGGCTAGAACGTCTCCCAGCTCCTGAGCACAGTCCATATTCTGACTAGATCATGTAGCACAACACCAAGGATGGGTGATTATCAGGCAGCCCTGCAGACGAGATGTCTTGTGGAAAATCGTGCGTCTTTTGAGTTTTGAGGCACGTATCTAAAAGGGGATCCAAAAAACTCAGCATTGACTTTCTTTTGTTTTGAGGCTATTTCAGAAACCCAAACTTTTTGTTGTTTTAATGCAAAAATCTATCATACTCTGAAAAAGGACTTGAGCTATTCCTGGAGTTGTAGATTGGCTGTTTTTGGAGAGATGAGTTATGGGAGAGGACCGGATTGCCACAGCTGGGTCTGCAATCAGGCCTATTGTCCCTGGCAAGGTGTCAGGGGGAGGCTGTGCCAACCCACAGAGTCAGTGCACACACTCACTGTTGCCTCTATGGGGAGTGACCCCCTCTTCTGTCCCCAGGAATCAATGATGCACAGCTGTCCCTCCAAACATGGTGTTCTTTAGGGTTCATCCTCACACCATCATGGCTGCCTCACGAATTGACCCTTCCTAGGGAGGAATGGAGTTTTGCTGTCAGAGTTTTAATTTCTTGTGTCTGTACTTTCCAAGGAACTCTCAGAAATTTAAAATGTGAATGTTTTAAATGTTTAAAAAGAACATAGCAGATACCAAGCAGTATGTAGGCTGCCAGGAAAAGGCTTCTTTCTCCCTATTTTTTAGTTCAGATTGGAAAGAAACTTCTTGGTATGGCAGAATATTCCAAACTCATACAACAGAAGCAGGTGAATATGTGAACATCTGTGTATCAAGCACCACAGTTCCATGCAATCAGCCGCCCTTCCTGGCTCAAACAGAAACCCTCCCACTCCCTGCCCCCACTCAATGATAAGCAGAGAAAATGAACACAGGTTTGGGGGAGGAGCAACCTTGGTTCAATAAAGCATTGATAGTTGGTGCTCTGGTGGAGAAGATAAAAGTTTGATCTATATTTGATCTCAATACTTATCTAAAACCATGTGGAAACAAACTGTTAATACATCTTATCAGGTGAGGTTTAAAATAAATCAATTAACCTCAAAATAGCAGCCAATCCTCCCTTTGTTCATTAGGGAAGCCTCATCTGTTCTAAGTGGTCCACTAGGTACTAGGAAAGCAACAGTGAGCAAACCTGACAGAAATTCCTGCCTTAATGGTGTTTGTATCCTGGAAGATGGAAGGCTACTGGGAGCAAGGGCAGGAGGAGGAGTTGAAACTGCAGTATTCAGAGGTACCTGAGCAGGAGCAAAGCCAGGGAACATGAAGATTGTTAAGGTTCTGGTCAGAGGGAACCGTAAACTAAAAGGCCAGAGATGGGAGGAGCTTTGCAAGAAAGACAGGCAGGTGGGGAGACAGGAGGCGAAGAGATTGGAGACACTGGGAGGAATGCTGATGGACTGTTTATGGACGTGTGGAAACTTACAAGAAGCTGAGTCTTACCAAAGGCATGTAGTTGGCCAGTGATAAGGGACAGAGGAACAGAGCAAGTCAAATGGGGCTGAGCGATGAAGCTGCATAGGGCATTCTCCCACCAACTAACTTTTGTGAAGTAAATGGAAAATATAGCATTTTTGTTTCTAAGACCTCAGGAATGCAGATGTAACAAACACACTTATCTTCCCTCCACATTGAGTCATTCGACTCTTCTTGTCTATGCATTTCTTAATTTTTTTCCTTTTATTTTATGTATGTAAGTATTTTGCCTGTATGTCTGTATGCCATGTTTGTGCAGTGCCTGTGAAGGCCAGAAGAGGGCGTCAGATCCCCAGGGACTGGAGTCACCGTGTGGTGCTGGCAATAGAACCTGGGTCCCTGGTAAGAGCAGCCCATGCTCTTAACCATCTCTCTAGCCCCTAACTGTGCTGTTTTTAATATTATCTTCAAGGTCGGCTAGACTGAACTTCCCATGAACCTCCAGATTTCCTGATGCAAACCTAATTCCCAATCCTGCCTCTTATTAATGGATCGTATTTGCATTGATAACTAGTTATTTAGCATGTCAGTTGTCTCCCGGAGCACTGAGATGTTATCTGCTTCTGCAAATGAGCGTCTGACTGAGTCATGAGGTTAAGTCACGAGATTGTATGTTTCTGTGGTGCCGTGTTCATTGCATGGCTTTGGCCTACTTAAAACATCCGTATAATCTTCTTTATCACTTTTTGAAAAAACAAAACATATTTGAAAAACTAGTTATGTTGCTTCTGGTCAAATTCCAGTGGAAAACAATAAATTGATTGCTGTGGCTGTGTGTGCGGTAGTTCAATATTGTCTTGGGGCTAACGCCTGCCCTTTCAGGTAACACTACATGAAGCCTCACAAAGAAGCCTGCGGAGCATCTGACAGCAAAGAGACAATTTGTAGACAGCTTGCGCCAAACACGCTTTTCAGCCTTGATAGGCCTGTTTTCAAGATTGTTTATTTGCATAAGAAAAAAAAATCTCAGTTTGACCCGTGCAATGAAGCCACGGCTGCGCTGTGTGCTGAAAGAGACAAAGGAATTTATATATAAGATAGGGTCCTTGCCTGTGTAACTTAGAGCAATAAGCGATGCCTTCCTGTGCTTACCAGATACTGTTGGGCGTCTGTGTGGTCAGAAACTGTATGACGAGGGATAAAATTCCTTCATAAGAAACACCCTTCACATCAATTGTCTCCTTGATCAGAGAGTCCAAAGCAAACTGTAGGATGAGGGATTCTTAGTAATAACTTCTTTTAGGGGGTTATTTTCAAAAGCGGAAAAGAAAGCCAATCAGACATCTTTGTTCTGGATTTACAATTAATATTTTTTGGGTGTGCCAGTCAGATGGCTCCGTTGTGTAGCTGTACTTGCTGAGGAAGCCTGATGTCCCAAGTTCATTTCCTGCAACCAATAATATATCCACCTCCCAAAAAACCCCAAACCAAACATGTTGTGTTTTACAAAAAGATAAAGAGGTGTGGTAAGGTGCAGGGGAAGGGGTGCCTCTGCAGGCCCATGCTGAGGCATCCCTTCCTCCTGAGGGACTAGGCACATGACACTATAATATAGAATAGAGTTTATTCAGGCCATGGGGAGGGGAGTTGAGAGGGTAGTAGAGACAGAAAGGGAGGGATGGAGGGAGGAAGGGAGAGAGAGAGAGAGAGAGAGAGAGAGAGAGAGAGAGAGAGAGAGAGAGAATAGAGGAGTAGAGGCCAGCTATGAACGTGTGGGGAGATAGGGGAGGGGAGCAGGAGGGAGACAACAGAGCAGGAAGGCAAGAGAGAGAGGAGGGAGCAAGCAGCCCCTTTCATAGTGAGTCAAGCACACCTGGATATTGCTAGGTAACTATGGGGCGGAGCCTAGACAAAAATGCTAACAAAACCAAACCAAACAAATAAAAGAACAAAAACAAACCCTCCAAAAGAGCTAGTAGATGTAGTGGTTTGCATCTCTACTCTTAGCATCAAGAGAAGCAGAGACGGGAAAATTGCCCAGAAGGTGGAGGGCCAGCTAGCATGCCTTATGAAGAGGAGACAAGAAGAGAGACCTTGATAAGATGGAAAGAATGAACAAGCTCAGAAAGTTAATTTCTGTGCTCCTTTGAGTGAACTGTCCCCCAGAAGTCTCAGACATTTGAATACTCAGTCTCCAGTTGGTGGCTGTTTTGGGGAGGATTACAAGGTGTGGTCTTGCTGAGGGAAATACGTCACTGGGGCCCTGAAGTTTCAGAACAATGCTAGTTCTCTCTGCTTTCTGTTTGTGGATGGTGACATGAGCTCACAGCTGCTGCCCTACTGCCATGCCTGTCTGCCCACTGCATGGTCCCCACCATGATGGTGATGGGCTCTTGTCTCTCTGGAACTGTAAGCCCCAAATGAGATTCCATTCATAGGTAGCCTGATTTATGGTGTTTAATCATAGCAATGGAAAAAGTAGCCAATACACCCTCTGATCACTATACATAAACTATGGCACCATTACATGTGCTGTGTGTGTGTGTGTGTGTGTGTGTGTGTGTGTGTACATATATATGTGCGTGTGTCTATCCTCCTTTTAAAATTCACTAATTTTAATTTTTAAAATTTTATTTGTCACAGGAAAATAAAAGTCCCAAACAAGCAAACAGACAAAAATTCATAAAAGTAGAAAGGATCTGTCGGAAAGAAGAGGGACTCAGCAGCGTAGGGATGGGGTAAGAGAAGGTGGTGAGGGTAAAGATGACCAAACACAATTATACACACCTATGAGATTGTAAAAGAATAATAAAATAATTTTTAAAAAGATACTTGAAGGTAAAAATAAGATCATCAAGGTAAATGGAACATTTAAGGAAGATGCACTATAGTCCTAAAATGGCAAAAACCAGCCCAAGAATTGTTGGAGATATCTGAAACACATTTGCCATTGTTAGGGTTACTATTGCTGTGATGAAACACTATTGACCTAAAGCAAATTGGGAGGAAAGTATTTATTTGGCTAGAGTTCCACATTAGCATTAGAAGTCAGGACAGGAACCTGGAGGCAGGAACTGATGCAGAGGCCACGAAGGAGTGCTGTTTACTGGCTTGTTCCTCATGGCTTGCTCGACCTGCTTTCTTATAGAACTCAGAGCTACCAGCTCAGGGTGTCCCCACACACAGTGGTCTGGGCTGTCTGACATCAATCAGTAATTAAGAAAATGTCCTACAGGCTTGTATATAGCCTGATAATGCATTTTCTCAAACGAGGCTCCCTCCTCTCTGATAATTACAGTTTGTGCCAAGTCAACACAAAATTAGCCTTTGCAACATTTATGCATTATCAAATCTTTCTGGCTCAAGTATATATTTTTAGTCTCTATGGGGCTCTTTTTAATTGTGGAAGTGAAGCAAGCTCCTTATAAACAATACTAAAATATTCAAAGTAAGAACTTTAAATATGATTCTTGAGGCCAAGCCCAATGACACCATAGAAAATGTCCAAGACATTTTCTATAGGAAAATAGGAAGGTATCCTATTCATTGGCAAGCAACTGGAGGGTGGGGTACCCTGTCTGACTTAACCAGAAAAAGTTCACCTTGTCCTGTGTACCGGTCCTTTCTACAGGTTCGACCTCACGAAGTTGAAGAGTCCTCTGAGAGGGGAGTGAGGATGATTATAGGAAAGACAGAAAAGAAAAGTCAGAGGCAAAGGTGAGAAAGGGCTGTCCAGTCAATACTGTGGCAGCCTCAAGTTTAACTCTCTTAGTCTTTATATACTTTACAGTATTGTGGGAAACAAGGTCACAAGCTAACAGAAACAGTTTGCTAAAACGTACACAAGACATTCCTTCTGTTCTTTCCACCAAGGTCAATAGAATCTTCATCCTTTAGCCTTGAGCCCCAGGTGCACCTCCTGTTGTCATTCCATGCCTCTACCATCAGGCCCCGGCCTGCCTTGACTCTGCCTGGCAGGTCAGCTTTTTCCTCTCTTTTTTTCTCTGTTTCAGAGAAGCTGCAAAAACGGCTCCCAACAGTTCTGCGCATGTGTGGTGGCATCATTGAACTGTCTCTTCCATGCTTGCCCAGAGGTACAACTGTGACAAGATGATCTGCCTCAAGTGCTACACATGCCTGCATCCCCCCAACCCCTATGGAGTCAATTGCCACAAGAAGAAGTGTGGCCACACCAACAACCTGTGACCCCAAAAGGTTAAATAAAGCTGGGTTTGTACCTGGTCCATGACCCCGGGACCAAATAAAGTCCCCTTCCATCAACTGGAGCAGTAAAAAAGGAAATGAAAACGAAAACCTAAACACCCCCCTCTCTCTCTTTCACACACACACACACACACACACAACACACACACACACACACACACACACACAGAGTCAGTGGTTTGATGTTTACATGTGGTTAAGGTGGTCTCTTTGAGAGCAGTTTTAAAAAGATATTTAATTGTTAAAAGCCCATGTTTCCCAGAAGAGGATGTTGGATTCCCTGAACAGGACTTACAGATGTTGTAAGGGGGTGGGGTGGGAAGGGTTGGAGGATGGGGTGGAACTGTATGGGTGCTGAGACCTGAGACTGGGTCCTGTGGAAGGTCAGCCAGGGCTCTTACTGTTGAGCCACTTCTCTAAGCCATCTCTTCAGTTCCCAACATTTAGTTTTTTTTTCTTTTTAATACCCATACATGCTTATTTATTTTTTTATTTAAAAAACAAACAAACAAGCAAACAAACCTTGAGTACCCGATGACTCTTGGCTGACTCAGCAGTGTTCCTCCTCACAGTGCCCTGGGAAGTGCTGGAACCTTCTGTCTGTCCATCATCAGACCAGGAGCAAAGACGGCTGTAACCTGTAGCACAGATGCAATGGAGAGGCTTGCAGAACTGAAGGTTTTAGTATTTGTGTGCGTGTGTGTGTGTGTGTGTGGGGGGGGAATTACGTTGTTGCAGATTTGCTGATAAGTTGAAGACTGTGTTCGGCCTCCCGGTTTAATCCACTCTGCCAACACTGTCATTGAATGCCAGCCTGCATAGAATAATAAAGATGCTTATGGAGACAGTTGCAGGCCCCTCATTAGAAGTGGAAAACCCAGTGCAGGGATATTACAGTGCTATATTTAGCTGATGAGAGAGAGAGAGAGAGAGAGAGAGAGAGAGAGAGAGAGAGAGAGGAGAGAGAAAGAGAGAGAGAAAGAGAGAGCACAAACAAACACTTTCCCACTTTGTTTCCTTCTTTAGGCCTGTCCTCACTTAACTTTTGCTGTGACTATCCTATGAGCCAAACAATTGACATCTTGGGGAGTTTGACTGTGGCCCCCTTGCAAAAAGATTACCCCAGATGGTCTTGTTAGCTGTTTATATTCTCTCATGGGGGTGTGTGTCATAAGAACTTCACCTGAGTATAAAGGTGTTCCTTACCACTTACTTTATACAAGTTTGCTTTAATTAGATGAAGCCTCGAGGGAAGACTAGAGTACATAAACCAGGGGTGAATAGAGTGTGTGTGTGTGTGTGTGGTGTGTGTGTGTGTGTGTGTGATTCCATCTATGTAGCTATGAGGAATCCTCATAGCTGTTTGGTAAAGGATTTTCCAGCTATGATTTATTAGTGGGGAAGCATCCACACCCCTGACAGTAATCCCTCACCTATGTTCTATAAAGAAGGCCAATAAATGCATTGGTTCTCCAGAGTGACCTTTGGACATTTTCACCACCTTTCTCTGGGTAAAAAACTGCCTTGCTTTATTGTTGGGGCCTTATGAGAAGAGGAGACATGGCTAATATCTTCCCCTGGGAAGGAATTTTACCAGCAACTTTTTACAGAGGGCTTTCTGGTTGATTTAGTTAACGATGAAAGTTATTTTTTTATTGACAAAAGTAATACATATTATTTTATAAAAAAGGATTTTTTTCCTTTTAAAAATTTCATTTTATTTTGCTTTTTGGTATGGTTGTTTTGCCTGCATGTATGTCTTTGTACTATGTGCATGCCTGGTGCTCAAGGAGGCTAAGAGAGGACATTGGATTCCCTGGAAATGGAGTTACAGATGGTTATGAGCTGTTATGTGGATGTAGAAATGAACCCGGTCTTCTAGAAGAGAAACCAGTGTTCATAACCACTGGGCCACCTCTCCAGCCCCATGTTCTTTATAGACAAATACAGAGAGTAGAATTACTGATGTACCCGTGAGAGAAAAATCAGTGCACATGCTTCTCAGTTACAAGTAGAGCTTAAACTTAGAATATCTGACTATAGTTCATTTGCACTTCTGGGAGAGCCTCACTTTAAGCAGTTATATCCCTCTGGAAAGATTAGTTTATTTACCCAGCCTATTATTAGGTTACTCCCTCGTTATTTATTGTGAACAATCCCCGAAATAGCATCTTTGTATCCAATATTGTTTCCCTGTTGGTCTAGAGTTCTGGATGGTGGTCATTTTTCAAAATATTGTCTTGATTTGTATTTCTACCTTAAATGTGAGAGAGGCTGTCTTAGTTACTTTTTTATTGTGAAGATACACCACCACCAAGGCAACTTACAGAAGAAAGAATTTATTGGGGCTTACAGTTCAGAGGTCTATGACCATCTTGTCAGGGAACATGGCAGCAGCAGGCTGGCATGGTGTTGAAGCAGTATTCAAAAGCTTATATCCTGATCTACAAGCACAAGGCAGAGAGATACCTAAAGGATGTGAATTTTTGAAACCTCACCCTTATTAGCACACTCCCTCTAACAAGTCCATACTTCCTAATTCTTCCCAAACAGTTCCATCAACTGGGGATCAAGCATTCAAATATGTGAGTATATGGATAGGGGGACATTCTCATTCAAACCATCACAGTGACCACTGGAAGGCTGATGTTGACATGTAGTTTTCAATCTGCTTATGACTTGGGTTGAGAAGCCCTTATGATGCAGAGTAGAAAGACAAGGAAAGATATAGATGGATGGGAAGGGAAAGGGGCCTGTCATTCCCAGTCCTTGTGAACACTTTCTGTGGCTGAGAAGCAAGAATTCTCGGTATAGGATCTTGTCAGGCAAGATGTGTTCACTAGTGCAATAGTGGCATGGCTATTAGGGGGTAGCCAACTGCTTTCTGTCTTTGAGATCTTCTGTAGAGAGGGGGGATTCACGGCTAATATTGTAAATCTGGTCAAAAGTCCATAGCTCAGGAAGTGAGAACACTATTATTGTTTCACTAAATGATCATGTTGTCAAGCTGTCATCCAAATATTTGTATTTATAGTTGTGGATCTGTGCTGTTCTCAGCCGTGGTCAGAGAAGCTTCTGTTTTTTTGCAATGGCAAAACTAATGCAGACTCATAATTGGTCAAAGTGTTGAACATTTAGTGATAGATGGGTAAGCTGAATCAACTCCCTCCCACCCGAATGTCAAGGAACATTGCAGAAGAGATGACTGGAAGAATGTAAGAGCCAGAGAATGCGGAGGAATTCTGTGAAATGTGTTCTGACCATGACATTTGGTTATTGCATTCATGAACCTATAGAAGCTGTGCTTACTTGCACAAGATCAAGCCAGTCAAAATCCAGTGTGGATGAGGGGCACCTTATTATTCCCGACCCCTAGCTGAGGAGCTAGTCGCAGTTGATGGGTGCTTGAAGGAGAATTATTTGGGAATTGTGGCCTCTGGACGTTTGCTTATGCCGTAGGAAATGGACTCACACCCATGCTCATCTGGGTAATACTCACTGGACTCAGTGGGTTATAAAAAAGAAGAGGTCACTAAGGCTGGGAAGGGCACTGGGTTGGAGGCACATGGGGGACTATGTGGGAGGAGAGGGGAGTAGATATAAGCAGTGCATTGCACACATGTAAGGTATACATTGTATACATGTAAGGTATAAAATTTCAAAGAATAACTAAGAATAACAACAATAAGGTGAGTTGCCCAAATCTGGAGTATGTGAAGGAGATAAATAAAGATATTACAGGGCATTTAAGACAGGAAAAGTCTTCTATCTGGTTCTTTGATGCTGTGTACGTGTTATTGCACGCTCATTCAAATATATAGAACAGTCAACACAAAGAATGAACCTCAATGTGAACTGCAGCAGAGGTCAAGGAAGTGGACTATTCTTGACTCACCGATAATAGATGCTGCACATTAACTAGAGATGTTAGTATTGGAGTGGAAACTGTTAGACAGGAGGTTGTGAGGCTAACGCCAAGAAGTCCTACCCTTCTCTTCTGACCAGAAGTCTGCACTTGCAAAAGCCATGCAAAACACTGGATAAAACTGACATTTGGTTCCCAGATTCCAAAGTGACCACTGGACTACCCAATAGGGCCCTAAATTCACCGAATAAGCTGTAACCCCAGTACCTCACCATAGGTCACTCCTCCCTCCTCCTCCCTTTAAGATGCCCCTATTTCAGCCCTAGGAGCACAATTTCCCTGACCTCTGCCTGTGAGATCAGTGAGCCTTCCCAAGAACTGCTCCCAGTAAATCTACTTTTATACTTATTTGGCTCAATTTGGCTTATTGTGTCGGTGGGAAAGCCATTCAGGGACTTTCTGCTCATTTTCTCTGTAAACTTAGAAACTGTTTCTAAAAATCAGTCTACTGATTTTTTAAAAATCACATGAGACAGATGCTTCCACCGGCTATCACTTGCTCAAAGTCAACTTAAGATTTGAACCCAGGAACTAGAGAGATGGCTCAGCAGTTAAGAGCATTTACTGCTTTTCCAGAGGACCTCAGCCCTATCCCCAGCATCCATATGGCAGTTTAACATCTGCAATTCAAGTTTCAAGTTTTAAGGGATCCCATACCCTCTTCTGGTCTATGTACTTACTAGGTACATTCATGGTACACATACATACATGAAAAACACTTATACACATGAAATAAAAATAAATCTTAAGTTTTTTAAAAAAGGGATCTGATTCTAATCCTATGATTATGCCTCAGTTTTTCAATTCATTGAAAATTGATAAAAAAAAAAAAAAACTCAAACCTAAAGAGAAAACAAAGCCCACCAAGCAAACAAACAAATGTCCCTACCACAGAAATGTTTGTTAAAAGGCAGCCATTTCTCCCAGGGCCACATTGGCCTCAGGCTAACAAAAGAAATAATGGGACATTAAGTCTGTTACTGCTCCCAGGCCCCCTGTGTCCTGCAATAGTTAGACAGTTCATTAATCTAGCAATGTCTTGAACAGTCTTAGACATTTTCACTAAGAATTGCTTCTCCAGTGAGAACATCACACAAGCCAAAAAAAAAAAAAAAAAAAAAAACACCAAAGACCAAACAAACCCCCAACAGGAACCCACGGCTTATAGCACTGGTAACCTCCAAACTTGAAAGGCTCAGAATATTTGTTTACTTTTTTTAAATACCAGAAAGTCAATTAGACACCGGGGGAAAGTAACCTCAGTAATAATCACTGTGTTTATCAATTCTTACTGCCTGAAGGTGGGAATCAGAGGACCACTGGGGGCAGATTCTGTCATTCAGAATGGCCAGTATTTTGAATTAGCACACAGCCTTACAAAGAGATTGCCTCCTGGGGAGAAGCGGGCTCTCAAAGTCTTTTGAACAGTGACCACCACATTGAATTTCCCAGGGTAAGAAATCTGAAGATCAAAACTCTTTAGGAGTACTGATAAGATTATTTAAAAGTAAGCCTCAGCATCTCCCAATTCTTGTAATAGTACTGAGAAGGGCAAACACAGGGAAGAGTTTAGCATCCTGGGACTCTACTTGGTTTGGGTTGTGGACACTCCTGTCTTTTAATAATGTACTTAGCAACCTAGCACCTTTACCTGCATGTACACATACCCCTATCCAAACAATGCACCTAGCAATGTCAGAACCCCTTTGGAGCCTCACCTACATCAGACTATACATATTTACCTCTCTGAACAATACTAGATTATTTCTCCATCCCTATTAACAATCAAATTTAGACTGTTTCTATTCAAAGGTATCCCCAGTGTGTCCAGCCTGGTTTGGCGTGCATAGTCAGTAAGACAAACTATACCTGGCAAGTGAGTTTTTAGGGAGTCCTCCCTGCTGATCACTTAATGTTTGTGAATAATTGGGCTGCATATGATTAAAAACAGACCATTATGGAAAGGCACATATGGGAAAATGCTTATATGACTAATCTATCAATCAAAATATAAAACTACCCAAACAGTGCTCATCAGGAACAAACCCCTCCATCCATTAGACCCATACAAAGAGATCCCAGCCTGTAACCTGGGGCCATGAGTACTCTCCCTCATGTGAACTACTGTCAATCTTGATACTCTATCCTTCTCTAATCTGTGCTGTCAGTTTGCTCTGAGTAAAGATGTCTTGATATTTTGTAAATCTGTGTGAGCCACATTTTCAGTTATTTGGATAAGAGAACAATAACCCCAGCCCTAACTGACCGTGGGTAACATTATGGGCCCATATAGATGAAAGCATAAATGAGAATATCATACTCATCTGTAGGGAGCAGAGGAAATCCCTGAGTGAGTGAGTATTGTTGGCACAGATGCAGCCACAACAAAGACCAACCCATGGGAAACTGGCAAAATCATTTCTTTTGGGGGCCAGGCTTGACATGGGCAAAACTCTCTCCTCTGATTCAAGTCTGAGTGTTTATGGACAATTGATCAGTGTGTACACGAACTAATGGGTCTTTCTTCTTCTAGATCTTAACAGCCTAAGCTGGCTCACCTCTAGAGACCTCATATAGAGACTATCTCACTGCCCCACACCAACCCCTGGTGCTATGTACATAATAAATATGCTGGGGTTCCAGGTTGCTTGCAGTAGTACAGGCCTATCCATCAGAGTGGGCACAACCCACCTCTTTGTATACATGCTCATCCTTTCTTCAATCCCTCACAAACCCTACTCAGGATTCTAAGGTCCAAGCTGTGTATCTCTTTCCTAAGATGAGTTTCAAAACGTTGGGTGTCCACTGGAGTCTTGTCTCAAAGCCTCAGTGGCTCATGGAATCTTCTATCTTTTCTCTTGGCTTACTGAGCATTTGCCATGTGCCAAGGACTGTTTTCAGCTGTGGGATTGGGGCACAAAGGGAGCAGACATTTTTATCAGTACTGTGAAAACATCACCATCCCAGGACTCAAAGCCAAGAGCTCTCTGTACACATGGAGTTTCTAAGTCATCTTTATTAAGAAATTTTCTTATCTAAAATTTTGCTACAGACTTACAAGTAGAAATTGGCGAAGAGGAGGAGGAAGAGGTTGCCAAGTTACAAGTAATACAGATGTGTGAGAAACACTTGGAAGGCGAGGTTAAAAGGATCACACAACCGGAGGCCCAGCGAAGTTTTATGCCTTGATGGAGTAGCTCAGTGGAACAGCTCTTGCTTTACCATTCGTGGGGCCTTGAGTTTCTAGCAGTAGCCACACACACACACAGAGGGAGAGACAAGGAAGAAGAGAAAGAGGAGGGGAGTGGAGGGAAGGAGAACGAAGGACTCCAAGCCTAATTTCACTCTCTAAACAGACAACAAGCATTTTGACTGTATGGCTTGTACTTTCCCTCATTTTGAGAATAAAATGAGTGGCTTGTTACTTGATATGGAAAGACTATAGCCTGCTCTTAAGACTTCTATTTCAAAAGAAGTTTGTTTTTAAACCATTAAAATCCATTAACTAGTAGATATATGTAGCTGTCTTAATTTCTTCTCCTGTGATTATGATTGGATACCCTGGCAAAAGCAGCAGGAGAAAGCATTTGTTTTAGAACATGGTACAGTTCATTGTGGAGAGCAAGTCAGGTAGGTAAGAACTTGCAGCTGATCACACTGCATCTGTAACAAGCACCAGACCTTAGCACAACTGATGCCATGTTAGAGGCACCATTATGACCATAAAACCCAGCAAGTAGGCTCTGCCAAAATGGGAACAAAAACCTAGTCCATAGTTCCAGGAAAATTCCTGAGTAAAAAGTCCCTAAATATACCCTGCTGCTATGAATCTCAGCTAGGGTCACCCCTATAGACTCCTAGGAGCCTTCCCCACATCCCAGGTCTTCAACTCATCCCAGAGATACCCCCTCCCTACTCTCTCCCAGACCTTTTACCCATGCTTCCCACACCTGATACCTCCGGAGTGTCCTGCTCTCTCCTCCCCATCTCCTCTCTGGACCAGTTCCCTACATCTACCTTCAATGAATGTCTAGTTTATTTCCCTTCCCATAGTAAGGCAGGACTTCCAGGGGAGGGAGGAAGACACCAACCCACTCACAAAACTGTCACCTCAAGATCTGTCCTGCCTACAAAATGTGCAGGGAAAAAGATGGAACAGATTTTGCGGGGGGATAGACAACCATAGCCAAACTTGAGACCCGTCCCATGGGAAGAGAGCCAACCCCTGACACTATTAATGATACTCTGCTATGCTTGCAGACTAGAGACTAGCATAACTGTTGTCTGAGAGGCTTCATTCAGCAGCGAATGGAAATAGATGAAGAGATGCACAGCCAAACATTAGGTGGAGGGGAGTCTTGTGGAAGGAGGGAGGAAGGATTGAAGGTCGAGGACATGACAAGAAGACGTACAAAGCCAACTAACCTGGGACTATGGAGACTCATAGAGACTGCACCACCAAACCAAAGAGCATGCAGGGGCTGGACCTAGGCCTCCAACACATATGTAGCAGATATGTAGCATACTAGGTCCCCTAACAATTGGAGTGGGGGCTGACTCCGACTCTGTTGCCTGCCTTTGGATTCCTTTTCCCTAGCTGCGCTGCCTTGTCTGGCCTCAGTGGGAGAGGAGGTGTCTAGTTCTGTTGTAACTTGATGTGCCAGGATGAGTTAGTATCCACGGGGGGCTTCCCTTCTCAGAAGAGAAGGGGAAAGGGGAATGAGGGGCATAAGGGTGAGACTGGGAGGAGAGGAGGAAGGGAGCTACAATCAGGATATAAAGTAAATAAATAAATGAATTAAGAAAAAGAAAACCAAAACCAAAACAGTGGAAATCCCTAAATATACTGTGGTGTTTTGAACAGGTTTGGCCCCCATAGATTCATGTGTTTGAATACTTGGTCCATAGGGAGTGGCACTATTAGGAGGTGTGGCCATATTGGAGGAGGTGTGGCTTTATTGGAGGAAGTGTGTCATTGCGTAGGTGGACTTTGAGGCCTTATATGCTCAGGTTCTTCCCAGTAGGGAATCAGAGTCTTTTCATGGCTGCCTTCGGATCAAGCTGTAGAACTCTTGGCTCCTCCAGCACCATCTCTGCCTGCATGGTGCCATGCTTCCTATTATGATGATGATAATGGAGAAAACCTCTGAAGCCATAAGCCAGCCCCAATTAAATGTTTGCCTTTATAAGAGTTGCCTTGGTCATGGTGTCTCTTTGCAGCAATAAAACCCAAACTAAGATACATACTAACCTTGCTTTTAAGTTTGTGGTTCTGCTTCTTGCTAACAGAAGCATGACAACGACGATGTGTTTTTTGTGCATATGAGACCAAGAGCTGTAAGGTTTGGGGCTGCATGATTTGGAGAAATCTCCCATGCAGCCAGTGGCAGCTTTTAAAAACTTTCTTTTCTGTTTTAAGACTATAGTGTAATGGTTTCTGATGGGCTTACCTCACAACACAGATTCAGTCAAGAATCAGAGAGAGATGGGATGTATGCTGTTGCTTAGTTCCCTCCCTGTGTATATAGTCCAGGATCCTGTCAGGGAATGCTGCCACCCACAGTGTGTTGATATTTGGTAGGTTGGTTGCTATGTATTGTAATGCTAAATACTTGCTTCTAAGGTTGGTTGCTCCCAGGGTGCCCTCACATACACCAAGTGATGCTATGTAACTTTGCTCCTTAATTTTAAACTATTGATTGAATAAAGATGCCTACAAAACTGTAAATAAATAGATTAATTTGAGGAACTCTTTTTTTATCTGCCATAATCACCTCACTTAACATTTTGTTTTATGTGATTAAAAATGCTAAATAAAATGTCAAGTGCATTTTGGAAATCAACATAACATAGGCAGCTGCGACATTATATTCTTAATTTGGCAGAGTGGACTTGTGTGTGTGTGTGTGTGTGTGTGTGTGTGTGTGTCGCGTGCACATGCATGCCCCTTTCATTCCTTTCTTGTCTCCTCTCCATATTCTTTCTAGAGTAAGACTAGAGGTGACTTAGGTCAACAGAAAATTAGAGGAGCAGTCGTTAGAATGACTGTGTCTGTCAGGATAGACAGATGGGGCTGAGGTGGTAAATATCCTCCAGAGCTAGCTGCATGTCTCACTGTTCCACAGGTCTCTGCAGAGTGTGCCTCCTACCACCCAGATGAGGCTCTAGACTTTCTACCCTGTAGTGCTCAGGGTGAAGGAGCAGTCACTAACTGGATCCAAGGGAAGCAAACCAAAGAGCAAAGCAATGGATGCATCAACCAGCTCTTAAAGCCTCACCGGTGACACAGTGTAACAATTTCAATCATGTTTGACTGGATGAAGCAAGTCATGTGACAACCAATGGTATGGAAGAATGCAATTCCTCTTTACAAGGAACAGATACTCACCTGAGTTTAATTACAACCCACACTAATGCAGCAATGTTTCCTTTGCTGATTACTACCTAAATCTTTACTGCTGTCTGGTTGGTACACTGTAGTAATGTAGTAATGTAGTAATGTGGTAATGTCCTGGTTAGACTTTTCTTATTTTCATCTAGGAAGGGGTAAGCTTAATTGAGAAACTGACACACCAGACTAGCCTGTGAGCAAGATTTTGGGACAAGCTCGAGTCTCAGCCCACAGCAGGATGTGCTGCCTCTGGGAAGGGTGGGGTGGGGTGGGGCGGTAGTTCTGGATGCTGTGAGAAAGCAGACTGAGCAAGGCCTGAGGGTAAGCAGTAAGCTTTATTCTTTCTCTGCTTCTCTTTGTATTCCTGGCTCCAGGTTCCTGCTTTGAGTTCCAGCCATTACTTCTCTCAGGAATGGGTTGTGACCTGAGAGTTGTAACCGAAATAAACTCTTTCTCCTCTGAGTTCCTTTGTCATGGTTCTTTTTTGTTTTTTAAAATTAATATTTTTATTAATTTGTTGAGAATTTTTACCCCTCAATTCTCTCCTAACTCCTCCAAAATAGATGCCCCCTATTTCCCCACCTCCTCCCAATTTCTTGTTTTCCTTCTCATTTTAGTAATCCATGAAGTGAAATTTGTGTTGCCATACACTCCTGGATGTGGGGCCGTTCCCTCAAACACAGTTGACTTACCAGGGGCCACACCTTGGTAGGCCAACCCTTCCTCCTCAGTGTGTGTATGTACTTTGCTGTTATCTTTTTTTATTTATTCTTCTCTCATGTATTACATCCTAATCACAGTTTCCCCTCCTTCCTCTCCTCTCAGCTCCTCTTCATCATTTCCTGTCTACCCTGGATCCACTCCTCTGTATTCCTTTGCTAATTACTACCAAAACTATTCAAAACCCAATTATGATATGTGAATATGGTTTTGTTTTAATCCCAGTTGTGGGATCTGGGGCTGCTTCAGTTTATGTACAGCTATTAACTATGATTGTCTAGTGCTTTAGGAGGAGTGTGATTTTTGCCAGCTGAAAATACTTTAATTCTGGGGACTCTGGAGAGGTATAAATGGCACAGCCCCGAGGGGCCTGTGACGGCTACTGCCCCCTCTGCTGCTGTCCACACTACTGCTGGTTCATGCTGTTTCTGCTTCTGCTTTTGCTATTGTTGGGTTGCTGGATTGCTGAATTGCTGTTGCATTTGCTGGATTGCTGGATATTCTGATGATGAATACTGGACTTGCCACTAGGAACCTAACACCCCTAAAAAACAGAAGTAGTCTAAAGAGGTCCATTGTGTTTTGTAAAAAAGAAAGAAAGCCAAGGATATTTTTGGCAGAAGTGCAGTATGGTGAGGTGGAAGGGGGAAGCATCCCTTCCCCCTGAGGTACATGGAATAGAATTTTTTTAGGGCATGGAAAGGAGAGTTGAGGAGGGAGAAGAGAGAGAGAGAGAGGGAGAGGGAGAGGGAGAGGGAGAGGGAGAGAGAGAGGAGAGAGAGAGAGAGAGAGAGAGAGAGAGAGAGAGAGAAAGAGAGGAAGAAAAGGAGAAGGAGGAAGGAGAGGAGGAGGAGGAAGAGGAGGAGAGGAGGAGGAGGAGGAGGAGGAGGAGGAGGAGGAGGAGGAGAAGAAGAAGAAGAAGAAGAAGAAGAAGAAGAAGAAGAAGAAGAAGAAGAAGAAAGAAAGAAAGAGGAGAGGCCAACCATGGAACACATGGAGGGAGGGGGTGGGAGAGAAGGGGCCGAAAGGGTAAGAGAGTAAGAGAGTAAGGAGGGGTCAAACAACCCCTTTTATAGTAAGCCAGGCACTACTTGGCTGTTGCCAGATCACTGTCGGGCAGAGCCTAGAAGGAATGCTAACAAGGCCCCCTTTCTGTTCTCCCTTCTTTCTCTCCTACCTAGTGTTGGGGGATTGGAAGGAATTGGGGTAGAATAAGGGTTGGAAGGGTGGTAGATAATAGAATGCAATAAAGTAGCCCCCAAAATAAGCCTACACTTCATTTCCCTTCAGAGAGATTGCCCCAAACGTAGGCCTACAGTTCATTTCCCTTCAGAGAGGGCAGGACTCACAGGGATATCAATCAAATATAGCACATCAAGGTACAATAAGACTAGGTACATCCCCTTCTATTGAGGCTGGACCAGGTGACTTAGTGGGAGAAAAAAGGATCCCAAAAGCAAGAACAATAGTCAAGGACAGCCCCTGTTCTCACTGCTAGGAGTCCCATAGAAGACCAAGCTACACAACTGTAACATCTATACAGAGGGCCTAGGTCAGTCCCATGCAGGCTCCCTGGTTGCCAATTCAGTCTGTGTGAGCCCCTCTGAGTCCAGGAAGTTGATTCTATGAGTTTTCTTGTGGTGTCCTTGCCCCCTCTGGCTCTTATACTCCCACCTCCACAGAATTCCCTGAGCTCTGTCTAATGTTTGGCTGTGGGTCTCTGCATCTACTCCTTTCCATTGCTGGATGAAGTCTCTGTGATGTTGTGCTAGCCTCTGTTATGCTAGACTCTTGTCTATGAGTATAGCAGAATATCATTAGAAATCATGTCATTGACTTTTGTTTTTCTGGCTTAGTTGTGTTTGGTCCTATCCTAGGTGTCTAGGATATCCAACCTCTGGTTCCTGGTCCTCAAGGCTGTATCAGGGGTGGGCTCCTGGTCTTGTCATGGGTCTTGAGGTGGACTAATCACTGACTGGTCACTCTCACAATTTCTGGGCCACTTTTATCCCAGCATATATTGTATGCAGGGCAAATTGTAAGTCAAAGATTTTGAGGGTGGATTGATGCCCCAGTTGCTCCATTGGAAGTCTTTTTGGTTTCAGGAGATGGCCAGTTCAGGTTCAGTATCTATTTCCTACTACTAGGAGTCTTATCCAAAGTCACTGTCTTAGTTTGGGTTTCATTGCTGCGAAGAGACACCATGACCATGGCAACTCATATAAAAGAAAACATTTAATTGGGGCTGACTTACCGTTTTAGAGATTTAGTCCATTGTCATCATGGCAGGAAGCATGGCACTGTCCAGGAAGATGACTTGCTGGAAAAGGAGCTAAGAGAAGGATACTGTATTACTGAAGGTAGCTTGAGCATCTGAGACCTCAAAGCCTGTCCCCAGTGATCCACTTCCTCATAAAAGGCCATGCCTACTCCAACAAGGCCACACCTCCTAATAGTTCCACTCCCCATGGGCCAAGCATTTAAACATATGGGTTTATGGGGGTCATACCTATTCAAACCACCACAGTCACCCTCATAGATTCTGGGGAGTTTCCACTGCACTAAGTTTCTACCACACCCCTGAAATGTCCCCTAATTCCAGTTGTCTCTTCTAGTACTCTCCCTTCACTGAAGTGGAAAATTAAGCGTTCTTTGGAAAGTCAGTCGTGTTGTATGGCTTTTTGCTGAGGTAAACATATAAGGAGTGTTTTCCTGAAATGGACACAGGTGAAAAGATGTTTCTCTAAGGCAGACTCATGAAGGAACTTTGCTGAAGCAGACACAGGTGAAAGGATGGTCTGCTAAGGCAAGCTGGTGAAAGGACACGTGATGAAGGATTCTTTGCTAGTGACACGCGTGTATTGGTCTGCCTTGCACTACAAATGGAGTTCAGCTCCATTTGTCTAGATTCCATAGAGAGAAACACAGCAACAAACAAACAAACAAACAAACAAAAAACCAAAAAACTTCTGGTGGTTTGCTTTGATTTCTTGCCGCTTCCGAGGACTCTGGTTGATTGGCAGAGTGATGGCAGCTGATACAGACTCCCTGAAGTTTTGCTAAGTGAGACTCATGCTGATGCAATATGCTTGGAGGACACATAATGTTTGGAGGGAGTATAACTAGGACTCGACAGAAAGTGAAGGAGGCTTGGCAGGGCTTGCTTGTAGAGCTAGCTGTGCAATGCTTCCTGGTCTCGAGTCTTTTCTGATCTTCTCCTTGTTGAGAGGGGCACAGATGAGAACTTCTCCTGGCATCCCTTGTGACCCTGGTCTCTGCTGCTGACTCATGCCTATTTGGCTGAGACATGGCAGTTCCTGCTATGTTGTGCCATGGATGCTATTCCGACTCTATCGAACTGCACTGCTGGTGTATTCATGAAGTATTTGCAAGTGGATTGAGCTGCCCCTGCTGACCTGTGACCTAAACTGCTGATTTCCTGACAGAACAGATGGGATTCGCTCCAAAGAACGCTTTCTAAACTGGTCCACGTCCCCAGTATCCTTTCTTTCCCACTATCTATGGTGGATGGTGGGTTAGATGGGAGGTTAAAGCATTTAAGAACCATCATTAAAAGTAGGCTTTGAAAATTAAAGTTACACTCACTCCACCTCCGTCCCCACGCCCACCTGATCCCTTCTGTTTCTGTTCTCATCTGCCCCTGGTCCACCCATGAAGTCTATTCTATTTCTCCTTCCACGGAGATTCATATGTCCCCTTGAGCCCTTCTCGTTACTTAGCCTCTGTTGGTCTGTGGTTTGTAGCATGACTATTGTTTATTTTACAGCTAATATCCGCTTATAAGTGAATACATAATATCTTTGTCTGGGTTACCTCATTCAGCATGATTTTTTTTTTAAACAGCTGAGTAATATTCCATTGTGCAAATATACCACAGTTTCTTTAATGATTCAACTATGCTTATAACAGCTTTATTTGTAATAGTCAGAAACTGGAAACAATCTAGATATACTTCAACTGTGGGACATTTTCTTTATTAATAAATCATGTTGAAGAGTTCAGTGCATTGTGGGCTATGCTGTCTATGGGTAGTCCTGTCTTGTATAAGAAATCAGGCCAAGAGGACCAAGTCAGTAAGCAGCATTTCTCTATAGCTTCAGCCTGCCTTCATGGTTTTGGCCTTGAGTATCTTCCCTGACTTCCTTTAGTGATGGAATGTCACCTGTAGACCAAGTAAACTTTTCCCCCTCCAAGTTGCTTTTGTTTATGGTGTTTATCATAGCAATATAAATTCTAACTAGGCCAGACAACGAGTACAAGTAGGAAGATCTGGGTTCTCCTAGGTATTTCTGTGTCTTGTAGGAAAGCAAGAACTAGCAAAAGAATCAGAAGACATTAGGGAGGAAAAAGGTATAGGCACGGGGAAAGAAAGCATCCTTAGGGGCCTGAAGAGATGGTTCAGTAGCTAAGAGCACTGACTTCCCTTCTAGAGGACCTGGATTTAATTCCCAGCAACCCCAAGGCAGCTCACAACTGTAACTCCAAGATCTGATACCCTCACACAGACATACATGCAAGCAAGGGACCAATGCATATCAAATAATAAGTACAAAGAGCATCTTTAGATGCCTGCAAAGCATGAATCCTGCTGCAATTTCAAGCTTTCTCCTTCTGTCACAATTAACCCTTCAGCAGAGCATGTGGCCTTTCACTCAGTGACATTCCAAGCAGCCGGTATGGCCATATGACTAAACTCTGGCTAAGAGATACAGAGTTTCTCCTACAGGAAAAACTTTCTGACTTTTCCTTTAAGAGAAGATAGACTGTCTCTGTGTCATCCTCTGTCTTTCTACATTCCATCACTGTTTTCATGCTGGATCTGGTGCATGGTGCATGGGTACTCTAGTCTGTGGTGAGGTAGTGGCAGTGTGGGGCAGGGGTCAGAAGACAATGGCCAGGATAATTTCCACTATGTTATGTACTGTTACAGTATTTGTGTATTGAGTGTATACATTTGATTATAAAATATTTAAGTTAAAATATTTTGATAAAAGAAACTATACTAATAAAAGGAATTATACTTAAGGTTTAATTTGGACTGAATATTAAGTAATCCATATAATTTAGATAAATGGAATTAAGAGTACAAGGGTAGAAAGAAGGTAAATGGACATTGAGAAGCATCTCCTAGTGACTTGCCATCTCTCCTCCATGCATCTGTGCCGAGCATGTTATTCTATTGATTCTATACCAGCACAGAATGCTAGCATTGTTACTGCCATTTCAGATGGAAAAAATACTCTTAATAATCTGCCAGGACACAATTTACTGCTGTTTTGGGACAGGAACTGAAGACATGGCTCAGTGGTTAAGAGCACTGGCTGCTCTTCCAGAGGACCAGAGCTTGATACCTAGCTTCCATATGGCAGCTCACAATTTCCTATAACTACAGTTCCAGGAGCTCTCTCTTCTGGCCTCTGAGGGATCCATGCATACATAAGGCACCCAGACATACTTGAGGAAAAACTGATACACATACAATAATAAAATAAAAAAAATTAAAAGCTCTGTTTTGTATAAAAGATAAAAAATAAACAAAGATATTCGGGAAGAAAACTGTTTTCTCCTCCTTCCCTCTCCTTACCACCACCCTTTTTTCCTTTTCTGGAAAGGTGATTGACTAGAACAAATTTCATTCAGATAAATACTAAAACTGTCAATGCTAAATGCTCTCTGAATTAAAACTAAAATTATGATTGGTTTTTAAATGGTTTTATAATTGGTTTTAAAATTGCAATGGGACTATAAAGATGGCTCAGGGTTAAGAGCATTTGTTGCTCTTGCAGAGGACCTGGGTTCAGTTCCTACCACCCACATGGTAGCTCACAATTATCTGGAACTCTGCTTCCAGGAGATCTGATGCCGACCTTTTAACATTCTTGGGCACCAGGCATGCCCATGATGTATAGACATGCAACACACATATACATAAAATATCCTAAAAAACAAAAGAGCACATTTTCTGGATCTATTTGCAACCAAACTAAAAGCCAAGTAAACATCACACTCTAAAATCAAGAGAAATATTTAGACGAGGAACATTTAGATATTTATGCTATTCTTTGTCTTCATTTAGGTAGAACATGGAAGCCTGCCTTTATCTTGAGGGGGGGGTGTACAGTGCTTACATCCTGAACACATATTTTCTATCATCCCCGTTCAGCCGTCTGAATTATCTTCTTTCCCATTGGAAAACACCTGTATTTGCAATATACTTTGCAAACAACCCATTACTCCAGGATACATTCAGTTAGCAGCCCAATATAAATATTAAAACGTTTAGGAAACAATCTAGTTTGGACTAATGTGATGCTGTGGTTACTAACTTACATTTTCGAAATTTTCATCAGTGGTAAAATGATGGCTGAATTTGTCAGTGCTCAGACTTTCATTTGAATAAGCAAGGATAATTTCATGTAACATCCCAAATACAATATACATTATCTGTCCTTTAGGGAGCTGTAATTACAGAATCTCTGCCTATAATAAGTAAGTCGCAATTGCCCGGCACCGAGATGCTTCAGTGAATAGAACAGCTGATTGAAATGAGAAACACTCTTGTTTTCCCGTTCCCAGCCACATGTGTTCCCATGTCTCCACAGGGTCACAATTTCTCCTGATACACGAAACTGAAAGGGACATTGTGTTGTGTCTGGATCTGAGTTCAGCATCTGCAACAATTTCTAAAGCCAGAAGGTGCCATTGGAAATGATCCGTAGTTGACAGAACTTATAACCTAGAGCAGTCTAATGCCAAATCCTACGGCAGAGAAAGCAATACAGATTGCAAAACACCTCCATTTAAAAAATCTATCCCACAGGAAGCTTTTATAAGTTTTTACTTTGGTTCTTATCTAAATCAACACTTGGCATAAATGTAAATAGCTTCTCCATCTAATTCTAATTTTGATTCTGATTCTAATTCTAATAATTCTAATTCTAATAATTCTAATTCTAATTCTTTTGGAGTTCATAATTTTCTCTTTGTAAGTCTTTGAAAGTAAACTTAAAATTCATCCAGTGAATCTATCTCTGATGATGTGGAGCATAATCACAACATCCCAGGCTGGTTTTTGTTTTGTTTTGTTTTTTGTTTTTTAAATTTGAGACAGGTTCTCTCTACATAGTGTTGGCTATCCTGGAACTTACTAGGTAGACCAGGCTGGCCTTGAACTCAAGAACATTTGCCTGCCTCTGCCTTCCAAGTGCTCAGATTAACAGTGTGCAGTCCAGCAAAGGCATTAAGAGCGTTCATTGGAGAAAGAACAGTGTCTTCAATAAATGGTGCGGGAATCGGTGGCAGAACTCAACTAATGATGAATCAAAGGCAAAGTATATGATCAAAAATTACAAAACTACTGGGCAGAATCATACAAGACCTGGCTTGCCTTGGGCTGGGACCTCTGGCTACTGAGGTCAGTTAACAAGGTCATCACAGTATCCCAGGGCTGTGCCGATGGCAGTGGAGGTTAAAAGTAAAGTCAGGAGACATCCAGAGACCTGCTGATTACCATGCCGCAAAGTGCAGACAGGAAAAGATTCCACAGATCTGCCCTCTGAGCATGGCATGGCAGGGCCATAGATGCAGAGTTCCGTCTGCCGCCATGCCACCAAGCGCTGGCGGGAAAGATGCCCAGAGACCTGCCTGCTGTTGCATGGCTCGGGTGGGTCATAGACACACAGAGACTCACCTGCAGGAGTATCACGTGGTGTGGGAAGAGTACGATGTTTTTAGACCTGCCCACCGCCATGCCACAGGTAAGGCACTAGAGACCCACTTGGCAGGTAGAGAAGGTTATCCAGAGGCCTACCAACCAGCCATGTGATCCATTTGCAGCCACAGCCACTACAATGTCCAAGTGTGTGGTGGATTAGATGGGAGAGAAAGAGAAGCAGAACACTTTCAACCTTGTGAAGGGAGATGGAACTGGAGACACAAAGGAGGAGAGGAATAGCTTGTTGTGAGTAGCTGGCCTCCTGAGACCATGGTGAAGTCCTGGCCCGAGCTGCTATTGAGAGCCATGTCTGGATGTATGGCTAAGCAGTAGCAGGGGTCAGTATTGATTGATGTCTGTGACTCATACGATGATTAGAAACCATGGAGACATCCCTGGTCTGGGCAGTTGCCTGGGACCGCGTGGGTGTCCAGGGCCTGTGTGGAACGGCCCCGTCCCTCATTGGCTGCTGCGCTCTGGAGAGCTGGCTCTGCACCTTGTCTTGACAGACGCCTGAGGCAGTGCAGAGGAGTGAGTCATCCTCAGAGCAAGAGCAAGGGAGTACTGGTCCACCACTCCTCTGTCTTGAGGAGGTGGTGTTCCTTGTGTCTGAGAGAGAGCCAGCTGCAGCACTCTAGGGGAGCAGGCCCAGAACTTCACCTGGGCAGGATAGTAGAGTTGGCCCTAGTGGCAGGATGAGGGTGAGGCAGGACAGAGCGTGTGAGAGCAGGAGAACCGGTCCAGCTCCTGCAGTACTTTGGAGTGGGCCCAGAGCCTAGACTGGGCAGCACAGTAGAGCTGGCTCTGAAGGCAGGGTTTCAGGTGAGCCAACCCCAAGGGTATGAGAGCAGGAGAGCTGACCTTGGCTCTTGGTAGCATTGGATGTCCTAGCTGGAGCAGTGCTGGAGAGCATGCCCTGGTGGTGGGGATAAGGGAGACCAGATGGGCTAACCAGCTCAGCTACCTCCCAGGCCCAGGCTTTGAGTTGGCCTACCACAAAATCTCCATCATCTATGAGCTGTTGGGGCATATGAAAGGGCTGGTCCTTCTGATCCAAAGCTGCAGAAGCTCCATGACACAGGGCAATAGCAGGATAATTAGGAGGAGACTGGATAAGGATCCACTATCGATGGTGTCACAAGTCAGAGACCTCAAACAATGACTCATTGTAATGAGCATTTGCAAGTGAAGATGTGTGGACAGCAGGGAATACTGTGACACGCACTGTGACACACTACAGCTTCCATGGTGAAATGGTTTCTATGCTTTGCTTTGTCTATTTTTTTATTTGTGTGTTTTTTATTTTGGGGGGAAGAGGTTGCAAGGATGAAGGGCAGATATGAGGGGAGGAGGAGTTGAGTGAGACTGGGGTGCATGATGGGAAACTCACAAAGAATCAATAAAAATTAAAAAAAAAAAAAAAGAAACTCATAAGGATATTACTCTGTGTCCAAAAAATTTTCCTGACATTCTCAAATACAAGTGTTAGTCGCTTAAATTGATCGATGGAACTGCAGCAAACCAAAAGCTTCTGCAGAGAATGAGTAGCAAGTGAGGGGAAGGCCTAGGGATAGGAAGGGCCATGCAAGCTATGCACCTCACAAAGATCTGATGGCATGGATAAAGAAGGAACTCAGAACATAACAGCAAACGAAACAAACAAAATAAGTAAACAAACAAATTTTAAGGTAGGGAAATCATCTACATACATACATACAAGATGTAGAAATGATCTAAAAAGACATTGCTCAAAAGGCAATATACAAAAGGACACAATACTTGAAAGTATTCCACATCACTCATTAAAATCAGCAACGAGAGGCCATCCCACCAGAGAAGGGGAATGACTATTGTTTAAAGGACAAAAGAAATAAATACTGATAAAGATGTGAAACATGGAGATTGTTAGTTGAAAATGGTGTATTCCTGGACAGATCATGCCATGCCACCACAGTTCTCACAAGAGAGGTCCTTTATCGAAAGAGAGGAAGAAGCAAGGAAGAGAAAAAGAGAGCTAGGGTTTGGGGTTCCTGCCTTTTATCTGTCCGTGACGTGATGTAGGTAATGCAGGTGGTGACATGTGCAGGTGATGCAGGTGAGGCATGCATGGCGGTTGCCATGGCAACAGACATAGAGGGGTCCTTGTCTCCTAGGAATGACATAATTGCTGGATTCAGAGGCTGGCTGTAAACAGCTTCTGATGCTAACAGAGATGTCTCATATTCTGTCTGAATATGAATCATGACGGGACGACCACTATGGAAACCAGTGAGAGCACCCCTCCAAAAAAGTAGAATCTATATGATGGGGTGATCCTACTACACAAGAGAAAAGGAAACCAGCATATCAGAGACTACAGGGGCATCCCATTGCACTGTAGTACAGGTCACAATGGTCAAAGCACGGAGTCCACTTAAATATGCAATAATAGGTAAGAAATATGAGAAGTGTATGTTTGGTTTCAGACCCCAGGACAAGGCACTGAGGTGCATATTTTACATACCAAAGCAGACCTGGCCTCCAGGTTCCCTCAGTCCCTACCTGCCACTACCTGCCACTCCCTGCCCCAACCTTGAATATTCTAGCCCAGAGGCTGGACTGCCCCTTCCCCAGAGGCTCTTCCCTATATAATCCAGACATTTTGATCTCTCTCTGTCTCCTTCTTCCTCTGCACACTATACTTGTTTTTTCTTTCTCTCCCCATTCCCTCCTCTTTCTCTTCACATGGTAACTTCCCTGGTCTCCATCTTTGGGGTCAGTGAATTCACTTGAGAGAACCTTCCCAACAAACCTGAATTTAATGGAATCTAATCTGGCTTGAATTGGCTCATGTCACCAGTATAGAAATAACTTAACAGTACATATGAGTGCACGCGCGCACGAGCGCGCGCACACACACACACTCAGCCCTAATAACTAAACATGGTAATGGTATAACATGGACAAATCTTGAAGATTCTATATTAGTGAATTAAGTCAGGAGCACAAAAAGAAAATACCACAAGTTCTGGCTTACGTGTGGATGTGATATTATTGATATTATTGGGGTCTAGTAGAATAGTGGAAGTCAGAAGCTGAGGAGGAAGGATTGGAAAAGAGGACAGTTAACGGGCAAAATCATCTGTGTTGTTTTACATAGCACAGCAAGACCACTACTGTTTACAACAGTTAACTGTGTATTTCAAAACAGCCAACAGAGGCCATTTTGAGAGTCCTCAACAGGGAGATGTTCTCAGCACTGGATAATCCAGTGACCCTGACCTAGTCACTGAACTTTGCTGGCATGTATTGGGGTGTACACTGTAGACACATAGGAACAATTACACATCAACTGAAAATAGCTTCTGGGCCACAGTCTCACTCTGTAGCCTTCTCATGCCCAGCATCCCTCCTGCTTCTGTTTTCCATGTGCTGAGGTTACAGGCATGCACCTATTTGCCTGGCTTCAAAGTAAATTCACCGGGAAGCTGCGGGGGCGGGTGAGTTGGCTCAGTGGTAAAGGCACTTGCTGCTAAGTCTGCTGAACATGAGCTCCGTTCCCAAGATCCACAAGGTGAGAGAGGGAAGTGCCTCATACAAGCTCTTCTCTCATCTCCACATGTGTGTTGTAGCACATACTCACATGTGTGCGTGCACATACACACACACTAAATGAATGTAATGAAAATCTTAAAAAGAAGAACAGCAAGGAGCCCATTCTGTATGTACATGTATATTACAATATATACCACAATGCCAATTATTCATTAAACAATGAACTTCTTATATCATCTGTTGTTTCTTACTGTGCCCAAATTCCCCACAGGATCCCACTGAATGAGTTACAGGAATAAAACATCTGCCTTTGGATTAAGGCAAACATGCACACTTCCTTCTCTGGATGTATTTAGTGCAATCCCATTGAGAGCAGAATTTGTGCATTATCCTGGGGGCTGCTCAGATCTTTTAAACCCTCCTGGCACATGAATTTGAAAAGTATTGGGGAATTTTCTCACACTCAAGCCAATGACAAAAACCTGATGAAGTTTTTAGCTTTTCTGAAGTGGGCTGCTCTTCTATTCCAGTGAAGACAGTAGACTGAGCAGATAGGGGCTGAGGCTCGCCTGTAGACCTCTCCCCTCTGCTCACCTGACTTTCCTAGACACTAACCAGCCTTGCTTAGAAGTCATAAACCCCTAAACTGCCTGTGGAGGAGCTGCTGAGGCTCCCAGCTCTCCTCAGAAGAATCTCTGAATTGAGGAGTATGGCGGCGATCAATCTGCACTCCAAGAGATCATCCTGCACTTGTTGTGTGAAGATAAAAACGTGTCTGAGAGATCATGTGCTCTAAGCACACATCTGGATAGGCCTGTGGGGTCTCCAGGTCTGCCATCACATAATCTGTCACCAACAAGGAAGGCTTCCAGCTAGAGCAGCAGATCCAGTCTGTTCAGCAGTTGAGGGAAAGGCTCTTTCAGGGTCCAAGCCTGTGATTCCTGCTCAGTTTGTTCTGGGCTTTTTTGGATGTGGACCACCGTATTGGTGTTGCATGTAGCCTTTTTGGTGGCTGTCATTTAAAAGATACTGTGCATCTGAGAAGAATATGATCAAAGCTGCCTTTGGCATGATCAAAATCTTTTATACATGTGGCATTACTTTAATTCTTAAGTCACCGAGATTTTAGACATGCCTATCATTTCTACTCACAAGCCTTCATTTGGCCAGATGTTTCTATCAGCCTGCAAAGTGTATTCACGTTGCATTCCAAGCAGGTGGAATGTTTCTGCACATAGAGCATGTCCGCTACGGAAGCTGGATCCCTATGAAGTCACTTTTTCACAGTCCCCTAATAGTAACCTGTATGATTTCAATCCTCTACTTTGCAATGTCTGTGCCACTAAGTCACTTTGTCATTTATAAATGCAGCAATGAGTAGAAAGGCAGATAGCAGAGACACAAGATCAAAAATGTGATCAATCCAAGCCAACTATGGGCTGACTATAAACACTAATGTAGTAACACACAGTGTAGCAAAGTCAATGGTTAGGTCTACTGTGAAGAAATGAGCCAAGGCCAGGTCACTGCCTATACAACTCAAACCAGATCCCAATGAGGGAGAGTGAAATTCAAGACTCAAACCAGCGACACACAGCTATTCTTCCATCTTTTCCTCTGAGTGTTTTTCATGGCAACAGGGATGGAGGGAGCTCCAAGCCGTCACTTTCAGCCTGCAGAGTTTCCTTTATCTTGTAGGGACTTTGACTCAGGGAAAACCAGATTATTGGCTTCAGTACACAAATGCTTTTCAGGGTAAGCCAATATGAAATCAGGTTGGAACTACTTGAGGACTTCAGATTTGAAGCAGGGATGAAGACAAGAAAGAAAGACAAGCTCTCTTCCTGAGAGCATGGGCGTGACTTTCTCTCAGATCTTTCCTATTCATTTAAAGAGGCATAAATAGAAGTTTGGTGGATTTTAAAAACTCATTTTTTTTTTTTTTTTTACAATGTTGCTAAGAAACACAAACGAACCACCACATGGTTCATAACAGGCATCCAGGAGGCTCATGGTTGATAAGCTCACAGGGATGCAGAAGGTAAGGTATTCTTACTCTAAACAAAGTTAATGTCTTGCAACTGGAAAGGCTGCTGCTCTTGTGAGGGCTTGAGTTTGGTTGCCAGCACCTATGCCAGACGGCTTATACCTACCTGCAACTCCAAATCTAGGATGTCTTCTGGGCTCCACAGACACCTGCCCCCTGTGCACATCACATATAACAACACACTCACATCCCCTCTCTCTCACAAACAAAAAACCGTTAATGGTCTTGTTTGATAGTCCCAGAAAAATCACTGTGGAAAATACTGAGGTCCTACCCAAGGCAATCTACACCCAGATCCTCAGTTTCATTCATTAGTATTTTAATAAAGTATCTATATACAAAAGGATTATTACCTCTGTGTTGGTAACCTTCATAGTCTGTTTTATTTTTTTAAAGATTTATTTTATATGAGTGCTCTATCTGCTTGTACACCTGTGTGCCAGGAGAAGGCATCTAATCCCATTACAGATGGTTGTGAGTCACCATGTGGTTGCTGGGAACTGAAGTCAGGACGTTTGGAAGAGCAGCAAGTGCTCTTAAACACTGAGCCATCTTTCTAACCCACAATCTTTTTAAAAAAGCATGTATATAATGCATTTTAATCATGGCCTCTCTTCCTGCTGATCAAACTCTTCTCAGACCTACCCTAACAAGTCTAACATCCCTTCCTCTCAACTTCACATCTTCATCCTTTTTTTTTTTTAACCACAGTGAGTTCAATTAGTGTTGTACACATAAACATCAGTATGGAGCAATCCACTGAAGCACAGGCAACTTACCAGTGGCCACTTGCCAAAGAAAAATGATCCTCCTTTCATACGAATTGTCACTGCCAATATCTCCTTAGGTGGGGGTGGGACCTCATGAGCTCCTCCCCTAGCCACACTAGAATTTTGATTGGACTGTTCTTGTGCACTCTTGTGCAGGTAAACACAGCCACAGTGTATTCATGAGGGCAAGGACCATGTCATGTTCAGAAGAGAGCAGTTCACAGAACTCCTCCCCATCATCTGGATTTATATTCCCCCACCTGCTTTTGTGGTATTTCCTGAGCCTTGAGGGGACATTGTCATAGATTGAGCACCCATAGTGACTTAATCTTAGCACATTGCCCAGTTATGCATCTCTGCATTAACCACTGATCACTGGGGGGTGGGGGAGGGGAAGGTTTCTCTGGCCATCAGGGAACTAAATTGAAACAAGAGTCAGCTGTTACTACTCATTTGCTAGAATGGCTCAAATCTAAAGCACTGGCAGCACCACACAATAGTGAGGATGTGGAGAGACAGGAATTCTCATTCCCTGCTGGTGTGAGTGCAAAAGGATTTCACCACAGTGGAAATGATTTCAACAGTTTCTTAAAAACTAAATATACCCATACCTTATGACCCAGAAATGATATAAGGTGATATCTATTTAAATGGACAGGAAACTCTGTTATAGCAAAACTTGTAGTTTTAGCCATGGCCATCAATAACTGTAGGCAAGTTTTGGTAACTGAATAAAGTACAGTAGATGCAGACAATGGAAAATTACTCAGCAATAAAAGAAAAATGATCTGTTAAGCCATGAGACGACATAGAAGAATATTTAGTTTATATTGCCAGGTGAAGGAAGCCACTCTAAAAATCACTGTGTATTATTATTTTAGCTATTTAGCTTTCTGGAATAGATGAAATGATAGAGTTAATAAATATATGAGTAGTTAACTAACCAAAGTGCTAAGAATAAGTGACTCTTGAGAGTTCATCCCCAAGGGGTAGATTTATATCAAACTCTTCCACACCCAAAGGTCCAGGGAACATTAAAGAAGAAAGAGGAAAAAGAAATTCTGTCTTCTGGGCCTGAAGACCAAGACTATTGCACTCCTAAACTCACAGACACTGTGGTTATTTGCACTAGCCAGCCAACACTCTATTGAAGAATTTTCCAATTTATCCATGACTTGGATCAAGAAGACCTTATAAGGTAGTATAAAAAGCAAAGGAAAATTATGGGGCCAGGTGAAGGAGCCTTTCACCCTAAGGTCAGTCTACTTGAAGCCATTACCAGCCAAGAATTCTTGCAATATGGCTCTGCCAGGCATGATGAGGGCACTAGTCAGTATGATGGTTGTAGAGGTAACCATGTGCTGTCTGATGGATTTGGTGCCTATTTTTTAGGAGGAACTGTAAGCCTGTTTAAAGCCCATGGGTCAGGCGGTCACACACTCTAGGAAGAGCTTACTATTGTTTTGCTAGATGACTATGCAGTCAAATGCCTTTTACATGTTTATTTTAGTATCTGTAGATTTGTGCTGCCAATCAAATGGAGGCAGTTCCACAAATGAGGTTCCATTGTGTCAAGTTGACAGCTGAAACCAAGTATGACATAGCCTCACAATGTAACCTAGGCTATCCTAGAATTCACTCTGCAGCCTAGGATGGCTTTGAACTCATGGTTGGAAGGCTCAGCCTTCCAACATACAGGCATGAGTTACACCATCTGGCTTAAAAATTCTTTATTTGAAGAAAACTATAGCAACATACCATTGTCTCTTAGATTTCCCATTGGCTAGTTCTTTCTTTATTAGAGACGACTGCAGGTGGGATCCGGAGTCAGAATAAGACATTCTTAACCTGATATGTAGCCTGCACTATTTGAGAAGTTTCATAAGAGTCACAAACTAGGTCTAGTGAACATGATGGGGTTAAATAACTCATCTCTTTATACTACCTTTGGGGATGCTTTGGCCATGAGCTAGATTGTTGAACAACTTTGCTAGTGATATGGACATGGCAATCTAAACTGCTACTCAAGCTAGATCATGTCCAAGGTCCCAGGTAGGTGTTATTAATGATGCAGTCAGAACAGTGGGTGAAAATCAAAACAAATTCCATTCTAGGTTTGGGTTTCAAAGTGCCAGGATGATATTCAACAAAAATACCTCCCAGTGTGCTGTACATATGCCTTCAAATGCACTGTTTGTCTACAAAGTTAGGATCATATGATAATCAACAGATAATACTGAAAAGGAAAAAAAGAAGAGTCCAACCAAGGAATTCACATTTGATATCTAGATCAAGAATGATGGCGCATAACTACATACTTCATATTGAAAAGAACCCTATCTGTGCTTCTTTCTACCAGGACTTTTTTTGCAAAGGTGCACTTGGTTACTTCTTGAACTGTAACCTTGGCTGCATCTGTGCCTGCGGAGATATTCAAGATCTCAAGATACCTGTGCAGAAAAATAATGCTTATTCTGGTAAAACTGGGGTGATGGAGAACTTGTGTTGGCTTCTGGTATAACTGTGCCGTGATTGCCGGGGGATGACAGAGCCAAAGGCCCTCAGTCTTCTTCTGTCAGGCTTCTGCCAGTTTCCCAATGTGGAAACATTAGGACCTGTCTTATGGAGAACTGAACCCATAAAGAGACCATGTGAGTTCTTTTCTTTAAGGAAAAAAGTGAATAAAGACCATGTTAATAAGACAGAGAGAATTGACTCTGAGATCTTTTCAAACAGTTTTCCATAGTTTTTTTTGATTGACTTTCATAGTTTTATACTCTGAAGTGGATTGTGTCACATCAGTAATTTTAGAAAGCGTTTCTGTTTTTTAGGCTAAGAACATATACATAAAAGTAACATTACCAATTTGGTCAGACAAAACTCAATTGGGTAGAAGTCAATCTACAGAGAAGCCCAATCAAGTCACTCTTTGTTCATTTTAGGACAACTGATCCATAGTCATTTTGTTTAATATCCACTCTTCAAATGACTCTTAATTGACTACAGAGGCATATTTGACACGTTAAGCTATGATGTTCAGTCAAAGCAACAGAACTTTTCTAAGGCTCAGAGCCATATACTGAGTAGTCCATGTTTGCTGGTTTTCTCATACCTGTATGGTCACACATCTTCATTATGAGAGGAAATATATTTGAAGAAGGACCTGTGTATTTGATTGTATTACAGTTATTTGGTAATGCTACTTATTAATAATGTGTATTGTACATGCTTTCATAGTGATATCTTTGCTGGAACATATGCCCTAATTGTGACTCTCTTGGGAGATGGGGCAGGTCTGGTGTATGCAATAGATTAAAATTGCTTAGAGTAAGACAATGATTCTGATTGGTTGGCAGAAAACACACAGCAATGTAGTGGTAATGTCTCCAGGTTCCTATAAAAGGGGTAATGTTATACCAGCCTACTCCATGAGACTGTTGGGAGAGATAAATTGTTAAGCGCAAGTATAATGACAACAATATGTGCAAATCTATCCCCAGAGGCATAGGAATTTAAAGGCATCTACAAATCAGGTAAATAACTGGGTACCCAGCTATGTAACTAAAGAACACAAATGTCCACTTAAATTTAGAGATAATGTGAACAACATGTGTAGTTGAGAAACATAGCTATCAGGTAGGTAGGTGGAATTTGCTTTCCTGTGTTTGAAAAGGTTAGCAGAAAATGTTAACTATGTAATTGAATATATTGTAGCAGAAACGAGGGATATAATGTCATTAAGATCAGTCAAAAAGTATCTACATCAGGAACAGGTGAAGGTTGCCACACATGGCCTTTCAATCTGCCCAGAAAGTCTTACAATAATTAATTTTTGAGAGGGGGAAATTTCTAGCTATTATTTACCATGGATGTATCCTAAGATATTTTCTGTTTTGTGCCTGCTAAAATAAGTGTGGCTGATGACAGTCTATCTGAGAGAGATGTGGATGGAATTCATTGTGTAGATATAGTTAAGCACCACTCCATCCAGTCAAACCTAGACAAAGCATTGAGCTTGTGAGCCGGTTACAAGCAAGGAAAACCCTATGAGTGTGTAATTCCAAACTTGTGTAGACTCCTCCGTATTAGAGTGTTTATATAACCAAAACAGATTTGAAGATGGCTGAACAGCCCCATATACCTTCTTTAGCCCTATACTAAAAACCAAATATTTCTTTGCATGTCCCAAAACTATGCCCCAGTTCAATGGTTACTGTAACTGAATGCAATCAGAACTTACAAAGGAAAGAGCTTTATCCTGACCCAGTTCTGGGGAACAAGAAGTTCAGCATCTGCTTAGCTTCAGAGGAGAATCTCATACTGCTCCAATTCAAGGCACAAAACAGAAGTGTAAGAAGCCTTGCTTTATAATTCTTGTAGAGAACCCAGTTCTGAGCAAAAGTCACTGGATGCTCTTGACCTAATCCCTCGTAGAGTTCCCATTAGCTCTCAGTACCATTGTAGAGTTTTCACTGTGAACTTTGGAGGTCACATTCAAACCATAGCTGATAGAAATAATGTCTTAATTTACTCGATAATTGGCAAATGTATATATATATTTTAAAAGGGGGACCCGGCAAATCCAGAGAGAAAACATTCTCAAAATCTGTGACATATGCACTGCTCCCTCTCGTGTCCCAGTGTGTTACTACCTCATGCTAATTAAAACTATTTATGATGTGGTTAAGTCTATTCACCCAGAGTGTGGGTCAGGCCCAAGTGGGAACCTGGAGACTCTGTCGGCAACTTTTTGCTTCCCATGAGACAGCAGCCACACTGGAAAAGAATGGGAAAGACTATGGATACATTAATGAACTCCAGTAAAAATGGAAGAAACAGCATCACTGTGTAGATTCTTGTGTACACATCTCACAAATCTCCTTCCAAAATTATCCTCAAGTATTTTCTATTTCCTTTTCTAATGTTGTAAAAGATGCTTTTAAGGTACCAGTTTCTGACCACTGACTGCTTGTATGTGGGGATGTATCTGGTTTTAACATTGACCTGGTTTGTATCCTGAAACCTTACTAAATGATTTATTCGTTCTAGTAGCTTCTCATAAATTCTCTTAGCTTTTCCTCATAGAATATTTTCCCTTTCTGGATGCTATTTATATATTTTACATACTTATGGATAGTTGCCTATTGTTCTTGAAACACTACAGTGCTGAACAGAAGTGCTGAACGGAAGTGCTTAGGTGGTGGGTATCGCCGTTCTACACTAGGATGTGGATCCAAAAGTTTTCATAGAGAATTTTTTCTAGGGCTGAGGAATTTCCTCCTGTAGTTCCTTGCTGGATTTTTTTGTTATTCTATTAACTAACTATTTAATTAAGTGTGTGTGTGTGTGTGTGTGTGTGTGTGTGTGTGTGTAGATATTTATGTGCATGTATGCTATAGCACAAGTGTGGAGGTTAGAAGACAACTTAACCTGTTCTCTTTTCCCACCACATGACTCATAGGTATCAAACTCAACTTGCACATTTGGTGGCAAGTGTCTACATACTGAGCTATCTTGTCATCCCCAGAAGAAAGAATACATATCTAATTTTGCTGTTTGAGATTAGGTCTCACGTAGCCCAAATTAGGCAAGGCACTTTCTCGAGAGGAGGTCGATCCTGAACTTCTGACTCCTGGACTTCCACTTTTGGAGTGCTTGGATCACAGACACAGCTGTATCCAACACACTAGTTTATGTAGTACTGGGAACTGAACAGAGGGACTCCTCCACCTAAGCCCTCTCTATCACAGGCTCCATTTTTAAAACCAGAATGGCTGTTAAACTCTATCAATAGCTTTTTGTGCCTCTATTAAGAGGAACATACAGTGTTCTCTTTCAGCTAATTGATACTATTACTATTGTTATTACTATCTATTTTGATAGAGTATCCTGATGTGGCCCTAGAGGGCATGAAACTTTTTCTGTAGACCAGGCTGGCCCACCTCTGTCTCTTAAGTGCTAGGATTAAAAGTGTGCCCCACCATGGCCAGTTTCCTTCCTTCTTTCCTTCCTTACTTCTGTTTCAGAGATGAGGACTGAGCCCAGGGCCCAATGCTTGTTAAATAAGCACTTCACCTCTGAGCTAACTCCCTGACCATAGTTATTATTTATATAGACTGATTATTGAATATTAAACCAACTTTATAGTTCTGGGGTAAACCCTACTTGCTAATGTTATTATTCTTTTTATATATTTTGTTAAATATGTGTGTCTGTGTTTATTGAGGAATATTAGTTTTTTAACTTTCTTCTATTGTAAAGTCTTTCTCTGGATATGGTATCTGAAGAAAGCTGCTTTCATAGAATCACCTGAAAAGAATTGCTCTTTTAGAAGAATTTCCCTGTGTAGAACTGGTGTTATTACTTATATGCTTAGTAGAACCCCCAGAAAAGCCTTTAGAGTGTTATTTGTATTGTTGTTTGTCTTGTGAGACAGGGTTTCACATAGCCCAGGCTGGCTTTGAACTCATTTTGTAGCTGAAGATGATTTTGAACTTCTGACCCTCCTTTTTTCATCTCCCAAGTGCTAGGAGTACCGGCATGTGTCGCTATGTCTGTAAGGCTTATTTGGTGCTAAGCATTGAACCCAGGGCCTCATGAATGCTAGGCAAGCACTCTAACAACTGAGCAATTTGCTATATCCCCAACTCCTAATTTATTTTTCTATTTTTCTAAAAGGATGTAAATTAGGGATCTAATTTCTCTCATAGTTAATAGCTTACTCTACTTGAATGAGATTTGGTAGTCTGAGACTTTCATGAATTTTCTCTATTTAATCTCAGTTGTTGAAATTATTGACCTATAATATTTCATTCTAAATATTTCCATTTCCCCCCATGGACTTGTGCTGCTCTCAGCTTTGCAGAGAAGTGTCTCTTTGTAGTGGGTCAATGTGCCAAGCATAAATGAATCCAAGTGCTCAGCTGTGAATGAGTCAAATCAACCTCCTACCATCCAAGGCTCAGGCAACATTTGAAAGAGGCTGTTGTTGTGTAGCAATTTCCTCCCAGATTTAAACAGTCCATCTCTCAAGGATGCTCCTTAAGATAGAAAGTAAACAACTCAAAGTAGCCTTAGCAAGTCCCTGAAACTGATATGATTCACTAGGCTTACTCCCAAGAGTAAGCAATAAAGACTGCAGAGAGTCACTTACAGATACATCAGGTTGCAAAGAGCCAACCAGCTGCCTGGAAAAAGCAGAAACCAGCTCAGCTGCCTGGAAGTGGTTTGGGCCACCTGAGCCACGTGGAGATGACACTCTCCAGACTGTTGATTGCTTCCAGACTGTGTAGTGTGCTCCAGGTCCCCAGCTTTTGTGAGCTGTCACACATGCTCGGGCAGACTTTGGAGATGGAGCTGTCTTTAAATCATTTCTGTTCCTCAAAGTAATTCCTTCTTCCCTCCCTCCCTCCCTCCCTCCCTCCCTCCCTCCCTCCCTCCCTCCCTCCCTCCCTCCCTCCCTATTGTAAGAAACTCCAATAAAACTCAAGACTTCATCAATGACTTTGGTGGGACCTGTAGTTTAATCTGCCATGGGTTCCTCATTTGAAGTGGAGAGAGAGAGAGAGAGAGAGAGAGAGAGAGAGAGAGAGAGAGAGAGAGAGAGAGAATGGCATGACAGCTACATGTATCAACTCATAGCAGTTATAGTAACCTGAAGAAGACCAGTACAAGGTCAAGTCAGTAAAAATTCTAACAGAGTTGGGGGCAGGTTCCCCAAGGCTCCATCTCTGTCTGAAGAGCTATTGACTGTTAATGACTGCCCTGGGGGAGATAGTTGTCCTCCTTTGGGGACATGGCTATTGGTAGGTTGTTCACTCCCCAGTGAATGGGCACACACCTATGTGCATATGAACAGCTATACCTGGATTTAGATAGTTTAAATAACAAAACCAAAAGCAAAAAGACAATGAAATAGGGAGAGACTTTGCGGGGCAGTAGTAAGTGAAGCTGGAGAGAGGAAGAACTGCGGAGATGAAGGTAAAGTATATAAATGTATGGAGAATTCAAAGAATTAAAAAAAAAATTGTTAAAATAATCAACTGGCCTAAAATAGTACCTGAGTTTTCTTTTAATATTTCTATTCTCATTTTGATATTGGTAGTATGTGTCTTATCTCACTTTTGGATCAATTTTTTGATAGCTAGAGGTTTATTAGTCTTTAAAAATAATAAACTTTGTTGTTTTGAATTTTCTATTATTTTCAGTTTTAGTTTCATCAATTTTTTCTTGTATTTATTCTCTCTTTTATTTTTGTTTTCATTGGATCTGATTTTCCTCCTGGCTTTAAAGTAGATTTGGAAGTCATTGGCTTGAGAATATTATCTTTCTTAACATCAGCATGATGAAATATAAAGACCTCTCAAGGTACTGCTTTAGTTACATCTCAGAGGTTTTAATGTGTTGTACCTTCATTTCCACTTAGATCCCAATGCTTTCTAAATTTCTTCTTGAGTGTTTATCTAGTAGTGTGTTATTAAAGCTTTCAAATGTTCTGTTATTAATTTCTAAGTGAATATCACTTTATGATGAGACAGTATATTTTACAAGATTTGGGATCTCTTGAATTTATTGAGGTTCTTTTATGAAACAGAAAATAGTTGGTCTTGGTACACGCTCTTCATTCCCTAGAGAGGAAAATAAAGCCTGGTAAAGCCTCTAATGAAATCTGTGGAGTTGCCTATTTCTCCTGGGAGTTTTGTCAGACTTCATATAGGTATCTGCACTTTTCTTGGTAAACTAACTTCCTTGTAATCATGAAAGAATCCAGTTCTTTAAGTTAGTAGTTTAAACTGCATTCCTTGTAGATAACATAAAATTAAGTCTTACTTGTTTTTATTCTATCATGTAGTCTTTAACTTTTAACTGCAGTGTGTAGAACATTTATTTTTTAATATGGCTGTTCAGTTGGTGAGTTTTAAATCCAATTTTGTTATTTGCTTTGTGCTTGTCCTTCTGTTTTGCCTTGTCCTGTTTTTTCCGATCTTTTTGATTGAATGTCTCTTTTTAATTTTTTTAAAAATTACTGGTTCCTTTTAATATCTTGACTGTTACTAAGTATTATATGTAGGTGTAGGGATATTTGTACAGATGTGATTCTGCTGCATTAGCCTCTAGAATTTAACACATCAAAAGCTTAACTGCAAGTACATTGTGCTATTTCGTGTACAATAAAGGTAGATTTTCCATATACTTTCTTTGTATTCATGATTTTTCCCTGTTTACCCTTTCTACATGTATAGATCACACTGTACATTGTTATTAAATTTTAACTCAAACCATCAATTATTTTTCAAAGAACGTTTAATAATATGGGGTACTAAGTAAACCATAGCTAGGAAGAGTAGGGCCCATGTTGGATCATGAACTAGTCAGAACATCCAATTCTTCTCTTGAATTGATTAGGCTCTCTGTTTGGGCTGAGGAAGAATGCGCACAGCATGTGAACTTCTTGTCAGCTGGCCCGTGATGAACCCAGAAATAAATCCCAATAAAGATTCTTTGGTCTCCACACAAAGAATTTCCACTACAAAATCCTGAAGCGCTCCCCTAGGCGGGGCAACTCCTTGATACTTATCCCTCTCTGGAGCCCTTTCTATTCTTTTCATAGTTCTTTAATGAGTCTGCATTCACTCTGCTCACTTCTTGTCTGTACTTCTTGTTGTTGCTGCTGTTGTTTTTCTGGAGTGTTAGATAGCAAACTATGAGGCCACTGGCTTAGGGTGCTTTTGGTGACTGTGACTGGCACCAAGATCTGAGAAAGGTCCATTGCGCTCACAGAATGCATGTCAATATGATTTCAGGTATCCAATTTTGGTTATTTTTTTCCCTGCTGTTTGGTTCATAATTTCTGTCTGGCATGTCAGTGGCTGTGGATATTTGGCATTGCCAGCTGTATGGCTTGGGAGACTTTCCAGAGAGTCCTGCTCTGGTGAAGCCAGGTTCCTGATTACCACAGGAAACAATTGGAAGGCAAGCTGGAGAGCAGCAAGATTGGGGGTTAGTGAATGAAGGAAGGATTTGTGAGGACAGGGCGCTAGTGTACACCCAAAGCCGAGAGCTGGCTTCTCAAGAGATTCACTTGAAGAGCAGTGGTTATTCTGGTCACTATGGTGGTTCCAGACAGTTTGGGGTGGCCTTGCTGTGACTGCACTTCTCCCTCCACCTGACAATTTGCTTCTTCTGTCTTTGCATATTTAGATGATCTCACTGTGATTTTTCTTGTGTAGAAGAGCCTTTCTTTAGCATTTCTTATAATTCAACTCTGGTGGTAATGAATATTCCAAGCTCCTCTATGTCTGAAAGTCTCTGCTTTGACATCACTTTGAAATATATTTTCATCGTGTATAGAATTCTAGTTTGGCTGCTCATTTAATTACTTTAACAATGGCGCTCCATTGTCACCAATCTAACACTGTTTTTGTCTATGAGAAATCTGCTGTCACTATATTTGCTCCTAGTATTGTACGAAAGAGAAAATGGCTTCTTTCTACCCTTTCGATTCTTTGGCTGGCTTCTAAGTTGTCATAAAGCAGATCAACAGGAGTTTAAAAAAAAAAAAAACGTTTTAATTGCACATACACATGGGAGTGGAAGCATTTGAGAACCCTTATTAAAGTAGGTTTTGAAAAACTCCGAGCTTATAGAACCCAATGTACCATAAAGTGAATAGCATGGATGACCATACACAGGTCATCCACTGGAGCACGGACAACCTACAAGTGGCCATACCATTGAAGGAAAAATGGCTTTCCTCCTCCCTTCAACCATAAATTGTCACTAGCTCCCCAGCTAGGGGTAGAACCTTCTAAATCCCCCTCTCATTCATGCTAGGATTCTGATAGACTTGACCCAAATTTTTAGATCCACAGAACTCAGAACACACAATGACCTTTCTAACATCTTTCCTTAGTCTTTGGTGACTAGCGTTATGAGATCAAAGGGCATTGCATGTTTTTTTCTAGAAAAGAAGGTAGGTGATACACCCATGGATAATGAATATGCTTCATGACACATACCCTTCATGCCCTGTTCCTCCTTTCTCTCTCTAATAACAGATCACTGTGCCCCTGAATCACACTGGATCTTTGAGGTAGTAACAGATAGATAGACACACATTAGCAGGTTTGGAGGCTATTGATGATGGACCTCTTCCACATTAGCTTCAGACTTCACCACCTGTTTCCCTGGTAACACTAGAAATGGTATCAAGTATCCTCTCCATAAGATTTAAAATTCCATATTAAAACTTTTTGAGGTCCATTATGGGGAAATTACTTCTTTCTGGTTAGAAGAAAAATCTGCATTCTAGCTCCAGCTTTGGGATATGATATGGCATCCTAAACTACCCAGAACATTATATACAATTGTCCTTTCCCTTAAGAGTTAATTTAACTGGGCTTGTCAATCTCCTGACCAGGAGACCCCCCAGCAAAGCCGATTCATCTGAATACAAGCTAAAGAGATGGGATGAATAATTATCCTCTTAATGACCTATTGTGTCTACCTAAGAGCTCCTCCCTCTACATAGTTGATTGAGAGATCTTCACTGTTAAGACTGTCTACTTTTTTTTTTTTTGAGTTCTAAATCAAAAAGTATAACTTTTCCATGTCCCTAATTTTTGAATACCAGTTAAAATCTTAAGTATGCTTTCCCTGACATACTAAGCTTTCTCACTATTTCCTCCAAAGACTACCCATTTTGTACTGATGCTTAAAGACCTCTAATACTGACCCTGGCTGAAAGAGTCATGCCTTTCTCTTCCCCTCTTCTCCATCTCTGTCCTCCTGTCTGCCGCCAAGGCTTGTTGCTTGCCTGTGTTGTCACTTCTCTCCCAGATTCTAACAAAATGCTCCTTGAGGTCTTCTGAGTCCATTTTTAAATTCTTTTATCCACAAGAGTAACAATCCACAAAAGCAAGTCCTGATAACAGTCTTCTCTACTGCTTTGTCAAGATTGCTAACTGATGAATAAACCTGATTGCCTCCTGTTTTCCAAATATTGGTCTTTTTTGAGTGGTGGGCAGGTCAGAGATATATTCTAGGAGATAGACATATAAACATATTGAAAAGGACAAAAGGATCCTGTGGTAATTGGCACCACACAATCACCCAGAAGGATTATCTTAGTAGAAAAGCTGCCACGTGGGCCAACTTAAAGTCTACACATACTTTCTTACACCAAAATGCAACATTCCTTTATATAATAGGCATTAACTACCCTTGTTTCTAAATAGCCTGCCAGGACACTGGCTCAACTGTTATTCTATGGATGACCTCCAAGGTTTGATGTCATTATCTTACACAATTTGGGCCATTTTGCTACTTTGGAGCATTTACAGCTTCTAAAGTTTGCTCCCCCCACCCCCACCCCAGGTTTGAAAGCCATTCAGGAACCTCTATTGTTGTCTGGAAGCTTTCGGTAGTCCATCTTTCAGTTAATAAATACTCCAATACTTTTACTCACTGCTCTTGGTCCTGGAGCTTCATTGTTCATAGTCATTGAATAAGAGCCTAGAAAATATACAACACAATCTGTGATGGTTTATCTCAATTTTCAACTTGATATAAAATCACATTTGAGATGGACCTCAGCACATGTCCGTGACAGATTATCTTGATTAATTAACCAAGGTAGGAAAACTTGCCTACATTGGTTGGGACCATTCCCTGGGGCAGATCATGGTCAAAATAAAAAGGAGAAGGTAGGGCAACCAAGCACAGGCATTATCACTCTCTATTTTTATGAATGCAGTGTGAGCTCTGTGTGAAGCTCCTGCTGGTATGACTACACAACCTTGATGGACTACATCCTCAAACTGTAAGCCAAGAAGAAATGCCTTCTCCTTTAAGTTGTTTTTGGCAGGGTATTTTATCAAAGCAACAGGTAGAGAAACTAATACACCACTCCAAAAATGTATACATTTATGAATATTCTTGAATCTGAAAATCTCTGAAGTTTGATGTACTTCTGATCTCAAGGGTCTTCATCTTGTGTGTTGAACTGTTTGGATTTGTTCTGCAGCTAACCAGGTCTTCTCCCCTCTCCTAACCTCTTTGATCTATCTATCTATCTATCTATCTATCTATCTATCTATCTATCTATCTACCTACCTATCTATCTATCTATCTATCTATCTATCTATCTATCTATCTGTTGATTTTCTTTTCAATGATTTCAATTTGATTAGTTTGTTCTCTTGAAATGTATAAGTTGTTTCTATTCTTACTTGGATTATTTTTATCTCAGAGTTTTATTGCTCATGTCCTGATACATTTGAATGTAGATTCACATACTTTAATGCTTGGGCTCCAGCTAGTGGTATTGTTTTGGGAGACTTTCGGAGCCTTTGGGACACAAGGCCTAGATGACAAATGTAGACCACTAGGACAGGCTTTTGAAAACTATATCCACTTTTGGTTGTGATCTGGCTCTGGCTCTGGCTCTTGTTCAGCCAAGATTCATAAAGTGGTAGAGAAAAGTTCCAGTATCTTGTATATGAACCCTCTGTTACATTTTCCCCAAGATAATAGCCCCCATCTTCTGAAACCATGAATCAAAGTGCATTTTTACTCTCTTAAGTTGTTTGGGGATTTTGAAACAGTGATGAGAAAATAATTTATCACTAGATGTTCAGGTGAGGGACTTTGAATATACCTCCTCTATACAGTATATTTGTTTTTTCTTCAGCATTCTCAACATATGGAAAATACACAAGGGTACTCTCAATGTGCTTTTATGTCTACTAATTTTATGTCCTTGCCACTCTAGTTCTTCCAACATTATCTTTCTTATCTTTTTTCTATCATCTTCATTTTTTGCTTGGTTAGTAATTTTTAGCGAGATGTAAGAATTTGTGACATTCACTTTAATTAGATACTGGACTCTATCTATCTATCTATCTATCTATCTATCTATCTATCTATCTATCTATCTATCATCTATCTGTTGAGATTGGGTCTCAGTATGTAGACCAGCTCTGGTTGGCCTTGATCATGTAGTCTTTCTGCCTTCACCTCCTGAGTGTTGGGATAGCAAGCCTAAATACACTACTATACCTAGTTATATCTTTGCACTTCTAATATTTTTAACTTTTGTTCTCTTCATTTTGGATGCTATTAAGTGTAGGCAGTTCGATCCTTTTGGGTCAGGTTTTTAAGATAGGACTAGATTTCTGTCTTTAGGTCATTTTGTTCCACCATTTAGGTAGTAGGACAAATAACTCAAGAATCATCCAGTGTTCCATTGTGGCTAGAAGGAACAGGATCTGTAGCTGAGCCCATGACTCTCAAGGATGTCACTGGAGTGCATAAATATGCACAGATACTAACTCTCTGACTTGAGCACTAAGTCAGAGGCTGCTGGTACACAGGCAGTAAACTTTGTCAAATAGATAAATAAGTATGTCCATTATGAAAACACTTCTTAGGATACTAGGATACTTTGAAAAGTTCTAGACCTCTGGTTTTGAAAAGTGTTGCCATTATTGTAAGAAAATACTCAGCAGTTAAAGCTGTACACTAAAGTGTAATTTGATAAAATTACCTCTTTTTTTTTTTTTGAAAAAAAACAAACCATGATTCTTCTTTTATGAATCAATTATCAAAAAGGGAAACAATTGAAAGTTTTATGTGATTGTGCATGATGTGTGTATGGGTGCCCACAAGGGAGTCAGAAGACAAAGTAGTAAAGTTAGTCTGTTCTTCCAACTTTCCAGGTTCTGTGGATAAAACTAGGTCAACAGGCTTGACATAGGACAGTCGTTTTCACCCCTGTAGTCATCTTGCTGGCTCAAGGAAAGAAATGCTAAATGTATGTTGTTGTTGGTTTTTTTTTTTTTGTTTGTTTGTTTTTTTCTTGAAGTTATATCTAAATAATCCATAAATCTGTACTTTAAGTGAAGCTGATTTCAGGGAGACAGAGAGTGAATGAGCCAGTGGAACAGGCACTCACCACCAGGGTCCCCACTGGCCTCACTTAGCTATCTCTGGCATGAGATTCTCTCACTGACTTGGAGCTTATGCCAGTTGAATCAGTCACCACACTTGGAGATAATTTTGTTCCATTACTTAGCGTTCACTTGGTAAGAGTGGTACCATGCGGGACACCTCCCCTCATTGTTTGTAAATACTTCTCAAAAAATTTCAGGACCTAACTGGGCATGGTCGTACATACTTGTAATTCCAGCACTTTGGAGGCTGGGGAAAGAATAGCAGGAGTCAGAGGCCAGTCTGAGCCCAAAAGTGAAATGATGTTTCAAAGTGTCCAAACCAAAATAAAATTATCATTAGGATATTAAAGGGTACACATAGGCTCAGGCCTTGTGATAGGTAGGCAGATGGCCTGGACACTTGGCAAGGTGAAAGCAGAGAGGACATTGATTATGGATCCATGTGATGTGAAAGGCTAGAGCTGAGCAGGTACTGTGCTGCTTATAGTTTCTTAGAAGAAAGAGTATGTTTTAATCTTCCATATGGTGTAGTAACTATAACCTAATTCACTCCTAGAGCAGTTAGTGTGGTCTTACCTCTGTTGTTCAGATACTTGTCAATAAAGTTTTTTTGAACAGGTGTTTCCTGTGTACATATTTTTTACCCTGTAAGTTATTTGGAGAAACAAATTATTAAAACAATATGTAAATCATTAAGCACTCAAAACAAAAAGTTTGGCGTAAATAAACCCAAGTATAAAAAGGAATCTTAAAGATGGCTCTGAGCACCTTACTATTTTACAGTTTGCGTTTATTTTGTATGTATTTTCTTCCACCGTTTGCTCATGTGCATATTCATTGCATAATTTCAATCTTTATATGGATAATACCTGCCATTGGTCATTTTCTTCCACAATAATCCCATGAAATGCTGAGTATCTAGCCTCATAGCAACTCTGGAATGCTTAATAACTGCATTGCAACCTCTCAACTAACTGTTAACATTTAATTTGACTCCCCCCCGCCCCCAGTTTTAGCTACTCTTTTCTTGCATTTTCCATACCATATGATATAAACAACATTTTACTCATTTGACCAATACAGATTTAGTTTCCTTAGAATAGTCAACAATATCAGTTCTAAGGGGCTGCTGGAGAGGCAGCTCCGGGGTTAAGACTGCTCGTGCCTTTCTTTAGGAATGCAGTTTACTTCTTGGCACCCATATTAGGTAGTTCACAACCACCTGCAACTCCAGTTCCAGGAGATCTGAAGTCCTCCTCTGGCCTCTGCAGGCCCCTGAACACACGTTTTGTACACAGACACACACATGAAAGAAAAGTGAGACTGTATCAAGTACTTCCTGAAACATATGCATGGTTGTAAAGAATGAAATTCCAGGGCCTGTGTTACTTTTTTTTTTTTTTTTTTTTTTTGTGACAGAACACCTGTCAGTCATGTTGAGGGGCAGGACTGTGAGAGCAACTAGTCACACTGTATCTATAGCCAGGAAGCAAAGAGAGATGGATTCAGCTCATTTTCTCATTTTGATTAATTCAGAATCCCAGACCAGATTAATTCAGAATCTTCCATCCCTTAAATCTTTTTAGAAACATCCTTAAACATGTCCAGAGACACATCTTCTAGATAATTCTAAATCAAGTCTATTTGACAATGATTAAACATCACAGGGCCAAAAGATATGAAAACTAGTTTCATTTTTTTAATGTGTTCCTACATTGCTAGAGGCAGTGGAAATCAACTCCACAACTGAGGAATAGTGTGTGTTTACCATTTTCTCTTCTATTCTGACAGCTTTGAGAATTATTGTTAACACAAAGCACTTTGTACTTTTAATGGTATATTCCATAATTATTCTTAATAAAGTTACAGGTATTTCTAAGGAAAGTACTTGAATAAGCCATTTCCACTGAAGGAGAAACTTTTTAGTGCATTTGTTGACAGAGCACAATGAGGTAGAAGAGGGATGAGAGAGAGGACTGATGTCCCTCATTCAAAGCAAATATAACAATTTAGAAGCTTAAACCAGAGGAAAGGACCGACCGGGAAAGAAGTACTAAGAAAGTTGCTGAAGGGACCTTCTATCTCCTCAGGGAATACAAGTGCCAACTATTCACAGAACAGTGCCCTTTGGTTTTGAAAGAGCTAACAGAAGATCACCAGCATCAATGGAGGCCTGGGACTATGGAGAGTGTCAAACAATACCCATGTTTTTTGCATTTCCCCAATACACTCATGCCTAAGATAAATTTAACTGAGAAATTAGGCATGGTGATAAATTAATAAGAGACAGCTAGCTAAACCAGAACAACTGTAGCAACATGTATACATTCATGAGGATCGTTTAAAATATGTGAATTGTCTATTTCCGGAACTTTCCATTTGGTATTTACAGACCAAGACTGACTATTGGTGAGTGAAACCAAGGAAAGTGAAGACCTCCGGAGAGGGTGACCTAGTTCATTTGTATTCTAAGAACCTGGAGGCTCTAGTTGACAAATGAGCTAGGCTCCATTTTCTTACAATGGCTTCAAGTGGCCCCACTTCTATTTCAGATTCCCACAGTACTAATACACTTTAAAGCCGTTAGTTAGTGGCCATCAATGATAGACACAACACACAGAAAAGCATCATGGTAAAGGAACATTCACAAAACAACTTCTGAACCATCTTACATTTAATCTCCATTAAGCAAATGGTAAGCGGAGGTACGTAGGGGATACAGAGAACCCTGAAGTAAGGCTGGTACACCATTTTCACTTCATATTTAGCCAAAGGAACCAGGCTGGATAGTTTTATGGTTTACCTTCTACCGTTTAAGGTGACACTCAAAGCTTTAACCCTGTCTTATTAGAGGTAGTTGTAACTCTGTCTTACTTAGGTAAGCACATCTCTGAAGGCTGCAATGTTCTATTCTCCCTTTCTCCCCTTTCCATCCCAGAACCGGTATTTAATTAACATTTGTTGACCAAACAATCGTGGCCCTTCCCCACCTGTACCCCCAACTGAATACACGCCGCGTTCACTTTTTATTTTGATCTCCTAGTTTCCTGTTCTTTTATTTTATTGTCCTTGAATGTCTTCTTTGTTACTATTGCATAATTTATAATGCTACATCAGCTATTATGAATAATTCTGCTTGAACCATTAATTACTGCCTGTACGTTGTCTCCTCCTAAGTGGTCTATTTTCTCTTGGATCTTATAGCTAGCAGTCCAGAGAAAATGTACCGGGGGGTGCATAGTAAATGCTTCTCTATGGAGTTCCTCATCATTGACAGACATTTGCTAACACGCATTTGAATCAGTCAAGTCATATCATTGACAAAATGCCCTTTTATTATTTATTAACAAACAAAAACATTAACATTTGAGAGGCAGTCTCAGGGCAATTTGGGAGAGCAGATGGAGTAATTTAACTCCTTTAGCTTGCTGGCTTGCTGACAGGTACCACGTAGAGCTAGAACAGTCCCCTCCATCTGGCACACGCGCAGGTGGTTCCTGAGCTATTTAGCAATGGCAAGATGATGTTAAAAAAGAAGAACCTGCAGAACTCAGAGGCAAAAATAGACTTTGCCCACTCACGGACCTTAGTAAAGGGCAAGCTTCAAGTCACTGTTAATGTAAACAATGTGGCTATTTTTAGGCAACCACTAAATTTAAAATGTTAGTCAGAAGGATGATGTTCTGTATTTAGTAGCGGTAAAACCAACATCCATTTCTCTGTTTGCTTGGTGTCCTGAGTTCTCAGTAGTGTTTCCACAGAGACTCAGAGGGTACCACTAATGCAGTGGTACCCAGTGGTACTCATTTTTCTCAGGACTAATTCCTCAGGCTTTGTCTGATTCTTCCCCGTAAGTGTGATGGGAAGTCCCCTTGCGTTCTGAAACTGTGAGCTGCCTCTGTTTTATTTGCTGTAACCCCTGGATTCCAAGTGCATAAAAAAAAAATAGAAATAGTGTTTTATAAAAATGGAGATGCATTGCTGAACTCTCCCATCATGCTGAGCAATTTGTGTCCCTGAATGTGTTCAGGAAAAGTCATTAAAGAGGGGCCCCCCATTGTTCTGAATTGCACAAATGTGCATGTTGAAAGGCCACACTTTCTGATGTGGCATTAAGAAAAATGGCATTTATAAATCTTCCCTGCCAGAATATGGAATAGATGACCCAGACAAGTGAGGGTTCCTACACACCCAAGGAGTTTTTTTTTTTTTTACACTCCAAAATTTTCCTTGAAACTAATGGGTCTACAGAGGCCACAAAAGGGCTGCAGGTGTGTCCTGTGTGAGTTCTGAACTGAGAGGTATGCAGCTGACCAGAGGCTGCCACAACACACACCCCCAAACCCAGCCCCCAACTCACTTTCCAGAAATGCAAGGAATGTAGCATTTAAAATAAACCAGTGGGGCTGCTCTTTGAGGGCCTTTTTGATGGACATTTCCCAGGAGGAGCTCTTTACACAGACAGGCAAGTTTGAAGTCTGCACTTCAGACTATTAATGTGCTTGGTCAAAACTTGGCATATTCCATCTCTTCAAAGCTACCCTCAGGTGCTTACTGGATGAGCTGTGGTGTAGTGTATTATTACTATACTACTTTAGTGTGTGTGAAGCCCTGCTAATGTTGGGGTTGTGGAGGAGGAAGGCATTTAATACCAGATAACACATATGAAAATTTGGATTCTGAACACTTTTCCATCCTTTTTCAGAGAGGATTTGCTTGTGTTTCAAATTGCTGTGATGGAGAATACCACCAGTGTTTTGCCAGCAAGCAAAATGGGTTCAGTATTCTTCAGGGTGGATTCAATACTATTTCTGATGAATAATATATAATATATATATATATATATATATATATCTTGTTTGATTTATAGGGCTCACAGTAGACTTTTGGGAGTCCTAAGTGAAAGTGCTGGTTATTTATCAAGACTCCTTTTCTTTGGTGTCTGTCTATTTTGGGCTGAAGTAAAGTATCACAGGCTACATAATTTAGATAGACCATAAATAAATGTATTCTCAGTTCCTGAGGCTGCCAAATCCAAGTCAGGGCTAGCAGCTGAGGTGTGTCCTTCCCCCTGCTTCCAGACAGCACCTGGAATTCTGTGACAGACCGAGCTCATTTCTGGTTTTACACTTATTTTTATTTAATTGTGTATGTGTGTATTTGTGTGAGTATGTGTGTTCCTGCATGTGCCACAGTATACATATGGAAGTCAGGGGACAACCTGAGGGAGTTGGTTTTCATGTGGCTCCTGGGGATTAACTCCGGCCATCAGCCTTAGCAGCAAGCACCCGTACTTGCTGAGTCATCTCACTGACCCCTACAAAGCCAGTTTTCTATATGTGCTCAGCCCTGATCTCTCATGACAGAAATGCTTCTGTAAACGTCTGATGATTTTTAGGTGTTGCTTTCCAATACAGTTACACTGGGCAATATTTCCAATGCTAGGAATTTGTTGTAACAGTTTATGTCTTCTTCAAGCTTCCACAGAGAGTTGAAAATCCTGCTCAGTTTGTATTTCATCACCTGGAAGCTTCTAGATGGCTTCCCCCAACCTGCTGCTGGTGAATTGGTAAAGGGGCGGAGTGTAACTGAAAGCATATGATTCCTTTCTGTTTTTCCCAGTGGAATGTTTAGTTTTTTTCAAAATCTCACTAACATTCAATCTCACTAATTGATAGGACTAGGCAGTGGGTCCTGCCAAAAACACACCATGCTACAGGTCTCACGTGAGAGGTTTATTGGGGCACAGAGGCAGCCTCTGAGAGAGAAAGAAGAGAGATTGGGAGCATGGAGAATCTGACTTTTATTGGAGCCGTGGCTCATGTTCAAAGAAGACATAGGACAGGAGTGACAGTGTAGTCTCTTGGGCAGCTGGAGATGATGTATCTTGTCGCTGGGCCCCTCGAAAGCTGGCTGTAAAGATGCCTGATTGTCTAGGAGTTGCTTTTAGCTGTTCAAGCATGTGCCTGATTGCTAACACTAATGCCTTTCATTCTTTTTCTCTAAAAAGGCCTTCTCATTTTCTTTTTGTTCACACAGGGAAAATTCTTCAACAGAAACAAACAAACAGAAAAACCATATCTGCTGCCCATATACTCTATATTTTTACGTTTCTCCTAAGTGATGAAATCAAAGGATCAGAAGTGTGAAATGGGGACTTCCGCTTCCGGTCTGGGCCCAGGCAGCAGATCCCTGGAGGCAGCTCTGCACTGAACCTCACAAAACCCGGCAGAAGTGGGGCACCCAGCAGCTCTGACCCAGGCAGTATCTCTGGTAAGGAGACAGCAACACCCACCCCAAACAGGGAGTAACTGGGACCCACCGGGACCCACTGAGACCCAGGGATTTACTCCTGGCCCGGAGCACCGGCTCCTTCCGGTCTGGGTCGGAGCTCCCAGCAGATCCCAGGCGGCAGCTCTACATCAAATCCCACAGAACCCAGGGGAAGCAGGGCTCCTAGGAGCTCTAACCCAAGCAGCTTCCTACGCAAGGAGGCAGCAACACTTGCCCCAAACCGGGAGTAACTGGGACCCACACCGGGACCCAGGTACTCACTCCTGGCCCCAGCACTGGTTCCTTCCGGTTTGGGCCTGGGCGCTCAGCAGATCTCGGGCGGCAACTCTGCACCCAATCTCACAGAACCCAGAGGAAGCGTGGCTCCCAGGAGCTCTAACTCGAGCAGCTTCTTAAGCAAGGAGGCAGCAACACCTGCCCCAAACAGGGAGTAACCAGGTCCCACAGGGATCCAGGAACTCACTCCCGGCCCAGAGCACTGATTCCTTCCGGTCCGGACCAAAGCACTGAGCAGATCCTGGGCCCTAGCTCGAACCTCAGCAGTGACACCCAACCTAAACAGTTCTGACACAACCAAGAGAACAGGAAAGACAGGTTCCAGCCAGAGACAGCACAGGTAGCACGAAGGAGAACCAGATGGCAAAAGGCAAGCCCAAGAATACAAGGGCCAGCAACTCAGAACACATGTCATCATCAGAACCTAGTTCTCCCACATTAAGTCCTGAACTCCCCATATCACCAGGAAAGCAAGAGTCAGACCTAAAATCACTTTTAATGATGATGATGGAGGACTTTAAGAAGGACATAAATAACATTCTCAAAGAATCCGAGGAGAACACAGGTAAACAGGTAAAAGCCCTTAAAGAATCACAAGAGAACACAACCAAACAGGTGAAGGATTTATACAAAACCATCCAGGACATAAAAATGGAAATAGAAACAATAAAGAAATCACAAAGGGAGACTACTCTGGAGATAGAAAACCTAAGAAAGAAATCAGGAGTCACAGACGCAAGCATTACCAACAGAATACAAGAGATAGAAGAGAGAATCTCAGGTGCAGAAGATACCATAGAAAATATTGACACAACTGTCAAGGAAAACGAAAAATGCAAAAAACTCTTAACACAAAACATCCAGGAAATCCAGGACACAATGAGAAGACCAAACCTAAGGATAATAGGTACAGAAGAGAGTGAAGATTCACAACTTAAAGGGCCAGTAAATATCTTCAACAAAATCATAGAAGAAAACTTCCCTAACCTAAGGAACAAGATGCCCATAATCATTCAAGAAGCCGACAGAACACCAAATAGACTAGACCAGAAAAGAAATACCTCCCGTCACATAATAATCAAAACACAAAATGCACAAAACAAAGAAAGAATTTTAAAAGCAGTAAGAGAAAAAGGCCAAGTAACATATAAAGGCAGACCTATCAGAATTACACCAGACTTCTCACCAGAGACTATGAAAGCCAGAAGATCCTGGTCAGATGTCATGCAGACCCTAAGAGAACACAAATGCCAGCCCAGGCTACTATACCCAGCAAAACTCTCTATTACCATAGATGGAGAAACCAAGATATTCCATGACAAAGCCAAATTTACACAATATCTTTCCACAAACCCAGCACTACAAAGAATAATAGCAGGAAAGACCCATTACAAGGAGAGCAATCATACCCTAGAAAGAGCAAGAAAGTAATCCACCTCCAACAAACCCAAAAGAAGATAGCCACACAAACAATGCCTCCCCTTTTAGCAAAAAATAACAGGAAGCAACAGTCTCCTCTCCTTAATATCTCTTAATGTCAATGGACTCAATTCCCCAATAAAAAGACATAGACTAACAGACTGGATACGCAAACAGGATCCGACATTTTGCTGCATACAGGAAACCCACCTCAGTGACAAGGACAGACACTACCTTAGAGTAAAAGGCTGGAAAACAATTTTTCAAGCAAATGGTCCTAGGAAACAAGCTGGAGTAGCCATTCTAATATCGAATAAAATTGACTTTCAACTTAAAGATATAAAAAAGGATAAGGAAGGTCATTTCATATTTGTCAAAGGAAAAGACAACCAACATGAACTCTCAATTCTGAACGTCTATGCACCAAATGCAAGAGCACCCACTTTCATAAAAGAAGCCTTACTAAAGCTCAAAGCACATATTGCACCTCACACAATAATTGTGGGAGACTTCAATACCCCACTCTCAGCACTGGACAGATCAGGGAAACGGAAACTAGACAGAAGTACAGTGAAACTAACAGAAGTTTTAAACCAAATGGACTTAACAGATATCTATAGAACATTTCATCCAAAAACAAAAGAATATACCTTTTTCTCTGCACCTCATGGTACCTTCTCCAAAATAGACCATATTATTGGTCACAAGACAGGCCTCAACAGATATAAAAAAATCGAAATAATCCCATGCATCCTATCAGATCACCATGGTCTTAAGCTGGTCTTCAATAACAACAAAGACAATGGAAAGCCCACACTCACATGGAAACTGAACAATACTCTACTTGTTGATAATGGGGTCAGGGAAGAAATAAAGAAAGAAATTAAAGACTTTTTAGAATTTAATGAAAATGAAGACACATCATACCAAAACCTATGGGACACACTGAAGGCAGTACTAAGAGGAAAGCTCATAGCTCTAAGTGCATACAAAAAGAAACTGGAGAGAGAACACACTAGCAGCTTGACAACACACCTGAAAGCTCTAGAACAAAAGAAGCAAAAACACCCAAGAGGAGTAGACGGCAGGAAATAATTAAACTCAGGGCTGAAATAAACCAAATAGAAACAAAGAGAACTATACAAAGAATCAATAAAACCAGGAGCTGGTTCTTTGAGAAAATCAACAAAATAGATAAACCCTTAGCCAGACTAATCAGAGGGCAGAGAGACAGTATCCAAATCAATAAAATCCAAACTGAAAAGGGTGACATAACAACAGAAACCGAGGAAATTCAACAAATCATCAGATCCTACTACAAAAAGCCTATACTCAACAAAATTGGAAAATCTGGAGAAATGGACAATTTTCTAGACAAGTATCAGTTACCAATGTTAAATCAGGATCAGATAAACCATCTTAACAGTACCATAACTGCGAAAGAAATAGAAGCAGTCATTAAAAGTCTCCCCACCAAAAAAAGTCCAGGTCCAGATGGTTTTAGTGCAGAATTCTATCAAACCTTCAAGGAAGATCTAATACCAATTCTCTTCAAACTATTCCACAAAATAGAAACGGAAGGAACACTACCTAATTCATTCTATGAAGCCACAATTACACTTATACCTAAACTGCACAAAGATCCAACAAGAAAAGAGAACTTCAGACCAATCTCCCTTATGAATATCGATGCAAAAATACTGAATAAAATTCTCTCAAACCGAATCCAAGAACACATCAAAACATTATCCACCATGATCAAGTAGGCTTTATCCCGGAATGCAGGGTTGGTTCAATATACGGAAATCCATCAACGTAATCCACTACATAATAAACTCAAAGAAAAAAACCACATGATCATATCTCTTGACGCTGAGAAAGCATTTGACAAAATTCAACACCCCTTCATGATAAAAGTCTTGGAAAGATCAGGAATTCGAGGTCCATACCTAAACATAGTAAAAGCAATATACAGCAAGCCAGTAGCCAACATCAAACTAAATGGAGAGAAACTTGAAAGCAATCCATTAAATCAGGGACTAGACAAGGCAGCCCACTCTCCCCCTACCTGTTCAATATAGTTCTGGAAGTCCTAGCCAGAGCAATTAGGCAACACAAGGAGATCAAAGGGATACAAATTGGAAAGGAAGAAGTCAAAGTTTCACTATTTGCAGATGACATGTTAGATACTTAAGTGACCCCAAAACTTCCACCAGAGAGCTCCTAAACCTGATAAACAACTTTAGCAAAGTGGCTGGGTATAAAATTAACTCAAACAAATCAGTAGCATTCCTCTACACAAAGGATAAACTGGCTGATAAAGAAATTATGAAAGACACCATTCACAATATCACAAATAGTCTAAAATATCTTGGTGTGAATCTAACCAAACAAGTGAAAGACCTGTATGACAAGAACTTCAACACCCTGAAGAAAGAAACGGAGGAGATCTCAGAAGATGGAAAGATCTCCCATGCTCATGGATTGGAAGGATTAATATAGTAAAAATGGCTACTTGCCGAAAGCAATCTACAATTTAAATGCAATCCTTATCAAAATTCCCACTCAATTCTTTACAGAGATAGAAAGAGCAATCTTAAAATTCATTTGGAATAGACAAAAACCCAGGATACGAAAACTACACTCAACAATAAAAGGACTTCTGGGGAATCTCCATCCCCGATTTCAAGCGTAACACAAAGCAAAGTGATAAAAAACGGATGGTATTGGGAACAGAGACAGTCAGGAGGATCAATGGAATAGAATAAAGACCCAGAAATGAACCCCCATACCTATGGTCACATTGATCTTCGACAAAGGAGCTCAAACTACCAGTGGAAAAAGACAGCATTTTCAAAAAATGGATGCTGGTCCAACTGGAGGTCAACTGTAGAAGAATGCAAATTGATCCATACTTATCTCCTTGTACAAAGCTCAATTCCAAGTGGATCAAGGACCTCCACATAAAACCAGCTACACTGAAACTAATAGAAGAGAAAATAGGGAAAAGCCTTGATCATATGGGCACAGGGGAAAAGTTCCTGAACAGAACACCAATGGTGTATGCTCTAAGATCAAGAATTGACAAATGGGATCTCATAAAACTGCAAAGCTTCTGTAAAGCAAAGGATACGGTCAACAGGACAAAGCGGGAACCAACAGACTGGGAAAAGATCTTCACCAACTTTACATCTGATAGAGGGCTAATATCCAAGGTATACAAAGAACTGAAGAAACTAGATTCCAGACCATCAAATAACCCTATTAAAAAATGGGGTAGAGAGTTGAACAAAGAACTCTCAACTGAGGAAACTCGAATGATTGAGAAACATCTAAAGAAGTGCTCAGCATCCCTAGTCATCAGGGAAATGCAAATGAAAACAACACTGAGATTCCACCTCACACCAGTCAGATTGGCTAAGATCCAAAACACAGGTGACAGCAGATGTTGGCGAGGATGTGGAGAAAGAGGAACACTCCTCCATTGTTGGTGGGATTGCAAGCTGGTACAACCACTATGGAAAGCAGTCTGGCGATACCTCAGAACATGGTGTTACCTGAGGACTCAGCTATACCCCTCCTGGGTATATACCCAGAAGATATTTCAACATGCAACAGGGCCACATCCTCCACTATGTTTATAGCGGCCTTATTCATAATAGCCAGAAGCTGGAAAGAACCCAGATGTCCTTCAACAGAAGAATGGATACAGAAAATGTGGTACATTTACACAATGGAGTACACTCAGCCATTAAAAATAATGAGCTCATGAAATTCTTAGACAAATGGATGGAGCTAGAAAATATCATCCTGAGTGAGATGACCCAATCACAAAAGAACACACATGGTATGCACTCACTGATAAGCGGATATTAGCCCCAAAACACACAATACCTAAGATGCAACGCATAAACCTCATGAAACTCAAGAAGAAGGAGGAAGACCAAAGTGAGGGTGCTTTTGTCCTTTTTAGAACGAGTATCAAAAGATTCAACCAGAGCTCCCAGGATCTAAACCTCCAGCCTGAGAACAGACAGGGGCAAGCTGTCCTCTGAGAGGCTCTAACCAGCAGCTGACTCAGACAGATACAGACATCCAGAGCCAAACAGTGGATGGAGCTTGAGGACTCTTAAAGAAGAATAGGTGGAAGGATTGTGGGCCCTAAGGAGATAGGAACTGCACAGGAAGATCAACAGAGTAAACGAAACTGAACCCTTGGAGCTCTCAGAGACTGAATCACCAACCGTGGAGCATACCTAGTCTACACAGATCTACCTCCATGGGCTGAACCTAGGCCTCCCTGCACATATGTTGTAAATGTGCAGCTTGGTTTTCATGTAGGTCTCAAACATCTGGAGTGGGGGCTATCCCAAAACATGCAGCCTGTATATGGAGTATGGTCTTCTAAAAAAAAAAAAAAACAAAACAGTTGTTCAGTTATTCATGGAATATTTTTTTTTATATCTCTTGTATTCAGTTTGCAACTACTTCATTGAGAATTTTTGTATGTATATTCATGAGGGATACTGGACTATAACTTAATATTTTTGTTGGGTTTACACTTGATTTCACTATTTCACTATTTGCTTTGTGAAGGAGCTTATTGTGGTTCTGAATTTTTTTAAACATAACTCAAAAAGTATTGCTTGTTTGAAGGCTCTATAGAATTCTTGTATAAGTATATCTGACCCTTGGTATTTTGCTTGTTTGTTTCTTTTCATTTATTCTGTTTGAATGCTTTTTAGATTTTTTGATTTGCTGAAAATAAAAATTAAAAAAAAAAAAAAAAGAAGTGTGAAATGATTGTCAGAGTGGCTTTGGCCACAGGCTGTCTTTCTCGCACCTCAACAGGAGTCAAGAGACACTTCTTGACAAAACCAGGAAATTTTCATTCTCATCCCGATGAGAAAACTCTTTATCCACAATACCGATTCATATGCTACTGATCTGAACTCACCATTAAGACTCTGCTTTCCCAAAGTCTTCTGGGATGAACCATGGCCAATCACAAGTTCACCACAAACAACTAGATACTCAGTACTTCCACAGCTCTGTAGTACTAGATGGCTTTGTTTTCTTAAGCTTAAAGGAACTGTCTTTGCAGTTAAAAAGTCGGCAATGTCAGATTCTATATGCCCATCCTTCTTGCTCATCCTTCTCACATTGGGCAAAGTAGGCCCTGAGAGGCTTCTCATTAAACTATGCGATGTTCTGACTTTCAGTGGAAGAGAACTTAGTTAAGTAGTCACATGCTGGAGTCCAGACCTAATGACAGCCTAGCTGATGTTTCAGCTTTTGACTGAATTAATTTAATTTGGAACAATAACAATCTAAAAGACAGGTGGAGTAGAGGCATTTTGCCCCACTGACCACCAAGTGAGTTCTGAGCCAAGGATGCTTGCAACTTTGCAGGGCAGAGTCTCTGTCTCTGTCTCTCTCCTATGTGCCTCCCCTCTTTGTGTGTGTGTGTGTGTGTGTCGCCTCTTTAGTCCCCAGGATCATGTTTGGCTTGGTGCCTTTAATTACATTGTGTTCCTGATTTCTCTGTTGGGTTTTCACCTCATGTCATCTTTGCTAGCCTATAATTTAGTGAGAAACAGCAGAATTGGGGCAAGTCTTATATAACACTAGAGACAAAAAATGACCTGGGCATGAAATTACTTCAGGTTCCACTTAAGAATTTTTTTCTCATATGTTGAAGATGCTGAAGATAGTAACTCTTTTTGACTTTGGTCCTCAACTAGCTAGAGATTTTAAAAGGATCAGGCTAAACATGAAAACAAGAGCCACCTTTATTTTTTAGTCAATACTTAAAAAAAAAAATCTATGCCTTTAAAACGATACTCTCATTTTCACTTTTGCTTTTATTATTTTTAAAAAACACAAACATTATAAACAATATAAAATATCTTGATGTCATGGTGTTATTATATGACTAGTTTATAATTATAAAGCTTTATTTTCCTTGCAGAAAAAGATACTTTATCCAATTTTTTTTAACACATATACCCACATAAAGGTATCTTATGTAATATCTTATAAACCAAATATGATAGCTTAGTATTTGTATTCATTAATGGGTCCCAGATACTGCTTTAGTTAAATAATTATTAATATTTATATTAATGATATACAGTATAAAATATGACCTGTCCTGATTTAATAATTTACTATTTTTGAAAGTATAGATATTCTATGACATATATTCTAAATTGACTTGTGTTCACACCAGTGAAAAATTGTCTTAACATCTGGTACCGTTCTGTAGAATTCACGGTAGTCCTGCCCTGAGCCTTCTCAGTGAGGGGATTGCTGGGATGAGTCATTGCATGTAGCTTTGTCTTTCCTATAAGGGGTCAAACTCATGCAGTGAGTGAGTGTTGAGGCAGACCTGGAATGGCAGGACTGAGAGTGTCCACTCAGTGGTGGCCTCCTTACTTTGTATACATGAGCTCCTGGGCTAGAGCTGCAGCACTGCAAAACCAAAACAGAGTGAAGCAACCACAAGACTTCTCTAGAAACTGGAATGACAGAAGCTGAGGAACGGCAAAGATTGCTGGCAACTACCACTCACTAGAAAGAGAAATAGAAGGCTCCAGTCTAAACCCTCAGGACCATCATTGTTGGCAGCAGATTCTGAAGGAGCAGTTCCTAGGATGATGGAAGCAGAGACTCCCCTGCTTTTTCCTGTCATTTGTGGGAAATTATTACAGCAGTTCTGAGAACTAACATAGTATGCTTTGTTCAGTTATTTTATAGGATCTCCTTGTAGATGTGAATCTGTTATCATTATTATCATCTGTCCCTTGTGTCATAGGTTAGCATTTGTGCTCTAAATTAACAAATACATATTGTAGTGTGTTTTATGATTCAGATCTGTTGATGCAAAAAACATGGCTCCCATCTCAAAGGCAATAATACTAGTCTATTCTGGAGCTAAATACGAGTGACCATGACCTTGGAACTATGGAGATAGATTACCCACATTCCATGTTTCAGCATGGTAACATTTCAATGACAGCTTTTATAGTAACAGACTAAAGAAAGTCATAAAGTCAAGGCATGTTTCAAATACATTGATGAACACACTAGGTTAGGCTTAGAGTAAGTGGGAAGTCTCAGCTTTAGGCCTTACATACTATCTGATGGTTATCTCAACCTTTGGGTGGCTGGATATACAATAAATATGCAGGAGATGTATATTCCAAAGGACTTACCTAACAGTCACAAAGGTGTAAGCTTACACACAGAGGCCAGCAATAAAAAGCCATGAAGACGACTAAAGATAGTCCAAGATAATTTGTTTCTAGAAAACCAACATTCAGAACTCTTCACAGTCACTGAAGTTCTGGTCAGTTCACCAGTCTTGCAGAAGGCCTAATGGGAGGTGCAGCTTCTTGCTGAGAACTTTGGCCTACATACCGCAAAGCCATATGCTGAAAGGTCGGTCGTCAGCCCCTTGTACTATTGGGAAGTGAGAGGACCTTTAGGAAGTGGGGGCTAGGTTGAAGGGATTGAAGTCAATGGAAGGGATGCATTTCCTGGAAGTATACTTTGGAACTTTCCCCCTTCCACTTCCATTCTTTGTGTTCTATGGTATAACAGGATCCTAGAGCTTAGTACAACTGACTCCATGATAGAAGTACCATTTAGGTCTTAAAACTCAGCACATGGACAAAACTATCTGCCAAGACAAACCCAAAGACCTAATCCATCATTCATGGTTCTGGGAAAGTCTCTAAATGTACTAACCTTGCTTTTTGGCTTCGGCTTCTGGTTAACTGTTCTTGTTAACTGAAGAACATGATTTTTGTTGTTGTTGTTGTTGTATGTGTGTATGTATATGTACACCCCAAGAAAGCTCACCTCAAGAAAGACTTAAGGGCTACACTGGGATCCTGAACATCTATTGTAATCTCTGGCTGGCTAATAAAGATTTTCTAGAGGCTGAAGTCCATGTCTGAGCAGTCTTCTCTGGTAGATATTCCATAACACCAGCTGCCAAAATTTGAGCAAGTGGGCTCTACCATGTGCTTCCTGACTCACTAAAGGCCCATAGCAATGGGACCAAGGAGAGGACTGCAAATTCTAAGACTCTGAGCCAAATCTGTCCTTTAAAGGTGATTTTCTAAGATGCTTTTGTCACAATGATGGGAGGTTGACTAACTTAATACTAAGTAGCAAAGAAGAGATCTCGGTGGTGCTTCAAGACGACTTTATCCAGTTTTTATCTTAAGTGATTGCACAGGATATTAGGAGATTAGTTAGTACCCATCACTGCCACAACAAAGACAAATGATCTGTAAAGGAAAGCATACTGGTCCTAGAGTTGGGAATTGGAGGAGACGTAGGCCTGTCCATTTCTATGCCAGCATGGTCATGTCACACACCACCCCTTCAGCAGAAGGCTATTCAAATAGGGTTCCCTGTACACAGGGATACAAAGGTCAAATGCAGCCTCACAGACCTCCTACGAGTAGTCAGTGTCAAGTGTAATCAACCAATGACTCTGCCCCAATGAAATCTCTTTTTAAAGCACCCAATTCAATCATTTCATTTACAAATGAACAAAATTGAGGCTAGGGAGAGAAAGGGAGTTATTCATAGGACCCAGAGCTTTATGTTAAGGACCAGGTTCAAATCCTAAATTTAAATTCAGTGCCCTTATGTATCATGGCACTACTCCCTCTGCACCAAGTAAACAAAGATAAGGATTCAAAAACATGTCAAATAACTCTTGAACCAGGGTCAGGTGGACAGATGAAATCACCTAGAACATAAAACTCAACTTATGAAGTCCATATTTTCCAGAGGTTAATGGCTGCAGTGGTCATTGGGAAAGTGGAGTAAAGAACCAAAGTTGTTCTAGGTAGAGGACAAACTGCTTTGATTTCTCTGTCTTTATTTCTTAATGATTACACAGTCAACATTGTACTTCATGACAAGGCTAGTAATATCAGCAAAAGAAAAACCTGTTACCTAAAAGAGCCCAATCTATGTGCATAGTTAATAGCGATATGATGATGTGAGTTAGACAATGAACTTTGGTGCTGGGAAATCACTAAGAGACAGTATTATTTATAGAATTAGAGCAAGGGGAGAGAGTTAGAAGCTAATTAGGAGCCATTGATTATATCTCAGAGTCAGTATAGGAATTGTCTCTGCATTTACCTTGAAGGAGGTCATTAATCCTTTGTCTCATAACTGTATTGATTTAAAGATTAAAATATGGGCCTCAAGTTAAACCCAGCATTTGTTGGCCACTCCCACAAGTGTGCATCGCCATAGCTCCAGCATGTCTTAGAGGTAAGACAAATTGTAGGTTGGAGGTTTTGTGGCTGGGTGGGCATCTAGGTTTCTCTTTCTATAGCCTGCAGAGTACCTTCTCATGCCAAAGAGACTAGAATTTAGGAATGAAGGCTCCATGCAGGCACCAGTTCGACCTCTCTATGTTCAATATGCTGTATGGATATTGTCCTTGGCAATAGGGCCCCACTGTCAGTTTCAGAGAGCAACCCTCTGTTCTAGCACCATCAGCCTAGATTGTTTAGGGGTCTCCACAGGACTCCCTCAGCCAACAACTCAACAGAATCCAATCCAGTTATGATGTTATTTTTTTTTAACAGCTGAGTAACACTCCATTTTGTAAATGTGTCACATTTTCTTTATCCATTCTTTAGTTGAGAGACAGCTAGGTTGTTTCCAGTTTCTGGCTATTATGAATAAAGCTGCTATGAATATAGTTGAGTAAGTATCCTTGTGGTTGGATGGAATGTCACTCAAGAGTGGTATAGCTGAGTCTTGAGGTAGATCAATTCCAAATTTCCTGATTGCCATATTGATTTCCAATGTGGTCATACAAGTTTGCACTCTTATCAGCAATTCAGGAGTGTCCCCCTTGCTCCACATCCTTGCCACCATGAGTTGCCACTTGTTATTGATTTTAGCCATTTGGACAGGTATAAGATGGAATTTCAAAGTAGTTTTAATTTGCATTTAGGGAGCCCATGCCATACACTGCCTTCATGGCCAGGAACCAAAGACTGGAGAGTCCTGAAACCTAAGATAGAGACAAACACAACTGGTAGAATAACAGTGAAATGATTCCCAATGATATTCTTTTATATTTATAGATTGATGTCTTGTCCAGTCATCATCAGAGAGGCTTCTTCCACTGGAAGATGGGAGCAGGTGCAGAGATACACAGCCAGACATCATGCAGAGAAATAGTGTTAATTGGAGGTCTCCATTGGGATACTTTCTCTTGGAGATTGGGAAATCCCGTGAGAGAGAGGGAGAACATATCATAAGAGTCAGAGGGGATGGAGGACACCAGGAGATCATTGTCCACTGAATCAACCAGGTAGGGCTCACATGGGCTTACAGAGACTGAAGCAGCACGTTCAGGGCCTGTATGACTCTGTACTCGGTTCTCTGCATATCTGTTATGCCTATTAGCTTGGTGTGTTTGTGGGATTCCTACCAATGGGAATGGGTATGACTGTGACTATTTTGTCTTTTTTTTTGGGACTGTTTTTCTCCTATAGGTTGTCTTGCCCATCCTTGATATGAGAACTTTTGCCTTGTCTTACTGGATCTTCTTTTGTGCTGTTTAGCTGTTGTCTCTTTGAGGTCTGCTTTTTTTTCCGAAGAAGAAACAGAGGGGGAGTAGATCTGAGAGACAGAGAGAACAAAGGCGCAGGGGAGCTGGGCGGACAGGAGGGAGGAGAAAGTGGTTGGATGTATTATATACAGAAAAATCTATTTTAAAAAATTAATGAAAAACAAACAAACAAACAACAACAAACACCCAAACAAACAAACAAACAAACAAAACAAAACAAACCAACCACACACACAATTCTTGTGTTCATTTAACTCTCAAATGACTTAAAATGATCAGAGTCATGGATGACACCACGGAAACAGTATCTTTCAGATACAATGGGACAGAGGCACATCTGAACTCACAGGGACCATGGTAGCATGCACACGGGCCTGCACTGGTTCAAGGCAGATGGAGTCCCAGCACTGAGGGGGAAATGGACAGGAGCTGCCATTTCTAACCAAGAGGTATCACCGATGAAATCTCAGTGGGTATATTAACCTAGAGTAAATAACCAACATAAAAGAACTCAAAAACTCGAATGTAATTTTGGAGATTATTTTGTTTTTGCTTTTTTGTATGATGTTGCTTTGTTTGGGCTTTTTACATTACTGGTCTTTTGTTTGTATATTGTGGTTTCTGACTTTCTATTTTTATGTTTTTTCTTCTTTTTTGATGGGTGTGTGTGTGCGTGTATGCCTGTGAGTGTATTTCTTATGCTTTTTCTTTTTTTAAATTCTGATTTGCTTAGTTTATATTTAGTTTTTATTTGGCTGTTTTTTTTTTTTTTTTTTTTAAAGAGGGAGAGAAAGAAGACTTGGAGTGGAATAGGTAGGGAGGGGGAGGATCTGAGATGAGGGAGGGGAACTGTGATCAGAATCTGTTGTATGAAAAACTATTCTCAATAAAAAGTTATTCTAAAAATATGATTTAAAATATTTGTTTGTCCCTTGCCTAACTATTTCCAGATATGAGGAAAGTAAGGTATCCAAAATATCAAAATTAAGCTAATTTCATCTTTTCTGATGTAGGTAACTATAAGAGAAACTTCTAATTCCTGAAGAATTATTTACTTTTGCAGAGATATGAGGAATCAGCTTAGATCCTATGGGCAACCAAGGAGATCCTGTTTACACTGTCTTGAATAGCAGCTCTGAGACATTTGACTTCCTTGAAGCTTTGAGGGTTTTTTGGTTTGTTTTATGTGTGTGTGTGTTTTAAATTTTCCATTAGTCTCCAAAATGTTTTCTGCAGCTTGTAGGATAAACTTTGCACAACAATCTGCTTTTAAAAAGTTTGATGAAGATAGTCTCATGTGAAATCTACTGGTGCTGACCTCCTTTGTAGAGGATTCTTATTTGAGGATGGAGTCAAATCTTTAAATTTTTCAGACAATACCTTTCAAATTTAGAATTCCGCACTCAGTCACATTAAAACAAAATATGAGGACACAATAAATGTATTTAAGGATCTACCATATGCTGTGTTTTCACCAACATACATGGTTCAAAGAAAGTATGGAACTGTGATATGTAGCCAGGTCTTTAAAAATACAAACACACTCTTTAAAAACACAAACCAGAGGAATTATACTATAATATCTATCAAAGCAGTTGGGTGTGAATTAGTGATAACTCCTTAGTGAAGAAACCAATTATTAACTCAAGAAAAACCAAAAAATACAAATTCACAACACTATCTAAGAAACATTTCTTACATATATTTTTGATGGGTGCTGAAATTCAAGGGGCAGCTCTTTCAAAGGATAGTGTTGAGAAAGCTAGATGTTCATAAGAAGGCACACATAAAGAATGACAGTGAACCTCCACTTCACACCAAAATGACATGCTCAATCCCTTATTTACACACAGTACGCTGTATCCCACTCTTATATGCTGTGGAAAGAACAACTTGCAACTTCTTAGCCCTATAACTCTGTCAATACAAATAATATATGTGAACTATTAAACTTAAAAATTAAGACATAAGTTATTGGCTTACTAATTAGAAGTAACTACAGTTATCAATGTCTGTTCATTTTAATAATGATATAAATTAAGGTACATAATATACTTGATAATTTCTTTTTCATGATGTCATTTGGGAAGCAAACAATGCTAAACAAATTCTCTGAGACACAAAATACAAAAACATTTCATTATGGTTTATCTATCATCAAATTATATTGAAAGGATTGCTTATTCAAGGCTTACAGTCTGAAAGTGTTTTAATAGTTGTAGTATGTAAAATATACACAAGAACATTTACTATCTTAATGTGGATAACCCTGTGGCATTAAGCACATTTACACCGTCACTAGGCCATAACCACTGTTTACGCCCACAACCCTGCTCACCTCTCAGCATGGAAACTACATGTACTAAGCCACCACTCACTGTTACTCTGCTTTCCAACTTGAAGCTCTCTTTCTGTTCCTATGCAGGTGACAGCTCTAGGGCCTTCAGTAAGTGACATCATAGAGTATGTGTCCTCCTGCAATTGTTTTATTTTACTAGCACTGTACCTTTAAGGCTCATTCATATTATAGCATGCATCAGAGTTTCCTTTTGGAGGCAGGATAATATCCTCTCACATAAATAGAGCATCTCTGTTTACCATTTGTTCATTGGCAAGCATCTGGCTTGCTTCTCTCTTCTGATGTGTGTGAATAATATAGCATGTTACTACTTTTTTTTTTTTTTTGTACAAACTTCATAAGATCTACTTTTAAAACCAAGGGCTCTGACTAATTTATTTAAATATTTTTAAAAGATTTATTTATTTTTATTTGTATGTTTATACATGTTTTGCTAGTGTGTATATATGTGTACCAGGTGCACACAGTGCCTGAGGAGACCATGTCTTCAGGCCAACATCTGAGTAATTTAGAAGCATGGATAGATGGATGCACCTGTACAGTTGCTGACCAGCCTGGTGCCAACTGTGTATTCTTAAGCATATGAAGAAATTTGAATGATGTGGTTTTAGTAGTTTTTAAAAAAATGTTGTAATTGAAAATCACTTCATTACATTCCTCTGGAGAAAGCCAGTTTCCATGTTGTGAGAAAAATCCTCGTGGTCCTGTGGAAAGTCCATGTAGCAAGTGTCCCGTAGCCAGTTCTAGTTAGCAAACGAGATGAGCACACGCTGTTAGAATTGATCCTGCAGGTCTGGGATGGCCCAAGATGGATGCCGCATTCTCTTAGCTCACTAGACACCCCACATAGGAACCTTTAGGGTGAGCTGACTTCCTGACCCACAGAAAATGCTCCTTCATTACTCTTCTAAGCAATGAAGCTTTGAGCATATTGCTAGACAGAAATGGGTAAGTTAGATATATTTTAGAAGGAACCGAAACTTCAGAAAGACAAAGAGACCTATGGCTGGGGGCATTGCTGAATGGTATTCAACAAGCATCCTATGTGTGAAAAACAAAGAGGACCTGCCAATGGGCTCTTAGCTTAGTAAGTAAGTTTGGAGGCAAACATTGAATCATGCTTTCTGATTCCAGACTCAAAGCTATGTTGTCCATTTACAATGCCAGCATAGCTGCCAAGCTCCAAGTACAGTACGACGATTGCTTTATACTTTTACTTCTGCAAGTCAGTCTTAATATAGGGAAGTTTATTTTTAAAGGTTAAGAGTGCAAGTACGTGGCATTAGAAATCCTGACGTCCAACCCAGATAGGAACTGCCAAACTCTCAAGCAGATAGGCTACTGTTCATGGTGGGCTGTCACCTAGGAATGACCCTCAAGGGAGGAGCGGATACAAAAGTCAAAACAGGAAGAATTAAGTACCCTGTGCACGTGTCAAGTCGGATCTGGCTCACACACTTGAGTCACTTCTTTCTCGTATTCCTTCATGCACTACTTTTTTATTTATCTCTGCCTTGAAGTGAGAAGTACATTAAAAATAGCAGTCATATTGTAGCACTGCAAAGAACATGTAAGAACTTATTTTCCCCTGCCAGTGCATTGAGCATGGAGACAACCAACTTCTTGCTGCCTTCATATCATATCTGAATAACTATTTCAATTTGCCTTTCTCTTCATTTCACAGATTTTTAATTTTCTGTTTCATTTAAGGCCATTAAAGAATATTACTTAAGATGGGCAAAAAAGGCTAGTGTTTAGTCATTTCTAATTTACTGTGACACACACGTTGCTGATTTGCTGAATGAGTTAAGGTTATAATAATGTGTCGCCTGTGCCCCTTGATGTTTTCGGATTGGATTTCCGCATGGATGCCTTTCCCGGGCACAAGGAGATCCTACTCACAGATCCATGACTGTACAGTTCATGAAGACTTAGTAGCCTGATGCTCAGAAACCATGAGAGCTGAACAAGCTTCCACCATTAATTTTGGGTTCTCCCTGGCAAAGGTCAGGATCCATGTCTTGCTGTCAGGCTCCTTGCTGCCTTCCCTAGTATCCCAACTCTTGTTAGGAGTTTCGCCAAGCATTTTAAAAATTCTTGGGCCACACTAGGACAACCTGGATTCGTGGGCCTGGTTTGGATCTGAGCTTGAGCCAGGAGAAGTTAACCACCAAAATGTCCAGAAGGGACAAAGAAAGGTGGAGGGTGGCTCTTCATTCCACTTAACAGAAGCATGAGTGTGAATTTGAAAAACATCTGCCTATCATTTTTTTTTCTCTCTCTCTTTCAGTCATTGCATGGGCCAGTAACAACTGGGATCAGCCTAAACCAAGAGAAGTCTCTGCAGGGTTGAGCTACCAGCACCAATTTCTAACCTCTTACCTTAGGTTTTTTCTTTTTTCTTTTCTCTTTTACTGCAGTGGCCAGGGAAGCTAAGTATGTGTACTCCTAAGTTTCCCTTGGCACTTGGGGTGCTGAAGTGGGGAAGCTGTGACACTCCAGTGTAAAGGGTGATATTTAGAATACTACGCCAGGTCTGGCTTGTTCCCGGGCAGCAGCCTTGTTCCTGCTGCTCCTCGGCTCTGACCTGGGGCTCTGGCTAGCTAGATGCATAGGCCCTGGCACCTACGAGACGCCAGCGTGGGGGATGGCTCTGCCAATCCATCACACACTGCATCCACAAAGCTAGGCTGAACACCAGACAATATCTGCCATCCTTGCAGTACCCAGTAGAATGAAGACTCTTAAAGCTTAAAGATTATCCAATGGGTTTATGTATTTGGAAATGCTCAAATAATGAGATGCCCACACAAATAGAATTGTTATTCAATCTCTAACCTTTTGATAAGTAGGTACCCAGGACTGCTCTCCAACCATGTGTCCTCCTCCATCGTTGCTAGCCTCCTTTTTTCCCTCCTACCCTTCCTCTCCTTCTTTCCTCCCAACTCCTCACTCTGCCTAGCTTTCATACTGCCCAATCACCAAGCTCTACTGCATATACAATGTAGCCGTAGCAGGAAATTATCATGGGAAGCTGCTGAGGAGCATCTTCTCAGATGGCTTGGAATGACCCTGGCTTTCCTAAAAGATAGATTTGGGATAAATGGCTCTGCCTTGTGTCTTTTCTCTTTGTCCTGCTTGTATGTTCGACTGGAGAGGCAGCACAGGTTTTTTTTTTTTCCCCCACAGGAGAAAGTGGATTTATTTGGATAGAGGATGGGAGAAGAAGTGGGGAGAAGGATGGAGAGAGAGAGAAAGAGAGAGAGAGAGACAGAGAGAGAGAGAGAGAGAGAGAGAGAGAGAGAGAGAGAGAGGCAGCACAGGTTTTATGGTCACATGTTTATGAGTTGACCTACAAGAATGGCAGCACTGATGACAAGATGATCCTGAGGACATCTTTTAGCTACTATACCTGCCTGCCTGTTGTAAGGCTAAGGGGAATCTAATAAACGAAGTTGATATTCTTTATACTGTTGATACTAGGGTATCCTCTCCATTGGCTCTATCAGTCCTAATTAGCACACCATTCAGCTGGTTCATTTTTGCGGTTAGAGTTGAGCAGGATTTCTCAGCCTTGGCAACTGTTGCCATGTGGTGCTGAATCATTATGTATTGTGGGCAGTTCTGTTCATTATATGATATTTGGTCACATTTCTGGCCTCTACACACTAGGTACTATTAGCATCCCTCCAAAAATATCTTTAGTCCTCAGCAAGTGTCCTTTGGGGAACAAGTTAACACCTGCCATAAAGCAGAAGGACAAAGATGGGCTTGCACAGGTGCAGGGGCTGTCTTAGAAATGCAGATCATCAGCTGGGATAGGCTGTCTACACTGCATTCATAAAGGACCTCAGATTTCAGTGACCCACAATCACCGACGTTTGCTTTTTGCTCATAGTGTCCTATCTTCGGAAGAACTTGGCTGGGGTACCTCTCTACTGAACTACAAATAGGGTATCATTTGTAGTTCAAGACGAAGGATAATAGGGCAGATTCTATTTAAATACTTCTGTGGCTCACCTGAAGAAAAATGTCTTCACTCATTTGTAAATGAAATAAATGAACACATTTGTCTCACAGCACCGTTGTGTGAAGATAGTACAAGTCAGGATATCTGAGCCTGGGAAAACATTCAATGCCTGCCATCTAGTCTAACATAAGGGTCAGTTTTTTATAGCTTTGAGAATCGCCATCGCTGTAGCATGTTTTCGGAGTGAAATCCTAGTTGTATCAATCTGATCACAGTTACTTTTCTCTACTATTTCTTCTCTGAGCTATAGTTAGTCTTAGTCGTTTGAGCTGCTGTAACAAAACCCTATAGGACTGTGTGAGTTAACCAATACACACCTATCCTTCGGGTCTGGAGACAGGGAAATTCAAAATCAAAGTACTGGCTGATTTGATTGATGAGGACTTTCTTGAGGCTTATAGCCAGCTACCTTCTTGTTATATTCCTACATTACCTCTTTTTAGTTCATACTTTCTGGTGTGTGTGTGTGTGTGTGTGTGTGTGTGTGTGTGAGAGAGAGAGAGAGAGAGAGAGAGAGAGAGAGAGAGAGAGAGAGAGAGAGAGTTTATATTTTTTTATAAGGGCACTAATTTTATTATGAGGCACTCACCCTAACCTAAATGTAATCGCAGAGGTCCTATTACTGATTGGCACCATATGGAGGTCTGGAGTGTCAATATGAATCAAGAGAGGACACATTGGGTTTGTTCCACTGACTCTTATGACTTCTCTTCAGCTTGTGTCCTGGGATTCAAGACCCATAGGCCTTGGTAGCAAGGCACACCTGTGAGTAGAAAGCAAAGAAGCATGGTGAGGAGAGGGCTGTCTCATGTCCTCCCCTTACTTCCAGTAGCACCACACGGACTCCGCAGCAAATAGTTTGGGAATCACTGAAAGGTGAACTGTCACTAAAGACACTAAAGAGTCTGGCAAGACATTGAAAACTTCCCAAAGCAAAAAACAAAACAAACAACAAAAAAAAAAAAAACCAAAAAAACAAACAACAACAAAACCCTCAAAGAGAAATCCTTCTAGAAGATCCTTCCTGAATGTTCCTCATAGGAATGTATGGAATTCCTGCTCCTGCCTGCCTAATTGATTCAGGTGTCTCTATCTCTGAGAATTTCTCTTCAAAGTTCATGGGCACACAGCTCCGTTGTCACATAGTGGGAAAACACTCCACACCCAGGACTGTGCCTCTGCTGTCGAGACAGAAACTCTTCCATGCTCCAAACCTGTGGATTTCAAAAGGAAACCTACAGATTTTTTTTAAAAGTTTTAATATTATTGTAAGTGTATGAATATTATGCCTATATGCATGTCTATATACCACATATATGCTTCGTTTTCCACGGAGATCAGAGCATGATGTCAGATTCCCGGAAGTGCAATTTCAGATGGTTGGAGCTGCCAGATATTGCTGGGAGTTGATCCTTGGTCTCCCAGAGGAACAGCAAGCACTCTTATCCACCGAGCCATTTCTCTAGCCCTAGTAGTAGAGCCATTTTTAATAGCTTTTATGAAGGCACTATAAGGAAGAGTCTGGGTGTTACATGTCCAGTCCTGTCCTCATCCAGCCCTTTTCTGGAGCATGTAACAAATGCAAATGTTTTGAATCTTTCTGCAAGTAACAGTGACTATTGGCACACACTCATGCATGCATGACACACCCCTCTACCCCACCCTGTCACCACCTGCCTCTGCCACCAGTGAACCATGGTTCTTATATAATAAAGACATGGGGAGACAGGAGGTGTTCAGCCATCCCCCTAACTCCCTCATGGGGTTTTTGGCAAGGTTCTTCTCTGCCAGTGGACTCTGCATGTTCAATTATTATGTTAAATAGAAGCAATTAACTCTCTGTTTTTCAAACAAACGTCCCTCCCAAATGACCAGAAAAAGAGAGAGGGGAAATCCCAAACCAAGCCCAAATGGGTGCACTTCTGGCTTAGACACATCTGTAGTTGTTTCTGTGGGCTGAGAAACTGACTGGATCTGTGATTGTCTTAGACAGACCTGTTTCTTCCCAAGCCTCTGGCCTGAATAGAGATGAGTTAGCTGGAGTTTGTTTTTCTTCAGTAACATTATTACTGACTCCCAAGATGCCACACTGGTATGCCATCCATTTCTAACGGCTTTGGATATTCCTTACTTCTTAGTTTACATTAAAAAAAAAAGATCATTCGATAGAACCCTTGGAGACAGTGCAGATGTCAAATAATATTGCCTGACTTTGCATGACAATATCTCATTTTATTCTCTAATTTAGTTTAATTTAAAGCAGGGCTAATGTCTGTGAAATAGCCAAGACAGAGACCAGCTGGGAAACTGACTGGCATCGCAAGCCCCACTTGGATTAACATTTCAAAAGTGACACCATATGGTGCAGGGATATGGGTGTTTATGGCAAAGAAACTGAATGCTGGACATGGCAAGGGAGCACTGACCACCCTGAGGCACCTGCTGGAGGGAAAGGAGCAGAAGCCAGCATGATAGAAGTGCAGCCTTCACTCCAGACAGCCTTTCACGCCATGCTGGAGCGGACATCTCTGTCATTCCATGTGCAGGACAAGTGGACTCTGATATCAGGGTACTGTTTTCAGATTGTTTTGAGTGCCAAAATGACCTTCCTGAAACTAGACTATGTACCCTGGAAAGGTCCTGGCTGGAAAGATCCAGGCACATTTCAATGCCATCCATGTACCAAAGCATCGAGGTATCATAAGTTGTGCTGAATATCTCCTAATTTTTATATTCACGAAAACTAGAAATGTGTGACTGGTGTTTCAACTCATTTGCTGTTACATATCTCGAGTGATGCTGGCTATAAAGCACAGGATCCACCCAACGGTCGTTTCAGCCATTTTCATTAAGCTGGTGAAGCTGTCTCCCTTCCCAAACCCCACTTCTCGGTGGTAGGAACCAGACTATTGAAAAAGCTGTGTTAGATCATGCCAAACAAGGGCAGAGCGGGATCAGAGGAGGAGGAGGAGGAAGAGAAAGAGGATGAGGAGGAAAAGGAGGAAGAGGAAGAGGAGGAGGAGAAGAAGGAAGAGGAGGAGGAGGAAAAGGGAGAGGAAGAGGAGGAGGGGGAGGAGAAAGAGGAGGAGGAGAGGCAAGGAAGGGGGAGAATATACAGGAAAAAGGTATTATGAAGCTTATAAATGAACTTTTTAATCATTGAGATTTTAATTTACTCTAAAGTTCATAGGACTTTTATTTTGTTACTTTATAAAAACCACATTTCTTTCTTTCTTTCTTTCTTTTTCTTTCTTTCTCCTTCCTTCCTTCCTTCCTTCCTTCCTTCCTTCCTTCCTTCCTTCCTTCCTTCCTTCCTTCCTTCCTTCCTTCCTCCCTCCCTCCCTCCCTCCCTCCCTCCCTCCCTCCCTCTTTCTTTCTTTCTTTCTTTCTTTCTTTCTTTCTTTCTTTCTTTTCTTTCTTTCTTGTGTGTGGGCTGTGCACATATCACGATGCTGGTATGAACACTTGTCGGAATCTGTTCTTTCCTTCACCCTTGTGGGTGGTTGAATGTAGATCCTTTAACCTACTGAGGCATTTTCTCCAAATTGGTTAGATTCTTAATGAATCACTCAGTTGGAGTGTTGCCTTTTGGTGATTTATTTGCTTCTCAGGCTTGACTTTGGTATTAATGGAATTGGTTTCCCTGGCATCTAAATGATGGGGATTGCTGCAGTTCCTTAAGGAAAGATAATTCAGTATATAGGGAACCTGCATTTTTTCTAAGTCTCTGTGGGGAGTATTCTGCTCAAAGGAAAAGGATACACATGGTATCTGTCTCTCTGTTTCTGTTTCTCTCAGTCTCTTTCCCCCCCCCCTCTCTCTCTCTCTCTTTAAAAATCCAGGCAGTCTTTCTTTGTTTTCCCAAGAGCAATTTGCTTTTTATAAATATTTAATGATTAAACTGGGTTTGAGAGCACACCACAGCTATGAGTCCAGCACTCCAGTGGCAGAGACAGGAAAATCAGGAGTTGAAGGCCAGCTTGGGCTGTACAGTGACACTTTGTCTGAAAACCCTGAAAACAAATGAACAAACCAACAAACAATCATCAAATGAATACATAAATAAAAATGGAACTCCCATCACTTGAATGTATTGTTTTCATTTAATTATTTGTTTTAAAATTATTTCAGATTTGCCTGACATGTGTACAGGGAAACCCCAAATACCCTTCACTCCATTTTCGCCAGTGATAACACTTAAAATAAGTATAATACAATATCAAAACCAGGAACGTGATTTAGTGTCACCTACACTCTTTTGGCTCTTTGTATGCTTGTGTGTAGTTATATGAAAATTATCACTAACACACACACACAAACACAAACACACACATACACACTCATGTAACAATCACCATCTGACCATCTGAAAGCTCCCTCATGTTGCCTCTTGTGGACTATGCACAGCCTTTCTCCCGTATCTAACTGCTGTCAATCATTCAAGCATTCAACACATAGTAGTTTTTTATTCTATCAATGTCACAGAAATGGAATCATGCCATGTGCTACTTTTTGAGATTGGAATCTTTAGGCATGGTTTCGACAATGGCTCCTCACAGGGCACATATGTTGAAGGGTTGGTTTCAGCCCATGGTGCTATTAGGTGAGGGTGTTGGGCATTGAAAGTGTATCCTGGAGGAGCACGATCAGATCCCAGCTTGTTCTCTTGTCCTTTTGCTTCTCAGTCACCATGAGAAGTTCTTCCCCAGTTACATGTTCCCACAGCAGTGTTATTACCTCACCATGGACGCCAAAGTAATTGGACAACTGACCATGGCCTGAAACTGCAAAGGTATGATCCGAGGAGCTGCTTCATCCTGGTTTATTTTTTCCCAGTGTTAGAATTGGAGGTGACTTGAGCAAGCATAACTCCTTTGCTACCAACCCGGATTATTCCATACATCATTAGGTGGTTCTTTTTTTATTGTTATATGTGGTTCTGTGTACAAATGTACCACAGTTTGTATAGCCATCCCACTGAAAGACAGTGGGATGACTTCTGTCTATTATGAATAGGCTGCCATGAGCACTTAGTTACTCATTTATGCTGTAGATATATTTTCATTTCTTTTGGCGGTCTATTCAATAATGCAGTTGCTGGGTCATATGGTGCATGCATTTTTAATTTTTAAAAATTTTATTTTGTGTGTATGAGTGCTTTACCTCCATGCACATCAGTGCATTGTGTGCATGTGTGGTGCTTGTGGGCACCAGAAGAGGGAATCAGATTCTGTGGAATGAGGAGTGCGCATGTGTGGATCCTGGGAATTCAACCTCTGACTTCTGGAAAAGCAGCAAGTGCTCCTAACCACTGAAGCATATTTTCAGCTCTGCATATCTAATTCTAAACATTGTAGGAGACCAGAAAACATTTTCATAAAGTGGCTATATTATTTTACATTTCCACCCGAAGTGCAAGAGTCACCCAGTTTCTCTGTATTCTCACTAGCATCTGTATCATTGCTTTTTAATTCCAGTCATTCTGATGGGTATGTAGTGATGCCTCATTTTGGTTCTGGTTCACATTTTCTGAATTGTTAATGGTGTTGAGCATATTTACATTCCTATTTACCATCTGTATGTGTTTCTTAATGAATTGCTGTCCATATTCTTTGCTCATTTCCCAACTGGATTGTTTTTTTGTTTGGATTTGCTGTTGATTGAGAGCTCTTTCTATATTGTATATACTAGACTTTTGTCTGATGCAGAGTTTGCAAATATTTTATCTCCATCTGTTGCTTCTATTTTTATCCTCTTAAGTTTTGCAGAGTAAACAGTTTTGGTTTTGGTGAAGTTAGACATGAAAATTTCCTTTTATGGAATGCATTGCAGACTTCAAATTTGACAATTCTTGCCCAGCTTTAGGTTGTGTAGATACCTCCTCCTCTCTTTTTGAAAAATACTATAGCTTTACATTTTGGTTATAAGACAACTAATATAAATGTTTGTAAAGGGCATTTGGGCAGCTTGCCTCCCTTCATTTGCTCACTCTCTCACACTTCTCTTCCTCTCTTTCTTCTTCTTCCTTTCTTCCTTCCTTCCCCTCCCTCCCTCCTTTCTTCCTCTTCCCTTCCCCTCCACTTCCTCCCTCCCTCCCCTTCCTCCCTCTGACATTCCCACAGCAGTAACTAAGCTATCATTTCTCCACTGATTTACATCTGTACTTTTGAAAAAAAATTAGTTGCACTTAGTTTTACGGGTTATTTTGTTCCTTATTGTCCCATTGGCCTGCCTCTTCCTCTCCTGCTGTGCCAAATGTCTTGATTGCCATGGCTATTCAGTAAGTTTCAGCACTGGACAGTGACCTCCACATTTGTTTTCACTATTTCCAAACTTGCTTTAGCAGTTCTACATAGTTTTGCCTTTCCAGATGGATTTTAAAATTAGCAGCTACATTTATTAAAAACTTTGGTGGGATTTTGATAGAAATTCTGGTAAAATTAACTCCCAGAGATTTGATAACTGTACAATGTTTAGGTTTTTAGTAAATGAACAACACGCTTACTAAAATTTCTTTGGTTTTGTTTTTATCAGCATTTTCTAATTTTCAGCATTTGGATCTTACACATGTTGTGTAAGTTCACCTATCTTTGAGCCAAATAAAATAGAAATCTATGTGCACAGAAACCATGTGGACATGCCATTTGATTGGCAGTCAATTATTTGGTAGTTAAAATAAGTTGCAATAAATCTTGGCAAGGTGTTTAACCAGTATATTTTAGTTTTGTAATTTATTAACTCTATAGTCCCTCTAAGAAGATTCTTCAGAAAAATAGAGGTAATAGGTAAATAGAGGTAAAAATAGAGGTCTATCTTCTAGAATTATATAAAGATTAATAAATTATGTGAAAATGCTTGCTACAGTGTCTCAAGAATTAATGTATAAAATTATATATACTATACTGCTATAATATAATATCCTGTACTACTGTAATAGTAGAATTCAAATTTTACTGCAATTCAAACATGTATTAACAATGAGCTCAACTCAAAGACAAAGAAAAGCAGTGGAACGGTACCAGTGATGCCACTTGACAGGCTGGCACTGGGAATCTCAAGCTGCTTGAGATGATTTCTGATGCTATAAAGTAACAAAGTAGGGGTGTCTTGAGAGGAGATTTAATGCAATGCAAGTTCAGCATGTCTGCGAATATAGCTGTATATGGCTCAGAAGGTAAAGGACATGCAAATAGTTTAATAGGAAGAAATGTGTCACAAAACCAAAGAGAGGGCTATTACACAAAATGCTTCATAAATTCCAACTCTCCTAACTTGAATAGGCACATCTTGGATTATGGCTCTAATATAGATCACTTTACTTGGCGCTTATAAAATGGATCTGGGGCTTTAAATATTCTATCATTGCTACTTTTGAATTACGGTTCTCTAGTGTAGTTACTAGCTCCCTTGGCAGTGCTATCTAATAAAAATACGGAATTCGGTGAACTGCGTGTGCTTTGCTGAGGCATGCGCAAAAGAATGTCTTCTTTTTCCTTTCTTAAATCGAGGCTTGAAGTCCCAAGTGATTTCTCTCCCATCAACAGCATAGTTGGGACTTCCCCAGTCTTCACACCCTGATTTATTTTTAGTAAGTTTTCATTGTCCAGCCGACATAGCACCTACCCAGTTCACAGAATAGCTTTCTTAGTGTCTCCTACATACTTTAATCCATTAATTTATCATCTCTTTAATACTCAGAAAAGATAAACACTTAATTCTCCATGGTCTGGTTTTCCTCCTTAACATTCATTATTGCAAACCACCCCATGGTATGCCAGAAAGGCTTAAATTGATTCCTGCCTGTACCTCCCAGCTGGGGCTCCTGGCTTTGCATCAGTCCCCAGGCCCACAGAGGAGATGGATATATTCTGAATGCAGCTGTAGACCTTTGTCAAGAGCGTAAGCCAGAATGAGTTCATAATCCCCTGGATGTATGCTCTGTGTAGGCTTTTCATTAGTTGCTGGAGAAATCCCAGAGCTGGCAATTTTAGATAGCATTTCACTGGCCTCGGCCCTACTGCATCTGGGGAGGAGGGCGTTTTTTTCCTCTGCCCATCTGTTGCCTCTGTGATAGTTCAGTTATATTTCTAATTATTACAGAAAGAATGAATTCTAGGTTGAAGGTCTTTAGATTCAGAATAGACACATTCAATGCATGGTGATAGAAGTACAGCATGAATTTGTGACTTTCATGTTTGTTCATGACTGAGTTTTAATGGGAGCGTGCAACAAGAAATCACCAGAAGTAATCTTGTCTGCTTCATAAAATATTGGTGAGGTGTAGGTTTGCTGCCACAGGGCATTCCTCATAGCCTGTGTCAATACACAATATGTAACAATATATAATAATATGTCAATAAAGTAAAATTTTTAAATTTTATTTGCTTGATAGGGATTGTAAAGTGTATTTTCAAGCATTATAAAGAGTTGTAAATGGAAGCTATTTGTGAGGAATCAACAATAGCCTGAATATAACAGATAGTAATTATCATAAAACACACTTTATCTTTATAGACATCCTTTTTTCTTTGAGTGGAATTCTAATGTTATAGAATTGTTGAAGCAAAAAATTATTCAACTTACACAATTCAGGTTATGGCTTCCATGAAGCTATACAACTAACACATTATATCTTTTCTTTCTCTATCACAAAAAAATTAAAGAAATAAGGAAAAGGCGATGATAAGGTAGCCTTTGAAAGTATAACTTAAAATCAGTGCCTACGGATAAAGGGGGTAGACAACGTGAGGAAAGGAGCTGAGATCCGTGTGGTTCAACAAGACAAAGAACTTAAAAAGGGAAATTAGATCTAGGTGTGGCAGGAACCACCAACCTCACTGGGGGACAGCAGACATTCTCAGCGTACCCTCAAACTGTTTCCTTTGGCAAGCCTAAGCTAACATTGGGTGAACTGGCCTTATTGATCTTCTATGGGAGTCATTCCTTAAGATGCCAGCATTTATGATTCTGATACCTCTTGACCTCCTGCCACCTTAGCGTCTCATGTGAACTCTTTGTATGTGGGAAGAGAGGGTCTAATGGGAATTGTATGACCCTATGGTCCTCTTAGGAGGTACACTGTTTGCTGTAAATTCATGAGTTTTACTTATGATTTCATTTATCCCATTTATTATAGATAAATATTGCTCACTTGCCACATGCTTCATTTGTTCAGTGGGAAGCAAGGTGACAGACAGTACATCTGGATGTGTGTAGAGCTTCCCATCGTGAGATACTAAGTGGGCATTACAGTGTGTTTGTGTATGCTTGAGTGCTTTTGCATTTCCTGTAACAAAGAGTCCTTGTTGATGGGAGTGAGACAACCGTCACAACTTTTCAAGCTCATAAATTGATTCCAACAAGGTACAGCCTCCATTTTCATTCATGGGGCAGCCAGTAGGTGGCCTTGCCTGTCTGGCCTCCTTTTAAATAACTCTATCCTTTGATCAGACCTACTATGCACATGAGGACACAGCAGAGGTTGTGGGGGTGGAAGATGGATGATGGAGGCTCTGTGCTCTGCTCTCAGTTCTGCCACCACCTTAGACACAAGGATGACAGAGGATTTTCTTGCTTGATTTAAGGATACAAACCACATGAATAATTTCCAACCATGTGAGGTGTTAGGAGAAGAGAACCCTTTGCAAACTTCCTCCAGGTCCTGCCTTCCCTAAAATTGAAGGATTTTTTTTTTTTATTGTCTAGCATGGTGATGTTCACTCTTTAAAAGAAAAAAAAAAAAGAAAATAAAAAAAAAGAAAAGAAAAAAAGGCGTCAGTTTCCTCTACATTAGCTGGCCTGAATTAAGTTGCTCACACCTTCAATCTAGCGATACACACACTCACAGGAGAATCAGGAGAAGGCATACTTGGCTCACCTGTGCTGAGCCCTTGCTGGAAGATTTAGTGTAGCTTGAAATCCACTGTACTAGGTGATTTCTGCTGTGCCTTCCACGCAAAAAACATAAGATTCTATGCATAATAATGCTTCTCTTTAATTTTCCAGATAGTCTGTAAGATCTATCAACTATCTATGTATTTATGTATTTACATATATACATAATTTCCCTTTTATCTATGAATCTGCTATATCTATCTGTCTCTGTCTATCTATCTAATCTCTCTCTCACATCTATCTGTCTATCTATCCATCTATCATCTATTTATCTATCTAAAATCTATGCAATCTATCATCTAGCTATACATTTATCTCTGTTATCATCACTTTTCTACTTCTTATGTACCTGTGATCTATAATCAGAATAGCTAGATTTAAGCTCACTTCCACCATTTTTCTGGCTGTGTGATGAACAGTAAATTCATTACATTCTTTGTGCCTTCAACCTTATGAAAAGGTTGGAGAGAATACTTTCCAACTTTGTATGTTGTGTAGATTTCAGATGTTAGTGTGTCGTGAACCATATAAGACTTAAAGAAATGTTAGCCATTGTTCTGATTAGAATCTGAGTAAACCCTTGAAGTTTAAAACAGATTTAAAATGTATATGAAGTTTGTATGGCAAAGCCCAATATAGACTCAATAAAGATGTCCATCAATGGATGAATGAATAAGGGAATGGAGGATCCCCTATACTCAGTAGACTGTCACTCAAGGAAAACGAAATCTTGCATTTGGAGAAACATATGTGAAGCTGGAAGTCATTATATTAATACTAAAAAGGCAAGAATCACATGATCTTATTCATTTGTAGTAACTGAAAAATTGGTCTCATAGAAGATTGTAATGGTTCAATGACTTCCAGATCTCAGAAAGGTCAGAGGAGGAAGTAATGGAAAGAAGTTGGAACAGGCTTTCAGAGTGTTCTCACTCTCTGTAGCACAGAGGGCAACTACTGGATATAGCACTGTTTTGTTCCAGTATAACCGGGAAAGAGGAGTTCAAATACCACCCACATGTAGAGCTGATCGATGTTTGAGAAGTTGGAGGTGCTTATTGTGCAGGTTGTTCATTATGTGGTGAGTATAACTCAGACTGTACTCCACAGGATGTACACACAATACGCCTTAATTAAAGTATGAGTGTAAAGCCTTACAAAAATCTAGATTAAATGATCAGACTGCAGGAGCTAACATGGTGGCTGCTTCAAGGAGGTAGGAGACAGATCCAGGCAAAAGGTGCAACTTGAAAATTGAAAGGCTGGCAGCAGGCACTTGTCTTTGAGCAGCTGAGCTACTGAATAAGTATCAAAGAAGATTCTGCCTCATGTCAGGGTAATAAAGAACTCTAGATAAATATAATCATACCCTGGACCCTATCCCTAGCTGCCATTGCTAAACATCAGGCCTCATGGAAGTATTATTTTTTTTTAGTTTAATTTTTAAGTAAGTACAATATTCAGGAAGTTTGGTTTATATGGGCTCATGAATACCAGTGTTTATTTTACCCTCTGCTTCCCTGGTGTAAACTGACTTCCCTGTATCCTAGGTGGTCAGCTAAACACCTCTGTGTTCTCTGAGTGCTGTGCCAATGGCATAGCTCTGAGGCCAACATTATTTTGTCCTGTGTATGGGACATTATTTCCCTGAGGCACTGGAACCTTCAAGGTAAAGATGTAGTTAACTGACTTCTAGGAGAGAGACCACAACATCTCTTTCCATCTCCATTATGCTCCAGCAGAGGGCCAGATCCAAGTGAGCACATTGTCACAGAATCCTGAGAGCATGACCTAAGTTCATAGACAGCTAGGGGTCCCTTGCTGCAGCTCCACATTTCCCATCCTTCCATAGAGCCAAACACCATCTTGGCAGAGGAAGGGAGAAAGGAGCATTTGATTAAAGGTGAATGGGCAGAATGAAATCCACTTTAAGTTGGCAAAGTTCAGAGACAAACTCTCACCTTCCTTTTCATGTTACTAATGTCTGAACTTGCTCTTGTTTAGGAGACTACAGAGTGTAGACTGTCCACACAAGACACCATAGTTATATTATGGAGTGATGCTCTATACTGTATGCAGGTTTGTGTTTTCATCTCCCTCCCTCCCTCCCTCCCTCCCTCCCTCCCTCCCTCCCTCCCTCCCTCCCTCCTCCCTCCCTCCCTCCCTCCCTCCCTCTCTCCCTCCCTCCCTCTGTCCCTCCCTCCCTCCCTCCTCCCCTCCCTCACTCCCTTCCTTTCTCCCCTCTCTTTTTCTCTTCTCTTCTCTTCTCTTCTCTTCTCTTCTCTTCTCTTCTCTTCTCTTCTCTTCTCTTCTCTTCTCTTCTCTTCTCTTCTCTTCTCTTCTCTTCTCTTCTCTTCTCTCTTTTCTTTTCTTTCTTTTCTTTTCTTTTCTTTTCTCTTTTCTTTTCTTTTCTTTTCTTTTGAGAAAGGGTCTCTGTATGTTGCCTTGGCTAGTCTTGACAAGTCACTAGGCTGGTTGGATGCAAGACAAATAGGCTAATTCTAGGACATAGCCAAGCTTACCATGATATCATCATCTGAAACACAAAATCCAGAGTTTCAAGTCATTGGGAAATAACAAGTAACCTAAAAGGTATAACACATTTCAGAGACAAGGACACTACACCAGTGGGTAGTGATTACCGCTAATATTTGCAGAGTGCCTAATAAGCATGTATTTCTTACCACTGTTCTAGGTGCCCTTATGTGTCCAGTGGGTACTATTACCATCTCCCTAACTTCTATGATATAAAGGCATACATGTTACTCATTGTAGACTAAGGATCCGAAACACTATAACCACTATATCTACCCTTTATTGACTTCAGGCCATTGGACTACCCATGATTTATGACAATCCAAACCAGCTTACAAATGTCTTTAATAAGCCTGAACAAAACTTCTATTGATAGACTTCTGAGTGACTGACTAAGCCAGGGATCGATTCTCATATGTCCTATGTCCCCATGTGTGCAAGCCTGGAACGTTACTCTTTCTAACTATTGGTGAGTCCTTAAGGACAGACATGTATGGAATAAACATCACGGCAGCTGTGGAAGCTTCAAATAATAAGGGCAACTCAAAATAAAGATTTGTTGATGATTACTGTCCGAGATAGTGTTTCTACCATGTTAATAACACATAATGAACATACTTTAAGTATTTTTATGGTGAAGGGTTACTGATAGTGAACATGTGAGTCTGGAGTGTCTCTGTCATGAATCCTCTCCTTGGACCTTCAGTGAGTAGCAGTCAGGAGGAGTGTGTAAATAAGTGGACATGGCAGTATTTTAGTGAAATCTTATTAACAAAAAGAAGTAGTGGGCAGGGCTGGCCTAGGGGCAGGGATGTTTTGACCTCTAGTTTACACAAGTAGTTTTTTCCCTGACAGGGTAGCACTGAGGATGCAGAGCGTTAGAATTGCAGCTTTTAATTCACTCCCTCTGCACTTCTGCTAAGAACCACTGAGTGATAAATTATTTTCTCAGCGTCTCTGTCAGGCTCTCATTACTCTTCCATGTATGGATTTTTACAGAATCTTTCCCAGAGAGTCACTCAATATAGGACTCTAAGAGGATAGCACATCTCAAGACCCGTGCTTTGCTTCTGTGCACTGACTTTGAAGGACCTGGGAAGTCACAAACATTCCACTTTATTCCAGGGATCTAGGATGAGTTGATATTGGCACTTCAGATTTGCTTCTAACACTTGGTTCTCAAATACCCAAGTGGGAAAAGATAAAGATAGAAAACATAAGAGCTAAGGGAGGTAGATGAAGGCTAGAGGAGGAACAGGTGACTGTATACACCACACAAGAATGTCTGCCTCATTCTTCAGATGAAGCTACTCTGCTAGAGATCTATCACTGAGGCAGCTGCAATGGAAAGCATGAAGGCGGGACAGCCCTTTCTATCTAGCATCCACAAACTCACTGAAGCTAAGTAGCGCATCCAGAACAATGGACCTGTTCTCCACTAAATACTTTATAAAGCTCATAGAGCTGAGTGTGACTTTGCTTTTAAAACACTGCCATTATTGAGCACAAGTATGTGGTGGGATTTTATTTGGTTTGAGTTTAAGTGGCTTCTCCTCTCTTCACAAAGAGGGAGTAGGACTATTCTCTTGGCTACAGCATAATTGTCAATCAGACCATTGTGAGTTCTCTCTCTCTCTCTCCTCTCTCTCTCTCTTTCTCTTTTTGTTCCTCTATGTGCCGAGGTGAGTTTGAGGGAAGAGGCCTTGGTCAGGGATATGACTAGGTTTAGGGAAAAGAGAGGAGCTTCAGGTGTTTGGGCTAGGCCAGAGCTCTCAGGGGAGGCTAGCTAAGTAATATAAAATGTCTTTGCTTTTCCAGTGCTTGGTGTCTGAACCTAGAGATCATACTTTCTGGAGGATGAAGACAGTGTGTATTGAATATTAGGATATACAAATTTCCTTAACCAGGACTGATAGGGCAATTTTCAGCAAAGTCTCTGATAGCATTCATGGAAAATTGCTGTGTGAGGGAAAAGCATCACTGGTGCCATGTTTCTTTGCTACCAGGTAGAATGAAGACCAGCTATGCTTGAGGGAGAGCAACTCTACCCTGTTTCATCCTTGACTCCAGTGCCATCTGTGGCTAAATGCAGGCTCAAACATGTCTGGGCTAAAGGTAGCTTATGGTTTCATTCTAAGGTGAAGTGAACTCTTTTACTTAAGCAGTGGGTTCTCTAGAGCAGTGGTTTTCAGCTGTCTTGATGCTGTGACTCTTTAATACAGTTTCTCCATGTTGTGGTGACCCCCAACCATAAAATTATTTTGTTACTGCTTTCTAACTGTACTTTTGCTATAGTAATGGCTCGGAATGGAAATATCTGATGTGTGACGACCCCAGTTGTGAATCACTATCAGGGTGGCTGTAGAGGCATTGATCTAAAGACCGAGGACAATGGTTCTCAGAAGAGAAAAGACAAAGAAAGGAGAAGGACATGGAGGACTCCAATGGCAGTCATCTTAAGATGATTTACCTTTATTTGTTTTTCCCATGAACTATGAGAATAACTATTTTAACAAATGTTTTCAAAGTTGTTTTCTGTATTATTTTTGGCTAATCTCAACTCTTGGTAAGGTGACTTCATGCATCTTGTGGTATGAGGGGTTCTTGGAATCAGAAGCTCTGTGGATCCTGTGCAGCAGGGTGGCTATGAAAACATTGGATATACCCATATCCAGTGCTTGGAGCTGAGACTCGTTGTTCGGTGGGAAGCCATGAGGAAGAAGGGGCTACCAGCTTAATGACACTGAAGCAGATTCAAGACCCCTAAACCAACTCCTCAAGATAAAACAAACACTACTCTCAAAGTCAGTCAACGTCTTGCTCCTACAGACTATCCAAAATAAAACCTCTTAAAAAGCAAAGTCCTAAGAAATTATCTGGTGCATTTGATGATAATACAAGTCTTATTTCTACATATTGGGCCTCTAAGATGTTTCCAATCTTTGCTTAAATCAGCCATGTAAGCAGTCATCTTCCACCTGGTGTTGAAATTCAACTCCTCAGCGAGCTTCAGAGTATTGCTGCAGTTGGCTGCCTCAAGCAGAGTGGCACACAGTGGAATGTTATGATTGGGGTTATCTCCTTTGTACATAGGCAGACAAGTCGATGCCAGGCCACAACACCGATCCTCTCGCTTCTGTCTTTCTTTCCTGTATCAGTTTCTCCCCACTGAAGGAAAAGGAGTCAGTCTTCAAGTGCTCTGTTTTTGGAGCATGGGAATTGGAATGGGCAAATGGAGGTGGAAGGTTGGTGCCAATGGCTTAAACGCTTTAATTAACATAGAACAGGTTGCATGGCCTTCAAAATCAGATGACACCATTAGGGATATTAAACAAGATGCTTTATCGTTCATCTCTACTCATTTTTTGTTATCAGCAAAGGAGATGATATATAATGGCACCTTCTTATTAAGAGTGTTGTAAAAACGTATGAAAATGTATTAAAAATTCCAAGATGATGCCTGGGTCACAGCAAACACTTGATAAGTGCTCTTTATTCATTAGATAGTTCTTGAATTAATATCCCAATATTAAAGCTGATCAACATAACAATTTGAAAGATCCTATCACCATTTCCAATGGGAATCATTTGAATTCTGATTTCCTGCTTCTGAGGCTGGATAAGTGAGAGGATCAGTCTCTCCTCTGCTCCCTATTAGCATCTATATGAGTGCGTTTTATGTAGATGAGACATTGCACTCATGGCTACGGGAGGAATGAGCTAAATCATGAGGATGGCCTGGCACTTCATTTTCATGGTTTTGAGCGCTGCATGAATGTTTGCTTCCAGTGCACCTGGGCCTTCATGTCTGCCTCAGCTGAAATCATTAAACAAATATGTGAACTGCCTCTCTTCAGATTAGCGACATATGCTTCTACTCTTTATGTTTTGTATAAATGATCAAAATTTCCAGTGCTGTTCTTGGCGATTCATGTTGTAAGTGAAATCTCTACACCTAAGAACTTACCTATTCAAAAGCCAGGCCACAAGGGGGAGGGGCCAAGGAAAGAAGTTACCTATACCAGCAAGAGATTTTTTTTTATTTTAGCTAAATTATGTGCAAAAATACTTTGTAAGGGTTTTTATTTATTTTCTTATTCTTTATTATTATAACAATGGCTACAAGAACATTGGCATCAGTGAATATCTCTGAGGCTAGACATCATCTCAAGTCCTTGAAGTTTTTTAGCTAAATTCGATCTTAGCGCTTCCTTGATGTGGCAGACACTGTAATCCTACTTATACAAGTGTGACAATTTAAGCTCGGTGATACTGAGAAACCCAGTCAAGGCCATACAGTTAGTAAGTAGCCAAGCTGGGATTTGAAGAGCTTTGTTTACTCTTGAAAATGATGTCATGCTGCTTATTTAATTGAGTCTGAAGTTGCCTTATAGCTCAGCCTATTGTCACAGGAATCTCATCTATCTCCTCTGCCCAGCAGCACCTTTCTCTTCCTCTAGTTCCTTTAGCATTGTGGCATTTGGGTCATTAACTGTCATTTAGGGAATTCTTCCCACCCTTGTAAATAAATTGTTTCTAAGACCTATCTGTTTGAAAAGGGTTTTGGCTTCACATATATATCCTAGTGTGAAATGCCTTTCTCAGTAAATCTAGAGATAACTGGAATAGCCACACTCTGTCAATTCATAGAGAAGACTTGTTCTAGATGAGAAAATGCCCAAGCAAAAACTAGTCACTGAGATGTGAACTGAGAGAAACATCAAGGCAAGGCATAGCCACCTATTTGCAGATGTGTGAGTCAGAAGAAACCAGGTCGAGCTAGCAAGGAAACTGAACGTTTGGGGTTTGAGACTCAGTTTTCTGTTGCCTGTGTGTGAATATTTCATCTTGAGTCCATATGTCTGGAGAGTTTATTTTGCTCCAGCCAACATTTTATTCTAGAATTTCCCTTATTAACATTAACAAGAGTCATGGGGCTGGAGCTTCAAGCCTCAGATGGAAAGTTTATACCTGCTAAGAGAGCCCAGAACAAGACAATTAACACTCATGTTTTGGGGTTGATTGATGGGAACCCTCTGAGAAAAGACAGCCTACCAAAGCAGCTAGCACTGTGGAAATGGAATTTTGGTGCTGAGACAGACTGCCCTTAACCTGAATTTCTCAAAATGTATAGCAGGTTTGTTTCTGTCCAAAGTGTGTGGCATTCGAATGATTGTTCTGTAACTTTCCTTATTCCTTCTGTGAGAGAAAATGTGTTTCAAAAATGAGACACCTCATCTCTTGTCACACCCATGAGGAAGGAGAGTAGATATGGTTGAAGTTTCTGACTGATGTGTGATCATCCAATATTGGGTGGCTTATGTGGCCAGGGGGATAAGAAAATGCTCAACAGGATCTCACTGTTACATGTTAATTTTCTCCAAACCATAAACAAGAGCTGGGAATGCGAATGCTGTGCTAATCTGACATCACTATAAAAACTCTGACCCTTTTCAGCTTTAGAATGCTTAAAGGCAGGGCACAGCAGCAAAGCAGAGGTAACACTGCAAATCTGGGACAAGTAGTGTAAACAAGCAATCAGAGCACCATTCGTGCTGGGGCTGTGTGAACGGAGGAGTCTTTCTTTGGTAATCTAGAAGAGCCACTGAGCTCTTGGGACTTTGGGGGTGGTGGTGGTGGTGCTCATGTTGCTTTAAGCTGCGTTTCCTGTCATTCATAGCTGTATCTGTTAATGAAAGTCATCTGGTGACAGCGATTCTTTTAGCAGAGTGTAGGCGTCTAGTAATGACATTTTTGATGCACTCACAAGTGTGATCTGTCCTTGCACCTGGTATACATTCAGCTTTACAGAGTCCGCTTGTTATTCCTGCCTTTTGTATAGGCAGCCACACAAGGGAACCAGAACACAAGGTGTAGATTTTCACCTTGGCTTTTATAAGGGACATTGTTAGCTATAATAATGGGACTTGCTCAGAATGGGCTTGGCAAGCCTGGTTTGTAGGCAAGAATGACTTGCAACTGGACAGAAGGAATAGAGATGTTAATTGCTAGCAATTAGTGGTTCAGAGAGGTATGTTTTCACTTTGAATTCATCAATCCTCTGTGGAAATTGAGGGCAAGAGAAGCGAACAAGCCCAGCATGTCCAGTTTCCTGTCCCACCCAGTTTCTCAATGGAATTTTATTTGGAAGTTCATAGAGATTTAGGTCGCCATCTCTCTTCTTAAATTTCATATTCACCATCTTATATGTGTCTGCTGTTAGTATTTTCTGGTTGGTAGGATTCCCAGTAACTGAGCTCCACATGGAAGCTGCTTCCTAGGCAAGTGTGGGAGCTCAGGAGACCGCTCCCTGCATCTAGGGTGGCCCAAAGCCCTCGCACGAAGAATGGGATTTTTCAGGACTCCCTCAATGCCAAGGGCTCATTCACAGCTGTTGTCCTTCATCCTCTGCTTACCGCTTTGAGGAGGTTCTTACAGCCTCACTTCTGAGATACCTTCCCTGGGTCACAAAGCTTCTCCTTTCTCATGTGGCTCCTATATCTGGGTTAAAAACAATGCGAGCTAGCAGTTAATCAAGGAGAACAGCGTAGGACACAGTTCTATTCCCTGGTTTGGCCAGGCGTAGATTTCTAAGAACAGTTTCCGTTGCTGCTTGCCTTCAGAAGGCTGTGTGCATGGTCTTGGGGCTTTGAATGTTGCTGCTGAGAAATCTAGTGCTGCGCCAATTCTTGATCTTTAAATTTTGGACTCTGCTTTTAGGGAACTTTTTCAATATTGCTGAAAACCTGAAATTTGCCAGTGACCTATGTTGTATTTTCATTCAAAACAAATAAGTGGTTTTAAGTGCCATCTTTCAACTTGAAGAAACTTTTTTATACACTAGACAAAACCTTCATCCCTTCTGTTTTATCTACTTTAACATTTATTTATTTATTTATTTATTTATTTATTTATTTATTCATCATTCACTCACTAATTTGGCCTCTTTAACCCAGTGACTTAGATCCCTGTTACAGGCTTTTAGTGCTAGGTTCCAGGTTTGGCTCCACCTCACTGGGCATATCCCCACTTCTCTCCTAATGTTCTTAGAATTCTGGTGTTGAATCCCTTGAGCTGGTTCTAATCTTTTCTCCTTTTTTTCTCCTGCATTTCACTAGTGTCTGCCTTGATTCTGTTTTTTTTTTTTTTTGGAGAGATTTACTCAGCATTTTCCTCAAATTCTTTCATTGATATTTTAGCTTTGCCCTTTTCATGCAAAAACACTTTGTGTTTTGTTTCTGGAATCTTCTTTCCACTATACTTTCTTGTTTTCTGGACACGGCAGGATTCCTGCTTTCTAAATGTAAGTTTGATGACGTTTGCAGCACTGCCTCTGGTTCTTTCAGGACAGGATTGTAGCTGGTTTGTTGCTTGGTCCCCATCTTTGTCTCTGATGACAGTGCCAGGCTGCTTGCTATTGCTGCTTACCTCAACATATTAGAGATTTAGAACACCTTAATGCAGTTTCACTCCCTTTTAGATTATGAACTATTGTTGCCGCAGTGTTTGAAAACTATTCACACCTTGAAACACACTACAAGGGTACTGTTTTGTGCAGCCTACACTCATTTGTTTTAATATTCATTCCATGCACCCACTGTCTAGCTCTCCGTTCACTCCCTGATTTCCATCCTGCATCTTGAATCATGTTCCTTACGCCTGAAGAAGTTTCTGTCATATTTGTCTTGATTTACCTGCCCTGGCAACAGATTCTCAAAGGTTTTGTCCTCTGAAAAGTATTTTATCTTAATTTTGAATATTTTCAGTGAGTACAGAATTATTGGCTTTCCATCTTTAAAGATAGTAGTTTATTTGTTTTCCATCCACCCAATTTTCATTTTTCTGTTGAGAAGACAGGTTCCAACACTTTCTTTTTGATTTTTAAAAGATAATCGACCTTTCCCCTTCTGGGTGTTTTTAACTTTTTTCTTTGCTGTTGGCTATCAGGAGTTTCACTGTCTCCACTTTAGAATGGCTGCCTTCTTCTCTCTCTCCTCTCTTCCTTTCTCCTCTCCTTCCTCTCCTTCTCTCTCTCTCTCTTTTCTTTCTTTCTAAAATATTTTTAATACTCTAAATAAATCTTATGAAGTCCCATGGAAAGAAACCCCATCTTACCACCAATTTTATTATTTAATTCATTAGAAAAGTGTCTGTGAAAATGTTCTACACTGTCTGTCAGTTACTGTTAACATCTGAGTGTCCTGGAGAAACATCAAGATGGTACCCTAATCCTTTCACCTTAAATTCAATAGGAAGTTAGTGAGTTGAGTGAAACCTCTGGTCCTTAGAAAACCCTCATTTAGCAACTCACTTCCTTCATTACTGATAGAGAAACAGACTTGAGTCTTAGAGTATCTCTGTGATCTTAAAAAGTTAAAAAATCATATTCAGTGATATCATACTTACCAGCTAGATACTCCCACTGAGCACTGATTCAGGACCCAGTGTTCATGGAGAATACTTTATATGATTTAGAGCAATAGAATGCTATTCAAAAGAGAATGCAGGGTCGGGAAGGTAAGATAAGAAAGGGCACTGGGAGAACCAAGATCAGTCTATCTGGAAAGAGGATAACCATTCCTGTTCCCACTTGAAGTTTCTGACATAGAAATCCAGATGTGATTGGAGAGAGATGCTAGAAACTTGGATTTCTGGATATCATTGAAAGTTGATACTTCTAAGCAACATTTTACACATACACACACACACACACACACACAAGAGAGAGAGAGAGAGAGAGAGAGAGAGAGAGAGAGAGAGAGAGATGCAGAGACAAAGAGATAGACAGACAGACACATAGGCACACAGACACATAGACCCAGAGAGAATGACAGACTATATTAGAGAGATATTGACTGACTGACAGACATTCAGGCACACAGAAACATAGACATAGAGGACAGACTATGATAGAGAGATACAGACTGACAGAACGACACTCAGGCATACAGAAACATAGACACAGAGAGAGAGAGACTATGGGTATGGGTTGGTGTTGCTGTGTTTCTGCTGCGGTCTTTTAACCTTGCTGTAATAGAAGTGGGGGCCTCAAGGGGTGAAGTGGCTGAACCAAGAGCCTGCAAGAAGCCATTCTCCTAAAATTCCCTATGAAAAGTCAACAGATCACTAACTTTCTAAAAAAACAAACAAAAAAAAAAACAAAACAAAACAAAAAAAAAAAAAAACTGCAACCAGGTAGTCTAGAAGGCTGGAATTTTGAGTACAGTTCTTGTCAGTTGGGTCTGATCTGTGGTGTCCAGCATGGTGAGCCCAGGCAGGAAGCTGATTTTGGCAGTAAGGAGCTGGTAGCAGAGGCTTGAAGCACAAGTAGTGTTTGTTGATGGTAGATATTCTCTCCCAAATTCATGTTTGATGATGACAGCTGGTACTTGGTACCTCTAGCTTTTAATTCATTATTTCTCAATTATCTATGTTATTTATAGATATGATGATCTTCTTCTGCAGCCCAACATGTCCAGGGATTCATAATGTAGCCCGGACTAGCTTCAACCTCAGCAATTCTTTTGTGTCTACTTCGTGAGTGCTGGGACACAGACTGAGTCTAGTAGATTAGTTCTCTTTGCTCCAAATTGCTTTGGACTATTTGGAATCCTTCGTGGTGCTCAACAGATTCTAAGATATTCCTTTCCATTTCAATGAAGAGGTCATTGTGATTTGATGGGATTGTACTGAGCATGCAGATCGACCTTGGTGGCACTGTCATTTGCACAGAGCTAATTCTTCTAATCCACAAATCCTGGCATCGGTTTTCAGTCTGCTTAAGATGCTCTCATGATGTGGACCTCAGAGATCCTGCAGCCCAGAGGTGCTTGTATCCATGGGAATATGTGAACATTTGTGTTAACCGTCCAGGTGGCAGTCAATGCTGTTGTCATTGTTCTTATTGTATGTACACTGACCCCACTTTCAGCTGTTTAGGTTTTGCAGCAATATGAATATTAGAAATTAAATAAATCTATTGAGATTATTTTACTTAACAACTCAGATTCCTGGCTGTCTAGGACTTTTTTAGAAAGTTATTTTTACTTATTTGTATGCATGAGTGCCTGCATATATGTATATGTGCCACATGAATGCCTGATGCCCTGTGGTGTTGTAGAAAAATTTAATACCAGTTCAATACCCTGCCTTTGATCATTCAGTTCCTGGAAAAAAGACATACAACCTTAATTTTTGACAATAAGCCTAAATCAGCACTATAGCTGGGTAGTTATCTACCCTATATGCTATTAGAATCTACTTTCCTATAGATATCCTGAGTTATTACTTACTATGTTTCATCGGGGCTGCTCTTAACTCCTATTGTCAGCCCTCCTGGCCATGCTTTCTTGACTCCTAACTCATGCTGTCTTTCTCCTCTCTCCTCCTTCTTCTCTCCCTCCTCATGGTCTCCTCAGACCCTAAGCCTGGGAACTCCACGACCTGCCTATCTTAATTCTTCCCAGCTATACGCTTAGGCATCTTTATTCACCAATCAGAAATAACTTGTGGGCAAGGTAACACAGTGTTGTTTGGGTCTACACACACTCTTGTCTCCAGGGCAACCAGGTCTTGGGAGCCTACATTTAGCATTACAATACATAGCAACAGACCAGGTATCTACATTGTGGAGACCAAAAGAACTGTCAGATTCTATGAGGGAGATATTTAAAAATGGCTGCATCCAAACTGGCTTTTTTTAATCAGCCGCCATGTTTCCGACTAGCATAGGCCTGCTGGCGACAAGCAGCGATGTATTCTCCCATGCTCAGCTCATGTGTCAGCTCAGGCATGCCAGAAGTACCTGCCATTGCACCCCCGAAATGCCAGCATGGGAGAGGGCTCTGCCAATCTTCCATGCTGTCTCCGCAAGGCTGGGCATTGCCCAGATCATCCTGCCATCCACGAGGGCCCAGTAGGAAAATGAAATTCTAATGCCTAAATTATCCAAAAGCTTATATATTTGGTAATGATCAGTAACAAGACGCCCATACAATCAGAAGTGTAACCCAATACCCAACCTAGATATACCAAGTACCTTTGACTGCTACAGACATATGAACATCCAACTCCATCTCTCTCGATTCTTTCTCCTAGCTCCTCCTCTTCCTTCTTCTTTTCCTCTCCTTACTCCTCCTCTTCCTCTCCTTACTTCTCCCACCTTAGCTACTCCTACATATCACCCTTCCTGTTAAAATAAAATAAAAACTTTCTCTCAAAATACAATTAGAGCATAACTATACCAATTTGTATCAGTAAGGTACAATATAGACCTAATACCCAGCCTAGATATACCAACTACCTTTGACTGCTACAGACACATGAACATCTGCCTCCATCTCTCCCGTTTCTCTCTCCTGTCTCCTAGCTCCTCCTATTCCTTCTCCTCTTCCTTTCCTTACTCCTCCTTTTCCTCTTCTTACTCCTCCCACCTCAGCTCCTCCTACAAGATTCCCTGGAACTGGAGTTACAAACTGCTATACCTTGCCATATGGGTGTTGCAAAGCAAACCCCAGTCCTCTGCAAGAGCAGCAAGTGTTCTTAACCTCTCCAGCCCCTAAATGTGCACAGTAGATCAGGTATACTGAGACTATAGTTTCAGTTCGTGGCTAAATCTGGTGATGTTTACGATAAAATGTTTGCTTGTAGCAATATTTCAGCACAGTTCAGTGTCTCATCACTCTTTAAATATTTATTAAACTTGAGAGGAGCTGTCCTCAGAGGTAGTTTTCAAAAAGACACTAGCACTAGAGAACAATGGAGGTGCAAGGTTTTTGAATTTCTGCAAGCCTTGGACTCTGGTGCATTTTTAGAGACAATACCTGGGCCACAGCAGGCTGCAGCTTTCTGTAATGAGCTAGCCACTAGAGGGATTGTGGTAACACTTGAGAAGCAACTCCCCACCCTACTCAGCCCCTCGCTGAAACTCCCTACCCCTTTTTTACAATTTCACCCAGTGAGCTAGCTGTCTGGAAAGCATTTGTCTTCTTTCCTGAAGAAGTGGTAGAGGTAGGTGGGAGACCCGTTCTCAGTACGTGCCAGGTGACGGTGGACTCCAGCGATGTCTGATGTCTCTGGAGTGTGTGGTAGGCAATCTCATTCTCTTTGAAGCCCTTGCTATTTGCACTCCAAAGAAGTCTGGATCCTCAGGACTGTCTAGGCTGAGTGTGGTTATAATCCAAGAGTTTCCTTTACTATTCAAAGCTTCTTGTCTTTGAGACAGTTTCCAGTAAACCCACTGCCTAGGAGACATATAAACTTATAATGACAACCCAAACCACCAATTGTGTATTTAAATTGCCTTCCATTTAAAATGTGTTTATTTAGGTGGTATCACGTGTCTGAATGAATTTAATGTAGCAAGTTGACACTTGAAAGCGAGGCTTATTTTGAGCTATTATTTTTTTTCGAAACCATGGAAACGTTTTAATGTCTCTAGAATTAAACATAAGGTTCACTCAATTGACAGGAAATGGATGTGAACCAAATACTGACATGTTCAATCAATTAACCAGTTAATGATTCAAACATAAAAACACTGAAAATCTTCCTTTAAGATAGTTTAATGACATCCACGTTAGCGCTGCTTTGTAACTTTATAATTAGAATTTAATTAATAAATAACATGAATTCCATAAATGATAGTGCTACATGGTTCAAATTCTTAGGTAAATGAAAGAAAACACATAATAATTCTGCAATGACTGTCACTTTCCTCATCGGGTGTCTCTCTTCTGTTCCCAAGGTTCTTAAGGAATAGAAATCACAAAGATCACAATGATCTGTGTATTCTGGGTCATTTCCAATAACACAACTATTTCATATCTGTCAAATCCACATGTACCCTGTTAGGCAGAACACAAACACATATTTTTGTCATTTCGTTTTGCAGCTCACGCTTGCACTAAAGTACAGTGTGTTATTGTAGAGTTAATTGGTCACACAGGGCTCAGACACCGCTGAGACGCATTTACTTGTTATAATACCACATAGAAGCTGTAAGGGAACTTTTGCTGCATGGTTGTACTTTGGAATGCTGGCATGCCTTTTCCAAGGAAATTCCAAACGTTGAATGTAATATACTATTTATTCCCCATATATAAACCTCCACTCTGTCCTCAACAGTATTTCTTCATGGTGTATGTATATGCACAATAATGGGGGAGGGATCAGTGGATGGTGGCAGGTATGTAGTAGATAAAGTAGATTTCAGTTTTGTGGTCTCCCATCTACAGGGTTTTCTTTTGTGTGTCTGTGTATGTGTGATCATGTGTGTGGAGTGCCTGTGTACTTGTATTCCTGTGGAGGCCAGAGGTTGGGTTGAGTGTCTATTTCAGTTGCTCTTTATCTTATTTATTTGCACATATATGTGTGTGATACAATGTAAGTATGCATGATTGTGTGTGTAGGTGCATGTGTATGTGGGCTGTGTACATACATATACATGTCTGAGGTTGATCTTAAGTGTCTTTCTTGACCCTTCTCTACTATACATGTTGAGAGTGGGTATCTACCTAAACCTAGAAATAGTCTGAGTTTCATCTAGTCTGGGTAGCTAGCCTGCTTGAGTTCCCTGTCTTGGTCTCCTGGGAGCTGATTATTATTGTTTCGATTGCCAAATTTCATTATCAACTCGATTGGATTAAGAATCACCAAAGTAGGTTCTTTGGTGAACTAAACTTTAAACCAAATGAACCTTTTTCCTTTTACATTCTTCATTGAGGCATCTAGTAATAAGGATGAAGAAAAACTGGTTAATAGACGTGTTGCTGTTGAAACTGCCTTGGGTCTCATGTTTTGGAGAGCTGGAGAGTCTCCACTTCCCAGCTCTCTTTACCAGCCCTCTTCTGTGACTCTCTGATTTGCTTCATCCTTTCCAGATGGGGTTTTTATGTAGTTGCCAGGAGACAGTGCAGATCTCAGCTCTGACTTTGTTATGCCCTCTAGGACTCAAGGGAAGGGCCTTCAAGAAGAGGGTCTCTCAAGTGATGCTCTGCTTACTCTTTTCTCCCTAGCTTTAGAGCAACTTCTCAAGGCCCCTTCATCAGGGTACCACCTCTCCCCCACCATCAGCCCCAGCCACCAGGACCTCTAGGACATGGTGTCTTCAGTTTCTTTGCCTTGGGAAGAAACCCCTCTTTAACCTTTCTTGTTTTTTTTTTCTCTGAGTCTTACAAACATGAGACCTTACAGTTTGGGTGCCTTGGGGTGTCTCCTCCACTCTTCAAAGGCAGCTAGGCTAATTTAGTTATTGTGTCTGAGGATGGAGCAGCCACTCCCTTCATCTTCCACATTCTATTCCAGTGTGAGAATTGGCTGAAAATCCACTTGTTTTCTAAGGAACTAAGCACCTGCACCATAGAGTGATTTTGCTTCATCAATTTTGTATGGGGAAAAGTCTACATTATAGCTTTCCCATGACTTTAACCTCACTTGTAGAAAATAATATGTTCTCTAATACTGAGTAAAGGGATAATTAACTGGGTCATTTTCTAGGATTATTTTCTTGTCTCGGATCATTCATCCTTCGTTAGAATGTAAACTGTAAGGACCAAAGACACTTGTTCTGTTCCCAGCTCTGAACCCACATATAGAACGCCTCACACTTAACGTGTGATTACATGTATTTGTTAAATAAGGAGTCTTCGAGGCTTACATCCCACCTTAAACACTTTGTTCTTTGCCACATAAGAGCTGGAGATGTACAAAGAGAACGCTAACTGAATCAGCTGCCATTTAATTATTATTTTCACTTGCATACTCCAAGGAGGGCACAATCTAATTTATTTCCTACTTCAATACTGACAGGCAAAGAAGCAGAAGGTTAGAAAGAATTTATGCTACCGATAGACAGACTGGAACAGGACTTTATATCTGACTGAAATACATCGTTTTGCACATTCAAATGGGGCTTGACTCTTAAAACTAATGAGGGATGCTAGAAGTGTTCACATCAATAGCACACACACACACACACAACACACACACACACACACACACACTATGATGGAACCATGCTTTCAAGTTACAGCTTACAAGGTGCTGAAGGATATTATGTGTCTGACTTTCTGTCATTTAAATAGTTTTCCATTGTACATAGTACTGTGCTACATGAGGATACTTTACTAGAAGTGTAAGTTATATACTGAATATGTTTTCTCTCAAACACTCCACCGTCAGCACCCCTCCTTTAACTCCGCCATGTTTCTCAAAACAGTTTCAAGTCATAGGTAAGTGATATGACATAAGTAGATGTGTATCAATGTAAAATCTGGAGACTGTGTGTGGCGGAACATAAGTAATTTTTTCTGTCTTTTTGAGACTGGCTTAATCAACGTGATTATATTCAGTTCTATCCATTGGCCTGTAGAGTTTTTAGAATTCCTTGTTTTAAAAAACAAAACAAAACAAAACAAAACAAAACAAAACAAAACAAAACAAAACAAAACAAAACAAAAATATCCTACTAGAACAGAGCAGTAATAAAGAAGGTGCTGGCCCTGGGCTTAGACTCAACAGAGGCCAGTTATGTTCTGTAGTCTGTGCTTTGCCCTAGGTGTGTTTTCTGTGGTACTGGGAGAAAAATCAAAGGAATGAGAACACTGCACAAAGAAAGTCCCAGTGGGTGCTGGGTTCTATTTGAGGACTGCGTTCATTTCTCTTTTAGGAAATAAATACAGTTGCATATGGCAGTAGAGAGGGAGAGGACCATTGTGAATGACTACAAAGACATTTGCTAAGATCCTGGAGCCAGTAATTGATCTTAATGGAACTTAATTATTTTATTACCGTAATCAGTCACCTCTTACCTAGAGTTTCCTTTCAGTCCGCTTTGAGAAGCTATTAACTCCTGTTACCTAACTATGGCAAGGAAGAGGCTGCTGGAAAACAAGTTTTAATTATTGGACAAACTCATCTGTCAGCGGAGGAAGGAAACGAAGTCAGTGTAACCTAAGCTAGGTCGGGAGATTGTCTAATGCTCCCACCACTGTTTCTCTTTGCTCTCAGTGTCCCTGTGTTAGTACTCTGAAATCACAAGGCATGTTCAAGTACATGCATTTCCAGCATCCCATACAGTGCTCCCTTCAGAGCATGTAGCTGACAATTACTGCAGAACCACTCATAAAAGTAGCTAGAGAGATTTGAAATATCTAGGGTAATTTCTCCGAAGTTGAGATCTTTCTGTACTTTAATAAACCAAGTAAGTTCTTTCATTTATTCTTTGTCAGTTGGTAGAGTAGGTGCTGACAGAGCCTCCTCCCCTTCCCCTGCCATTTGCTAGGGTGCTATGCACCTAATGTCCCCCAAGTCACCCCAAGATAGGAGGGAGAAGGAGGCATCCTTCTTAATCTTCCCCAGTGCTCCAGTTTTCTTACAGCTACCATCATACAGTCATTTCGTGAGGCTTCCTCATGGTTTTTCTTTTCTTTCTAAAGAAACAAGGAAACTTTATTTCAAAGTGAAGTGGCAGTACAAATCAGAAAATAACAGTGTCAACAGTGAGAGCGTGCCACATGAGTACACGTATCCAATGTCCTCATTTTGTAGATTTTACACAAAGGAAGAGCTGCTTACTATAAGGTATAACTTAGGTAGCTCTTTATTTTGATTGATGGATTTGAGAGATGAAAGCTTTTGCTCACCACACATGTACCTTCCCAGGATGCACCTGATTTTAATCATATGCATGCCAATGATGTATAGGTTGATGTATAAGTTGGTAAATAGGGGATTTCCTGTAAAAGTTCATTCAGAGTACACAGTCTGTCTTATTGCACAGGTATCCCAAAATAGTTCAGGCTGGATGACCCTTTGTTCTATATCCTGGGCAGAACTGTGAATATGTTTGAATACAAACTGCTCATGTTTGATGGTTGCCAAGAGGAGGAGAAACTTGTTCCACTGTTTGGAGTGGGGCATGCAGGCAGTCTAATGCAAGCGTGGGCCCTAGGTTGCTAGGTACAATGTTAGGAGAAGGTTGCATGCACATAGTGCCTGCAGATAGAGGCCAAACTGTTAAGTGCTTTGTTAGAAGACATGTGTGAGTAGAACCCACACCAAGAAGAATACCAGGTTGCCAGACTATTCCCTATACTCACTTGCCTTAAGTTATCATGGACTGAAACCTCTGAATAGGAAGCAGGTCTTTCTTCTTGTCAGTTGTTTTCCTCTTGTATTTTTTTTTTTTTTTTTTTACAGTGACAGAAAGCTGACACACATGAGATTGTATTTCATGAGGTTTTGCTTTGTTTTTCTTTTTGGTGATGGCACTTGAGGATTTCCACTTCAGTTACTGGGCATAGATTTAATTTTTGACTAGCTAGTCTTCTTTCTCATCAATCAATGCAAATTTAGCAACACCTTCACCTTAAGTAAAGTCTCCATTTGTTTCCCTAAGAAATGAAACAGGCAAAAAATATTTTGACTAGTGGCTAGCCTGTGAGCATCCATTTGCATGATGAAAATCCTCCTAAGGGTGATGCGCTGAAGTCTCCAGTAATCCATGTCTCTGAGAAGAACACTATAGCTGGCATTCACATTCAACTTTTGCAGGAGGATTTAAAATAAGAGACTTTGAAAAGCAAAATAATATTTTTTTCACTTTTTACAAATTTTTAAAATGATTTATTTATTTATTTCAGGTATGTGAGTACACAGTTGCTGTCTTCAGACACACCAGAAGACGGTATTGGATCCCCATTACAGATGGCTGTGAGCCACCATGTAGTTGCTGGAAATTGAACTCAGGACTTCTGGAAGAACAGTCAGTGGTCTTAACCATTGAGCCATCTCTCCATCCCCGCCCCCCCTTTTTCACTTCTTAAGGATATTGTGTGCAAAACACAATGCCTATGAGCCAGAAGCACTGTCCAGAGAGGCAGTGGTGCTGGAACAGCATGGGCAGTGGAGACGTCACTACTGATGTCAGCAGCCATATAAGAGCACATGGTGGGTTTTCTGCTGTAATTCTAGACTTGTAACTAGTTCTCTTGACAGTGGCATCAATACCCTGGTGCTTTGGTAGTGTCTGGCAGACATGTGTTAGCTATGTCAGCTGCCATTGTTTCTGCAGGCCATGAGACACTACTTTAGCATGTGTAGAATAGTGTGTGTGTGTGTGTGTGTGTGTGGTGTGTCTGTGTGTGTGAGTGTGTGCCTCTGTGTACATCTGTGTGTCTATGTGTCTGTGTGTGTGAGTGTGTGTGCCTTTGTGTACGTCTGTGTCTGTGTGTATGAGTGTGTGTGTGGATAGCAAAAATGTCCCCCACAAGGTGGAGGATCAAGTGGGAGTTGGGTGGCCACATAAACATTAGGAAACATAGACAAGAGTGAATACAGGAGAGGACTGTAATGAGATAGAGCCCAAGGAGATGCCCCAGTGACATACTGTCTTCAGTGAGACCCTGTCTCTGCACTTGATGTGCACATCTCCAAGGACTAATGATGAGGAAAACCTGCTACCATCCAGTGCTTTAGCAGAGTCACCTTTACAGAGACGCAGCTATCTTCTACTGTTTCAATGCTTGCTATAATATGGAACTAATAAGATCAAAAGCTCTCAGGTTTGTGCTGTAGCTACAAACACTAGTTATTTTGCAGTTCATTTTAAAAGTATTGATTAGAAGCTAAAAAGCAAATTGGATTTAATTTTCTTCTAAAGGTAAGTGGAGTTTCATCTGTCATAGAATCCACATTTGTTCTAACACAGACAGCAGACAACAGTGACCCACTCTCGGCTCTGATCTTGGACAGCAATGTCACCCGTATAAAAGCAACTTGCTTCACACCCCCTCCACAGCATTATTTTAATGGCAGCGTTATTATCATAATGGTAATAAGGGCTCTTGCTGTTGCTTGCCTCCTTTTCAAGGAGCAAACTGTGATGTCAGCAAGTCACTAACATACTAGATACGTATCTCTACAGGTTGCTAGATCCAGAGCCTTAGCTGTAGCTCCTGACAGACGAAGCACTTCTCGACATTTCCTGTTAGACTCAGTGTTGGCCTCAGTTTAGAAAGCACTTTCTTTCATTGCTGGCATAGATTGTCAGTGTTGGGTGGGAGTGGGGGTGAAGCTCTATCCAGGTGTGACATGTCATTCATCTGACAGGGGCAGGAACTATATCAGGAGCAATGGCATACTAAGGATATGTGTAAATAAACCAAGATTCTGGCAGTTTTGTGTCGTGTCCTTTTACTCCAATTTTGAAAAAAAAAATGAGCATCTTCCAAATTAACAGAGTGTTTTATTTTAATATGAATAATCACACTAAAAAAAGAGTAATGATTGAGAAGGGGACAAGTTCTAGCACAAGAAAATTATTTTCTGAAACTCCCTCTTATGTTTATTGAAAAATTAGTTCTCATAGAGAAAACAAAGTATAAACTTCTATTTTGGTGGGCAGTGAATGAGGCAAGGCTCACCCCAGTGATGGCTGCCCAGCCAACAGAGTATTAGTGTACTGGTCTATATCCTGTTACTTAACCCTACAGGCCATGTTAGTTAATAGTGAATGCTATTTATTTAGGCCTGTGGTCCTGAGCCCTGAGACTTCTGATTGCCAGCATTTTGAGGCAGTGTAGGATACCAAATGGGAAGCATCGGATACCCGTGACACACCTAGCCAAACCAGCTGTCAGAGCAGACCCCTTGTTGAGATAACACACAAGAGCATTAACTGACCACAAGAGTGATTAATCCACTGTGACTCTAGAGCCCCAGTCACTTCTTAACATTTCCCCCTCATTTACCTCTTAAAGCCTCAAAATGGAGATTAAATCTCAACATGACTTGTGGAGCTGGTGAATCATATTCAAAGCTTAGCTGATGGCAGACACCGTTCTTCTTTATGCCATTAGAATGGAATAATTTGACGATTTATGAATCTTAGAACCCGCGGTGGTATCTTTTCTAGTCGTACAGGAACAGGCATGACCATCTTAGGGCAGAATAGAATAATTGCTACTTAGTTTCAAGAAGGCAGTAGGTGAGTAATCCTATTAGAGTCACTTGTTGTTTCTCTTATTTATAGCAACATGATTAAATTATTTGGGCGTTCAACAATAGAAGTAGGAGGCTGGGGTTCAGGAGAGAGATTTGGGGAGTTGTGGGGGAGACTTGGGAATACTTAGTCATAAGCCTTATGCATGAAGAAGGTAGGTAACAGTGTGAACTACCAGGTAATCAGACCAGAAAAGCAGAGAAGTCTCTGTTCTTTATGAGAAACCTGGGAAGTATAAAATGTTCTGGGAGCTGAAGAAGCAGATGGGCCTGCTGTCAATGGCACAGTAGATTCCTGTATGGCCAGTTACTCCATGGCCCTCCATTTTCCTCAGAGGCTATTGGCCACCATCCTGTAAGGACAAGAGCAGAGGCAGGGAGCAGGGTTCAGATGACCGCCGTGAGTATAATGGAAGGACTTCCAGAGACGTTGCTTTGAGACAAGCTACTTTATTGTTACAGGGATAGGGTATCGAAGGGCTTTTTAAGGGATGGGTGGTAACGGCTAATTGGTCATAGATCTATGGGCAGGAGGGGCTGATTGGTTATAGCACAGTACCTAGTTATTATGTGGGTGGGAAGCCAGAATAGAACTTGTGTGCTGAGTTATGCAGTCTTGCAGAGAGCTCTGTCTAAGGTCATTTTGAGCAAGGCCAGCCACTTGCTTCAAGCACACTCTCCAGACAAAGTCAGGCAGAGACAGGGAAGCCCGCTGAGAATGGAACCCTCCATTTTGTGTCAAGCTCAGAAAGCCACCTGGTCATGGGAGACTGTAACCTTAATAGCAGAGTTCTCCAGCACTACCCCTTATGATTCTGTTAGGTTTGGGTACAGCATACATTAGAGAGCTGGGCATTGATAAGACAGTCACTCATTGAAAAACTCTCACTCCAAAGCACTGTCTTAAATTCACAATATGAAAGGGACCATGGGAGTTTTGTTACAGACAGTGGCCCTGTTGACAGTAGTATATTTTCTCTACACCACACAAATGAACTTTCACTGAGGATTCAAGCAAACATAATGCTCTTGTTCTTATAGGGAAATGCAGTTTCTCCTACCTTAGAGAAACTGGGCCCTCAAGCTTCCTCATAGAAATAGGAGAATTTCACTATGTCTATGTCCACTAAGATCTGGGCTGGGGACTTATAAGACTTCATAAAGGCTGCAAGTTGAGGAAGCAACTGGCAATTTTGGGAGAGGGCAACATTAGATTTCTGAGGATGAGTTTGAACCATTTTTGCTCTTCGAGTTAAAAGAATAAATGTCCTATATAGGTGTTGAACTTGGGTAACCCAAACAGTCGTTCAAGTTCAAGAACTTGCTGAGTTTGGGGCATTATGTGGGGGTGAGATCAGTTCTGTGATCCTCGGAGCCATCAGCCTTCTGTGTCTTCTAAAATATTCACTGACTGAAGTTATCTAGTGTTCATGGCTGAATCTTGATGAAGTCAGGCTCCACGACAGACAGAGCCTGAGTAACAGAACCATGAGCAAAAGAGCACTCACAGAGCCTCACTGGGCAAATGTAGTCAGCATCTTTAGAATAGTCTTACAAATAGATGCTTCCTAATGTCAGTGGGATCACTCAAATATTAAAGGCTGCTTTCACTAAGTGTCAGAAAAACCTCTGTTCTACCTTCCTTGGATGTCACAATTTATCCAAGACAGTTGGTTTTGGGGATACCTAGGGAAATCGTCTAATTTTTCTTTTTAAATGAGCCAGAGTGATAGATTTTAGTGAAGCAACTAGTTCTTTTAAACTCTGATACAATATGACTTCTACAGCAGCATGAAGGGGCAAATAAAAACCATCCTATTTTACTGGAAGAAATTTGTGTCAAAGGAGCCGAAAAGGCAGGTACCACACGACCTACCTGCCTTTGTCAAGGACCAAGCATTTTCAACACAGTCCTTAAGGGAGGAAGAGGTTACAATGGAGCGAATGGTTCTCGGAGGGCTGAGCACACTGGCTGTATGATGAGGAAGGTTTAGCATTGTATCTGTTGCGTAGTCCCCTTGAATACAGATGCCAATCTGCTAAGGGTACACTGGGGAAAGGCCACTGTATGCTACAAGTAAGAAGGGGAAACCACTCAGATTTGTCCAAGAGATTAACCAAACAAAGGATTTTAGCATCCCCAGGTAATTCGTCAGATGGTGGCAATTTCCAGTAACAACAAAAGGTGGACACGCGGGTGACAGATTTGAATTGGTTATCTAGAGATGAAGGGCTCCTGAGGCCCGCGTTTCCTACTGGATCCAGCTTTCGATGGATCCTTTTGTGCTTCCAGTCCCTTTTCTACTCCGCCCTGGCTTCCTTTCTTGTCTTTTACAGAACCTTAGCCTTATCTTTTAAGCTGATTTATTTTCAGCTTTCTGGCTCAGAGAACAGCTAAAACTAACAGAAAAAAGAGCGAACCTGAGTATTTTCCCATTGCCGAAGAGCAGATGCGGTGGCAGGTGCCCCTGGTAAGATATGATAATCAAACAGGGAAAGAAATGTAGTATTTTATTCTTCTCCCATCTTAAGACAGGGCTCCCAACATGCTGTTTCATTCACTGGTTCAGGGCAAATTAGTGTTCCAGAACTTTCTATATAGTCTACAAGATAGTGCCATGTGACCAAATGTTACATGGACCCTCACAGTGCAGCTTCATCTGGAGGGGGGTTTATATTCATGTTCTAATTAAATTCTCGTTACGTTACATTTCATGCCATGGTGAAACAGAAACCTTCCTCGTTGTCAAAGGGGAAGCAGTATTCAAGTATTCAAGCTGGAAGTCCATAGTTTTACTTCTTAATGCAAGTAAAATTTCAGTTGTTTGCGGTTGCCTGGAGGAACAATTCTGTCTCTAAGTCAAATATCTTTTGGCTTATGCTTCATTGTTGGGAACAAAAAGGTTCTACCAGCTCCCTTATGATGGCCCTTTTGGATTGTCTTTCTCTCACTGTTAGTACACTGTTCTGAGGGAATGTAATCTAATTATTTTGACAAGAAAATCAGAAATCAGTCCTGTACCAGGCCTTGGTTTCTGTGGGCTTCTCAGATTCAATTCTCCTATGTGGGCTGGCACATATTCAGCTGTGTTTTGGAGCTAACACCAAACCTTTCTGACCTTTGGTAAAAAAGAATATTTGCTTTTCTTTTGTAATAATTTTTTTTTTTTTTAGAAAAATTGTTATAAAACATAAATTTTCAAGTATGGCATCCATTCAACTGGTGAGAATGCTGGATATTTTGTTGGTACTTTGTGCTTACTGTCTTGTTTATCTCACTACATGTTTTAAAAGCACTACTTTCAAGATGTACAATGCTATTGTTTTTTTAAAAAAAATACATGATCTGATAAGGGTTGGAGAGATGGTTCAGTGGTTAAGGGTATGGCAGTTCTTCCAGAGGACCTGGGTTCAGTTCCCAGCACTCATGTGGAAACTTACAACCATCTGTGACTCCATTTTCAGAGATGCAATGACATGTTCTGACCTTCATAGACACCAGGTAGGTACATGGTATAGATATAATGTTGTTAAAACACTCATGCATAAAGTAGAATAAAATGACACAATAAAAAATGTTTCTATGATCACACTTCATGCTGCTATCTTTGTTGGAGAGAACACTGGGAGTGTTTCTGGTCCAAAAACACTCTGATGACTTTGGGCTCTGTTTTATATTGTCTTTCTCCCAGCCTGCCTTGGGCAGATGAAAGTGCTCTGAGAGCCATTTCATAAGCAGTTTTGGAGCACTTCTTGGGAGAAATAGAAATCTGTTTGAAGGTTCATATAGTCAGTGCCTTTCAGTTCTCCATTCACTGAAGCAAGCTCTGAAAAATCTGATTCAAGAAGCACTTCTCTGATGGGAGAACACATGGCTCGTAGTCAAGGCAACCTTGATGCCAGGCCAATTTGCTGCGTATTAGCTGTGACTTAGGATTTCTGAGATTGGATTTCTCCCTTGTAGAAAGAAAGACTTATTATTAGAGCAGTGATCGACAGCACCCCTGACATGCTACAAGTGGGGCCCTTCTCCCCATTCTCAGAATCTCAACTTCCTCATTGGTACAATAGAGGAAATAAACATTACCCATTGTGGGGACCGTGAGAACAAAAATGAACTTAGGGTAATGGGTAGTTATTCGATAGTGAAGTGTGCTTGAGTAGTGTGACTAACACATCCTATAGGACAGCCTGAAGAAGGAACGACATTTTCACTCTCAGTTTCAGAGGACTTATTACATGGCTGCCTAGTCCCATGGTCTTAGAAAGAATACCATGGCCTAAGGAGTGTGTGGTGGAGGGGCTTCTTCATCGCATTGTGGATAAGAATCTCAAATGGGACTAGAGAAAAGGGGGTTGGAAGACCTGGGTCAACATTAAAAGTCATAACCCTGGTGACTTGCAGTCAGGGGCAGCCCTGCTTATATACTGAAGGCCTAAAATCAGCAATAGGCCTTACATACATGCCTGCTAACACCAAGTCTTGGGTCTCTGTGGAAAAACACTGAAACAGATAGCTATAAGCTATTGTAAACAAGCAGCTTTGGTGGAAGGCTGCCAAGTCTGAGTAGTCATAGGCCTTGCAGATAGGTAACCTTGACGGATAGTACCAACTTAGATAAGGACAAGTGAATCATAGTTAGAGTCATAGTGACATGTCCCTTGAACCTTCATTTCCCTGATACTCTGTTCTGGAAGATACTTACACTCCCCCTGAATACCCATATTCCTTCATCAGCCCCTTCCCCACATCCTGCCTTTTTTGTGTGAAAAAGTAAAGATTGCAATCTGATCAGACTATAGACAGATCGTCATTCTTCGAGTCTTTGTCTGTTACCCCCTCCCCCCCGCCTTGCTCTCTTTCAGGTGACCTCCCCGGACCCCTGTTTAATGTCCTGCTGGGCAGGACAACTTGCTTCCTCCAGCTAGGCCTCACCTCTGGAAGTTTTCACAGCCTTCCAAAACAATTCCATCATCTGGAGACAAGTATTCAAAGCACGAGCCTGTTGGAGACATTCCATGTTAAAACAATAAGTCCTTAGTGGAAAACAAAAATTCCTACCTTGCAAATCAATTGCAGCTTGCTAAGAGCATGGGCAGTGGTAGGCCTCATCTCACACCCATAAACTTTTAACAATACTATCAGTGACTAGTTAAACCTTGTTGGCATCCTGGCCTGAGGAGTCGGGGAGCCAGGTGAACACAGCACATATGAGACTAGACATGCACAGTGTTAGGAAACATCTGGAATGGTCCCTGTGAACTCTCATGTCCACCGGCAAAAAGTCAGTGGGCCACAGATATGTCTTGATTTACCTTTAAAGCAATGGCTTTCAACACAATTGTGAGAGGCTGCTTCCAGTTAAACGAGACTGTTCCTTTTCTTCTCCTGTGTTTCTTCTCGTGTCGTCAGTGTTAGCTAATATAACAATTTGTCTTTGTGAGTGCTTTTCTAGGTGTCTCTTTATCCTGAAAAGCCAAATAATACCCTCCTTCTGTATGACACTGGCACCAACGTCAGATAAAAGGGGTTTCATTGCAAGGCCAAGAAAGACTAATTTTCTAAAATTGGAACATTATCTGTCATGTGTTCTTACTCTGTAATTATGACTATTATTCTCATTGGGGAAAAAAGAGATATTTCAGGAGGGGAAAAGATTTTTATAAGAGGCTTTTAATATAAATGGGCAATTATATGAAAATACCGACTTTTCATGCTTAGACACTATGTTGTAGATACATTATATTTGATGTACATTTAGTAAATTATATGCACATGAAAACTGAAAAATATATGAGTACTTCATCTTTTTCAAAAGGCATGAATAATCCTGTGAGATAGACTTTTGAAATCTTTATGTGTATAGAGATTCGATTGTTAATGTGCAGGGCTGTGTTCTTTTATTATTTTTTTTCTTAAGGATGAATCATTTTCATGTGGCAATGAGTCTGAACTTTTTTTTTTTTTTTGCAAGAATGATTATGCTTTTTAAATAATTTGTGGGACCGAACAAAGGGCTGTGGCAAAAAATAAAAATGGTAACCATGATTCATCTTTTTGTAGAAGACAGAGGCATTGGTATAAATGGTGAAGAAACTTTCAGGTTTACCTTAAGCCATTCATTACGGAGGAGTTGACAAGCAGATGAAAAGTTTGGACATGGAAAGAAATAGTAACATGAGGTCATTACTGAGTTTGAGAATTAAGCACGGAATAGCCGGGAGAACAGAGTCCTCCCCACACCATTCATTGCAAACTTCACTGCCTGCAAAAGAAAACCCAGGCTTCATAAACCCCTGATGTAATTTGGGACCTTGAAGAAAAATAATACAACTTTAAAAGTGCACAATAAGAACCAAGAATGCTATTAACTTGTATAAGATGGAAATTAAATAAATTGTAAGTTTAAAAAAACTAACAAATATTCAAAACATATTATGAAATAATTAAATATTTATATATTTATATTAAGTAATCATTATTAAAAATAATATATAACTGACTGAAACAATTTAATAATATTTATGTTTACATGTTTGGCTAGCTGTTGTTAAGTGAATTTTGTTTTTATTTTTTTTTTTTTTTTTTCTGAGGCAAGGTCTTACGTAGCCTGGACCTCAAACTCCTGATCATCCTGCCTCTACCTCCTAAGAGGGGAACCAGATGTGTGTTACCATGCCCAGCAGTTTTCTACTTTTCATAGTTGGAATTCCTAAGCATTGCTTCACACAACTAGATAGCTGTGTGGTATTGCTACCAGATGTGTGCCCTTTAACAAGGGACTTTTGAATATATCCAACTTCATGTAATTCTTAGGAAAATACAGTTTATTCATATTTTGCATGTACTGTTTTATGGAATCACTCCCACCAGACAAGAACTGTTTCAATAAGGACGATGAATGAATTCTGTTTAGAATTTTCCCTATATTATGGTCAGAAGTATTCTCTAGAGGCTGGCTTTTGGTTCTATGCAATTTATAACCAGTTTTTGGTTTTTAAATTTCTATTTCCCACATATCCCCTAGTGCAAAGTGCTATTTCCTCTCCAAAGACTATAGAGAAGGTTGGTGCAGGGACAGGTAAGTAGCTTTAGGGCACAAGCTTCTTTTGCTATATCCTTTACTATAGACTTGTTTGAGCACCTAGGTGTTGCTTTCCTGTGCCAAGAGACGTGTATATGCCTATGAAGAGAGACCTGGAACAACAGAGAAAGATTTATTCAAAATATCTTCCTCACCAAGATTAATGGAGACCATTAGCAATTCAGTTTTTCTCTTCACCTAACACTTTTCCTTTGTAGAATCCTCCATTTAAAATGATACATCCTGGAGTTGGAGAGATGTCTCAGGGATTAAGAGCACATATTGTAGTTGCAGAAGACCTGAGTTCTGTTTCTATCACTGATGCAGGGAATATCATGTGCTCAAAAAATACCTGTAACTATAGCTGTAGGGCACCTGTCATCCTCTTCCAGTCCATTTGGGATTCTGCATATATATGGTGCACATAAATTCACTCACATGTACACATGCATACCCACATGTTAAAAATTTCAAATTTTATATTTCTTCCTTGATCTTTGTTTCCCAGAGTGTTGTCTTCTTCCCTCTCACTTTGTTTTCCTCCTCCTTCTAAGGAAAAAAAAAACCCATAACGATCTAAGGGAAATTTTACTTGGGACAGGGCTCAGCAGTGGAGGACGATAGCAGAGCAAATAGATAGATGGGTTTTCGCACTGGCTGGTGCAGCATTGTACAGGCTCTAAAACTTTCTGGACCATGGTTGTTATTAGGTGTAATCACATTATGTTATCTGTATTTGTGTACTTTGGTATGTGGCAGTCCCATGTTCTCAATGGCTAACACAGTTATTGAGAGGAGGAAGAGCATTTCCTGTGTCTTTATTATTTTGTGTTGATTGATCATCTACTTAAGAACATGGTGGTAGTTCACAGAAATACTACCTAAAGGGACTGTATTGGATAATCCCGAATACACTGATATCTTAGCTTGCTTTGCCTTCTTACAACCCACTAACCCTTGGGATTTTTACCACTCTTATGACCTTTTCAGGATGATCTAGACACCTAGACAGTTCAGACAACACACACACCCACACCCCCCCCCACACCCATGTGTATGCATATATATTATATATATAATATATATTAAGATTTTATTTATTTTATGCATGAGTACATATGAATACACTGTCTTCAGACACACCAGAAGAGGGCATCAAATTCCATTCACAAATGGTTGTGAGCCACCATGTGGTTGCTGAGAATTGAACTCAGGACCTCTGGAAGAGCAAGTTAGTGTTCTTAACTTCTGAGCCATCTCTCTCTTCTGTAACATGTATATTTTTCAGCAAAGTATTTAAAGGTTGAACAGAAAGCCTGTTAATACACTGGATAATCTGGTCTGGTAGGAGTAGGAACAGATGGCGGAGCCCTGACCATGTCCTCCTTGTGGCAGGTCCTTGAGTGGGTCCAGGATCCTAGAGTTCTCACTGTGTCAACAGCACCTGGGCCCAGGATCAGAAAGCCTGAAGATTTTTTGTTTCTGAGTCTTTCTCTCCTGTTATTTCTCTCTCTCTGGGGTTCTATCATGTAGTCCAGACTGGCATCAGACTTCTGATCCTTTTGAGTACAGGGGTTACAAGCTTTTGCCACCACACAATGCAGAAAGTCTGGATTTCTACTGTGACTTCTATTTGTACCTGTTGTATTATAATAGGCAAATCGTAAATTGCTCTTTTCTTCTGTTTTGGCATCTGTGGAAAGAGGATAATAACATACTGTCTTAGCCCAGGCACAGGGAAACAACCGGAAGTCAAGAGGTCATGCCTGTGAAGGCCTCCGATGTGCTCTGCCCTTGTGAATAATTATAATATAGTCCCCTTAACCTTTTCTAGCAAAATCACCTTCTCAGTGATTTAAGTGAAAATTCCACAAATAATTATGTCTGAAAGGATCATGTCTTTTGCCCTTAGCCCGTGATAGCATCCCAGGCTCCTGGTATGTGGCCACCCACTCACTGCTCACTGAAAAGGAAGCCATGAGTATGAATGTGGCCTTTCCTGCATGTACTTGGACAAGAAACCCCAATGCAAATCCTGTCTGCGCTTCCTTAACACAAAAAAGTATTCTGTTCTAGAGAGAGGTGAGGGCTAAGATAGTGTGACAGAAACAAAATGTCACAACGGAAGGCAAGCTGACCTCATGTTGGCAAATTTCTTCTGTAGCTCACTAAATAACAATGACACTGTTGCTAGACAGAAATGACATATTTAGAAGTGACAAATTAATCTTTCTTTGAGTTTGTGCTGAAGGGTATCCATCTGCAGAATGCAGACGGTATAATGAATGACAGGCCACACAATGGCCTGAAGGGAAGTAGAGAAAACAGAACAAGAGGGAAGAGTGCATATATGTCTATATATGCACATATGCATATACTCACACCACCTAGGTTAAAGAAAAAAAAAAGCATGAAGAGTAATGTAACAATTGGCTTTTAGGAAACAAGGAGATTTATTGTGTAGGACAGAGTGTAGAAGTGGCTCTCCCAGAGGAAGCCATAGCTTGTACAGCTCAGAGACTCTGGTCTTCCAGAAGAGATACAGAAGCCTGACTAAGGGCAGTACCTATGCAGAAACTGGCTCCTCTGCTATCAGGTCCACTAGACATCTAAATCACCTCAAAGAGATGAAAACACCTCTCATTGTTAGAGACATCCTTGCTCCTAGGCTAGATGAATAAAATGAGGAGCTGTGTCTGTTACAGGACTTTAGAGGTGACAACTGACACCAAGGAAATTTCAGGCAGAAGACAGGGAAAGACATCTTTAGAAGCTTTTATGCCTTCAGAGTTGACAGTAGCTGCTGTGGCCACCCAGAGATAGCCTCCACACTTGATGGATAAAGACCAGAACTTCTGTAATAAGCAGCTTGTCCTAATTGGCACATGAGATGGAGGTGGCAGATAGACAAGCTCAACCTGCAAGATAAGCCAGTGTCCTGGTCATACTGAAGACCTGTCTTAAGTGGTTTCAACTTAGTAGGAAAACTTTTAAAACTGCAGGAAAGAGAGAGAGAGAGAGAGAGAGAGAGAGAGAGGAGAGGAGAGAGAGGAGGAGGGAGAGAGAGAGAGGAGAGAGAGAGAGAAAGAGAAGAGAGGATAGAGCAGTGGTTCTCAGTATGGGAGTCATGCCCCCTTGGAGTCACAAATAAGACATTTGCATTATGATGCATGACAGTAGCAAAAATCCCTTCATGAAGTAGCAATGAAATAGTTTTGTGGTTTGGGGTCCCCACAACATGAGGATCTGTATTAAAGTGTCACAACATTAGGAAGGTTGAGAACCACTGGCAGAGAACATCAAGTTCTACTATAGTTTTGATGATTTTCATTTGTGAATGCTAAGGATTCCCTCAGTCTATGAAGTTAGCAACTATAAGATGAATGTCAGTACTGTTTAAGGTCAGAATCCCGTGAGTCGTTCACACAAACCCCATAGGCCGAGTAGCAGGATGATTATACTTTTAGTGGGGGTGGTGTGAGGGGAGAGGATGTTTCCTTTAAGGGGCTGTCCACTGGAGTTTTCCTACGCTCCAATGAGTATATAGGCAACATAAATTTGACTTCTTAGATTTCTGGTGTGTGTGGAGGTGCAAGAATGTGAAGGTGGACCTGCGAAGACTTGGAAGTGAGTGTGATTGGGGTGCATTGTACAAAATTCCCAAATAATTAGTAAGATATTATGTTGGGAAAAAGTAATAGAGGACCCTTTGCCATGGCATGAGCACAGCTGTGACATACTTGAGGCCACTAGGTGGCGTTTGTCTTTGTGCATGTAATACAGAGAAACATAATGATTAATTGGACTTGTACATTAAACAGCCAGAGGATAATAATTTTTGATTTACTTACTTTTTATAAGCATACCAGCTAAGTTGACATCAAGGGTTCAAAAACCTCAGTGTTAATTTTGCAAGAGAGAGGCAGCAAACAACTGGTAAGTGTAATGCCCTTGTTGTGATGATAATCTGCCCAACATTATTCATAAAGGGGTTTTTTGTTTGTTTGTTTGCTCTTTTAACCTCAGGCATCTTATAGCTATAGAAATTATAAACCTTATAATTTTATTAAAATAATAGAAAGAATTCTTTAAAATTAAAGACACTATTTTAAGGATGATCATTTGTGTTATTTAGCAAAATTTAAATGTCAGAAAGCAAGTCTGATATTAATTTCTAATATTTAACTGAAACAAGCAACTCAGTAAAGGAAGAAAAAAATGTTTGTTCTGAATTGATATTTTTGCTCTTCTCTGAAATGTTAGGTTCTAGAGATTTTAGGATGATGGAGTAAGGAAACATGTTTCTTTAACTCTTGTTAATTCTTAATTCAAATAGGCTCATAAAATAAAGATCAGATTAATAGGAGAAGAACTAGAGAAGTTTACTTCTCTAGCATACATGTATACATGGGAGAGGTCCAGGAGAAAAGTCATTCTCAATGGAGTGGCTTCAGATTTCATCATGCATGGCATCTCAACAAAGGACAGCAGGTATGTAAAGACATCGCAGGGAGAAAATGAAAAGGACCTTGAAGGTCTAGGGACAACAGACTGGAGAAAATCTGATAATGAAGAGCAGATGATGAGGAATTTAGCAGGTCCTACTCTGTAGGTTCTGTTGGTAGCATCTTGAGGCTGGCATATCCACCGTAACCCTTTCTTCAGTGGTTGGTCTTTGTCCTCTCTTGTAAAGAGATAGAGCAGGATTCCATTGGTCTTTCTAGATCTACTTTCTACTTTCAGGAAAACACACAGAGAGAGTAAAGAGCTCTGTCATCTGCCTTTATAAATTGTCCTCTGTTAAACAGTCGTCATATATTTGGTGACATTTTTTCATGGGCTAATACTTCTACATGTTTATGCTGCAGATGCCATGCTCTTGAATCAGGAGTCCTTGATTCCTGCAATGCTTTCTGGGAAAATCTCTGCTGCTTTTTAAATGGCCTTGAATATGGCTCCTCTTTCTTTACTATAACTAGCTGTGTCTGCTTGGAGTAGACTGTCACCCTGCATGGCTACCTCTCTCACAGGGACTGTCTATGGGAGAGAGAGGGGAGGTGAGAGGAGGAGGGAGAGGGGGAGGGAGAGGGGGAGGGAGAGGGGGAGGGAGAGGGGAGGAAGAGAGGGCGACAGACAGAGAGAGAGAGAGAGACAGACACAGAGACAGACACACAGAAAGAGACAGCTAGAGAGAGAGAGAGAGAGAGAGAGAGAGATGGAAACTTTGTTCCTTTTGGTAGAACTTTTACAAGTTGCAGGTAATGGATGACGAATGATAACTCATTAACAGAAATGTGGATGTCTCATTCTGCTCATCAGCCCACAGACAGACTCCATAGCTGGGATCAGGAAAGATTTGGAGTAATTGGGACCAGTGCTTCTAATGGACTCTTAGACTTGCTTTGTTCTGAATTTTCATCACAGTCTTAATAACTTGTATGACTTGAATTGTGTGCTCTTCCATTATTCTGTTGAATTCTTGACCCCGATGTGATGACATGGAGAGATGGAGCTTTGGAAAGTCATTTGGGAAGGCTTAGATGAGGTCATGTGGTTCATGTTCTCACAATGCTCTCTTCTTCTAGTTTTTCCTTCTCACTCCCTTGTCTGACATTTCAGTTTCATGACACAAAGAGAAGGTTGCTGTCCCAAGTGAGGAAGAATCCTGTCAAGGTACTGAATGAACTGGTGTCTTGATTCTGGACATCCCAGTCTCCAAAACTGTCAGAGATAAATCCGTGTTTATTATTTACTTATTTATTAAGAGCATAATATTTGTTTTAGCATCATGAGATGATACAGCAACCATCATGCCATGGTACTACTTTAAGAGATGAGGAGTATATTTCAAAACTAATGAAGGCAAATGTCAGATTCTCTAAGGATCCAGGCATCCCACTGCACATAGAACCAGTCAGGAACTAAGCACCATAGCAGTTTAATTTTACACAAGTACCAAACACAAGAGTCTGCCTTTGCATGTCTCTGCTGGGAGCAAGGTGGGACTGTTGAAGCTGCTAGTGTTGGGAGTGATTTTGAGGATTGTGGGAAGGTCACCTCATGCTGTTACTGGCTAAAGTCTGGGCTCTAATCATTTAATATATATCATGCTTTATACCCTGCACTGAGAATGGCACTCTCAAACTAAGGTACTAAATTTCATGGATATATATATATATAGAATATCGGGACAGGACCTTTTAACGTGTCTATGATGTCAATTTCATTAGTGGGCATCCTGTATAACTTCAGTGATGAAATCAACATCATGTTAGAATACAATTTAATAGAGCCTGAAAAGAATAGAAGAATTGCACCTACATCAAAGAAAATCTGAAAAATTCTCCATAGACAACCTTCAATGCCAAATACATAGCCACTGCTCTGCAAAGAAAGGAGGCAGGAAGAAAACCTCCTAGGAAGCAGAGAAGGACAAACAAAGGCTTGCTCACACTCTCCTTGCTATTATCAATCTTTTTTCCCTCAGGCTAATAGCTCTATCCTAGACATGTACATTCATCTACCCCTGACACCTGTGCAGAGTGTGGAGCAGCGTATCTCGGTCTGTAATTGCTTGCTACCCTGAGCTGATGAAAATGAACTCCTGATATTTTGGAGGAAACAGACTTTGCTTCCTTGGCAAAGTGATGAAATCCATGTTATTTAAAGTCTTAAGCTATTTTGCAGACAATAAGGGGAGACAAACTACGCATGTTACTGTTAGGTTTCTTATGGGAGCAAAGCCATTGTTTTTCAAAGATCATGTTTGTGTATAAACATGCTTTCAAGGAAGGGCTACAAGTATATAAACCTTCAGGATGCCTTCTTAATATTACTGGTCCTGGCACATACAAAACCATTGGCTCTCTCAAGGTTTTTATTGTCTACAAGGGTGTGTGTGTGTGTGTGTGTGTGTGTGTGTGTGTGTGTGTGTATGTGTTTGTGTGTGTGTGTGTGTGTGTTTAGGATTCATAAGTCTGTCAATGGGGAACATTATACTGTGTCAAGATAATCAAATCCTCAATCACTGAGGAACTATGAAGACCTTGAAATCATAAAACACTGTGACCTCAAATTCTTTCTACCATGTCCAAGATAGTCCTGTCTTTGTCCTTGACAGACACCCCCTCCTCAGGTAATATATGACACCAGTTTTCTTTGTAGGACTCCACACCAAATGTTGTGATCATTCAGGAAATATTGCTTTTTTTTTTTTTTTTTTTTTTAGTTTAATGTCACAACCCTGGTGTGAGCTCAGGAGTCACACTGGACATTAAATGTGAGTGACCCAACATGACATGCTCTTGTGCTGTGCATTTGGAGCCCACAGTCTGGGTGTGGAGATGTTACTTACATTCATCCATATATTTCCTGAACTTTACAACACACACTCCCTCATAAAGACAGATTTTTCCAGCTAATGTGAAAGATTGAACCAGCTTGATGCCCAGGACTATAATGACCAGGGCTCTATTGACTAACTTATTGGGTATATCCTCAGACTGTTTATAAGAAAACACATCCAGTAAGTATTTAACAAATATTTATCAATAGGCATCTTATTTCAGGTACTATGCACACAGTGATGAAAGACTCAGTAAAGCATGGCCTGATGGGAACTTTTATTCCAGTTCATAAAGACACATATCTGTAGTTATGGCTTCCTCTTTTAGGATCACATCCTCCAGGGGCTCTCCAGGTGCCTTCTCCTTTAATCCATATCTCATGGTGCCTCATACTTATTATATGGTGTCTAGCTTTCAGTATACCAAAGCAAATGGTGAGACTGATGAATGGTTAAGGTGATGAACTGCCAATGTACCAAAGTGAAAGTTGTCAGAGTAGTTAAGAGTAGCCAGAACAGCTAAGAATGGCCTGGGCAGTGGAATCATGTCTCCCTTTGTGTATTTGATTGACAGTTTTTGATGGTTGTCTAAACTTAAGATGGGGATGAGATTCTATATTCTAATAGGGAAGTAGCAAAGAAAAGGACACACACAACAGAATTCATGAGGCAGAGAAAGATGGAGACTTGTTTTAAATAGGATATCAGCCATGAGAGGAGTAGAGGACAGTATTCCAGTGAGAGGGTACAATAAGCTCTGTGGATCAATCATAGCACTGGTCAGCTTGTACAAGGACTTATTATTATCTGTTTCAATGACATACACAAATGAGGAGAGGCAACTAGTCTTATCTGTTCATCTTTTGAACACTCTCTTGGGCACATAGTTAATTATATACATTTTCTCTTCTGTGTAGTTATTTGGAGACAGATAAATTGCAATGGTGACAGCTTTGATATGGTAGAGCAAGGTTCCTAAAGCTAAGTCAAGTGTAGATACATTTCCCAAACAGATGTTTCCAACCCCACTTATGAGCTGTCCCCGAGCCTTAGGTTCAGTGCTTGTTTTGTAGATTTATCAACTGGAGTCAAACACCCAATAATTAGTTGTCTTCTATATTTTGACCAGTTGTGAGTTCTGTGATGGTTTCCATCTGCTACAAAAAGAGACTTCTTTCATGAGGGGTGGGATCTTATTTATCTGCATAAATGTGGGTATAAGTATAAATATATAGAACTCAGATAGAAATTATACTGGCTTAGGAAAGTAACAGTAATAGGTCTCTCCTGGGGCCTATGACCTAACCAGCCATGGTTAATTGTTCATTTTACTATACCAGGCATGATTCTTCCTATTGAGTGAGAAAATTAGATATCTGTTGGTTACCTCTAAGATGAATGTATAACTATTGCATGACAGGATATTTTGCTCAACTATTCATTGTGACTATTAGGTTTCATAGCTAGATAGCACTATTAATTCTCTTTTTCCTTTGGCAACTTGCTTAGCATCTTCAGATACTACAGACACTACAAGAGTTAATTATCAGGGAAGAGGCTTTCAGGTCAATAATAACTCAATTCCTCCAAACCTGGTTCTGATATGTGTAGTGTCAACAATAGGGTATCACCTCCAAGTTCTAAATGACAACCAAGGACAATGGCAACAGTTTATATTATTTTGAGGAACTCTTGTACTCCTCTGATCAACAACTTACAGGAAAGTTTCCCACAACTGGTATTGGGAATCTTATTAGATAGTTATGACTCTTGGGAGGAACATTATCATCCCCAAATGACATAACTCCATTTCAATACACAGGTGCATGTGCAACCCACACACATACACCCAGCAAATTCTTCAAGAGTTTCTGTCAAGTTGTGTGTGACGGAGCTCATCTGCTGGGACATTCCTTTAATTCATCAACACTAGAGTATTGTGGATAGCCTCAGCCTTGTATTTTGATCTAGTTCCCAGTGGATAGCCCAGCCTTGTATTTTGATCCTAGTTTCACTTTCCTGGGAGGGCTGCAGAGGATGATTGAATCTGTACACAGATGACATCTTGTGAACCTTCTGTCCAATTAAAACTTGTAAAATAAAGGCTAGAGCCAGTGTTTCAGCAGTAGAAGGGGAGGCAGAGAAAAAGGCTTAGGGGAGGAGAGAGTGAGAGGAATTCGATATAAAAGGTAGAGCAGAAGGGAGGCAGAAGAGAAGCAGGAGGAAGTTGAAGCAGAAGGAAGCCAGCAGTAGAAGGAAGCCTATGACTGAGGAGCCGGAGGTGGAAGGACATGCACGAGGCCTGGATAAACTGCAAGTTATAAGGGAATCTCATAGCTGGGGAATAGAGTAGTGTAATGGTAAACCTAATTTGTAGTAGAAGAAATTATTTAATCTCCAAATTTGTTGCTGTAAAATCTCCTACCCGAATGAGACCAGCCAAAGAAGACACAACTTAATAATTATGGTATAAATAGCACGCCTAGATTGGGCAGATTTACTAAACTACTCTAATCCTGGCTATGGGATCCCTTATAACTTGCAGTTTATTCAGGCCCGTGGTTGTCCTTCCGGCTCCGGCTCCAGCTCTTCCGTTGTCAGCTTCCTTCTACTTCCAGCTTCTTCCACTGCTGGCTTCCTTCTGCCTCTACCCCTGCCTCTGCTTCTGCTTCTTCCTGCTTCTTCCTCTCCCTGAAAACTACCTCGCAGGCAGTTTTTACAGCTTGGATCAAGCCCAGCTGCAGGCTCAGGTGCTGCTCCTGACCCTGGCCTTAGCTCTGTGTCTGGGGGTTGGGAGAGGGAGCCTCTCTGTGGCTCTTTGTAGGCCTCTCAGATCCACTCAGCTTTCAGTACACGTTAGTGTAGCCTAAAAGGCTGCCTGAACCCTATTCAGGGGTTGAGGGGCAATGAACTTTTATCTCAGGTTAGTTGAGTTCTAAGCAATAAGTTGGGCGCCAATTTGTAGTAGAAGAAATTATTTAAACTGCCAAATTTGTTGCTGTAAGATCTCCTACCCGAAGGAGACAGTAAAGAAAAACACAACTCAATAATTATGGTATAAATTGCACGCCTAGATTGGGCAGATTTACCACTACACTACTCTAATCCCTGGCTATGAGATCCTTTATAACATGCGGTTTATCCAGGCTGTGTGCTAGTCCAGCTCCGGCTCCTCCATTGACTTCCTTCTTCTGTCGACTTCCTTCTGCCTCTGGCTTCCTTCTGCTTCTGCTTCTTATATTGAATTCCTCTCGCTCTCTCCTCCCCTAAGCCTTTTTCTCCGCCTCCCCTTCTACTGCCCAATCTCTGACTCTAGCCTTTATTTTACAGGTTTTAATTGGACAGAAGGTTTACAAGATGTCACCTGTGTACAGATTCAATCATCCTCTGCAGCCCCTCCCAGGAAAGTGAAACTAGGATCAAAATACAAGACTGGGGCTATCCATTGGGAACTAGTATCAAAATACAAGGCTGAAGCTACCCACAACACTAGAGTCTTTTCTGTATTCTTGGCCCTTGTTCTATCTAAAACCTCCGAGCAAATAATCTCAAAATACATTGATCAGTAGCTTGTTTTGTTTTATTTTGTATTCATTTTTTGGTTCATAAGAATTTCTAGACAGATTTGGAAAACATAGTCAAATATCATTTTGAGGGATTTGGATTCAATGTGTTTGGCATGAGGCCTGAAAGCAACACAGATAATTTGGAGGCATCTGCTCAAAGCATCCAACACTTGAGTTAATATACATGTGATGACTGCCGCCTAATATATTAAAGATTTTAAAAGCCATATATTGGTGTAAAATCTAGTGTGTACCAAATATGGTCAAGGACTGTAATTGCACATCATTTGTGTATAATCACAACTAAACTGAAATTTCGTTAATGCTCTTCCACTTTGCAGACACTCATTAGAGATGTATCATGAATAAGAGACCACGGTAGCTACAACATCATAATGATGTGGAAGACAACCTGTTTGTTCTCAAGAAGGCTGCAGTTTGGGAGGCTTTCCAGTTGCTATTATGTGTCACAGCTGCCATCCCAAGGAGGGACAGTTTGGACAGGTACACCATGTCCAAGTGGCTGCTGACTTCATAGTGGTTCTTCCCTTCATTCTGCAGATACTTACAGAACAACACTGTGCATGAACATGAGCCAACAGTGTGGAACTTCACAGGAAAGTGCTGGTCTCTGCCTTTCCAGACCCTGTGGTTTAGTTCAGCAGCGGCATCTCAAGGGGTCTGAGAAAGCCCAATGGCAAGGACTGAGGTTGCACTACCTAAGCAAAGAAAAAGTGATGTGAGAACTGTCATGTGCCTTGGTGATTGTCATGAAAGCCTTGCAGAGTTCAGTGTGGCTGTATTCTATTCTGAAGACCCATGGCTGTGTGTACTGCCATGGTGAGGTGGCCTCCATGGCATTCTTTCTCTAAAGCTTTTTCTCCTCAAAGGGGAAATTGAATCTTACATAACCTACTGGTCCATTTCCTTTGGACCACTCACATTCAGTTCTTGTTGGTTGAGGACTGTGTCTGTCCCTGTCTTACCTCCTGCCATTGTCTTTTCCCACATGGTGCTGAGTTACATACCTAAGAAGCAGAGCCTGGCACTTAGAGCTTTATGTCATTGCCATTAGCACTGCTGTTGTTCTCTCACTTGCTCCAACCCTGTGCAAAGATCCAAAAGAACACAAAGGCAGATTTCTTTTCATAGAGTCCTAGAGCAGGAGTAATTTCAATTCATGCAATTTAGTGTGATTAATTTGATATTAGAATCTTCTATTCCAGATTTTTGACAAATATTTGAATAGAGACCCAATCAATCCTTCCATTCTTTCCACCAGATGCTCAACTTCTGGGCCATCTTAGGTTACTACTAAAGGGCACAAATAAAGTATCCAACTTGATGTCTTCTCATTTGGTCTGAGCCCAGATTTCAGTAGAGTATTCATCATGGACGTTGTCAGTGACTGCTACATTACACCTGATGGTGAAACTCCATTTCTTCCCTCAGCAAAATCTCTGGTCCAACAAATTTCCTTTCTTCAACAGGCACGTAGAACAGGCCTCCTGTGTGTTCCTTAAACACGTTTCTTCTAGCTCAAGAAGTATTTATAGAAGTAAAACTGGAAGTTCCTGGGCTAATTTGGCTGGGTGTCAGAGCATCTACATGGAGCATCTCAGTTCAGACTTGCTTGTTCTTAGGCTTCTTTCTGAATAAGCCTGAGCCTCAATCTTTTTTTTCCTCTGTCTGTAAAGTGGGCACAATTGTAATTATTTAGTTGCTGCATGGAATGGATCATACAAGTGGTGTATGTTGAGCTGCTGAGTACCATGCTTGCCTCTCTCAAGGCACTCATGTCAATCACCTGTGAACTAAGCCTTCTCTGGTTTTGGCTCAGGTTGTAAAGAGACCAATAGAATACAGGCAGATGTTTTGGGTGTGGGCAAGTATTTCTTAACCTGAAATCAGCATCTGCTGTCCCAGTCTAAGCATTATCTTGTGCATGGAGGTGAGGAAAATGGAGGAGGGATATATATGGCTGACTGGAAACAATCTCTCCTCTTCCTTGTCTCACACATAGGCACCCATCGAATGCCCACTGCATGGTACTGCCTCCATATTATCCCAACTGATTTTCTTTCCTGCTTTAAAGTCTTAAGAGTGGGAGAATGAGAGGTTCTAGAGGGTTCATGCACTGTCTTCTTCTCTTTGTCCAGACTCCACAGTAAATTCAGGGTTGCTCTTCTCAATCCTTAGCCTCCAGGGACTGGGTTGAGTGCTTGTACTAATGTGAGAAAAGTCCAGGATCAATGCGGAATTCTTGCATGCCATGCTGCTAATGGCCTGTGTCTTTACTCACAGGGCTCTCACCAGGGTTTCTCTTGCTTCTTTGGATAGGGAATTCCACCTTTATAACTTCAGGCTTGTACTTATGTTGACAGAGAATCTGTGTTTTCTTAAATGGGCAGTTTGACCTATTGCCATTAGAAGGCGGCAGAAGACAGGTTAAGACACACTTAATATGTAGGCACACTACATCAGGCAGGTTGGCAGCAGAAAGCAATGATATGGTTTAGATGCATCAGGAATAATACCTGGGAAGGTTTTGTGTCTAAGAGTGAGGCCTCAGGAAATTTTGCTTTTTGACAAAATAAAGAAATGAACCCTTCCATTTATCTTACAGAATGATGGGACAGAAGATGTCTGCCACAACATATAGTTTCTGTCTACACTCACACACAAAACACTTCTGTGACCAATATGTCTCTTCTGTTTCAAAGGATAAAATTATACTTTTATTTAAAGATCTTAATTGGTTTATTTTCGGTTCTAGGACTGAGTAACATTTTACTCCATAAAATATAAAATGAGTTGTGGCAAGACACACGGAAGGGATTGGTAGTCTAGAGAGAAAGGCTAAAGAGGGCAAAGACAAAGAACACAAAGGATGTTGTTGGTCTTTTCTACACAGGATGGGGACCAGGGATAAAACAGTAGTAAAAGAAAAAGGAGCAGCACCAGGCTGTCTTATTTCTGTGGGGACCAAGGCTGAAGAACTTTATCATTGAGTTCCTGAGTCTGGCATGTCTTATCTCCCCAGTTCCAGTTCTCAGGTTAAGCAGTTTAGTTTCAGCTCAATGAGGTGGACTTTTGCATGAGTGACTCCATTTTGATTTGCCTGGCCTGGCAGAAGCTCAATCCACCTACTGACTTCATGTAATTTTGTTTATCCTCTCTCCCTTGCAGCCCTGGCTTCTTCTTTCCTCTCTTTTTGTCTTCCCAAGTTATGAAGGATATCTTCTTGTCTAAGGTAAACAAAACAAAACAAAGTAAAAACCTTCACGAAGCTATATGAAACAAAGCTGTCTGGATGCTCAAGGCGTTTGTATTGGTCCTTACACATGAATTACTTGGTGTCAAAGCCCTCAAGAGATGAGGGGAGCCTTTAGCAGCTTAAAGTACTTTGGTCACCTTGAAGGAGAAAGAAGGATGTAGGCCACAGGGAAGACATGTTTAATGGGGAAGGAGGTGAGGACAGTAGCAGGCCCCTAGGATGCCTGAGTGAAGCCTCTGTCAAGTTTCATGGGCATCAGGGTTGGGCACCAGGCCAGTGGAATGGGTAACTTAGCAAGGTGAGGCAGGCAGAGAGAGAATCCAAGAGATTCTGACATGGGTTTGTCATGTGTAATGATTTCATGTAGTCTTATGTATTTTTACTTCTAGATTTATATCCCGGCTTACAAAAATATAGAGAGTGAAGAGTCTTTTTAAAAACAAACCAATCTTCTATCTCCCTAAAGAGTGACTTGCTGATAAATGGTCACTTAATGTTCCCTTAACAGTATTGTAGTGTCTAGTTTACCTCCCAGGAGAGTTGGCTCACTCTGGCTTCAAGGTTCTGGAAAACATACAGTAGTTTTAGCTTCTAGATAGTATATATCTTTCTCTCCCTTGCTACCATAAATACCAGTTCAGCGATTGAAGCTCAGAATCCAAGGAAATTTTGTTTCATTCACTATTACTATTTACACACAGGAATACCCTTCCTGTCAAACTGTACCAAAAGAAAAAGATGACATTGCACAGCTGCATAGTCAAGTATTTGTACATAATGTTGGCATAATCTAAAAACACATGGGCTGGGTTGTTAACGAAGTATGCCTGGTGTAAGAAATATTAATAGCACGCCAGACAACTTCTTGTTAATGTTTGAATGTATTTCTGTATCTCATTGTCTCTGGGGGGGAAGAAAAAGAGAGAGAGATGTAGGATCTAATGGTCAGGCAGTTCAGCTGCCACTGTCATTTATGCTTCCTGATTATGCTGATGGGTTGTCCCCATTTTGGCCTTCCCAGGTTGCATTGTTCTTCCTTTGGCTGGTTAGTTTCTAGTTTGCACATCAGCCCCAAAGAAAAACCGGTTATTGGTGCTCACATTTCTGCAGCTAATCTCCAGCTTATTAGATCTTTTCCTATAATTACATTTCAGAGGCTCCATTGAGCTGCCAGGATAGTTGGTGTGTGTCAGGAGTTACTGTAAGCCTTGCGAATGGCAATCCTGAGCTTTACAAGGTAAGACAAATGTGGTATTGCAAGAAAATAGATTGTTGATGGTGAGGTTTAGTAAGAAACATTTGTTTTCCTTCCAGCTTTGGTTGTTAAATTAAATTATGGCTTTGAGGAGCAGGGGTTCTAAATTCTCTCTTCCTGTCTTGAAAGAATATTCACTGGGATTTTATGCTGGGCCTTCTCCTTCACTTTGTCAGTGGCTGGCACCCCAATGGATGCTGCTGTCAGCTTAAGATAAGTCATATTTCAAGCATTTTTTTTTTTCAGATCGGGCAGCCAAAATTAGTGCAAGGAATGTCAGTCTGTTGCCAGATCTGTCAATATAAAGTTTAGATCACAGTTAACTGGTGCCAGTTTAGTTAACTACCTGACAAAAAAGGCTCATAATATGCCCAGAAGAATGATCTCACTCTTAAAGTGATAGATGCTCAAAGCCTGCAGGGATGCTGAAGTTGACATTGGGCTTCTGTTAAAAGAACTTGAAAATGCTATGGAAAAATGGCAGGAAATAGATGGTGGATGGGAAGACCCATCTTGATTTCATACAACTTACCTGCTAAAAAGCTCAAAATGCACCCTAGTGGAGGCCATGCTGAAACCTGTCACGGGATAAAGTAGGCTCTTGGCTCAGCCTCCTACTAAAGGTATTCCAAGTAGTTCAGATTCAGAAGAAGAGGGCTCAGGTTTGATTGTTCAGGAATAGGTATTTGAGTGACATTTCTGGGTATGCTCATTGTGTTAACAAATAGGAACAGAAACTATATCTTAGATAAAGTTTTATTTCCAAGTTTTCATGAATCCAAGGCAGATGTTTCTGATCACAGCTGGCTTTCATACATGTGACAATTCCTGGTCTTTTCAACTACCAGTTCGAGTGTGGGAGTACCAATGTAGACCAGAGCCTTTCCCATTTTAATGCACATGTGAATCAGTGAGTGAGCTTACTAAAATGCATATTATGTTTCCAGCAGTCTAAACAGAATCTCAGCCATGCACTACTAATGAGCTCCAGGTGATGCCTGTGTTTAAGATGGCACCTATCTACAGTGGCTTCAATATCAGCCATGAAGTACAGGTGGAAGAGGAAAAAAACATCAAAGTAGCTGGGGTTCCTGTGGGGTAGACTCTGAAGTCATATCACATATACCAACATATTAATTAAAAAAGTTAAGAAGATGGTGTGCTCAATTTCTCAGGGGAGAGGAAATGGGGGCCAGATGTACATTCGTGAAGAGAAGGAAATGTTAGAAAACTGCTAAGACCAGAGTCTCATTACATGACCTTGGTGCTAAGCACTCTTTCATTGCTAGGATGTCATGATACTCTTGTAAACATTCCTCCTCTGTTTTCAATGCTCAAAAAACCAACAAGGAAGAAGGAAAAAGGAGAAACACACACACACACACAGCAGAGAGATCTGTAAAGCTGAGATCAGACTCTTCGGCTCAGGATTCTACTCCAGGAGGTTAGCATTGTCAACACAGCAATCTATATGACACCCAGAGGTGCATCTACTCTTCATCCCTGAGTGTTCTAAGAGATGGGAGTTTTTTTTTATATTGGCATTTCGCTATCTTCTCTGGGGATAGGCACTCCTAGCAACTATCATTCTTCTCCAAAGCTACTTAGCATGGTTTCACTAATCCTGTGCATTAATAATTAGGCTGGGTCACCATTTCCATGTCTTAGAATATTTAGATATGAAGAATGGATATGCCTCTGGGTGTCACATAGATCTTGACACAGTACCATGTTGACACCACTTACCTCCTGGAGTCCTGACTCCAACCTTCTAATGTCAGGTCTATACTCTCTTTGCTATTTGTTTTTCTCTTCCTTTTGTCCTTCCCTTTTTTAAAAGAATTATTGAGCTAGGGTCTCACTCTATAGCTCAAGTTAGCTTGGAACTGACTGTATAGCCTAGGTCTGCTTTGAACTCATGACAATCTTCCTGCTTCAACTTCCTGAGTATACATATTATATGAGCCACAACGCCTGACTCTTCTTTATCCCACTGCTTCTGGGATTCACTTTGTCCTGTAGTGGGCTAGTTTTCTCACAGCTTTTTATTACGTTGATATTCACATAGTGAATGTTCTCAGAGAGCTCAGGATCCTTGTCAGCCACAATTCACTTAGAATAGCTTAGTGAAAAGGTGGCTGGACATGAGCTCTGAAGACAGTTTCACTTGTCGAAACACAAATGCTTTTAGAGTTGGCCTTTTGACGGCAAGTTTGGGGTCAGTTGTGAGGTATTTGTTTGACTGCATATAGCCTGTGGTCATCACAGTGTTACTCATAATTACCTTATGATGCGTAAATCTGTAGATGGGGATTATGGAGTTATATTAGCTATACTATTTTATGCTAGACTGCAGCAGAGGAAAGCCCTAAAGGTTTGATTGTGCTTTTATAGGTTTTGCAATCACATCTTTGAGAGTTAGATGTGGTTTGCTGCCTCGGTGAAGTTATAGCCACTGGCAAGTTTTTAACCCTAATTCATGTGTTTGGCTTCCAAAGCCTGACTAGTTATGCGTGTGTGTGTGTGTGTGTGTGTGTGTGTGTGTGTGTAGTTTTTCATGCTTTTTCACGTATACACCTTCATGAAATCATTTTATGAGCCCCTAGGAAATCTACAATAAAGATAGTTTAATGTTTCATTAGAAAATTGGAAACTCCTTCTCTTTGGTCCCCAAAGACCTGCTCAATTTTTGACACTTCCATATAAATTCAGTCTTAGGATGTGTACCACAAAGCTGACATAGGAGTTTAATTTGGCAGCTCAGGTGCAAGACCTTCTCCCTCAACATCTTTAGTCTAATTCTGCCCAATGAGACCTAAAGGTCTAACAAACACGCAGCCATCATGTCTTTAAGACTAGTCCTATTTAGTTAGCCAGAGTTCTCTATAACTCTGCTTACATTGCCTCTAGTGCCTGCTTTGGTGAATCAAACGATCTCTTCCCCCATCTCCACGGCAGAAAGATGATGGACCCAGAACACCTTTCCTTATTGCATTTTTCTTCTTACATTTTTTTTTTTTTTTACCCTACCAAGTGTATCTCTATTTCCTGTGCCAGTTTCTATCATTCAGTAAAAATCACTTTGTGGATAAAGTCTCAAGCAAAAGCCTTGGTTTCATTCTTGATCCCTGGGTTTATAGCTGTCCCTGTGTAGATAGTCACCTCCTTACCTAAACTCTACACTTTGGTTTCACTTCCAGTGGGGCTCCTTGTTGCCCAAAGGTCATTTTCTTTTCTTTCTCTGGTAAATAGGAGTTGGCAGTCTCCAGTAATCTAGCAGTTTCTAGATCCATAATAATCAGTAATATTTTTCATGAAATGAAACCGAGTTTCACAGTTCCATAGATTATACTTGGTAGACAGATGCCGGGTTTCTTTCTGTGTTTAGCTTTTCATTTTCTAGTCAATTAAATGTGCTGCTTGAGAAAGGCCAGAGAAGCTGAGTCCATTTCACTGAAAACTATGCAAGTCCCTAAGAAAAGGTTGGAAATTCCCTCCTTTTGAAAGTTAGGAAAGATCATATTTCAAGTTGGGACAACTTAACTCCCGCTCTTAAAGGGAAGTGTCTTCAGGTTGAGGAATTAAAAGGCAGGGTGCTCTCTTTCTATGACTGTTTTTATTCTACTCTGTTTAGGGAAACATTGTTTGCTTATGCAATTATTGTCCTCCTCATCCCTTCAGGGCAGACTTAATTTAAAATTAATATACTTATAATGTCTGGACTTTTCAATTATGGCTAGAATACATTAGTACCATGCAAATATCTAATATGACATATGTTATGTATACACATACAAATATGATTATGGTGAGGTTGTTCAACTCATTTAACAGCAACAAATTAGAAGAGCTTTCAGTTTTTGGACTCCAAACTAATTGTGTTATTGTTTTAACATTACATTTTTGATGTTAGAAATCAATTACTGATGTTCTAAGATGTTTTCCTTAAACAAATAAGCTCTTACTGTATTTAAAAAACAACTGGAAACGTCTTTACAATAGTTTCTATAGTCAGGGTTTTCCAGAGGAATAAAACAGAAGAATATGTATGTATGTTTGGACATACCCATCTACCTGTGGTTTACATGGTTTAGATTAGTTTATATGATAGCAGCATGAGAGTCTGCAGTCTAGAGAGTCAAAGAAACGGGTAGACAGTTCAAAAGGCTCATAGCCTCAAAACTAGAGGAATAGAAGATACAACAATGCAGCTGGTGCTTATTGTGCTGGTTTTTATTCTTTTTAATTTTTTTTTTTCTGGGAAGCAGAGCAAAAAAGATAGGAAAAGACCAAGACCAAGATGCCCTCATAGGCATGTCCTCAAGCCAGGACCAAATCCTAGCATTATCAAATCTCTCAAAATAATGGCATCAACTGCTGACCAAGTGTTCCACACATGAACCTCTGGAGGACATTTCATATTGAAACCATTAACATTCTCTCCCTGGCCCCTAAGGGCTCATGGCCATCTCATAAATCAAAATACATTTGGTTCATTGCCAGAAATCCCCAAGGTCTTATAAGATGTTGCTAAAATGTCTAAGTGGGGACTGGGAAGATGGCTCAGTGGGTAAGAATATTTACTGTGCAAGTATGAGGACTTGAGTTCAAATCCCCAGAAAGAATGTTAAAAAAAAAATAAGCATATGTAGTTGCTTGAGCTTGTAATTTCAACACTGTGGGGCACTGGCAGAGACAGGAGGATTGCTGATACTTGGTAGTTGCTTAGCTTCTTGTTTCAAGGAAATAAGACAGAGTCATAGGGCAAGACACGGGCACCCTCCTCTGGCATCCATGCTTTCAGGAGAATGCGGAGCTCCATACATGTTTATCACATCCCTTGATATACACATACACACAATCCAAGTCTACCCATCTAGGGCAAAGTCATATCTATGAATGCATATAAAAATACAAAAGTTAGATACCCACCAATAACACACGGAGGAACAGAGGATGTATTAATGTCCCTTTCAGTCTGAGGCTGAATGACCAGAGGTTTCCTGGAACATCACTGTCTTATGTCTGCATTCAAAGACTGAAGACTGAGGAGGCTGTTGTCCTCTTGTGATAGCAGCAGCTACTCAGGGAGCATGAGGGCTGTGTCCAAGAAGGCTAAGCCCTTCTGCCTTTGCCTTCTATCTAGGTCTTTACCTATGGTTGGTATTGCCCAACTTGAGAGTGGTCCTTCCCTACATAGCATAATGACTCGTGTGCAAAGCTTCTAACTTTCCCCCACACTAAAAGAATGTTCCGTCATTTATCCAGTCGACTTCCAACTCAGTTGAGTTGACCACCAATGCCTGCATCACAGTATACTTCCATTATATATCACCAATAATTTATTTGGCAAAATACAAATCATTAGAAACTGACATGCACCCTTCTCTTACATCTTTTGTTCAATGTTCCTCCAGGGAAATGATTTAGAAGCATCAGATTATATATTCCCCTCTAAAGACAGGTTAAAATTCAGACCCTTGATGAAGTAACTTGATACTAAGAAAAAACTTTAAAAAACAACTTACAACTAAATGGCTTGTCATTGAGACATAAGTAATTTTCCTTTTTCTTTCTGTTTTTCTTCATGTTTTGGATACGAGGTATCACTTTTTAAGTGTATGCTTATTGTTGACAAACATGAGACAAAATTCCTATGTCATGAGTTAGGAATGAATGCAAAGTTTTAAAAATCTGAAATATGAAACTCAATGTTCTTAGGCTCTCCCATAGGGAAAGCATATCTCTGTGGATACTTGAATATGGTGTTAATTTCATAGCCAGTTTGGTGTGGTTCAGCCATTACAAGTGTTTTTTTTTGTCATCATCTTCAGAAGATATAGCCCTTTAAGTGAACTGGAAAGCAGGGTTGAGAGAAAAATAGCATAGAGAATGTATGAGAATTCCTATTTGGCAAAGCTTGTTAGTGTATTCCTTTGAACTCTGGCTCTCATGGAGATACTTCTGGAAGAGTGCACAAGAAAGTAGGAGAAGCAAGCTCACCCAAGTGCTGTTTGCCCTGTGTATATGAAGACAGAACATAAGTGTTGTTTATTCTTTATTAGCGAATCTTTTATCCATGAAAGATGAGCCTATATACTTCTAAATGCCATGAGATCAGAAATTATTAGCTTTTAGTGAAGGGTTATTGTGTTTTCAGCTTCAAGAGGAAAAAGAAAATGCATTTATCTAATTTCCAAATGTTTAATCAAGACATGCATTTATTCCTAAGGACATTTGCATAGCCTACTAACAAATCCATTTTCTCCAATTGTCAGCACTGGAGCTGGAAAGGGGAAGTCTTGACAACGGACTGATTGAAACCTAGACACTAGACTGATGAAATGTTGATAAAGTGTTGATAAAAATGTTATCTTATTAATCTTACTACTTTTTGAGTCAACCCTTAGCACCACCAATGCTAATACCCGTAAAATTACTCATAGAAACACTTATTGGCTTAGATTTAGAGTTTACATCAATTTACTTAAGAAATGATTTTGCAGTTTCCCTGGTCTATGTTCAGGAGGCATGTGATCTTTTTGAAAATGCTTCAACTTGTTCTCATTTTTAAAGGCAACTTTTTATTTGAGAAGGGAGAGGGTCAGGAGGTTTCCTAATGCAAAATTTAACGTTGAAATCTTGAGGGACCTTACATGATTGAAGACAGGATTTTCACTTTGACAGTTTAATGCATTTTGCATTATGATGGCATCGCCTGCTTTACAGTTTCTGAGAAAGAACTTGCATTAGGTCTCAAAGTGGCCGTTTTCCCCTGTAGTTCCTTGCTGTCTCTCTTGCTCACATCAAGTCCCCAAAGGGACCCATTTGTGCAGGAGAGATAATTTTGCCACTTGGGAAAGATACACGTGCTTCTTTGCCTAGGATAAGATCATTTACACAAAGTGTCCTGTACTGAGAGTGTTCTGTCCAGTTGCAGAATGACACATACGATTAGTCAGTCCCTGAGTGCATTCTGCTCTATGGTTCCTTGTAAAAATTCTATGTGCAAATAATTCTCACAATTCCTTATGCTGGTAGTAAGTAAATAGATGGCAATAACAGAGTTCAATTCCCTTGTATGTGAAAGGACACAAGGACAGGAACATACTTTATATAACTCATTCTACTAGGGCACAGACATCAATAGATTGTAATTGTAATTTTACATTGACTTGCTTTAAGTTTTGGGATAAATAATCCAATACCTGAGTTACAAGTTTCTTATGAGAAAGAAATCATAGTACTTTAATACATTTGTTATATATATATCTTATTTTTTCTTCTTAGTTTTTGAGATTAGTAATATATTTACCCGAGAAATGAACTGCTGTTACATTGGTGGTAAGACACTGAGGCCTAGAGAACTTAGTTGAATGGCTCAGGCTTACAGCTATTGGAGGTTAATAGTTGATGTCAACCAATATTTCTTTACATAGTAGTGAAAAATATGACTACCATGTCTCATGTTATATGGAAGTACTATTGGGGTGAAACACTAGAACATTAAAATATTTTAATAGTTAATAACTTAACCACCTATTATTTTGTTATTAGTGATAACACACTGTCTAATGCATCTTTGTACCAGTTTCTAGCTTGTTGACTGGCATTTTAGTTAGGTGAACTGTTAGCTTGATACAGCCTAGAGTCATTTGAGAATGCAATCTCAAAGAATGGTTGCCCAGACAATACTGTCTGTGAGCATGTCTGTGGGGGAATTGCCTTGAATATTAGTTGATAGAGAAAGGTTCAGTCCACGGAATCTACATGAACATGACCTGAGTGGGCTAGCAAGCAAAGTTCCTCCATGCTTTTTGTTTCAAGTTTCTACTTAAGGTCCTGCCTTGACTTTCCTAAATTATGGACTATATATAACCTGTAAGGTGAAATAAACCCATTCCTTGAAATTACTTTGGCCTAAATGTTTTGCCACAGTAAACAAAATACAACTAGAGTAATTGGTATGCAGTGGAGTGGCTGAGACGTAGTCCATGTAATGTCACTGAAACTACTAACAATTTTGGCAAATACAATAGAACAGAGAATAACAGTCCCCTGTGTTTTTAGCTTTGCCTGATAACCTCTCTTAGTATGGATTATGATAAATTGTGTCACTCATTCCAAGTCAAAATTTCTGGTAAGTGGTGAAGAAAGATGGGCATTGACCAAGGCAATCTTTCAATGTTCTGAAGGAATTATTTAAAACAGTTAGATAAATATTTCCAGGAAGCTGGGGAGAAAAAGAAAAAGAAAAGAGGGTGGCCCAAATCTCCAGGTAGTCATGTTAGAGGAGCAGAGGTCAAAATGATACTTAAAGAGTAGACAAAAGTAGGATCAAGTTTGAATACCGGGCTGTTGACCATTTCAACTCTTCCAAACCCTGCATATTTGACATTATAGCTCTGAGTTCTAAATAGCACCTAAAGGAGGAATCAGATTTCTTGTAGTAACTTCTGATGTTTTGATTTGAGAAAGTCAAGCCCACTGTAATGGATTGCCTCTGCAGCTGGCTGTGTCAGAAATCTGCAAAATTTGTACTGATGTGCTAAGGTCAGACTACAGTAACATCGCAGCTACTCCGTTTCTTAGTGTTTCAGATGCCAGACTCAAAGTCAGACTTTCTACTTGGAAAGAAGGCAATAGGCAACATTCAAAAGGCAGAACATTGTCGCCAAGTTCAAATTCCCTCTCCTGGGGAAAGTACTCCCCCATGCTTTTGGAAGTGGCAATCCCTTTTCTGAACTCCAAAGTCACACAACCTGTAGTTACCCAGTTTCCTGTCTTGGCCTTCTCAGTGAGATTTTAAGCAACATGGTGACCATTTTTCTCTGTGTTACTCATAATGTCCAGTGCTAGCCATCTGTGATATGTGTTTTTAATTATCCTGTTATTTTGTTATTTAACTCCTTCACATTTATTGTCATAAATCATGTATGATCAAATTTGGAGATACATCTTCAATTCTGTTAGCAATGCTAGAAACATAAAACTTTGGGAAAGGAAATTTTAAAATAGGGATTTTTGTATACTATTTGTAAAGTGCTAGTGATACCTTTTTTATTAATTTATTTATTTAATCACATTACAACCCAATATCAGCCCTTCCTCTCCTCCCAGTACCCCCTCAAGTAAGTACTCCATTCTCCTTAGAAGGGGCAGCCCTCTTCTGAATATCATTACCCCCCAACCCCTATCTTTCCAATTCCCAACCCCAACCTAACCCTGTACATCAAGTTGCTTTGGGACTAGGCACATCCTCTCCCACTAAGGCCAGACAAGGCTGTCCAATTAGGGGTGAGAAATCGACAGGCAGTCAGGTAGGCAACAGGCTCAGGGACAGTCCTTGCTCCAGTTGTATGGGGAATCTTCATGAAAACCAAGCTGCTCATCTGCTACATATGTGCAGGGGGCCTAAGTCCAGCCTGTGCTCACACTTTGGTTGGTGATTTAATCTCTGGAAGTCCCAAGGGTCCAGGTTAGTTGACTCTGTTGGTCTTCCTAGGGAGACCCTGTCCTCTTTGGGTCCCTCAATCTTTCTCCCAACTCTTCTGTGAGACTTCCTGAGCTCCATCTACTGTTCGGTTGTGAGTCACCGCATCTCTTTCCATTGGCTGTTGGATGGAGCATCTCAGAGAACAGTTATGCTAGGTTTTTGTCTACAAGCACAACAGGGTGTCATTAGTAGTTTCAGGGATTGGTTCTCAGTCATATGATGAGTTAGTGGATATCATAAAGTAGGCAGAATAATGATGGCTGTTGAATATAGTGTTATACCTATAATCTTAGCACTTGGGAGGAATAGGCAGAAGGACTAGACACTCAGAGTCATACAAGCGGGGCTGTATGAAACATATGTCTCAAAAGACAAAAAACCAAACTCAAACAGAGCATATAATGAATGATAACAGCATCTCATGTATTGAAACTAACAGGAGTTCAGTTTATATCATTTATGAATGGATGATTTTGAAATTAATATACGTAGTTGAAAATAGATGATTTAATATTTTTAAGATGTTAGAGAAACTTTGAAAAGATCAAAACCATCGTTTGTTTGCATTAAGGAGAGCCCAGGTAGTAAGAAGCGACTATTACCAGGGGAGGAGCTTCATGTTCTTTCCCATGTAATGAGTGAGTCTTTGGCTCCACGACCTTTCCTGTCTATTTTATCAGGGGAATGTGATCCTTCCTTACATGGCAGAGAGACATCGTAGCTGTCTATAGGCTGGGGAGAATTGTTTGGGAGACAGAGAGATTGAAACGTAAAGACGCTTGCACTCATACACACACATACACACACACACACACACACACGACACACACACAAAGAGATAGAGATAGATAGATAGATAGATAGATAGATATGATAGATAGATAGTATTGTGAGAGAGAGCTAGAGAATGAGAGTGAGAGCAAGAGAGTGAGAAAGCAAGAGAGAGAGAAAGAGAGAGAGAGGGAGGAGAGAGAGAGGAGAGGGGAGGAAGAGAGAGGAGAGGAGAGAGAGAGAGAGAGAGAGAAGAGAGAGAGAGAGAGAGAGAGAGAGAGAGAGAGAGAGAGAACATAAGCAAGACTGGATGAACTATTTCTGGCTGGTGGGTGAGAAGATCCCATATACGGAGGACCAGAGACAGATCTCAAGGAACTAAAACCAGCCATGATGATTAACCCGAGGGAAAAGGGAGCCTGTGTCCTACAGCAGTAAGGGACTGAGTTAAGATCTATTTCAAAGGAGTGTGGGAGCAGACTCATGACCAGGTCTCCAGAAAGAAGCAAAGACCTGCCACTGTCTCATCTCTATTCTGGTGATGGGCTAAGTAGGGGAACCAGACAAGAATGTGGTAACTGCATTTCCGATCTGCAGAGCTATGAGATAAATGGTTTTTGTTCAAACAGTGGAATGTATAGTAATTTTTTTTTACCATGGTAATGGAAAATTAGTATAACCTTTAAGTTGTTGAATGTACTAGGAAATTTCTGATCAAGAGTCTTAATACTTCAGGTAAGCCTCCTCATTTTCACAAGTATATTATTTAATAAACAAGAAGTTTTTATCCTTAATATGTGTATGTTCTTTTGAAATGTGTGTCCATTGAGGAGTGACTAAATGAACAATTTCCACGTATGGAACTTCACAAACTCATCACGCTTTATGCCCTGCACAGTTAACTTTTGTAATGACCAAAGCCTTGCTAAGCAAAGCAGAACTTGGATGGGACAACACAGAATCTTGAGAAATTTAATGTCTTACCCTTAACTAATCCACCAATGAGACTATCTAGTGCATCTAGACAAAACTTGAAAACCAGCTAGAACTGGCCTCATTTATAATTGTCCTCTTTGGGTGTCTACTGCAGTGCTTCGACCTTGTATAAATTCTTGTCTCGAGCCACTTAACTGCTATTCTGGCTCTTCTCTGGCTTCCAGGGCAACAGAAACTTTGATTTACAGCGAGAGCTTTCAGTCAGGACTAGGAGGACAGAGGAAGAATCCTTTCTGTTAATTGCCTGAGTGACAGTGCAGGCTCTCATAGCACAATGCAGCTTCCTATTCAAATTCAGGGTCTCACTGAGGAATGTCTAAGCAGATGACTAGAAGTAGCTTTAAAACCACAATGGGGGAGAGAATAAAGATAGAAGTTTCCTTTAGTAACCTAAGCGTTTGTTCTGCTCCTTTAGAGTTGAATGTCCTGAGGAGGCTTCTGTGTTAGCATCAGGCAGCATTTCTGCTGTCATTAAACCAAAGTGGCTGCTGACCTGTCTGTTCATCCACCCATGTGTTGCTGCGGGGTTTATCACTGTAGGTTAGCGCCGCAGTGACTGATGAGCGGAAGTCTGATCTTTGGACCCTATTTGCCCTCATTGCAAGAGCAGCAGCAGTGGATGTTTGGCTACTGGCAAATGACTTCCAGGCTGAGACTCAGTAAATGCTGTTTAAAATATTTTATTTTATTCTTATAAATAATCAGGTGTGTGTGTGTGTGTGTGTTGTGTGGTGTTGTGTACAGGTGTTTGTGTGGGACTAGTTAAAAAATAGAAGAGTAGGGGTTGGGGATTTAGCTTAGTGATAGAGTGCTTGCCTAGCAAGCACAAGGCCCTGGGTACAGTCCTCAGCTCCAAAAAAAAAATAAAAATAAAAAAAAAATAGAAGAGTAATCAGACATACTTAGCTCTGTCGGTAAACTGGTGAGACAGGCCCATATATACAAAAGTTTGGAGCAAGTGGGGAAAGACACAGAGGGGTGTCTTTGACCCTACTGAGCAGGGGGAGTGGAAACCTTTTGACTTTGAAATAAACACTGTTATTTTAGGAATTGATTTCTTTAGTGACAATGACTGATGCATTTGGGCAGAATGTCACCACATGTCCTTGCATCAGCCTGTCTGGGAATGTCCCAAGATTTTGGGGAAGAAGGGAAACATAAGAACTTGGAATGTTTAGCATTGTAGAGAAAGAGCTGGTAAGTTTGAAATATCAGTGTGACTTTGACCTACAGGTGAGTGAGACCAGAGAGACTATTATACAAGGTGGCACCAAATTCCCACTACGAGCCCCTTGATCCTCGTGTGCTGCTATTCGGTCCAGTGTAGCATTTTCTTGGATTAAAGAGGACTGATGAAACCAAGAGGAGATTGTCTGAAATGATGCTGTGTTACTTCTGAAGAGATGCCTAAGGGCATCATGGCTTCCATCTTTCCTCCGTGCTCTAGAGACAGCAGATACCACACTGCGAGGATGCTCTGGCAGCTGCATATAGACATCCTTGTAAGGGACAGAGGTCCCTTTCTCTCAGCCATATGAGCCAGTCAGCATGGAAACAGAAAGTGCTTCCCTGCTCAGTTCCCGTGTGAAAGACTCTGGGCTACAACTACGAAGTGACATATTCAAAATAACAAATTGTTTGTTGTTTTAGACTAGCAAGTTTTAGATTATTTGCTATGTAGTAGCGAAGTCTCATCTGCGACAGAGCATATGATAGCTGGGATTCCAATCAGTTTCGAACTGTGGATTGTGTAAGGACTGAGCCTGCATCTTATTATTGTTTTCATTCCCCTAACATTCCTTTGACCTTTTAAATTATTTTTTAATTAAAACGAAGTTTTGTGTAAATTAAATGTCCAAGTCTCTTCTGAATAATATCTAAAACGTTCAATCACGGCTGCCACTGTTATCAGAGGGAATCCTGTCATTGACACAAAGGTACCAATGAGAAGTACTGGAGAGATGCAGTGGGCCAAGCCAGCATTGACAAGTTAAACAAAGGGTGGGTCTCACCTTCACAAGTGTCTCTACTCTTTCTGCTACGTCTGGTAGTTAGAGCTCTCTTCTCAGGACCACGATAATCATGGGACAGACAAAATAAAGATAGAAATAGATATCCAGGTATTGAGCAAAATCACCTTGGTTACGGCCATGACATATAGTTAGCTGTCTTTATCAGGAGCACACAGTGACAGGATGCTTTGAGCTTTCCCTTTAACAATTATTAACATCGATCCGTCACTCAGCCTATGCATTCACCTACCAGTCACATGCTCTTCTCTGGCAGCAGCTCCCCCACACTGACATTTAACACTGTGTTTGTACAACTCCTGGCAAATAATGAAAGAATAGGAAGGAAAATAATTGTTATTTGTGAAGCATTTGCTTTGTTTTGAGGACTGAATGCCAGTGAAATGTTTCTACAGACAGCGTTAACATCTTGTATTGACAGGGCCTCCCTTGCATCTGGAGTGGTTCTGAACCTTTCCAAAAGACACACATTGAGCTGAAGTCTGAAGAACTTAGGCCTTTTAACTCCTAAGCTGAATGTCTTATGAATAAGCTATTTGGATAATTTTTTTTTTCTCCTTATATCTCCAATGTACAAGATCAACTGTATGCTTAGGCAAGTAGAACCATTTTGGGGGAAAGTCACTATATGATTTTTCTCTAACACTTAATGCTAATTATATTTGTCTTGGAGGAAAAAAATGTTTTGCTAGAGATTCAAAATGTTAGATATCTTTTAGAAATGTTTTTGTGTTGGAAAAATGAGACAGAAGAAGAGAATGCATCTAATTTTCTCCAATTGCAGTTTGATATAAAGGAGCATCCTTCATAAACTCTGGTTCATCATGGCTGTTATCATCATCATCATTATGATGATGAGGATGGTGATGGGATAATAGCTGATGTGATGGGAGGAATTTCAGGTGGAGCCTAAACACCATCAGCCTTTGTACATGTATTCAGACATGGCTGGAATGTCTGGAAGGAGACTGCCGGTTTCCCTCCCCGAGTGACTGTGGAGCCCTCAGGGACAGATGCAATCTAAAGGGTGATAGACAGGTGAATGGGGAAAATTGCTTTAAAGATGGTAGGTGAGGAGAAAAAGGACTTTGGATGCCACCTAATACCTTACCCTAAGGTTGAGGTATCTTCGGTGTATAGTGTACCAATTCCGTGTCCTCATGTGCAAACACCTGCTAACTTGGAGATCCACTAGGACCAGGTGCTTCCATGCTGCAGTTCTTGCAGGAAGAATGGAGAGCACTGTCCTCAGACCTTAGTGCTGTGAGGACAGCACTTCGAAAAGAGGGAACGAATGGTGGCATAGGCTCCCTGAGTTACGTCGGCAGCCAGAGTTACGCTCTCATTGGACATCAGCTGGATCCTGAAGAAAGAGCGACATCAAGCCAAAAATAAGTAAGTCACACAACCAATGCTACAGAGAAGTAAGCTCACCACCCAGGGCTGGTGGAGTCTGAGGGGAAGTAGAAACTCTGGCATAGGCATGTGCTGGTGACATCAGAGAAACTGATGGATCTGCAGGACTTGAAGCCTTTGGTAGGGAGGTTATCGGCGCCATCCACTCCACACACTTTGCCCAGTTTCCCTTCGGGAATGTGAAACTGGCTCCAGAAAAGGCAAGTGCCTCAGAAATCCCCACAAATTAAAATAGTTACAGAACGGTTTGTGCAAGTTTGAACAATAGTCTACTCTCACTTCCTGACAGCCCAGTGCATGTTTTGAGTCTGGTCAAACCAGCACTTGTAACCGGGGAAGAGAATGAATTCCTTGTCGTTTGGCATGCTCTCTGGTGCTCTTGCCAGTGCTTTGTCTCTAGGTGAGGCCTACTAGATTTCTTGCTCTGATTAAAAGTAATAGAGACCAACTGTCGGGTCTACGTTGCTCTCTTTTCTGGATGACTGAGGCTAAGGACATTACAGTGTCAGGTAAATGCAGTTACATTCAATAGAATTCAGCACAACCAGAGAGAGAATATGATGGTCAAGAATAGGGTCCTCCTCACCCATCCCAGTTGGGTGGTCTCTCATGACTATTGCTGAAGCTGGTGAGTAGCTATTTGACTCCCAGCTTATTGGTAGGGTGGAGGTGGGGATGGAGGTGGGGCTGTCACAGTGAGCCCTGCCTTAGCCAATTGGATTTGCATCCCCTTGTCCAGTTGAGGGTGATTAACTGCTGTTGGGTTTATGAGATACTTTCTATGAATCTGAGATAATGGCGACTCCAACATAGCAATTAAGAACACAGGATTCAACCCTAGCTGAGGGGGTACTGGAAATTGGTGGCTATTGGTTTAACTTTGGTTGTGGGCATAGCTTAGTGTGCCTATGATACCTCTCAACTGCATTAACCTTTCTGAAGGTGTCACAAAAAGAGAATCAATTTTCTTCAGAAATCTGGGCCCTGGTAGGTTAACCATGCTCTAGTGGACAGCTCCACACCCATGTTTACATGGACAGTACTAAGTAGACTCAGTGGGTTAAAAAACTAAGAGAGGGAATGAAGTGGGAGTGGAAAAATTGGGAGGAAAAGGAGGGAATAGGGTGGATATGATAAAAACACTATATATGTGTGATGTATGTATGTTGTGTGTGTGTTGTTGTATGTATGTATGTGTGTATGTATGTGTATGTATTTCTCTAAATTAATAAAATGTCCAAAAAGAACATGAGGTTTATATAGCAAAATTACTCTGGCTCAATCCCAGCCCTGCTGCTTTAGGGATTCATGACTTTGGGCAGATGAGAAATCACTTAATTGCTCTGACCTTCAGGTGCTCGCCTCTAAAAACCAAGATGCTTAAATTATCCACTGTTTGTGGATTTTATAAAGACAGAGAGAAATAGCAGAGGCCAAGATTTTAGGACAGTGTCCATTTCACTGCACAATCCAGTCAAGGTGAGTTTTATTTAAATCATTATCCATAGACAGGTCAACTTGGGCCGGTGTTAATGAAAACTAGGCCCCAGAGGGGACAAGTGGTCTTGGTAATCCTTAGGACCTAGGCAACAGGACTGTTTGAGCCTATTAATGATAGGCAGCAGAGATGTCTCAGCTATTAAGTCTAATCCTTTCAAGAGTCTGTATCTCTTTATTTGTGAAATTTGTGAAATTTCTAAGAGAAAGGGTAAAATGGCCTCAGTTGTATCAAACATCCATCTTTAGTTTCAGGATCTCTGGATGGATTGGCAGAGAGGAGATGCAGATATGAATACTGAGCATATCCCTATGGAGCCAAACTAGGTGGGGCCAGGCTTGGAGACAAGACCGTGGTAAGGGTGGCTGCCACATCTGTACTTGCTAAAAGGAACCCAACAACATCTCTAGTGATCTGCTTCCATGAACACGTGCATGTGAATACATATTTAAGACACACATAATATGTGGCCATGCACGTATGTGTGAGATGTCTAATAACGCACCCAAGCATCTGCAACCTACATGTCTGCCATGTCTGAAGCTGCTTAGCAAACTCAACATGTGTGAAGTCGTTTGAAGAGCAATTTCCTAATTCCAAGTAATAATCTTTAAATTTTACACATAATTTGACCAATTATTATAGCCTTAGAAATTTACTGTTAGAGAAATAACGAACAAATTATTAGAAAATGCTACTATAAAGATTGTAAGGAAGTTATTCACAAGGACATATTTATAACAGAAACTCAAAAAGAAAAAAAAATATAGTCCATGATAAAGGTGGTTAAAGAGACAGCATCACAGTACAGAGTGTTTATTGTTAACAGTCATCAGAGACTTTGCTGAGGACATTCAGTGATATGTAAATATGCTCCTATATTAAGTAGAAGAAGCTAGTTACACAGTGTTATATAATATGTTTTGAGTTTTTTTTCTTTCAAGAATAAAAAAACATGCACAAGAGAACAAAACCAAGAAATGCAACAAAACCCCGTCAACCATCTTGAAATAATGAGAGTTAACATGATTTCTATGTTCATTTTCTTACCTGAATTTCCAATTCTACTTTAATAATAGTTTTCTTTCACAGTAAGATAAGGAAAATGGCTGAACAAATGGGAAGCTGTGAGAGGCCTCTCTTGACTGTGTACTTTCCAGCAGCTGACACAGAGGCAGGAACATCCCAAGGTCCCTGATAAAATGTCCCATAAAACAAAATGGAGTCCAGCTGCCTGGGGGGACATTCAGCTTTTTCTGCCACTACAACCTGTGACAAATTCATCCTAAGGGCCCTCTTAGAGAGGTCACTGGGTAACACAAGAAACAGCTTATTTGATTACATTCTTAGAGCAAGAGTAATTCTGAGTTTATGGATTCTTTTCTATATTGTCCTTGCGAACTATGCTGATGAGAAACTTAAAAGCAATTTTAAATGGAAGTCAAACTAACACCAACCACGGCATAATTAGTTCATCAGTCTTAATCCAGTGAAGGCTCTGAATAGCTAAGGACAAAGTTGGTTTGCAAATCTTAAACTTTTACTGAGGTCACTTACCCTGACAAGTGTCAGGGCTCCCACTCACATCCTTTCTGCTACTGAGGTTGTTTTATGCTTCATGCACTGAGCAAGACCTGCGATGAGCATAGAAACGGCTCAGCTCAGACCTTAGGAGCCGAATGAGGAGACCTGCTTAGCTGAGATGCTGGGCAAAGCCTGAACAAGGGAATCTACAGGATCTAAGTTTTGAATCATTTTTGTTAATAGATACATTTTAAAAAGTCAATCCAAATATTTTTTTCAGAAAACAGCACCAATACACAGCCTCCTTTCTTTCCTCCTCTCTCTTCTCTCTCTCTCTCTCTCTCTCTCTCTCTCTTCCCTATCTTCATCTCCCCCTCTCTCTCACCCCTCCGCCTCTCTCTTAAAGCAAGCATAATTAAGAACCTCATCTATTGGGACTAGTAAAGATGCCAGGTAAGAGCTTCATTAAGGGTCCACGTAACCTGGAAGTGGCCGGTTAATTTCCTGTTGTGTACTTCAGGACAGTGTGTACATCTGGTTTCAAAGAAATCTGTGTTTAGATAACTAAATGACTCAAATTAAATAATTTGGGTTATTATTAGGTAATAGAGGACATGTATCAAAAAGGACAACCTGTTTCAAAATGGCCCACTTACGGCCCTTCCTCCCAGTATTAAATGGATTGTTGCTATGACAACTATTCAGACTCCCAGTTTCTCACCATAGTGGGCCCCACTCCTTCTTGAAT